>OX346727.1:10091502-11341502 GCA_947063395.1 Hemistola chrysoprasaria | reverse complement strand
GATGCGGCGTCATAAGATGAATACGGAACAACCCTCTTTTAAGTCACGCAACAGATTTTAATGCTTTTTCATCAATAGACAGAGATATTCAAGAGGAAGGATGGTACTAAAATATTAATTAGTAAACAATGTTTAATTCCAAAAATAAACTAACACTCACTATTTTATTAGCCTACATATTTTATTAGTACTACAAAGCAATATTTAACTACTGTCTATTTTCATATTAAATCGCTATCTACGCTACATCGTTCTAAAAATATAATTACACAATTTTTAAAATAGCATGGTGCGTGATCTTTAAGACTAGATTTATATCTATTAAGGTTAAACGACACCCATACAAAATGATAATACACAGACATGAAGATATAGAGAATAATGTTTCACCCAATTGTTTGTGATTGGCTCTGGATCTGGCCTTTATTTGCGCGAAAACATATTATTTTGTTATAGAAAACCGTATGGTATTTGGCTATTTAAAAAAAAATTGACATATACTAAAATCTACTTTTTTAAAATTTTATATATAAAATTTTATATATAATAAATACAAAGTAAGTATCAGACTTGTTAGGCTTTATAATTACAAGAGTATGTATTTATGGAAAACTGGGCGCAAGCTTCGGTTACCTGTACACGAAAAATTGTATAAAATTGTATATTTGTAAAAAATTTGTACTAGAATAGAGTCGTCAGTGGGTGTATAACAGGGCTGTAACCTTACATGTTAGACGTTACATAACACACTATTGTTACAAGACAGCCTTAAGACTAATGTAATGTAATGTAAGTTACCTAAAGCAAATTATTAAATTGTATCAGAATAATTGCATATTTGATACAAACATTAACCAGTTTCATAGGCAGTGTTGCGTCCATAGCTAAGATCTTGTATATGTATAGGGTGAACGGACGAGCCTCGATGTACAAGATGAAGCATTCTATATCTTCGTAATGTTGGGGCGAGAGCACTGAAAAGAAGTAAATATTCAGAATTACCGAAGCGTAGCTTACGCAGGTTGTAGTGGTAGGTCTCTTTTGCAGGGGGCCGACTGGAGAAGTACCACACCTTTGCCAATTATTCATCCGCCAAGCAGTAATGTGCAAACATTACTGTATTCCGGTCTGAAGGGCAATGTTACCAGCGAAATTACTGGGCATGATGAGTTTCAACAACTGATATCTCAGAGGTGACAGGCGCAGTGCAGTGCCGCGCAGACTTTGAATTTTAAAAACACTGGGTGGCACTGTGTTTGATATGGGCAATCATGATGCTTACCATCAAGCACCTGATTTGCTGGTCTTGTTACTATCATAAAAAAAGACAATCTTTATTGTTTTTTTTTATTATTTTTTTTTATAATAGAATTGTTTTTTTTTATGATAGTGAGTGACAAGACGAGTAAATCAGGTGCCTGACGGTAAGCATCATGATTGCCCATATCGGACACAGTGCCACCCAGTGTTTTGAAATTCAATGTCATATAGAGCTGTGAGCTCTGATCTTCATTTATCAGAGTTTTTTTTTAATTACTCAAAATATTAACTATACATAAAAAAATGATCGATTACTCCAATATGACATTAGTCTGGCTATTTAATTCATATAAAAATAATAGGGTATGGTCGCTGACAATCCCGAACGATTTAATAAAAAAGTAATTTTTGTCAGTGATTTGATTTTTTTGACGTGACAACATCTTATAATTCGATAGAGCCGGCTGCACGCACGAAAAAACATGACTCATGCGGCGTTACCTCGCTCTGAGGCGTTCCATGTAAGGCTTGAAGTGCAAGCGAGAGCGCGGAACGAGCGACAAAAAAGCACAATCGGCCTTTGCGTTCGGCAGCGTTCGACATCCGTCTCTCTCCTACTTGAGTGAGCGCGTTGTCACGTTCAACTATCGTCAGTAAACCGACTTTACAGACAACCAATTTTTTTCTAAAGAAACCGGATTGTTTTTCAAAATTCTATTCGATTACTCCATCCAGTAATACAGGATTTTTCCCTACTTATAGTCTAAACTGAATATAAACGTTTGTACTATTATAATATTATCAGTTTAAAATTACACCTTTTGCCTATTTTTTCCATTCAGCGCCCCCTTAACACAGCATACATTTTCATATACGGATGTACGAGCCTTAAAATGATAAGTGGTGCCCACCTCTTTCTTGGTGGAGTCTGTCTTGTAGAATCACCTTCATAGCGTCGGTCTCTGATGATAGCAAAGCTCCCATGCTTGCACAAGATGCAATTAAAAATATTTCCATCATAATACATGTCATCCAAACTGATATTAATGGCAAATTTTCCTGTAAAAGAGACAAACTCAGTAAATTTTATTTATTTTGGTAAGATGAACAGTTTCTTTGTATTATGTGACCTACAGTTTACAAAAAAGTTATAAAGAATCATCATCATCATCTCAGCCATCTGAACATAGGCCTCCCCATTATATTTACATCCAGTCCAGTTGTAAGCGGCCTGCATCCATCGTGTTCCTGCCGTCCTTATCAGATCGTCTATCCATCTTGTGGGTGGAAGTCTTACGCTGCGCTTGCCGGTCCGTGGTCTTCATTCGATAACTTTACAGCCCCATCGGCCATCAGTTCTACGTGCTATGTGCCCTGCCTATTGTCACTTCAACTTTCTAATCCGCTGGGCTATGTCGGTAACTTTCGTTCGTCTATGAATTTCCTCATTTCTGATTCGATCTCGCAGGGAAATCCCGAGCATAGCACACTCCATAGCTCGCTGTGCTTACTGATAAGGCCTACAGTCAGAGACCACTTTTCAGATCCGTATCACTGGTATCCGTCGTCACTGGTAACACACACTGGTCGAAATCTTCGACTTGAGGCACTGAGCAGCTGTTTTTGAGCAGCTGCATTTTGGACGGTATGGCATTGATAAAGAATACCTAACAACAACTATAGAATTCATTCATATTATAATTATGGTATGCATTTTTAAAACTTACCAAAAACAAATCCATATGTACCACACATAAAAATAATTGCACTGTTACAGATGGCATTGATAAAAACAACACTGTGATGAACTGAAAATAAATACATACATATACAGTCATATTAAATATCATTATGACAGATTAAATTATATATTCATGTTATGTTACTTACCATGAAATCAAATTTAGCCATAATTGCTTCAGTAGTATCTAGCATAGATCTATAAACTAGGTGAGCGTACTTTATATTGTTACAAGTTCTCAAAGTGACGTTGAATTTTTTTAATCGAGTATAAATAGACAAGTAGTTGAAAAAATATATTACTTTAATGACGTCGCTATAAAATAAAGGCATTGTTTCAATCCAAAGTTCAAATATATTTGTACACCTTTGTAGGAGGAAATTACACGATAGTACGCCTAATACAATTCTAACTGACATCGAACTTAAGGTTACAATCATCAAATAAACACCAATTTTACTGTCATTTACTGTACCCAATATAGAATCTATACTACTCAGGTAAACGTAGTAACGGTATAAGGAAACTCTGGAAAATGCAAATTTTAAAACATTTCCAAAAAATACCATAATTATAACAAGAGATCGCCAAAGTGCCCAAACTAAAGGAAAATTCATGTAAAAATATCTTAAACACATCACAGATATATATATGGAAATGCAAATCTCTGCCAAAATTAATAACACATTTACAATTTTCGATTTAAATCTTATAAAACCTAAGTCTGTTAACAGGAAAATATTAATAAAAATAAAATAAATGCGTAATGAAATAGAAATGTCATGGTTAATTTTACTAGTATTAGTAAAAATTGCGTGCACCGTATTTGTATTAAATATCATGATTTATTTTTTGTGAGCTTAAAATATTCAAAGCAGGTAGCGTCTACAATGATTCTTTAAACACTCAATAAAGTCGTTAAATAAAACCATTAAATTACAATTTTAATAATATACCGAATCCATTATTTCATGAATGATAAATTATATTATATTTTCTGGCATAGATAGATAATATGTTACACAATAATGGATAGATACAATTTTCTTTAGACAATAATCAAGTATTATTCGTTATTTCTATAAATGTAATAACTACATGGTACATCATAATTTTACTAAAGAGTTTTATTAGAAATAAAAAACATCTCTTACATATTATTACAACCAAAGGTATGATGCGTCATGTTTTTCAGAATGAACACGAGCTTGGAATTCAAGAAAGCTGGACCCAGAAAACTTTACACTGTTTATCGTATATTGGTAGAGAATATTATTTGCAATAATATTCCCAAACTCCGGGAATCTTTGAGTCAGTTCTCATATTATCGCCGATTAATTTATAATTTGATTTTTAATGGCGACACGTGCACCAATTTTAGTAGAATATTTGTTAAATTTATTATGATTAATAGCGATAAAAAAATATTTAGCTATGCACATTATTTGAAAATTTTATCATTAAGCCTATCAAATAAAATAAAAATTATAATATACAATTTGGGTACCTTTGTTAGCCAATAATGGAAAATAAATATCTTTCCATAATTATTTAAAATTATAATGTATGGTCGGCGTGACCCTAAAACATACAATTCCTTTTACTTACATAGGAAACATTAAAAGCTTGCATAGTCGTGTGTGTGAATGCATGTATAATAGCGGTTATTTCAGGATGGAGGTAAGTCGTAAACAAAAGTCTTAATAAACGTTAACAAAGTTTGACTTGACTTCTTGGGAGAATGGCCTCTGTGGTGTTGCCATTTACCGTACCACAATTCCGCCATAGTCACGTACGTGCAGACTAACAAATCGGAAGAATCTGATAAGTTAAAAAAAAAAAAAAACCAAACGTAAACTAGAGAATAAAATGAAATAGAGCTCCAAAAAGGGTTTGTTAAACATCAAGGTGACAAACACGATAAATAGTTAATTATATAAGCTACTAATAATGGGACATCACAATGGGACAAATACACAAAATAAATAAATAAATATTAGTATTATATAAATATCACAATTTTATTTTGTTAATAAATATATATTTAGCTAAGATATTAACAAAGGGAGTATTTACAAGAGAGAGCAATGATTTAAAGGAGACAGGGCGGAATATTTCAGGCGGGAGAAAATCATAGAGAGATCGCCGGAATCTAGGACAGTTGAAGAAAATGTGATCTGTGTTGCCTTCGTCCAAACCGCATTCACATAGGGAGTGGTCCCTGACCCTAATTTTAGCAAGATGAACGGGTGTAGACGCATGACCCAATCGAAGTCTACATATAATAGAAGTTGTGGATTTTCTAAATTTGCGATACTTAAAGAACCAAGGTGTAGTGGGGATTTCAGGTTGGATTTCGCTGTAGAATCGTCCTTTTTTCATTTTGGATACATGCCATTCTTTCGACCATGCCTTAGATAACTGAGGTTTAACTGATGCGCAGAGGTCATGGGATAGGATAATGTAGTGTTCGTTAGATCCTACATGAACCGCTTGTTTGGCACACGAGTCAACTGTTTCGTTACCTGCTATACCAGTGTGGCTAGGAATCCAGGCCAAAATTATTTTCATTCCACGTTGATGAGAATGGAAGAGACATTCTTTAATTTTGTAGATATAGGGGAAATGTAATTTTGTGCGGAAAGGGTTTGCCATTATGGATTGAAGACAGCTTTTGGAGTCCGTGAAGATAATAGAAAAGTTAAGATTATGGGAATCGACGAACCGGATCGCCTCTAAGATAGCTAGAGCTTCTCCCGAGAAAACAGAAGTGATAGGGGGGCACTTGTGACTTAGGATAACACCATATGATGGAATCCACACAGCCGCGCCGACTGTTTCACTGTTAGAGGAGTCTTTGGAAGCATCTGTGTAAATGGTAGTCCAACCGTTGTATTCAGCAGAAATTTTTTGACAGAATTTCCTATTAGCATCTAGAGAATCTTTTTGTAATCCAAAGTCTAAAATAATGTCTGGTTGAAATAAAAGTGCTTCAAAGGAGAGAAGAAACATAGGATTAGAGGGAAGTTTAAGAAATGGGGTAGGTAAAGAGGAGAATTTAATATAGCTGCGAAGGAGACAAGGAAGTTTGTGGAGTGAATCAGAGCTATGAGGAGTTGTCAAGGATGATAGTGTGTGAAGTTTTGCGATGAGAGTATGGTTAGAGTTTTGAGCAATTTTATAAAAAAGTCTATCCGCAATTAACTGTCGTCTCAGGTAGAGAGGGGGATCGCCACTCTCTACTTGCATTGCGTTTATCGGGGAAGATTTCATGGCTCCCAAGACAATGCGAAGACATTTAGATTGGATCCTATCTAATTTAAGAAGAGCTAATTTCAAACAGGGATCAAGCAGAAAGGCCCCATAATCTAAGTGACTCCTTATTATAGCATTATAGAGGAGCTTCTGACTGAATGGATGGGAGCCCCACCACGCGCCGGAGAGTGATCGCAAGATGTTAATATTCCTTTCGCATTTCTTAACGACATAATCAGAGTGGGTAAGACCATTCAGTCTAGAATCTAGCCAGACTCCTAAAAATTTTGAAGAACTTACTTGTGGAATGATTTCATTGTCAACAAAGAGCTGAATTGGAGGAATGAGGCGTTTTTTGGTAAAGACAACAGTATTACATTTAGATGCTGACAATGAAAGTCCGTGGGAGTTGAGCCAGGTAGACAGGCTGGATAGCGATGAATTTAAGTTTATAGTGGCTTGTTCAATTGTTTTTGCGGAAGAGTAGATCGCGAGGTCATCTGCATATTGTAGTAATTGGGAAAAAGGAGAAATGGAATTGCAGAGGTCATGAGTGTAAAGACTATAGAGAAGTGGGCTTAGTACTGAACCTTGGGGTAAACCTTTCCATACTGTCCTGGGGGGGAGAAAGGAATTTTGGGATTGGTCTTTGATCATAATATTTCTAGACATTAATATGACGCAAATGAAACGTACGATCTTCTCGGGAATGTTCAGCTGATGAATTAGTTTATTCCTGAGCATTGGAAGGTCAACATTGTCATAAGCGGACACTACGTCAAGGAAGGCTGCTACTAAGTATTCCTTTTGGCGGAATGAGATATGAATATCAGTAATCAAGATGCCCAAATTGTCAAAAGTACTTCTTCCCTTTCTGAAACCATATTGCGAATCAGATAGTAGTTGTCTACTCTCAACAATCCATTCAAGTCTGTGTTTGATTAGATGTTCCGTTATTTTGAGTAGAACTGATGACAGCGCAATGGGTCTGCGACTTTTGGGATCAGAGGGGGGTTTTCCTGGTTTAGGAATAGGGATTATTATCTGAGTTTTCCATTGTTCTGGGACTAAACCTATATTGTAAAATGAATTGATAAGAAGAAGATAAAACTGTTTGGTTTTCATGGAGGATTTAGAGAGGAAAGAATAAGGAATACCGTCTATTCCCGGAGATGAGTCAGTTAAACCGTCTAGAGCTAATTCTAGTTCCCTAAAAGAAAATTCACTATCTAAAGAACAGACAGATTCCATTAGAGAAGGAGGTGGAGGTAGAGCCTCTTCGCACGGGACATAAGGAGGGGCTAAAATGTCAGCGAAAGCTTCCAACCAGGATGAGGGGTCGTTAGAAGTGACATCGACACTGTTATATGAGCCTCTGTATTTTCTTATTTGTCTCCAGACTAGTGCAGAAGAGGTCCTTGGAGATAAATTTTCGCAGTATCTTATCCAGCCATTTTTCTTTTTTTTTTAAAGTAGTCTCTTGGCTTTGGCTGCTTTTTTTTGGTAATCGGTAAAGTTATCTAATGACATAGCTAAATTGTATTCTTTTTCAGCGTCTTTTCTTTTTTTGATTATATCCGAACACTCAGAGTCCCACCAAGGGGTAGATATTTTAAACGTGCGTGTTGATTTTAAAGGGATATACTCACCCGCACTACTAATAATCGATTCCATAAAAGTAGAATATAATAGAAGAGGATCATAATTGGTGTTTAGTGAGGTGATATATTCAATTTTATTCTCTAAAGATGAGGAGTAGGCTCCTGAAAGTCGGTATGTAAGTGAAGGTGAGAAATTGAAGCTTGGTAAAGTCTTGTTGGGAATAGTAACAATAATAGGAAAGTGATCACTACCGTGGGAGGAGTTTAGGGTTTTCCAAGATAAAACCGAGGATAAAGAAGGAGAGCAAATTGTAAGATCCACAGCACTAGGGTTTTGATTAATAATTTATTATACTTATTTTCCGTCACTACTTTACGATTAATCCTTCGAGCTTTAAGTATCTCACCACAAGCTGAAGGAAGAGATAAACTTTCCACAAATTCGTCCATAGAAAAGTCGACTGGGACATTACGAACTAGACCCATTCTGGTTATGTTATATGTAGGGATTACTGCTGAGAATTTTGCCTGTTCGAGCAGAGGATTTTGAAGGAATTCATTTGCAGTAGTGGCGTTAATGAATTCTACTGAGATTTTATTCCTGCCTACTCTTTTAATTCCATCTCTAACAACGTGTTTAATTTTGTTTTGGAATAAGAATTGTCCGAACTTGATAGGTCTAATAGTTGTGCCCGCAGAGGGGTCGGGTTCAGTTCTTGATACTTGTACTATAAAAGGTCCTTTGTCTAGCTCAGTGTAAGATTGTATGCCGACTACCCATTTCGGGTTTAGGTAAACTTCTTGGATAGAGGCTGAGGCGAGCTCCCTATTCATTATGGTTTTTTTGACAGTGGTAACACTAGAAATGTCATCATCTGCGAAGCGGCGTTTAGTGCCTACAGAGGATGGCGGTTTATCTGGAGGATCTGGTGGATCTGGAGGAATGACCTCCATGGTTAATAAGGCAGTTAGTTTATAGATAACCTTCACCTATAGGGTTAGTCTTATATTAGCTACAGAAAGAAACTCTCCTGGAGGCTCTTTGCGTTCTACAAATAAATAATTAAAATTTCAAACCGCGACAGCGATGTGACAGCTTCACGGGCGACGGCAGAAAAAAACTTAACAAAGTTTATTAAGACCTGTGCACAGTATGACAGTCTAAATCCGAATGTGTCAGTGCAGTCGCCAATACCTTGTTTTATACTAAGATGTCAACAAGTTTGACGTTAAAGACTCACAGTAATCAAATCAGGTCGAATAAAATCGATAAAGTATTTTATAAATCACAATTGAACGCTTCAGGTAAGTTAAATTAATTAATAAATCCATTTTTATAAATTTACAATTATAAAAGACATTCAATAATAAAATGACTACAAAACACATTTTAAAAAATACTCTCAACTATCAAGCTATACAAATCCACTCAATGTATTACAAATTATAGATTAAATTATAGAATAAGTGTTTAATTGATCATTATTTAATAGTCATTAAAAACCAATTTTGATTTTTAAACATAAAATAATAACGGATTTATGGGCAGCATGTATTTCATGTTATCATGTTTTTCTTATCGTTTAGCATCTTAGGACATAGTACTAATATATTTTGTTATCTCGATAGCACTACATCAAATTACGTAACAGAACAGTGATTACATAATAAAGGCGGTCCAAAGTTCTCCGCAGTTCAGAGAGTTCCAGTTTCGAGAGGAAGGCCCGTAGGAGGATGTAGCTGGCATTTGGGAAACTCCGACATGTCTTTTCGGCGCTTATCGCCCAAAGCTTGAATGCTAAAGTCTTCAACCAATGCGTCCTAACAGCAATGACATACAAAGCCGAGACGTGGACACTGACGGTAAGACTAATCCACAAATTCAAATTCGATCAGAGAGCTATGGAGCGGGCTATGCTTGGAGTTTCTACTAGAGAGAACTAGAGTCACTGACATAACCAAGAGGATTAGCAAGCTGAAGTGGCATGGGCTGGTTATATTTGACGCAGAACTGATAGCCGGTTGGGTAAGCGTATTCTAGAGTGGAGATCACGTCTTGGCAAGCGTATACTCAAGGTCGCTGGGAGTGGTTGGAGAGGGAGAACACAAGATCGAGTTGAGTGGCGTGCCAAAGGAAAGGCCTATGTCCAGCAGTGGACGGGTCAGCTTGTAACTAATACAAATGGGTAAACTGAATAATGACTATCATATAAGTCACACAAAAATCTATGGTTTCCGTTAAAAGAGACGAATTCAGAGGGATCACTTTGAACACCCGAAATTCCATCGGTCGAGTTTCTATGTATTTTATAAATCTGAACAAACTCTGGATGTGCTGTTTCCCTGGAACAAATAAAACAATTTTCGGGTTAAATTCCACGAGGTTAACAACTACAAGTATAATTTTTTTAATCATCGAGCATCGAATGTGCTATGAACATTACGATTAGCACGAACGATACTGCTGCATCGTACGTAATTTTTAACTTTGCACACTGATATCATATTACTGTGTTTCTCTGGCTACCGTCACTGGCCTTTGCCCGCCACTGGCTCAGTTAGAAACCTTTGAGCTTTAGGCCTAGTGCGCATTGCCTTGCGTTAACCGTACGTGCGTTTATTCTACAGTACGGCCTTTGAGACTTTATTTTGCCGCAATACACGCACTTCTGTGACACTCCATACTTCACAAAATATGCTTGCGGTTAACGCAACGCAACGCAAGACAGTGCACGCTAGGCCTTATCCAGCAGTCAGTCTTTCACCCATCGTCACTCTTTCTAAACTATTTTCGTTGTGGCATGGGATATTAATTAGACAAACCATTTCTCAACAAACTACTCTACTACGTATAACATCTTTGGTTCTAGAATGGTGTGAATCATCATCATCATCATCCAGCCGTTGGAAGTCCACTGCTGAACATAGGCCTCCCCCATAAGGGGGGTTGTTGCCAATACTCACCACGCTTGGCAGGCGGGTTGGCGAGCGCAGTTTGATGGTTTACGCAGAGGACGTTGCTGCCCATCCGCTGGATCTGTTAACCCTTAGCAACGGCCCGGCTCTTACGGCAACCACGGGGAGAGAGGGTGGAGCACCATTCTAAAGCCGGTAACCCCACGGCAAGGTGTGAATAAAAGCTGACAATACAATATGACGGGAATCCGACGGGAATTCATTATACATATAATATATTATTATTCATTAATGAAGCCATTAATTTGTAGTGGTAGGCCTCTTTTGCAGGGGGCCGCCTAGGGAAGTACCACACCTTTGCCTGTTATTTATCCGCCAAGCAGTAATAAGCAAACATTACTGTGTTCCGGTCTGAAGGGCAATGTTACCAGCGAAATTACTGGGCATGATGAGATTCATCAACTCATATCTCAGGGTGACAGGCGCAGTGCAGTGCCGCGCAGAATTTTGAATTTTAAAACACTGGGTGGCACTGTGTCTGATATGGGCGATCATGATGCTTACCATCAGGCACCTGATTTGCTCGTCTTGTCACTCACTATCATAAAAAAAAAAAATTGTTTAATGTCTTATTGCGACACCGAAAATAGTGTAGGGGTACCTTTTTCTTCCATAGCCCGGTTATGTAGAACAATTTGGATTTTCTTCGCCTCAAAGGCCAGCTTTTGAGCAATTAATGCTGGCATAAACGTCAACAGCATCGCTTTTAACGTTGACATGTATAGGATATAGTAGTTAGCAGATTCTTCCTAAAATAAAAATAGTGTTTCTTATAGGAGTCATTGTCGGTGATTTATGGAACATTCTTTAAAATAAAATAATAGGTATTACAAAAATGAATTTTAACCATATATTTTAAAATATTTTTCGACATAATATTTCATTAATAAACAGAAATAAATTACGTAAGAACTAAAATTTCTAATTCAGAAATTTTGAATAGCTGATAGGTAGATATGAAAATTAGGTACAAATTAATAATGTACATTTATTTAGGCAACCACACGCTAATTATAAAAAAGTTACCTTCTCCATAAAATGCATTTTAGCCAAACAATAATACAGCGTCATTAGTAAATATGTTACGTTGAATAACAGTGTGAAGAAAAACTGCAATAAGACGAAAAAAAATTGATTTGAATTCAAAGCATTGATATTGTGGGTGGGTTATCCTTTATCATTTCTGTGCCTCATGGAGCTGTAGACATAAGAAAAAAGTCTCATTTAATACTGGCTGTGCCCGTAGTTTTCGTCCCGATGGGAATATAAGGATAAAAATACGCTATGTGTTATTCCAGAGTCTAAACTATCTACATACCGAATTTCAGCCCAATCAGTTCAGTAGTTTTTGTGTGAAAGAGTAACAAACATCCTGACTTTCGCAATTAAGTATATTAGTAGGATAATGGACTTGCCAGGACCATATCATAAGGGTTGAATTTTTTTTTATATTGAACTCCAAATTAAGTTTCTTTTAATAATTATAATAATAAAAATAATAATATGGGACAACTTCCACACACGGTCATCTGGTCCCAAAATAGGCTAGAAGCCTGTACTTTGGTAACCAGATGACTGATATACATACTTATATAAGCTTATAACACCCAGACACAGTTCAAACAGACATGTTCATACACACAAATGTTCGACCTGGCTGGGGATCGAACCCGGGGCCTGCGGCACAGAAAGCGGAGTTACTATCATCTGTGCCAACCAGGCTATCAAATAAAACATAACTGTGAATAAAAACATAACTTGCATTTATGAGAATCTCCACCGGGTAGCTAGCCCGTAGCGGGTAGAATACCCACTTAAAAACCTGCGAGTAGTCCTGCGGAACGCCATAAATTATAAAGAGCAATGTTAGCATAAAAAAGTCCTAACGCTGCCCTGAATTAAAGATAATTTACAATAGATACTCACAATCCAGTCAAATTTTCTCTTAACATTTTGCGCATCATCCACCAGCGACTTATAAATATATTGCATATTACCAGCATCAATGTTAACTGCATTCTCTTTCAACCTTTTAACTCTACACAAAACAGAATAAAACACGAAGCAATACACAATAACACATAGATCCGACGAACAGACGGGCAAAAAATAAACAGAAATTACGAAAAAACTAAACCCGATCTCTTTACAAAAGTATAACTTGTAACTACAAAACACAATATGTGGAGACAGATTGATAATAATAAACACGAGCATTGTGAAAATCAGCTTTTTTTCTACTCTGTATATGTCGCTAGATATGCCCAGTTTAGCATCGATTTTTCTCAAAGATATCAAAAGAAAAGCTAACGAGTTGGATTTCGAGAAATTGCAAAAAATAACAGAAACCAAATACTTAAGCACATGACCCGAGTACCATGCAATGAAAAATGGATTTGAAATTCTGTTGACAAAAAAGAAAAACGAAATACATATAACCGTAGATTGAGTGATGCGAAATATTCTATTAAACTTTCTTATTCTTTCCGATTTGTATTTTATGAAGCCGAAATCAAGTGCGAATAAAAATAAGATCATTAAGAAAAACATAGTCTTGGCTTTAGTCATTTTTCTCTTCGATTTTGTTTGGAACATTTTAATTTCGACCTTATTGTTGTATTTCATGTTTGAAAAGGTAATGATAATATTTGATGTCTCCGTCTACATTGTTTGATAAGTTATAAGCATTCAAGTCACTTAATCATATAGTAGGTACGCACTTAACTGATCAAGTTCTGAGTTGAATAACTAGATATATTCATGATTTATGATTTGTCTTTTTATTATATACATAGGTAATGTAAAACATTAAGGAAATGAAAATGTAAGAATTTAAGTTATACTCCTTGACAACTCTGAACATAGGCTTTGTTAAATTTATCGCATTTATCTTGAAGAAAACTGTTATTCCCAGATAAGCAAATAAACGAACAAATGTATATTTTGAATGTACTGTTCAGTTCAGTTCAATCATAACATAACAGTTTTAAGCCCGTCACACACATAGTAGCTATAATATATATTAATATAAATCATAGCAAGGCATATTACGATATATTTTCTATACAAATATTCGACTGACCGCACACGCAGCTATGATATATATTTCTATGACGTTACCAACATATACCGTAATATATATTATTGCATATTAATATAAACTACGGCATCAATGAAATGAAGGCTAAAATATATATTACAGCATCGTCTCCGTGTGTGGTAGCTTGCTATAATATATATTATAGGACGGTATATTAATATTTATTATAGCTGCGTGTGTGACGGGCTTTATTCACGAGTTTACAGGCGCTAATGTTCGGAGAGCCTATGTTCAGACTCGACTAGATATTGACTTCTTATGTTCCTTGCGCAGATCCCGCATTTAGTTTTAGTCTTAAAAATCTTATCATATGTGTGAAAAAAAATGTAGCAAAATTAAAGAGTG
Source organism: Hemistola chrysoprasaria (assembly GCA_947063395.1). Taxonomy (NCBI): domain Eukaryota; kingdom Metazoa; phylum Arthropoda; class Insecta; order Lepidoptera; family Geometridae; genus Hemistola; species Hemistola chrysoprasaria. The sequence continues at coordinate 11,327,224 of OX346727.1, read as the reverse complement.
CTACCCAAATGACTTTTAACTTAGTTTATTTACCTATAATATACCTTTTTACAACACCATATATTATGTTCTTAAGCTGAGTGGCACCAGCTCACTCTACCAATGTCCGATGTTTTATCGACCGTGAATTTGCTTGATAAGCTGGTTCCGTTGACATCATTTCCCATACCAACTTTGAGGAAATAATGACGACGATAGAAGTAGTATAATTTTACTTTAAGTAATAACTAATTATAAAGTCGCATTTATCCAGTTAAACTTGATTGATATTGAGTAACAAGACGAGCAAATCAGGTGCCTGATGGTAAGCATCATGATTACAGATATCAGACACAGTGCCACCCAGTGTTTTAACATTCAAAATTCTGCGCGGCACTGCACTTCGCCTGTCACCCTGAGATATTAGTTGTTGAAACTTGTAATGCTTAGTAGTTTTGCTGGTAACATTGCCCTTCAGACCGGAACACAGTAATGTTTGCACATTACTGCTTGGCGGATGAATAACTGGCAAAGTTGTGGTACTTTCCCAGGCGACCCCCTGCAAAAGAGGCCTACCACTACAAAACTACAGAAATACTGCGATAGTATCGCAACTTCATCGATCAGTGTTTTATTTTTGTATATCTGTGTCTGTGATAGGAACTTATCATGCTCTTATTATTTATATTTAAAATACAGGATGTGTGCAATAAGCTTAAAAGAGAATTTTAATTCGTTTCAAAGGCTAAAAGAAAATTCCAATATATTATGACCTTTTATTTGACTTTCAGAATTAAACCACCCACACGCGCTATGCGAGGTACAATGGACCATTGGACTTTATATACCAAATCTATTATATTGTGGGCAAAGTGATAAGAGATTTGTGTGTGTTTTATTTGTGTTTTATTATACTTAAAATAATAGTTATACATACACTATCTACCATGTTAATTTAGTTAATTAATTATTTACTTATTTTATTGTAAAAAAATGAAATATGAATGAATGAATGAATGAATGAAATACATTTATTTGGACAACACTGCACAGACACAAAACAAAAACACTCATAAATTAAAAATAAATATAAAAACAAGTAATATAACAATATTAATAGTAAAAGGAATAAATTATAAATGTGTGAAGTTCATAGTCGCGTCGTGCAGTGTCGCCCGAATGGGTGCGAGCTCAGCATGTGTTGCAGACAGACAAGTCAGCAACGCTGATTTTCAGCTCGCACCTTGACGTGACGACACAAACTATTAGGCATTTAAAAAAAAGAATTAAGTTACGAATATTGCAATACCGGCAGACAAATAAAAAATTAAAAGTAATACATACATAATTCAATTAACGTTATAATAATTATGAATTTCAAAAACAAAATAATAATAACAACAATAATAATTATAATAAATATTTAAAAATAAAAATAAAATATAAAAAATCAATATTAAACAGATAATTATCATATTAAATAGTTTATAGTACCTAAAAAATAAATAAAAAAAGTTGTAGTGCCACGAGTGGATTACATAGTTTTTTGTAATTCTAAAATATATGTTTTAAACTTTTTTCGAAAATTGGACTTGGTCTGAAGCTTACGAAGCGGGGGAGGGAGAGAATTCCAACATTTCGTGGCACTGAAACGAAAACTGCCGCGAAATGCAGCGGTACCGTGCGGTGGAGTGCGAAGTAGGTAGGAAGCGGCTCTTAATGCATATTTGTTGTGATCACGGGCCCAAACAAACTTAGCGTAAAGATAGTGCGGTTGTTGCGTTTTAATCACGCCAAACATGAGGGTAGCAATATGTGCGTCTCTCCTGTGCTTCATATTTAAAATGTTGTGCTTATTTAAAAAGGGTGTAATGTGACTACGTGGCGGTACTTCAAAACAAAAACGGGCACACGCGTTTTGAACTCTTTGTATGAGACGAGAGGTTTTTGCAAGGAGACGAGGACCGTAAACAGTATCTACATAATTAAACTTGGACAACACAAGTGAATCTACAAGGAGAATTCTGAGGTCAGTGCTTAGATAAGATCTTATCTTGTACAGGATCTTGAGTCTATAGAAGCAATTATTGGCAGCTTCAGCCACGTGTTGCTCAAACCTCAGCTGCTCGTCCATTAAGAGACCGAGATTCCGCGCCTCTGAGACACGCTCAATTGATTCGCCTCCTACGGACAATTGCGGTCTCAACAGATTGATTTTTTGGACTTGACTTTTGGAACCCAACACCATGTATTTGGTTTTTTTAGAATTCAGTAAGAGAGAATTAGATGCCGCCCAAGCCCGAATCCTGTCCAGATCCTCACTGATCTTCTCTTCCGCAGATCGAATGTCTTCCGGTTTGAAGGATATATATATCTGGATGTCGTCTGCATATATGTGATATTTACAATGCCTTATATTTTTCACTATGTCTGCGCTGTATAAAATGAATAGCAAAGGGCCAAGTATTGACCCTTGCGGAACTCCTCTAGTGACCTCACGCCTCTCTGAGTTTACCGTTTCCCCATTATCCTTACGCAACTCCACAAACTGTGCTCTATTACACAGGTATGTATTGAACCATCGAATGGCGCTGGTATCGAAACCATAGAAATTGAGCTTGGACAAGAGCATTGAAATATTCAATGAATCAAATGCTCGTGAAAAGTCTAGAAGCACAAGAATGGTACCCAAACCCTTGTCAAGCGCAGCTATTATATTATCGGTTACATCTAGCAATGCCGTATTCGTTCCTCTATTTTTACGGAAACCGGACTGCATTTCAGGTAATATGTTATTATTCTCTAAGAATTGCGTTACCTGGTAGGAAACTACTTTTTCCAAAACCTTAGATATACAGGGCAGTATGCTAATAGGACGCAAGTCCTTTAGTTCTAAGGGATTCGAATTCTTTGGTATGGGTCTCACGATAGCAGTCTTCCACGCAGTAGGAAACTTTGAAGTAGAAAGCGATTTATTTATAATAGCAGTGATTGTGTCCAAACTTTGGGGAAGCGTTAGTGTGATCATGTCCAAGGAAATTCCATCACTGCCAAGGGCGTTTGTTTGGATTTCTTTAAGATATTTCAAAACTGTTGCTGAGTTAGTGAGTTTAAGAGAGAAAGTATTATTTCCAAATCTGTGATATTCAAAATATGTCAAATCAGAGAGCGAGCAGGTACCATAATTTGGGATGTTTAAGAAGTTATCATTTATAACACTAGGGTTGTCAAAGATTAAGGGAAGATCAATGGATTTTGGCGGAAGGACTTTAGATTTTAAATTTTTCCATAACACTTTAGAGTTTTTGCGGTTTTTATTAATATGTTGACTAAAAAATATTTTTTTTTCACTATGTAAAGCGTATAAAGCGAGACTTTTTAAGTCTTTATAGTACTTCCGATGAGGATCCAGTTTCGTTTCATGGTATCTAGCTAGCGCGGCGTCACGTAGCCGCATCATTAGCTTGACATTATCTGTTAGCCATGGGCTGGGTAGTTCTCTTACGACTCTTTGTTGTACAGGATGAATTGAAATGATCTCAACGAAATTAAATGCAAGCTAAATCTAAGCCGACTGAGAATAAATAAATTATTAAGGCGTATGTATGTATGTATGTATAGTGTAGGGTTCCATACCTAGGTTCTATACGAAGAACATACAGCGCTATCTATTAGTTCCTTGCGCAAAGTATGGGCAAATGCAAAAAAATGGCCATAACTTTGATTGCGTTAACGTAGAAGTATATTTTTTTACTGCCACAAGGGACCACAGATCTGAATAACTGTAGTTGATATCAAATTCAATTTGATACCTCCACGTGTTACCGTTATAAAGTGTCTTGACAGACAGACAGACAGACAACAAAGCGATCCTATAAGGGTTCCTTTTCTCCTATTAAGATTTTGAGGAACCTTAAAAACATTACATAACATAACATACATTCACGCCTCTTTCCCGACGGGGTAGGCAGAGGTGTACCCAGGACTCAGTCCCATAGTAGATACACCCACATTTCGCCAGTATGTTAATGGTCCCCTGTAATAGGGGGCGAGCCTATTGCCATCTACCGGGCACAGTTCCAGACTCCAGGCAGTTATTGAGATAATTCCTAATGGAAAAATCCAATATTTAACACTGCCTGACCTGGGGATTGAACCCGGGACCTCTTGATTGGCAGTCGAGCATGCGCCTTCTACGCCACCGAGGCCTCAATAAAGAGTTAATAAATACTTCTGAAAGTTTATTACACTTGTTTCAACGTCACTTTTCAAATCGCCAGAGTTTATAATGTAAGCCCGGTAAGTTAGAGCACGGATCGCCCTTCCATCACTCGTTCCAGTTGCCACCTCCAGAGCAGTTAAATTCCAGTTTCCAGTGGCTCACAGTTGTTAATTCTACTCGAAACGCTCTCATCTAGTGCTTTATTCGAACATCTATGGGCTTCTAGCAGGTCTGGAGTAAGGAAGGGTGTTAACGTTTAGTACTCACATAATAACATAACATCACGCCTTTTTTCCGCGAAGGATATATGCAGAGCAGGTGTACCATACACTGACAATTATTGAGCAGTTATATTTAACTTCCATGAAATAAGGGGCAAGCATATTGCCATCGACCAGTACAAATCCTGACTCCACGCTATTGAGAAAATTCATAACAGAAAATTATTCCTTCTTTGCCTGGCCTGGGAATCGAACTCTAGACCTTATGCATTACTACACCGACGAGACGGGTTTTTTTTTTGACAGTAAGTGACAAGACGAGCAAATCAGGTGCCTGATGATAAGCATCATGATTGCCCATATCAGACACAGTGCCACCCAGTATTTTAAAATTCAAAATTCTGCGCGGCACTGCACTGCACCTGTCACCCTGATATATTAGTTGTTGAAACTCATCATCCCCAGTAATTTCGCTGGTAATATTGCCATTCACACCGGATCACAGTAATGTTTGCACATTACTGCTTGGCGGATGAATAAATGGCGAAGGTGTGGTACTTCCCCAGGTGGCCCTCTGCAAAAGAGGCCTACCACTACAAAAATATATTGTGAGCAGGAAGTTGTTGATGAAAAATTAATTTAGCAAAAATGATGGAAGTTGTTGATGAAAAATTAATTAGCAAAAATGATGGAAGTTGTTGAAAAATTAATTTAGCAAAAATGAGTATAGTTTAATAAAGCCTCAGCTTTACCCTATCAAGCATCCCAATGTGAATGAAGGCTTTGTCCCAGGCCCTATTAATACAATTTAAAACACAAATTTGAATTTTAGAGTACTCTAATCGCTTAAACTTGACTACTGCCCTGGTTTTCAGCGTTGTTTAAGGCACAGATTGTCAAGGCTCAGGAAACTATATGGTTTTCAATTTCATCTGTACAATCCTTGTTTCGTATACTCGTATATATAACACATATGGAAGTATACATCAGGATTCGATTCTTGTTTTCTATAGTTAATATCACAGCGACGGAGCATCGTTTGATGGAAAACATTTTACAGGAAAAACACCATTGTAGTATAACAACATACAATCACATCTCTCTGCTGTAAATAAATCCTCTCCATCCATCGGTTGTCTACAAGAAATCGCTTATTAGCGATAAGACCGCCGCTTGTACATTTAAGTTTAGTTTCTGTGCCCTGTAATAGTATAGTAAAGTATTATCTATCTACGTATTGTAATGTGCGTAATTTCGGCCAGATGGGCGTGGGTTCTTATAGTGTGCCTAGAGGTGTTGTTTGGCACTGAGCCCACTGTGAAGTTATATGAGAAAGCCCTTGCTCCGGGAACTAGCCAGCGGTTAATTAAGAAATGAGCATGAGAAATGGGTTCTCAGAGCATGGGTGTTCGTTCGGCCTAGAGGATGAGAATACCGACTAATATTTATAAAGAGCGCCAGTCGATGTTCTCATCACAAGCATGAGATGTTGGATGCAAATAAAACAGAACACAAAATAAGATCATAAGTTCAATATATTGGCACAAAAAATATTAAATATAAATTAGGTAATCACAGAAATAAAATTAATATAGAAAACCTTAAAGTAACACCCTAAATACACAGATAATTATTATAATACAGGGTGACGACTTTATTAATGAGAGAAGAGTCCTAAATACAACCTAAGTAGTATAGGGATATGATTATCCTAGGACCTACTTAAATACTAGGTTTTCCTACCTATTTTGGCCAGAATAAAATAAAATAAGTTAAGTTAAAAATAAGGTGAAGCAGTTTAAAATTAAAGGTGAATGAGGCAAGGGGGGGGTCAAGCCGTGGTGCACGACAAAATGGCGTCGGCACACAAATCGACACTTCCGCGTGCCCGTTCCCACGGACTCGTCAGGGAAAGCAGCCTGTACCCGTGCGATGCGCGGTGCGATCGGCGTGTACCCACGAGATACGTCAGGAGATCGGCCTGCACCCTCGAACTCGAGTGGGTACAAAGCCCGTACCCGCGTACTCGACGGGTAATGAACCCGTACCCGGAAAGATGTCTGGATACACAGCCCGTACCCTGAAGATGACTGGGTGGTCGGCCCGTACCCTGAAGATGTCTGGATACACAGCCCGTACCCTGAAGATGACTGGGTGGTCGGCCCGTACCCTGAAGATGTCTGGATACACAGCCCGTACCCTGAAGATGACTGGGTGGTCGGCCCGTACCCTGAAGATGTCTGGATACACAGCCCGTACCCTGAACCCTGTGAACAATCACAGATTCGAGCCGTGTTCCAGCAAAACCTAGGTGGGGCATGAGCCTGAGGTAGGTATCACGAGAGAGAGAGAGAGAGAGAGAGAGAGAGAGTAGATATACCAAGGGAACTTACCACGATTCACGTGGGGAATAACTGCACCCTCCAGATTGTCCACGCCTAGTTTGATGTAGATAAGTTCCTATCAACAATTAATAAACACATTATATACAAATACCTATGATGAGATCGGCGAGGGGAACCTCGCCGTTAGAAGACGGTAACAAAAGAAACAAAAATCAATGAGATGCTTACCGAAGAAAAGGATGGATCACTGATTCTAATTTAATACTTGTCCCGACTCTGGGAACGAAAAATACAAAATTTCTTAAGAAAATAATTTAATTTTTACAATATCTCTCACAAACATGTCGGGGTTGACCACGCTCGAGGGCACGGCCCACCCCCGACCAATTAATCACCTCTGTAAGCTATCGAGGTAGCTGATGGAATGCCCGAGGATCTCCGATCGGCAGCATATATAGGACCGGCGTCGACCACGAGCGAACCTTCGAGAATCTTCTGTCAAGTGGGGGATTAGGGATACCATCCCTCGAGAGGGATTCCCACAAAAACCGCTAAACCACAACAGGAAGAAATAACATGCCTCGTGAAGAGATGCTAAAACACCCTAATTACATTCCAGAACAATAAGCCTGAATAAAAATGACAATCCCCTATCCTACTAGGATCGATGGAGGAACCTACCACTATTAAAATTAATGGTATCCTATATATATAATAATAATAATAATAAATCCAAAATAACCTATGGTATTTAATTTATGCTCTAATAAGACCTATCTATATAAAAAAAGTAAAGTATACATATTAAATATAGGACTGGTTAGTTAATTTTTTTTGTTTGTTTTACCATTATCAAATTTAGTGCAGTTTTCGGCTACTGACAACACCAGTTTACGACCTCGAACCTGTTGCTTCGCGAGTGTTGGAATAGTTTTTCGTCTGGCGCCACCCGCCAACAGATATTTGTCAATCCTAATGAGCTGATTCTAAGAGTAGGTGTTGCCGACCGCCGTAAAGATATTGGAACGTGATTCCATTTATCGAGTGCCTACCTACATGTTTAGAAAATGTTCAAAATATTATATTCGTTTTTGGAATTTAATGTTTATAACTATGGTACACCTAAATATGTGAGGCGAATACCTTTAAAATTTATTAGGATTAATTTTATTACTTGAAATTTCAAGAAGGTTAAGCCCTCAGGTGTTACAGTATCTATCTATCTATCACACTTTTTTCCCGAAAGGGTAGGCAGAGGTGTACTCAGAATTCAGTCCCATAGTAGGCACACCCACATTTCGTCAGTATGTTTTATTGGTCCCATGTAATTGGGGGCGAGCCTATTGCCATCTACCGTCATAATATGAAAAGATTATAATATACTGAACATTCATACAATATGAAACATGTAAGTATGTATATGTTATATACAATTTCAATAATGCGAGTGGCCAGTCGTACCAGCAACAGCTGCGTAAGGTTAATTTGACATGCAAATACACAGATATTAAAATATTATACGAATTTTGAATTAGGTACGAGTTATTTTGTGTGGAAAATGTCTCTGAGACAATTTCATAGTGAATATAAAATGAACATTTTTGAGTTTTGAGAATAGATAAGCCACCGACAGGGCATAGGCGCTTGCCTCTTCTTTTTTGTATCATTTTCCTTCAAGTCACCAATTTATCATCATCATCATCAGCCGGAAGAAGTCCACTGCTGAACATAGGCCTCCCCCATAGAACGCCATAAACCATTCGTATGGGGGGATTTTGTAATCACCACGCTTGGCAGGCTGCTTGTTCATTTTTACGATTAACATATTAAATAAAATAAAAATTTTGAAACTTTTGGAAGAAAATACATATAAACGTATGTATATTATTATTAAAAATATTATTTTGCAAGGCTTAAATAGACATTATGTATAATTTCAAAAAATATTTTTCTTAAATTTTCATTAAATCTTTCCATATTTGAGGTAGGTTATGTAAGCGGGTTCAAATCTGCGACAGACGGTGGTAATACTTAACCCTGGAGTGGTCGTGTTGGGCGTGGTTGACGTCACCTGATATGATTTATACCCCACGGGGGTTTTCTGTACCTCGCCTGTCTAATGCAGGTGAAAATAAAAATGAAAAATGTAATACCTACTTTTATTAGGTACTTTATGGAAATCTTACTTTTTTAATTAAATATGATAAAAATAAAAGGTAACAAGGTAACAACATTATTTATGTTGTGATAATACCTAAATACATTCATAAAATGGCCTAGGGTGTCGGTTATCCAAAGGAGATCCAGAAGACGGGCAGCAACGTCCTCTGCGTAAAAGCCATCACACTGCGTTCGCCAACCCGCCCGCCAAGTATTACAAGCCCGGGGCGAGTATTGATAACACCCTGATGTCCAGTATTGGACTTCCTGCAGCTGAGATAATGATAATGATTTATAAAATAAACAATAAACTCCCAGTCTAAAGTTATCAGCAACTCTCAAAAACTAAAATTAATTTATTTTCAACGTAACAAAGACTTGGCCAGAGTTCATTAATTAGAAATCTGAACAATACTACTGAAAGGGTTCCGTAGTTAGGATAGATTCCGAGCTCAGATAGTAGGACATTAATCATTCGCGTTCACTAACGAAAATAGATAAAATAATGTATATTCGTTGAGTTTACAAAGATTGATGTTTGCTTGGTTCCGTATCTAACGAAGGTATCATTATTAAGTAGGTATTTTGCGCCGTTTCTGTGCCTATTGCGTGTTTTTTGTTTTTAACATAAAATTATGAGATATTCACTTGCGTATTAAATAACTTATTTGTATAATAATTAGTAATAAGTACCTACAGTTTTTTGCCTCAAATATAACGCTTTATTTGTTATTTTAAGGATCAGATAGGTAGTTATCAGTTTGTAAAGTTATGCTATAATAAATTTAAAAAAGAATTAATATTTAAATATAAATCTCTGCAGCAAAATAATATTGACGAAATCCCTCCTTCCATCGAGTGCGGTAATTACGTGTCAAACAAATGGAGTTGTATACTTACCATATGTCGTGTATATGTTATACCATATATGTGATAGTAGTATAGAGTGTCAATACAGGCCGTATCTGTACGCAAAATGTGTAAATTATGCGATAGTGTCGGGAGTATACGGTTTAATGTTACAGTGTTAGTTAGTGTTGTTACAGGTTGAAAAATATTTTTCTTGCCCTCCTGGGAAGAGCCTGCATATAGGCAATAGCTGCAGGGGTTACGGATGCACGTCCAGTGATCCCGCGACCCCTCAATATGGCGAGAGGAGGAACCACCCCGGGGTTTTAGTGGGTGCGAGTCCCACATACACCCCACTGCGCTCCCTCGAAGTGCAGGAGATATGCATAAGGCATTTCCCAGGGTAAAAAAAAAAAAAAAGGTAGAAAAATATTTTGTTAAATTGATGAAGTTATTTTTTTATTAATATCTATAAATTATAACGTAAGTAGTGTTTCAGAAAAATGTAGCAAGTTTAAAATATATACAACTAACTAAATATATACCCCGCTTAGTCATCGTTCCCGTGGGAATATCGGGAAACAAAGTACCCTATGTGTTATTCCAGATTTATGCTACCTACATACCAAATTTCAGCCCAATCGGTTCAGTAGTTTTGGCGTGAAAGAGTAACAAACATCCATCCATCCATCCTCACAAACTTTCGCATATATAATATTAAGTAGGATTTTATTAAAACTTACCTAAGTGCTCGTCAGTATTGTCTATTCTTTTCTTGTGTTCCTTTAGACGACATCACCTTGATCTTAGAATGTTTTATAAAATGATGTTATAATGCTCGATATACCTACTTACTATCTACCCAACTAAATACACTATGACATTTAGTAGGTAGCTCTATTGTTTAATCTTTTTTTAATAAAGAAATTCTGCCCTAACAAAAAAATATCATCGATATGATTAATTATAGATATTCCAAGTAAAATCACAATTGAAAAACATAGGTGGTAGATATCTAAGACTAACAATATTGTAATTTTGTAATTATTATTCATTAAGATTCCTGAACATAATATTGTAATTTTTACCTTAAGAATTTTACAAATAAATATATATAAAAAAATCATCATCATCATCATCATATCAGCCATAGGACGTCCACTGCTGAACAAAGGCGTCCCCCTTAGATTGCCATCCAGTCCGGTTGTAAGCGGCCTGCATCCAGCGTGCTCCTTCCGTACTTATCAGATCGTCTGTCCACCTTGTGGGAGGACGTCCTACGCTGCGCTTACCAGTCCGTGGTCTCCATTCGAGAACTTTGCGGCCCCATCGGCCATCAGTTCTACGTGCTATGTGCCCTGCCCATTGCCCATATAAAAAAATAGTCTTTATAACAGTGTAAACAGCATTGAATGCCAATTCACTAACAGGAATAACCAGGGTCATTAAACACGGATTTGAAGGGTCGAGTCAGAATGAAGTTTCCCCATAAATTCAGGATTAGGACTAGAATTACCTGCATGCAAATAGACTCAGAGATAGATTCGAGGGTTAGAACGGATACGGTTTATTCAGAATAATAATGGATTGTGTAATATTGTGTATATAATCAAATCTAGGTATAAAACTTAAAATAATAGTCAGGTGCGCTTTAACGTTTATAACTCCTTGGTTAAACCACATCTCCTATATTTAATTGAAGTATGGGGCAATGCTGCCAAAACTAACCTATCAGAATTGCAAATAATCCAAAATAAAATTATCAAACTACTTTTTAGATATCCCTTTTTAACACCTACAACAAAAATATATAAAGACACTAAAATCATGAACATAAAACAATTACATGCATACACAACACCTGCATATTAGTACGCAAGTTAACAAAAAGTTCTCTCCATACTAACTTGACTTTCACATTTACGCACCAGATAACAAAGCGCAGCAGTCGTCGAGCTAGTTGGTTGGTACTTCCAAAGACGCGAACAAAGTACGGGAAAAAGATTATAACTTATGAAGGTGCGCAGCTTTACAACAAATTACCGCCACTCATTAAAAATTGCAAGTCATTGCAAACTTTTAAATCGAAGCTAGCAGAATATGTCGTAAACAATTATTTTTAATAAGTGTATTTAATATTATGAATGTTTAATACTTAACTCGCTGCCAAAATTTGTTACGAGTAATGATGTTACGAATAATTACCTAATTTAAGATCGGCCGACTACCCACATCTTTAGTTTTATACATTAATTATTTTCTCATGTAAGTGACTTCTGTCTTTTTGAGAAATAAATATCTTTAAACCTAATACGACTAGATAACATTTGGGATAGATAAAAGTACTTTAGTGTTCAACTACACTATACACAGTAAACAAATTGAAGAAAACACATAAAAACCGATCTCACATTAGCGGTCTTTTCAATAAATTTTATCCAGACTTACTGACGTATTACATTCTCTACATTTATCATAATGACAATTCCACTATGATGAGCCATAAAATAAAGTCGTCCGAGCTTATTGATAGTGAGTAACAAGACGAGCAAATCAGGTGCCTGATGGTAAGCATCATGATTGCCCATATCAGACACAGTGCCACCTAACTGTTTTAAAATTCAAAATTCTGCGCGGCACTGCACTGCGCCTGTCACCCTGAGATATTAGTTGTTGAAACTCGTCATGCCCAGTAATTTCACTGGTAACGAGCTACGAGTAGGAAAAGAGAGATAAAACAAATTAGAATGTGCTACCGTATTTATTTTTAACCATAATATTCATATTTTAAATTTTTTTAGACAAAGCGGTCTACTCGCATGTTATACAATACAAATAAGGAAAGAAAAATTTCACCCACGGGCGGGATAAAATATTAATCAAAAAGGAAGTGTTTATCAATTTCGATATGAATTCTAATTGTAACATTAGACTTGTCGGTGGGTAGATTGCGAAATGCATCACCTATAGATAAACACACGCCCCTAGAGCGTTAGGTAGAAGGGATAGAAAAATTTCGCCGACGACTAGTACCTCCACGGTAGCTCAAGTGGTAGAGCGCCCACAACGGATTGGTGCGGAGGGTGCGTGGTTCAAATCCCGCCCATTCATATCAATACAAATGCGTGAACTGTATCATAACAATAAGATAAGTGACACAGAAGTGGAGTACTATCCCAAGCAAGCTAGCTTCCAGTGGTATCAGCGAGTACAAGGTGAACTTGAGCGGTCGAGCTTCAACGTACCGAATAAATCTTTCTATATAGAGACGTATTGATGCATCTGAAATACATATAAATGAATGACTGACTCAATAAATGACTTGCGTCTTTTCGTAAACACGGTAACGTCAAGGTAAAAATAGGTATTTATAAATTATGTCTCAGCTTGTTTCGTTCTTGCCATAAAATATTTTGAAGAAGAAGTTTAAACATTACTTTTATATTGTCTTATGTTATTTTATGCCTGGAGCCTGGAATTGTGTTCGGTTAAAAGCAATAGGCTCGCCCCCTACTCGTACATGGGACCTAAAAGAGTGCGTGGGTGTATTTATTTTGGGCACCTCTGCCTACTTCTTCGGAGAAAAGGCGTGATGTTATGTTGTGTTGTTGAATCTTAAGCCTCACCTTTCTCTGCAAGTAGCTTTTCATGTAACAAGAGAGTAATAATGTCCACCTCAGCAGAGACCCTGCCAGCAGCCAACGCAGGCGCTACTGTTGCTAGGAGGGTCACAGACGCTGTCAAGTTTTGTTCACTCATAATTAAAGGCCAAATCTGAAAAGATGGAAATTATAATTTACACTGTTTCGATGCACCTACTAATCTGCATAAAATTGTTGAGCTTACCGCTGATTTATTTTGATTTATTTTCCAAACAATATTAAACACAGAAATCATCACTTGAGGTACATTGAAAATAAGCGCTGCCAAGAACTGTAAGGAACCAAATGTTAACGATTATTAAATAACGGGCAAAAAATAATATTGGAAATAGATACAAACTCACAACAAGATCAAAGGCGCATTTTATATTGTCCGCGATGTCTGCCATAGCTTTGTACAAATGTTGAAATGACAAAACTAATCGACTGTCAGCTTTCTTCAAATTTTCACCAAAAATGACTAAACGGTAATAAATACCGTAGAAAATAAAAGTATTTGATACCGCTATCACATACTGGCTGAACCATAACATTACAAAGATGAACGAGAGCCATGATGGATTCAACTTCAAAGACAACTGAGACCTGCAGTCTAAGAAATATAACCCACTTGTGTACAAAAAACACAGAAATATGAAAAAGAACTCATGTTTTTCTATTCGAAAGCAAGCAGAATCCGCTTGAAGTTTTAAATCAATTAATTGTAAATCAACTTGAAACGTGTACAAAGACTTTTCATATGACACGAACATGAAGATTGTTATATAAATTAAATAGTTAACAAAATTAATGACAAACCACAGAAACAAGAATTCATCGACTTGTTGATACACGACGTATAGAAAAGAAACACTTATGATCAAACACTGAACCAAGCTGAGAAATTTTGCGGTATATTCGGTTTTCAACGAACTGTACTTTACATATCCGGTGTGAAAGCCGAAAACATATTGTAATGTTTTAAATAGTTACTTTGGCTTTAGAAGATTGATCAGTGAATTTGAAGAAACGATTCATAGCGGTTACAGTAGGTTTCACACGAATTATTTAAGTGACGAACTGTGAGTACTTGAACTGAACATACAGCTTTATATTATCTTATAATTAATTGGAAATTTTCAGCAACAAATTGTATAATGATGGAACGATATGAGTCATTTATTTTCCATTTAATCAGTTATTGGCTAGTGTGTTAATGTTAAAATAGTTACCACCCGGCAGCTGCGGTAAACAATAAAACTTCTGGCATCGGATGAGACGTTCCGACAACGAAATACTGAGGGCTGTCTCTGACAACGTTCAGAGTCCTTTATTTAAACATTGGACTGCGGTTCACCTTAAAGGGAATAGCACTAAGGCGACCAAATAACAATTATGTTATTATGTTATACCTATATAGTATTAGTTTTAGTTTTAATTACTCTAATTTGATTTTTGTAAAACCATATGGGACTCTCGTGCCTGAAATAAAGGACTTATTATTGTTATATTATTATTATTATAATAAATAGAGTCGGGGTGCTCTGTGTTGGTTTTGTCACTCCATTAGAATTTATCGCCGAGAGTACCGATCAATAAAAAAATTATTGATCGGTATTTTTTAGCATTTACCAAATCATGTGGTAATTATTAATAATGATTCATAAATACTAAGATTTTTTAATTAATCACATTTACCGCAACATATTACATAATAAAAAGTTGTTAAGAATGGTTTGTTAGTCAAAGTCAATCGTATAGTTTTTTTCATTGACGATTTTTTTGGCATCATTATCTTGTCAAAATATGTATATACTGTAAAATAAATTATTATAATTTTGAAAAAATAAATAATATTGTGTGGTGTCCGTTACACGGTAACGTTGTAGAATTTTGTTTTTAAATGGAACAACTGTAGGTATAATTAGGAGCTACTTTTTTGTGCACTGCCTCTAACATCTCAAGTTATTTGAAAAAAAAATGTTTTACACAATATTATTTCGCTTAAAAAGAGATGCTAAACTGTGTTTTGCTACTAATTACTTAATCTATTTTGTTTTGTTTTAAAATTACCATTAATTTCCAAAAATAAATGCTCCATGCGCTGCTGAACCGATATTCAACTTAGTAATATGTTTTATAATAAGTATTGTAAGGATAAGGAAAATACAGGCCGATAGGAGTACTTAGTGATTTTATGGAGTTCCGTTGTGTGGGTGCGAGGTATATTGATCCCCAGGTATCCCAACAATAAACGAACTCGTTTTATGTTTGAAGGAGTATGTATTAAGTAATTAGGCAGTATACAACGGTAGGTCTAAACTATGGTCGTAGGTACGCGGTAAACAGAAAGTAGTGATGGATGCGCGAGCGACGTGAGTTTGGCGCGGGCGTCAATTTCTCACTGCCTGGACGCGAGGGCCGCGACTCTGATGGAGCCGCGCGGCAGGCGAACTCGGGGCGCGGACTGCGGGAGCGGTGCGATGCAACAGGTTACATGTTACTAAGCAGCGCCCGCGCTCCGCGCCGCGACGTGCGGGTCCATTGTCATATCTTTCGAACAGATTACCGCGGCACGTTAACACGGTTACTTGGTATAAGTAATATAAAATTATTATATTTGTATGTGTGGCCGGCGACTTCAATTGCAAACAAACCCTCTGGGGCTGCAATAGATCAAACGTGAACGGTCACGATTTGTACTCTCTTTCGGAGGACCTCAACTTTGAGGTCATTGCTCCCAGCTCCCCAACCCGCTACCCTCCAAACCCCGCCCATAACGCCGAAGTGCTCGATATAGCGCTCCTAAAGAACGTAACACTCCAGTTACGCTCTTTGGAAGTACTACACGAGCTCGACTCTGACCACCGACCCGTCTTGATGAGACTAGGCCCTAACGCTTCCGACAGACTGACTCGAACCAAAACGGTAGTGAATTGGAGGCATTTAGGAGAAACCCTAAAGGCCATCCATTCACCCGCTCTGGACCGAATCCCTGACGACATAGTTACCCCCGACGATGTCTCCCGCTCGATCGATGCTCTCACTAGTCACCTCCACACCGCCATCGGTGACTCCTCCAAGCAGGTACCAGCCGAGGATGACCGACGCTGGGCCCTGCCTGAGGATGCGAGGGAACTACTGAGAGCAAAGAACGCAGCCATTAGAGCATACGACTACAGTCCCACTGAAGTGAACAGAGTCAATCTGCGGTACTACGAACGAGCAGTTCGTACCCGTATGAGTGAACTCCGCAATCAGAGGTGGGAAGATCTACTTTCGGGGCTCGAGCCCACTCACCAGGCTTACTGGCGGTTGGCGCGAGCCCTGAAAAATGACACTGTAGTCGCAATGCCTCCCTTGACCCGACTCAATCTCCCTCCCGCGTTCGATGACGATGAAAAGGCCGAATGTCTGGCCGATAGCCTCGAGGCGCAATGCAGCCCCAGTCTCGATCAAGTTGACCCTGTTCACCTCGCTGCGGTGAACAGCGCAGTCGAACTTAAATCCTCCCTACCCCCCTCCGACCCCATTGAGCCTATAAAGGCTTGCGAGGTTGAGTCGATAATCAAGGATCTCCACGCCAGGAAAGCTCCTGGTGCGGATGGCATCACTAATAAAGTGATCAAGCACTTTTCGACCCCCTTAGTCTACCTCTTAGTCAGCATCTTCAATGCTGCTATGAGCCATTGTATTTTCCCCGACGCTTGGAAGACTGCCGACGTCATCGGCATTCACAAACCAGGCAAAAAGGCATCAGAGCCTTCTAGCTACCGCCCTATTAGTCTCCTCGACTCGCTGGGGAAGATCTATGAACGCCTCCTCGTGAAGCGTCTCTGGTCAGTCACTAGGTCCCTTAACCTCCTTCCTAACGAGCAGTTTGGCTTTCGAGCCAAACACTCATGTGTTCAACAAGTACACCGCATCACGGAGTACATCTTAGAAGGTTTTAACATGAAACCGACCCACTTCCGCCCTCACCCTCAAGGGACTATAGCGGTCTTTTTGGACGTGGCGAAAGCATTCGATAAGGTGTGGCACAACGGCCTGATATACAGGTTATATCAGTTCGGTGTGCCGGACCGTCTTGTACTCATCATACAAGATTTTCTCAGGGCTCGAAACTTTCGCTATCGTGTCGAGGGAGACCGCTCTTCTCCCCACCCCATTGGAGCTGGAGTCCCTCAGGGCTCTGCGCTTTCTCCTCTTCTCTACTCGCTATATACCAGCGACATCCCTCGATCTCCACTCGTAGAGATAGCTCTCTTCGCTGACGATACCGCTCTCTATACCAGAGGGTGGAACAGCGCCCACTTGATCGGCCGACTTCAAAAAGCCCTTCGCTCTTATGGCGATTGGTTTAAGAAGTGGGCCATCACGGTTAACCCGGATAAAAGTACAGCAATGTACTTTCATCCCACTAAACCTAACCCGAAGAAGCTATCTCTTAAGCTTCACAACCAGCCTGTCCCCTGGGCCTCCCATGCAAAGTATCTTGGCGTGACCCTTGATCGTCGACTCACCTTCGCGAAACACGTCCAGATCGTCCGAAACCGAGCGGCTTACTTCTTAGGCCGTCTCACCCCCCTCCTATGCCAGCGCAGTAAGATGTCCCTTAGAAATAAGGTGACACTTTACAAAACTTGCATACGCCCCGTCATGACTTACGCCTCAGTTGCGTTCGCTCAGACGTCCCCCGTCATCTTGAACCAGCTTCAAGTCATCCAAAACCGTTTCATTCGCAAGGCGGTCGGCGCTAGCTGGTACCAGCGAAACGCCGACTTGCACTGCGACCTGGAACTTCCCTCCATCCTTCAATTCATGAAGGATTGCTCCCGCCGCTACTTTGACGCGGCTCCCCACCACCCCAACCCCCTCGTAGTCCAAGCCTCGAATTACTCGATAATTCAAGCTGGAACTCCTCCCCTCCGTAGACGCCCTCGCAACGTCCTGGACGACCCGGACGACTCTATCGCCGCCGTCACATCGGCGGCGCTAGGTTCGCCCAATCCTACCAATATACGCAACAGACGCTCCGTTTTCGGTACTGGTGTCGGATACCAGATCCACCAACTCACACAATCACAACACCGACCTCGCCGGCGAGGTCGAAGATCTCTCAGATCCTTCAGATCGGTTAGTTTCTCTCCAAATAATCAAGCAGATCAAACCATTGATAGGGCCCTAGGACACTCCCCTTCTGGAGTGCCAGGGCAAGTCTGACCCCACGTATTCTGGCGACGGCCCAAGCCGAGGTTCGTACCGTCTAGGTGCCCTTGTGCTAGTCGCCCTTAAACTTTGGGTCGAGCGCCTCCTGCGCTCACCACTGCCCGGTAAAGCTGTAGAGGCCATCTGAGGCCAACAGCATAGGTCATTTAAAAAAAAAAAAAAAAAAAAAAAAAAAAAAAAAAATATTTGTATGTATGAAAGGGTGATACTTGCCTAAAATATACTACTTAAATATTTATATATTATACAGTACTTATAATATGATGTAAATAAAATAAATATAGATTTGTGACGTGGGGTAAGCCCACAATTTTAATAAAATAATTGAGTCCATTATAAACTGGTATCTATCTTGGCTGATTACCATCCATTTGTGTGATTCGCAACACGGCGGGTTATGTACAACACGCTCGCCAGTTATGAACCTCAGTGCACTTGTCAAATATGGTTTTAGACATATAGATGCCAGTAGGCAGGTAGACACTATCTTCCTAGATGCGAGGCGTGCATTAGATGTAGTAGACGACGATATTCTGCTGACGAAGCTCATGTGTCATGGGGAAATATTACGGCAGGCTATGACTCGCCGCTCACTAAATATTATAATCGCTATCATCAATGTTCAATATTTCAATAATTTTCCCGAATGACTAACGAAATGATAACGCCGAGCCCAACTGATCATTGAAAGAGATAATTGAGACTAGTACTAGATACTTGAAATTTGAAAGCCGAATAGAGTTTATAACAGCAATATTTAAGTACTTCTTTTCTAATAGAGATGAGCAAACTGTATGATGACAATAAGATAAGTGACGCAGAAGTTCAGCATCATTCCTAGTAGCGTAAGTCGAGAGGGATCACTTTGTAAACTGTGAACTTCAACGGTCGCGCGTCCACGTAGCGTATGAAACGCTCTATCTCCACACATTTTGTAGCATCTGAAATGGTTATAGATTTTTAATAAATGTAACAAATATCTTTAATAACCTTATTATACACGATAACGTGTAAACTATACGCCGATTCATCACAATTATTGTTACCTTAGGTCTCAGCTTAAGGTATTTTGCAAATTTTATACGCGAAAATTGCAAGTCTGTGTGATTTAAAATATGATCCAAAATATGTACGAGTAAACAGAATACAGAAACGTGGTGCCGTTCGAATCGATAATTAAAAATACATAATATTATTTTACGTTTGTTACTAATTAATGTCTAGTTACAATGACAACCTGTCAAGATTTTTATCATTTGTCGCGGACTAGTAAAAATCGTGCAAACTTACGATGATTGCGTATTCGCGTTTCATCGATACTTCGTCGTAATTAAACTTTGCTCGTATTACGAATTTAAATCGTTGCAAAAATCGAATATCTGTGAAATGAAATCTTCGAGAAAATTTGCGATTATTCATCGTATTTCGCTAATCCCAGCAATCGTAACGCACTCATAGCCTAAAGCTATGCGCTAAACTACTCAAAGATATGAGTTGCTAAGTCCCGCATGCCCCGTAAAACCTTAAGAGGTGTATATTGTGGATATACTTAATATTTGCTATTTACAAGTAATAATAATAATAATTTGAATTTATACTCTAACAGAACGGGTTATCCCAATTACACTGCTCGAGTCAATTCATATGGGTCATGTGGACAACCCATATTGTCAGAGTTTCAGGTCGCCAAGATTCCTACTAGGGGGTGCTAAGAATCCCCGGAAGTTTTCCGGCTACCCACCCCAACGACGACGACTGGCCCTGGTAACACACAACATACGCACTTTGAGGACCGACGAGAAGATCATTGAGCTGGAAGAGGAATTAGATAGGTTACGTTGGGATATTGTGGGGTTGTCTGAAGTCCGTAGAGAGGGCGAGGACACGATAACCCTAAGATCAGGTAACCTACTCTACTACCTGTCCATGGTTGGGAGGGCGACCAACAGTCCCAAGGTGGTGTCGGCTTTCTCGTCCACAAGTCCCTCACTAACAACATTATTACCATCGAAAGTGTATCGAGCAGGGTCGTATACCTAATACTCAGAATATCTAAAAGATATTCGCTGAAGGTCATTCAGGTATATGCACCGACCTCGTCACACCCAGATGATGAGGTGGAGACTATGTATGAGGACGTCAGTAGGGCCATACATACGTCCGAGACCCACTTCACTGTTGTTATGGGGGACTTTAACGCAAAGCTAGGCAAGAAAAGCGATGACGAGCTGAGAGTGGGGCAATTTGGATATGGGCAACGGAACCCAAGGGGACAGAGGCTGGCCGATTTCCTGGAGAAAGAGGGACTCTTTATGATGAATTCTTTCTTTCAGAAGCCGCCTCACAGGAAGTGGACCTGGTTGAGTCCCGATGGTTCCACGAGAAACGAGATAGATTTCATCATGACCAACAAGAGGCAAATATTCAATGATGTCTCTGTGATTCACAGGGTGAAAACCGGTAGTGATCACAGACTGGTAAGAGGCACATTGAATATTGACGTCAAACATGAGAGGTCACGCCTAATGAAGTCCACGCTCCGACCTACTCGCGCCCATATACAAAACCCCGAAAGCTTTCAACTCGAACTCTCTAATCGCTTCGATTGCCTGGAGGATATTGATGCGTCTGTGGACGAAATTAATAACAGGCTTGTAGAAACTGTCCAAACGGTGGGCTCTAAGTTCTATAAACCCCGCCGTACAAATAGACCTCAAAAATTATCTGATCACACCCTAAACCTCATGGCTGAGCGACGCTCGGTACGGCTGCAATCTCCCGATGATGCTAAGTCATATAGGCAGCTCAATAGACGAATTTCCAAATCCTTGCGGCACGACATCCGTCTCTTTAATACTAATAATATTAAAGAGACAATAGAGCGGAAAAAGGGCTCCAAAGTGTTCGCAAGAGATATGTCTATTGGGCAAAGCCAGCTGACAAAGCTGAAGAGAGAAGATGGCAGCATAGCGTCGACAAAAGCAGAGGTCTTAGAGGAGATCGAGAGGTTCTATGGGCAGCTATACGCTTCGGTCGCAAAGCCTGTTAGCAGCACGGCCAAAGATCCAAGAGCCAAGCTGACCCGACACTATACCGAAGATATCCCGGACATCAGCCTGTACGAGATTAGGATGGCCCTGAAACAACTTAAAAACAACAAGGCGCCGGGTGACGACGGAATTACAACAGAGCTTCTGAGAGCGGGTGGAACACCGGTACTTAAAGTCCTCCAGAGGCTCTTTAACTCTGTCATATTCAAAGGTGTGACGCCAGAAGCATGGAACAGAAGCGTGGTGGTCCTATTCTTCAAAAAAGGTGATAACACCTTGTTGAAGAATTACAGACCCATCTCGCTTCTGAGCCATGTTTATAAGTTGTTTTCAAGGGTCATTACGAATCGTCTCAGTCGCAGGTTCGATGACTTCCAGCCGTCCGAGCAAGCCGGTTTCCGAAAAGGCTACAGTACCATAGACCACATCCACACGCTGCGTCAAGTTATACAGAAGACCGAAGAGTATAACTTGCCACTATGTTTAGCGTTCGTGGACTATGAGAAGGCCTTTGATTCGATCGAGACATGGGCGGTGCTCGAGTCTCTCCAAAGATGCCATATTGACTATCGGTATATCGAAGTGTTGAAGTGCTTGTATAGTAACGCCACTATGTCGATTCGAGTACAGGACCAGAGTTCGAAGGCGATCCCGTTGGAAAGAGGCGTAAGACAGGGAGACGTCATATCTCCGAAACTGTTTACTGCCGCAATGGAGGACGCCTTCAAGCTTCTGGATTGGCAAAGATACGGCATCAATATTAATGGCGAATACATCACTCACCTTCGGTTTGCCGACGACATCGTAGTCATGGCAGATTCGATGGAAGATCTCGGCACGATGCTCGAAGACCTCAATCGAGTTTCTCAACGGGTCGGTCTTAAAATGAACATGGAGAAGACGAAGGTGATGTGTAATGCCCATGTTGTGCCGACCCCAGTATCGGTTGGGAACTCGATTCTAGAAGTTGTTGACTCATACGTTTACCTAGGACAAGCAGTCCAACTCGGTAAGTCCAACTTCGAGAAAGAGGTCAATCGTCGAATCCAACTAGGCTGGGCAGCGTTCGGAAACCTACGCAATGTCTTCTCGTCCAAAATACCTCAGTGCCTCAAGCCGAAGTTCTTTGACCAGTGTGTGTTAGTGATGACTTACGGATCTGAAACGTGGTCTCTGACTGTGGGCCTTATCAGCAGGCTCAAAATAGCGCAACGAGCTATGGAGAGGGCTATGCTCGGAATCTCTCTGCGAGATCGAATCAGAAATGAGGAGATCCGTAGACGAACGAAAGTTATCGACATAGCCCAGCGGATTAGTAAGTGGAAGTGGCAATGGGCAGGGCACATAGCACGTAGAACTGATGGCCGATGGGGCTGCAAAGTTCTCGAATGGAGACCACGAACCGGCAAGCGCAGCGTAGGACGTCCACCCACAAGGTGGACAGACGATCTGATAAAGGCGGCAGGAACACGATGGAGGCGGGCCGCTTGCGACCGGACTGAATGGAAATCTATGGGGGAGGCCTATGTTCAGCAGTGGACGTCCTGTGGCTGAGATGATGATGATGATGATGAAGATTCCTACAAGGCCTCCGACATGACTTAACGACTGCCCCCTACATATCTTATAGAAAACAGCCGGGACATACAGTTTAACGTGCCATCCGAAACACGGTAGCGTTTAGGCGAAAAGTCCACATGGTGAGATTCGATCCAGGGACTCCTGATTTAAAGCCGGGCATATTCCCGCTGGACCACGGACGCCAAGTAATTTACCTGTTTCTTTAATCAGTTTGTTATGTAGAACATTTTTAATTTTATCCGTTTGCGTAGACAGCCAGCCAGCGACCACAGCTACTGCAGTAGTTATCAGAAGTGTAAACATTATTTTGAGGAATATCGAGTTTAACTCCCATAACTAAAAATAAAAAAAAATCTAAGCATAGATGTGTTTTTTTACATTCGTTTCTACGTCGATGCTCCTTTTATCGATTTTAGATTTTTTATTTTAGATATAAGCACAAAAGTAAAGTTGAAGACTGGATATGCTTTGAAAAAAAAAAAATGTAAATTAGGATTTTATTATTATTTTGAAACTGTTTTAAGTGTTATAAAGAAATACGTTATATTGAACTTGCTGTGCCCCGCGGTTTTACCCGCGTAGTCTTCGTTCCCGTGGGAATATCAGAATAAAAAGTACCCTATGTGCTATTACAGGGTCTATCTACATATTATGCCGAAATTAAGCCCAATCGGTTTAGTAGATTTGGCGTGAAAGAGTAACAAACATCCAGCCATCGTCACAAACTTTCGCATTTATAATATTATTATTAAGGAAGGAAGGATTCATAATTGAATTATATTAGTATCGGATTTGAGTTAAATTTGCATGCGACAATATTTTGTTTGACATGTGTTTCTAATAATTATTGATTGTTCATCTTATAATATTCCATGTTGAAAGCAATTATACATATGATTTCTATTCTATTCTATATATAATAAAACTGATTGTTTATGTTAAATACTATATTTTAATGATAATGGTAGATAGCAATAGGCTCGCCGTAAACATAACATAACATACATTCACGCCTTTTTCCCGAAGGGGTAGGCAGAGGTGTACCCAGGACTCAGTCCCATAGTAGATACACCCACATTTCGCCAGTATGTTATTGGTCCCATGTAATAGGGGGCGAGCCTATTGCCATCTACCGGGCACAGTTCCTGACTCCAGGCAGTTATTGAGATAATTCCTAATGGAAAAATCCAATATTTAACACTATGCCTGACCTGGAGATCGAACCCGGGACCTCTTGATTGGCAGTCGAGCATGCGCCCTCTACGCCACCGAGGCTCGCCGTACTGGTGAAATGTGGGTGTACCTTATGGTACTGACTCCTGGGTACACCTCTGTAAGTTATGTATTTTAATGAAAATGTTACTTACCGAAATGTTATCATTTTTTATTCTCCAAAGTAATGAATATATAACAAGCATGGTTCCAGGCACCTTGCTCAATAATGTTGTTAAAAACTGGGAACATAATTTTTTTAAAAATAATATTATAAAAAAAAAATTAAAAACTTTTTCTGTAAATAATATTATTAAAGCCGTATTTCCTTACCAGAAATTCAAACGCGTTCTTGTATCTCTCAACGACATCAGCAATCAACTTATAGAGACGACGGAACAATTTGTAGCAACCGTTAGTAGACTCTAATATGAATATGAATATACCGAGACGGTAGTACACCGAGTAGTAAATAAATACATTGAAAACATTTATGTAATGGATGATCATGATTATTATAACTTGCCAAACGCACTTCCATGCCCCTATCAGTGATTTTCCACATATATCCTTATGATCATGAAAAAACTGCACCGATGAAAAAAATCCATACAAAACGACCGTTGTTATGGCAATTAGTTTCCGTTTCTTCATGTGAGAATATGCAGTAGAGCATCCCAGGTTCAAATCTATTCGCTGCATATCAAATTGAAAGCTGTACAGGCTTGTATCAGAAGATGAAAATACGAATATTAACACAATAATTGCGTATAGTGTTATGTGAACAAAATAATAATAATTTTTTAAGCCCTTATCAAACACAGTTGACAAAGAACATAGATATACGCAGCAGTATGTGAGACATTGTAACAAACTCAAAAACCTGACTACACATTTTATTTTGAAGATTCTGTATTGGATATACCCGAAATCAATAGCTAAGATTATGTGCAGAGCTCTAAATATAAAAATTTCTATTTTGGATGGTCCATTTAGTTGTTTGAAATATCGATTTATATTAAAAGAATGCTTTGTTAATGTTCTTGCAGGATACTGAGAAACTTTTTAGTGCACCACAAATGAGGTACTAAGACTTGGACGTTAAGTTTCAGTCTTTTATTCAAAAAGGTCGTAAGTATGTATTTACAGATAGATCAAATAAAATATAATTGCATCCTTATTACCATCACTCTTGTTGATTATACAGTAAACAAATCTACATATTATATATAATTATCTACTAGCTTTTACCCGAGGCTTCTCTTTTCTGTTTACAAGGGAAATGTTATTTGCGTTAGCTATCTACATTAAAATTTGATGTTCTACCACAGATTAACTAATAATAATAATAATATGGGACAACTTCCACACACGGTCATGTGGTCGCAAACTAGGCTAGAAGGCCTGTACTATAGTAACCAGATGACTGATATACATACTTTTATACGCTTATAACACCCAGACACATATCGAACAGACATGTTCATGCATACATATGTTTGACCTGGCCGGGGCCTGCGGCACAGAAAGCAGAGTTACTACCATCTGAGCCAACGAGGCTGTCGCTGACACTGTGTCTGAACTAAGGCCTCTGCCTCACTAGGAAGCCGTGGCGACGTCGCCGGCTACCGTGTCCAAACAGTTGTATCAAAATATTATAGTAGTTCCCTCATGTGGCCACATTTGGAAACGTCGCCAATCAACACAAAATATTTGGATACGTAGCCGGCGACGTCGCCATGGCGTCTTAATGAGGCAGAGCTCTAAGAGTCCCACCATAAGGTGCCAACAGGACCATGTTGCTGGGTAAGCTCAGTGGCGTAGCGTTAACCTTTTCTTTCGGTAATCATACCCAAGATTATATACGCAGGCACTAATTTTAGCATTATATACGCGAACAGATCTAACTACCTGCCCGCTATAGATGTTTTTATCCAGACTACATAGTAAAAAAGTGGAAATTTATTGTCGTAGTGAACAACTTTGTAAGGACATTCAAATGAATTTTAAATCAGTCAAAGGTAAATATATTATTTACTTTGATAGATTTATAATTATGGTTAGCTAGCTATGTTGACATAATTCTTAAAACATCGTAGATAGCGGTATTACCCTTTTGATGGTTTATTTTTGTAACACGAATCAATATTATACATGTTTACAATAAAGAACATTTAAAGATTGTCGAAAATAATCTTGAGAGGGACCCTAAGGCATTTTGGGGTTACGTTAGATCCAAAAAGGGTACCATTGGCCGGGAGAAAATCACCAAAAAGGGAAGAATATTATCTAACGCGGAATGTGCCAGTGAGTTTGCAATTTTTTTCCATTCGGTATACGGCAGCGATTCGCCTCAATTAGATGTGGAGGCGGCTGCGAGGTCTGGGGCGAGCGCCGCGCGTATACATCTCCCGAGCCTGACGCGGCGGGAGGTGCGCGCGGCTCTGGCGCGCCTCAAGCCGAAGAGAGCAGCGGGGCCCGATGGTATACCAGCCTTTATCATAAAAGATTGTCGCTTAGTTCTAGAGAAGCCATTGCATCATGTCTACAACCTGTGTCTCAACTTATCATATTTTCCAGAATGCTGGACACTAACACGGGTCATTCCGATTCCGAAGGGTAATTCCGGGACGGAAGTGAGCGGTTTCAGGCCCGTAGCAATCTTGTCTGCACCGGCGAAGGTGTTCGAGTCTGCAGTGCAGAACAGTATCCAAGGGCAGGTATCGGCGCGACTGTCGGACGCCCAGCACGGGTTCAGGCCGGCACGCAGCACCACAAGTAACTTGCTCGATGCGATGGCTTACGTCGTCCCTCATGTGGACGCGGGGGTGCAGGTCGACGCCGCATACTTCTACTTCAGGAAGGCATTCGACCTGGTCGATAATGATATTTTGTTGTCGAAGTTAGCGGCCGTCGGATGCACCAATCAGCTATTAAAATTTTTCGCAAGTTATATGAGGGACAGGAAACAGTACGTAGATTATGCTGGTTGTAGGTCTGAACCATATAATTCAAAAACAGGGGTTAGCCAGGGTTCAAATTTAGGACCCCTGGAATTTGTCATTATGATAAATGATTTGCCAAAGGTTATAAAGAAAGCTCGATGTTTACTGTTTGCGGACGACCTAAAATTGCTTTTGGCGGTTAAAGACATAGATGACTGCAGGCGACTGCAAGATGCCGTCGATAGGGTTGTCGAGTGGAGTAATAATAATAAACTGCAGTTTAATATAGAAAAATGTACGGTATTGTCGTTCAGTAGGTCACATAATCCGCTCCTCTTCGACTATAACGCAAACGGAAAACTATTAAAGCGAGTAGGATCTGTCAGAGACCTCGGAGTAAATATGAATAGCAATTTGACGTTTAGATCTCATATAGTAAATGTTTGCAAAAAAGCATACAAAAGGCTAGGTTTTGTGTTGCGTCAAGCGGCTGGATTCAGGAATATAAAAGCAATATCCGCGTTGTACGATGCTCTTATCAGAAGTCAGCTGGAGTATAACTCCGCCGTCTGGGCGCCACACGAAGCTAAGTATATTCTTATGTTGTAAAAAATACAAAATAAATTTACTAGGTATCTATACTTACGGCTGTACGGGGTTTATCCGTTCTATCCCTTGATGTATCCGACACTGTTTGTCCTGGGCATGGTCGGATACAACAAGTTAGAGGTAAGACGGGGTTGGGCGCTGGCATTCTACATGATACGAGTACTACGGGGAACACTGTCGAACCCTAATATACTAGCGTTGATGAAGTTTAGTGTGCCGGACGAATACGTGTTGCGCCGCCGCCGCCCGCCGCTGTTCTCCGTGCCTAGCGCTAGGACTAACTTGTTGGCTAAAACACCATTAGTTACAATATTGCGGACACTAAATCAAGTTGCACATAATGTTGACATATTTGTATGTTCCATAGTAGAGTTTAAAAGGGCCGTGTTTTATGATTTATGTTTTAATGTGTGATAATAATAACTAATTTTCTTTTAAAATTGTGTATGTAATGAAATTGTTCTTTTATTTAATTTTTATTTTTATTGTATGTAATTAATGAAATTGTTTTTTTGACTGCCTCTGTGGCGTAGAGGGCGCATGCTCGACTGCCAATCAAGAGGTCCCGGGTTCGATCCCCAGGTCAGGCAAAGTGATAAATATTGGATTTTTCCATTAGAAATTATCTCAATAACTGCCTGGAGTCTGGAACTGTGCCCGGTAGATGGCAATAGGCTCGCCCCCTATTACATGGGACCAATAACATACTGGCGAAATGTGGGTGTATCTACTATGGGACTGAGTCCTGGGTACACCTCTGCCTACCCTTCGGGAAAAAAGGCGTGAATGTATGTTATGTTATGTTATGTTTTTTTAATTTAATAATTTAATTTAATTTAATGATTTTTTATTGCATGTCATATATTAGTAATTAACATTTTATTTTATTTTTTAACATTGTATAGGTACTTACGCTATTGTATTGGGATGAACTGTAAGAATAGTTGTAAATGAGAAATAAATAAATAAACAAAAAAATAAATAAATAAAGTATACCATAGAATTTCATACATATATTTAATACCAAAGTGTAAATACATACAATGTTAAAAAAGAAAATAACATATATTATTTTCATATCTATATAAAGGAGCCCAAATTACATTATCAAAAATACCTCAGTGCCTTAAGTCGAATGTCTTCGACCAGGCCTTTATCAGTAAGCTCAAAATAGCGCAACGAGCTATGGAGAGGACTATGCTTGGGATTTCTCTGCGGGATCGAATCAGAAATGAGGAGATCCGTAGGCGAACGAAAGTTACTTACATAGCCCAGCGGATTAGAAAGTTGAAGTGGCAATGGGCAGGGCACATAGCACGTAGAACTGATGGCCGATGGGATGATAAAGTTATCGAATGGAGACCACGGACTGGCAAGCGCAGTGTAGGACGTCCAGCCAAAAGGTGGACAGATGATCTGATAATGACGGCAGGAACACGCTGGATGCTGGCCGCTTACAACCGGACTAGATGGAATTCTATGGGGGACGTCCAATAAATCTTATGACAACAACATAACATAACATACGTTCACGCCTTTTTTCCCGAAGGGATAGGCAGAGGTGTACCCAGGACTCAGTCCCATAGTAGATACACCCACATTTCGCCAGTATGTTATTGGTCCCATGTAATAGGGGGCGAGCCTATTGCCATCTACCGGGCACAGTTCCAGACTCCAGGCAGTTATTGAGATAATTCCTAATGGAAAAATCCAATATTTAACACTTTGCCTGACCCGGGGATCGAACCCGGGACCTCTTGATTGGCAGTCGAGCATGCGCCCACTACGCCACCGAGGCAGTCAATCTGTCAAATCTTATGAATAGATAATAATTCTAAGGTGGTACGTCAACTAGTATTTTTTTAAATATATATTTAATAGCTCAGCATTTGACCCCAATCTCACCTGATAGGAAGTGAAGATGAGGCCTAAGATGACGCACGCTTTCCTCTAGGAAAATCTCTAGGAATTTCCTCTAGGATAAATATCTTCTAAGATATTTATTCACTATTCTCTTCTCCCCAAGATCGTATTCAGGCATTGATTTAAAGAAAAGGGAAGATGAGATATTATGGCTTTTCGAAAATGGAAAGCTCAAATTAGGTCCCATTAGGTCCACGTACGTCAGTAAAGTGGAGTCGTGCTAGCGAATTATATTATTTTCTCGGTCGCACTTCGGTCTTAGGTACGTCTTTCTATCTTTGTTTTTCATTATACTGCACTGTGCAAACTGCACACTGAACAAATTGCACGTGCCAGTTGTCGAGTAAGTGCTGGAAGAACGTGCACTATCTCCCCTTTTCTTTAAAACGTATTCAGGAGGGAAGACGTACACCGGTACAGAACTCCACTCCTTAGCGGTCCTTAGGATGAAAGTATACCGTGGCTTGGTATATTAATACAAATGCGTAAACTGTATCATAATAATAAGATAAGTAACACAGAAGTTGAGTACTATCCCAAGCAAGCTAGCGTCCAGTGGTATCAGCGAGTACAAGGTGAACTTGAGCGGTCGAGCTTCCACGTACCGAATAAATCTTTCTATATCAAGACGTATTGATGCATCTGAAATATATTATATTATATATTATACTGTGTATATAACTATCATACAATCACGCCTTATATTAATCTATAGTGCGTGCATAAAGATGCCTCTATAAGAAGAAAGCACAAGAAGCTTGTAGTTCTGAGAATTGTATACTGCCAGCATAATTATAGGTATTTGGAAGATGACGGGCAGTGCCTATGCTGAAGTTAGGCATCTATATCCTATACGTATCCATAAACTTTGTAAAAAAATCTTAATCCCACCTTCCTCTGCAAGAAGTTTTTCATGTAAGATGACTTTTATGTTGGCCACCTCAGCACGGAGCTTGCCAGCAGCCAACGCAGGCGCGACTATAGCTAGAAGGGTCACAGACGCTGCCAAGTTTTGTTCACTCAAAACTAAAGACCAAATCTGTAAATACGAATTTAGCTCATTGTTTCAATGTTCATTTGTATTACTAACACAAAATGAGTTACTCTTTACCTCTGACTTTGCTCGATTTATTTTCCAAACAATATCAAGTACTGAAATCATCACTTGTGGTACATTGAAAATAAGTGTTGTCAAGAACTGTAAAACAAATGTTTTGAGGATTAATATTAAATAAATAAATAAATCGTTTATTTTGGAACAGATAACAAGTAGATACATAAAGCGGTAAAGGAACGATGATGCCTGCAGTAGTCGTTAGACTGTGTCGCATACACCAACGCCCCCCTCCGGAACAATAGAAGTGCTTATTCCAAAGTAGTAACTTAGTTATGAATAACAAGGTTTAACAATAACTGATACAGTCTGATAATATTACGCTGTTTTAAAAATGATTGGAGTTGATACTGATTTTTTGATTTTATATAATTTTAGTAGTATACGAATACATATTACATAACATAACATAGTTATTAAAAAAAACTAATTATTTTTTTAACTAACATAACAATATTATATTTATAGGGAGGATGTGTGTGCGTGAAGCGTTTGTGTGCGTGTATGTATTTTGTGTGTGTGTTGGGGTGTGCGTATATTATGTATATTATGAAGTTTGTATGCAGGTACATGTAAGAGTTAGTTAATTTGCTTTTTCACTTGAGAATAAAACGAAACAAACATCTACTCACCACAAGATTGAAGGCGCATTTAATATTTTCCATGATGTCTACCATAGACTTGTACAAATAATGAAATGATGAAACCAATTGGCTATTAGCCTTCTTTACATTATCACCAAATATTACAAAACGGTAATAAATACCATAGAAAATAAAAGTGTTTGATATCACCATCACATATTGGCTGAACCATAACATAGCGAAGAGGAACGAGAGCCATGATGGTTTCAAACACCCATCAGCCGACATGCACTCCATAGAATACAACCCACTTGTGTACAAAAAACACAGCAGAATAAAAAAGATTTCACGTTTCTCTGTTTGACTGCAAGCAGAGTCCGCTTGAAGCTTTAAATCGATTAATTGTAAATCAAGTTGAAACTTGTACAATGACATATCATACGGCACGAATATGAAGATTGTTATATAAATTGCATAGTTAACTAAATTAATGACGTACCAAAGGAACGAAAATTGATCGACTTGTTGATACACGACGTATAGAAAAGAAATGCTTATGATCAAACACTGACCCAAGCTGAGACATTTTGCTATATATTCTGTTTTCAACGAGCTGTACTTCACATATCCGGCGTGAAAGCCGAAAACATGTTGTAATGTCTTAAATATTATTATCTTTGTTTTAGAAGTTTGGTCAGTGAATTTGAAGTAACGATTCATAGTGGTTACAGTAGCCGTTAACAAGTTAATACAACTTATTTGAGTGACTAACTGCGACTACTTGAGCTGAACAAAACCATATATTATTTAATAATTCATTGGATATTTTCATCAACAAATTGAATAATGATGGAACGATATGAATCATTTATTTTCCATTACCAGTTATTGGCTAATGTGATAATGATAATATAAGTGTTACCAAGCATCGGCTGGGGCGCAAACAATAAAAAACCAAATTTTTTGACTGGCATTACAAAAAATTTAAGAGCGTACGCGGCCTTCTAGGAAATTGACACAATCCAATGAAAAATTTATCAAATCGATGTTTTGTATTCCTCTATTTTCTCCGAATATAAAAACCCATTCTATAAATTTAAATCCGAATATATTTATAGTGAAGTAATCTATGTTCATGCCATTTTAATTTTTCTTATAAACCTTTGGTTTTTTTATAGTGAATTTCCAAAAATCCCAGTTTAACTCGCGTGACTGGACGTTCACTACAAAAATGTAGAATTTATAATCAAAAATCAAATAATGCCGACATACTTTACTTCATCTTTAAGATATCAGGAGATAAATATATCAAATAGGTTTACTGTATTCGGAGGAAACACGGAAACACAAAACATTGATTTAGTAAATTTTCCATAGGATTGTGTCAAACTGCTAAGAGGTCCTCTTTTCTGTTAACTCTACCTCGGAGTAATTTTAGTCAACGTTTATTAATAAGAGGGTAGACTCTACAAGAAATATGCTAAGTCCAAAGTTTCAAAAATTCAACCGAAATGGAGCCAATCACTGTAGAATATTGGGTACCTAAGTGATACATTATCTACTGTGAAGATAATAAATATGAGTTCGCCCATAGATCGTGTCGCGAGTGGACGTGTGACGCTCTTCGCACTGATTTTCGCATTTCGATTTTTACGATTGGTTATTTTACACAATTGCGGATTCCTACTTACTCTCACGCAACTTGGACGTGTGACTCCACCTACTGGGCGGTCCTTGAGCGGGATAGCATGTGTCTGCGTGCTTACAGACTGAGTTTTTGGATAGCTGCTTACTTAAATTGGTGAAAAACGTGACGGTTCGGTGGGGAGATCCGAATCCCACTACTCGCCGTTCGGCTAGTTTCGTGGCAACCTGTTGGATCGCCGCGCCACCACGACTTCGTAGCAGGTGACGAAATTAAACATCTTATTATACGAGTGCTACGAGTCTACGAGATTGCTACCCGGCGTCTATGACGCGTTCTGTTTTACGAACAGTGCCAGTTACTGAGATAATTTGCTAGAGCTTGATATAATTTTGGCTTCGCTTTGAAACAATTATAACAGCTACAAAATGTCAGTTAAACGTACTCCTCCTAAAAACACTAAGAAGTTTCAATCTCAGTCAGACTCGAACCTGCCTCAATCAGATCAGGATGATGGACCTTGTATAGGTATAACTCAGCTGCGCAGCAAGCGCCCCCGTACTCGTACTTGCTCCGGTTCTCCAAATCATTCGTGTGACAGTGTAAGGGAGGAATTAAACGATATTAAAACCCTAATGATAAAAATTCAAACAGAGCAGTCCGACATATTAAAATCACTAATATCAGATGTCCATGATATCAAAGCCTCAAAGAGCGAGCAAACTGCTACACTCAATCTCTTAAAATCGGACATAAGCGAAGTTAAGCAACAGAACATGAGAATTCAAAAATATAACGAAGACCTCGAGAAATTAGTGGGAGCAATGACACAAAATTTTGAGGAAATGAAGTCCAAAATAGTGGATTTGGAGATTGAAAACAAGGAGTGTAAAAACAAAATCTTAGATCTACAAAATCAACAATCTGATCGTGACCGTTCGTCTCGACCGTCGGCAATAGAGATAAGAAACATTCCTCAACTTAAAGATGAAACCCTGGAGGATCTTAAATGCGAAATCCACAAATTGAGCGATATTTTTAACATAAAAATTCGCCCTAATGAATTGCGCGATGTGTACCGACTACCCGGGAAGCCAGGATTATGCCGTCCAATCGTCGTGGAATTCACAACTGTCATCCAGAAGAAAAATTTCTTGTCCTCAGCCAAAGCATTCAATAAAGATCGTGCACCGATAGACAAATTAAACACAGTTCATCTCGGCTATGAAGTAAAATCCCCGGTCTATGTCGCTGAGTACCTTCCAGGATCAATGAGACATCTTTATTTCAAAGCTAGGGAGTTCACTAAGGCTCATAATTTTAAATTCTGCTG
This sequence comes from Hemistola chrysoprasaria, assembly GCA_947063395.1. NCBI lineage: Eukaryota > Metazoa > Arthropoda > Insecta > Lepidoptera > Geometridae > Hemistola > Hemistola chrysoprasaria. The sequence continues at coordinate 11,292,582 of OX346727.1, read as the reverse complement.
GTCTACAAATGGCAGAATTATGATACAACGGGATGAGCAGTCTAGAGCGAACTTAATTCTAAATGAACAATCGCTCACAGATCTGTTAAAAGCAGACTGACTATATTATGGTCAGATTAATAAACTAAAATTGATTGAAATTGTCATTCATAATGTAGTTTTAAGTGATATAGTAGTTTTACTTGTAGTGTTATCAGTATTAATCTTTTTGTATTTTAAAATAGTAAGCAAACTGTTCTCAATAATCATTATCATACCTACACAAACACACACACACCAACACTTCAAAATACTCTTACAGATAAATATATTTTATGCAGGTCGCGACGAATCAACCGTGGAAATATATCATATTATCTATAACTTATTTTTCAAAAAGCCCGCTATGCAGTTGTATGCTAGCTGGGAAAACAAATTAATTATCTTTGAGTATGACTGATATAGATAGACTCGGAAACGATATTGACACGGTTGGCTTGACGTCTGCATATGCATGTGCACCTGAAGATTGCTTGAATTATGTAAATGTGGATAGACAATCATTGAAAGTTTTACATATGAATATAAAAAGCGTAAACAGTAATTTCATCGGATTAGAATCGTTACTTAGTATACTACCTTTGCAATGCGATGTTATCATACTGTCGGAATGCTGGCTACGTAGCATTGTATACATACCCACTATCGTAGGGTACACGTCACATCGGACTACACGCACATTAAACCAAAATGATGGTATAGTCTTGTATGTGCGAGATACCTTGGAATGTACAGTTACTATATTGGAACCTGAGTTTATTGAAGCTAATTGCATGATTTGCCAGTTAGGTAGTCAAACAGCTATTATTGCAATTTATAGACCTCCCTGCTATCACAACATTACCGGCTTTCTTAGTTCCGTCGACTCTGTTCTTCAGGCTTTGACTAACATTAAATATATATGCTTAACCGGAGATATAAATATCGACATTAAACCCGGAAGCACGGACCGCCACTTAAATGACTATTTGGACCAAACAGCATATCATGGACTGTTACCAGCTCATGCACTTCCTACCAGAGGAGCCAACTGCCTAGACCATGTTCTTTTAAAGAGTGACAAGGAATCAACAACATTAATTATTGAGACTTTCATCACGGATCATTGCCCTGTCCTCCTGTGTCTTTACCGAGGATATAGAGAAACCTCTACAACGACACGCTCTCACGTTGACTATAGCGCAATCGTAGCAGAAATTTTCAACACTGATTTTTCAACTATTTTTTCTCTCCCTTCTGCCTCTGCCGCTGCAGGTTCTATCACTTCCCAGCTAAGTACTATAATTGCGAAACATACCAGTATCAAAACCTGTCCAAGGAAGAAAAGAATCATGAAGCCATGGATAACCCAAGGTATCCTTCGATGCATACGTAATCGCGATAAACTTCATAAGAAACAACGTAAAAATCCGAATAATGTAACCCTAAAACTAACGTACTCCAGATATCGAAATTTTTTGACGAAGCTGATGAAGAAGCTGAAATGTGAATATGAACGAGGTGAGTTCTGCAAAGCAAAAAATAACCCCAAAAAAACCTGGCAAATCATCAAGAAGATCACATATATCGAACGACCCGTCCCCTCAGCAAACGAACTGCTAAATATAGCTGAGAACCCTACATTGGCAGCAAATGCTGTCAATGACTACTTTGCAACTATTGGCTCCATACTAGCTAATAAGATTGTCCCCCCTAGTAATTCGACAAACTGTATCTATACTACAGATCAGCGCCTAGATTCTTTTGCCATCATCGAAACAGACGCGAAAGAAGTGGAAAATATTATAATAAGCCTACGCAGTGACTGTGCGGTTGGATGGGATGGCATATCTGCTAACATCCTAAAACAAACACGCCAAGTCCTAGCACCTGTACTAGTCCACATCTTTAACCTCTCTATTAGTTATGGAGACTTTCCCTCTGTTTTTAAAAAAGCTCTCGTGCTCCCTATTTATAAGACCGGAAATAAATATTGTGTAAGTAATTATCGACCAATATCAATTCTTCCATCAATGTCTAAAATGTTTGAAAAACTTTTAAATAACCGACTTGTAAATTACCTAGAAAGAAATCGAATATTAGCTGAGAACCAATATGGTTTTAGGAAAGGTAAATCGACGGAGGATGCGGTCTGTTCACTCACAGATGTAGTGGCAAAGGCCTTAGATCAAAAGAAAAAATGCCTTGCTTTATTCCTGGACTTGTCAAAGGCCTTTGACACAGTGTCAATTCCGCATCTTCTAGCTAAATTGCATAACATAGGTATTAGAGGACTAGCCTATAACATTTTTAAAGATTACTTGGAAAACAGAAAACAGATGGTTAGACTGGGATCTGTGACTAGTGATGAAGGTAATATTGACTTTGGCGTACCGCAAGGCAGTATATTAGGCCCAACCTTATTTGTAATCTACTTAAATGACCTATGTAAACTTACATTGACAAACTGTAATATATATTGTTACGCCGATGATACTGCGCTCGTAGTTACCGGAAAAACGTGGGATGAAGTTAAATACTATGCTGAATCTGCTATAACGACAGTAACACAGTGGCTCTCATATAATCTTCTAACGCTCAATATGGATAAAACTAACTATATTACTTTCTCTCTGCAGACTAACACCCAACCTCCCCAAACATATATGATCAAAGCACACACCTGCCATGCCACCCCTAATACTCCTTGCACCTGCCTGACCTTGAGACGAACAAACAGCGTCAGGTATTTAGGAATCAACATTGATTATCTCCTAAATTGGCATATCCACATAGACTGCTTAACTTCACGAATTCGCAAATTAATACATAGCTCCAAAACTATACAATCGTATAAATCGAATTTTAAATATTTACCCTTTCACGACATTTGAAATAAAACGTAAAATAATAGATTGGCTTTTACAATTAACGTATGATGAAACCGAAGAACTTTTGATAATTAGAATATAATACCTGCTTACCATTCACATAATATTTGCAAAATTCAATCATACCACACACACACACACCCACACATACACACCCCCACTATCTCACACACTCACATTCACCCCCACCATCATATACACACACACGACATGGTGAAATACTGAAATGAAAATATAGAATAGTATAATAATAATATACTTTATAATACTTTAATTATGTTATTCTTCATAGCACTTAAATACCTATAAATATCAATTTTAAAAACATAGCCCAGCAATATTCCTGCTTTGCGACACGATAAACTGATATATTATTTAGCTTTTTAGTTGTTGGTGCCAATAGTACAGGTTACAGCCTGGTTTTGGCATCAATTTCAAGTAAGTCCTTATTATGATCTAAGTACTTAAGTTGAACTGGTTTTGTCGGCCTGTTGTCGTGCTCTGGTTTACTGGTTCCCGAGATACAAGTTAACTCTTAGTTCGGGACTAGTAAATCAATGTGCGCGGTTGCGGGCACGACCAGACCAGTTAGAGCTATGCTTACTTATAAATATTATAAAGTGCGGATCCAATATTGTTTTGTACCTAAATAAGGCTTATTAACATCTGTTTGTTAACTCTTTTCGCAAATAAACATTTTATTATTTTATTATTATTAGTTCTCAAGGAGAGGGCTCCCCGGGAAGAGGTTTTATCTTCTCTTTTCGCGGAGGTTGAAAATTTAATTAATAGCCGATCACTCACTCATGTCTCAGTAGATCCCAAAAGTCGGAAAACCCTCACAACTAATCATTTCTCTCGATGAAGTTCCAACGTATCGTAGTTTCGTATATATACAACGTATCACAAAACGTGTAAAAAAAAATCTATTTTCGAATTTCGCAATCCATTTGAAAAATGCTCAGTTTGAAAGATGAAGAAGAGTAGTGGATTACCAACGGCTGAGATGATGATGATAAATAAAAAAACAAGAAAATAGTTAAAACTGGTGTTTTATTCGTGTTTAACATTAACATGGCTTTCCAATTCGTGATATATCAACATGGTGCATATTTATTAAAACACACATTAAAGCTAAAATTATTACAAGAATAACTAGGTAGCTATAGGTAGATTATAAGATAAAAAAGAGGAGATGAGGTTCTGGCTTCTCCAAAATGGCAAGCTCAAATTAGGTCCCATTAGGTCCACGTACGTCAATAATGTAAGGTTAAGCGAATAATATTTGTGTCTCGGTCGCACTTCGGTCTTAGGTACGTCTTTGTTGTTAATTATATGTCACTGTGCAAACTTCACACTGAGCAAATTGCACGTGCCAGTTGTTGAGTAAGTGCTGGGAGAAGGTACCCTATCTCCTCTTTTCTTTATATCAATGAGCATAACATAATATTTGTACACGGTAAGATATCAAAACATTATTCTATAAACAAGCCAAGTTTTAAAACGAAATTATTGATAAGTGTTCACATCTTAACGGAAGAACCAGTTCTTCCGTGATCATGGCGCATGTAACTGCGTCAAAATATCGGAAAACTCGCAAAAAGTCGAATCATGGTAAATATCTCGTACCAAGTGATCCTTATGCTTACAACAATGATAGTTTTAAATCTTAATATATTGTTCACATCTTGTGTTTAACTATCAACTGACACAAATAAATTTTGTGTTATGATCTGTACCTGGCCGCTAATTTGTATCGATACCTTATTATTTACAAATACAAAAGTATTTAGGTACAAATATAATCAACCAACTAGAATTTATAACAGAAATATTTCAAGTACTTCTAATCTAATAGAGATGAGCAAACTGTATGATGACAATAAGATAAGTGACACAGAAGTTCAGTATCATTCCCAGCAGCGTACAGTCGAGCGGGATAACTTTGTAAACTGTGAACTTCAACGGTCGCGCGTCAACGTAGCGTATGAAACGCTCTATCTCCACCGATTTTTTATCATCTGAAATAATTTATGTTTTTATTTTCCAGTATTATTTCTGCAATAGGCTTTGGATCAAATCTAGGTATCAATATCTTCTTTCAATGGTCTCAATTTCAACAAACAAACGCATATCTATTCCAGGACTGTTATTACTTTTTATATTCTATTTCACCACTTTTTAAGCGTTCCTGCCTAATCTAGAGGTTAATAATGATGTTAAAGATTAAGATAATATGATTAATTACATCCTTAAAACAACATCTTCCTCACGTCAGCCCTTTTCAAATTTCGGTGTACGTAAAACAATGGTACTGTGCGTAAGAAGAGTTCGCAAGGTCTGCCAGGGCGTAGGGTCAGTTTCACCATTGGAGTTGTTCCATTGATCGTACAAATGATACACCGTTGTATCGTTTATACCATCAATGAAACCAGTGACACTTTTGGTCATACAAATAAATGGAGTATGTCAGTTGTACCACTGAGTTGTACCGTATTCACCTATTCGTAATTCATAGTACCCTTCTATTTACTATATTTACTGAAAAAACTATAAATACCTTTTATAGTAAATAATATTATTGCAACACAAGAACATTCCGCGATTCGTTCCACTCCAATAACATAGTATAATGAATGACTTTAAGTATGAAAACTTCCAACGCCGTTGATTTGGCGTTGAGTTTGAGTAAGTACTATATTAATAGGAAGACCTTAGAGGTTTTCTGTCACAAATAATAAATATTATATTAAACTGATTATGATGATGTTGATGTTAATGATGGTGGTGATGATGATGGTGATCATGATGATATTCCATATTCCAATTAATAGAGCACTTGGATTTTCTATAGGCTGACATCTCCGCCTGTGGATTTTCGAAGTATTCTATGGTATAGTGTATTTAGTTAGGGTAGATAGTAAGTAGGTAGCTCTATTGTTTAGTCATTTTCAATAAAGGCACTCGGGCTTAAAAAAATATATTTCAAATTAAATAACAAAAGTTAAGAAACAGCGAGATGTTTTATAAGCAACTCAATTAATGTAATAAGAAGTTTTCATGTAGTTTTTGGGAAAACAAAAAATGTAACAAGACATCTTCATTACTTATGACAGCCTGGTATTCTAGATAATTTTAGCAACTATTTTGCAATGTTTTAATAATGTATAACAAGAAAATTATTGAAATGATGTTTCACATATTATTATATGAAAATTCTTTAGGATCGTAGTAATATACGAAAATCCGAGAATAAGCCTAAAATCAGAAGCAGTTAATACCTTGAATTTTATGATTAGTATACCATAAATATATACATATATAGGCTATCATAAATTAATTGTGAACAAGTAAAACTGTTTGGAACATTTGTTTTCCCGCTAATACTACAGGTACATCTACCTTTACCTCGCCTTTGTTTTATATTTAAAAGCAAAAAATACACTTTATTATATGTACCTCTTCATAATTTATGGTGCACTGGTATTTATTAGATTTTTTTTTACTTTTCAGACACATTAATTACTCAGTCAGTGGTTTTTTTTGCTTTAAAACTGGAAAGCAAAACTGTATCAATATCCATAATTTTCTATCATGGTACAAGCGATACAACGGTGTATCTTTTGTACCATCGGTGGAACAACTACAATGGTAGAACTGACCCTACGCCCCAGCGAAGACTTATCAGGCATCCGAGCATATAATATAATTCATTAAAATTTAATCGTGGATTCAGAGACTTCGGATTTCGGTGCCAAGTACCTAGTCCGCAACACTGATCTGCTATCGTCACCCAAAGATATGTTGCTATAGCTCGCATATAACTAGTGCATTACCTATATATTACTGGCCATGCTTCATATTACAATATTGTTACCTGTTTCTTCAATCAGTTTGTCGTGTAGAACATGTTTAATATTATCCGTTTGTGTAGACAGCCAGCTAGCGACCACAGCTACTGCAGTAGTTGTTAAAAATCTATAAAATACTATTAAGTATCCCGATTTCATTGCCATTGACGATATCTGAAACCATAATAGTACCAGTTCAAGCCAACGGTTCACTAATAATGTGATTCCGCGTGGTGAACGTTAAATTTTGCTCTCATGTGAACGATTATATCCCCCGCGTATGTAAACATGGCCTAATGTGGTAGTAACACAATAAGGGTTTTTCGAACGCGAGCGGTACATTCTTGCTTTACAATAATCTCTCGTTTAGTGTCAACAGATAGTTCGACCTTTATCTCTCGAAAGCAATTGTCGGTAAACTCTCGTCGGTTACCGCGTCGCTCGCATGATCGCTGGGTTCGTTTCTTAATGCCCCAGTCCAGGAGACAACTTTCCTTAAAAGAATCGTCAGCTGCAACAGTTCCATTGTTAGACACAAGTCGTTGCTCATATACCCTAACCGCTAAAAAGCTGATAATTTTCAAACGACAGAACTGATTTTTATAAGACATAACTAAAAACACTCACGAGTAATTTGATCTTGAGTTTGATTAAGCGATTATAGAAAAAACTCTGTGCATAGTTTCATAGGGAAACAGTGTCTGTCTACTTTTGAATTTTTTTCATCTTCGACCATTGATTTAAAGAAAAGGGGAGGTGAGGTACTGGCTTCTCGAAAATGGAAGGCTCAAATTAGATCCCATTAGGTCCACATAACATAACATACATTCAAGCCTTTTTTCCCGAAGGGGTAGACAGAGGTGTACCCAGGACTCAGTCCCATAGTAGATACACCCACATTTCGCCAATATGTTATTGGTCCCATGTAATAGGGGGCGAGCCTATTGCCATTTACCGGGCACAGTTCCAGACTTCAGGCAGTTATTGAAATAATTCCAAATGGAAAAATCCAATATTTAACGCTTTAACACTTAGGTCCACGTAGATTAAAAATCCCTACGGGAAAAAGACGTGTCTGTATGTTATGTTATCTATTACCAATTTGATGTAAAATTATACATACCGAAATGTTTTCATTTTTTATTTTCCAAAGTGCCATATATATAGTGAGCATTAATCCTAGCACATTGCATAACATTGCAGTTAAATACTGGAAACATTACAAAAATCTTAGGTTAGTTAATGAAATGAAATGAAGTGAATGATTACTTTATTTGCATGAATACAGGTATAGAATGTTCTTGCTTATTGTATATAGACCACTATACTCAACCAAATTGTCGTGCAAATATTTACCATTATACATAGTAATTTAAAAGATAACATACATAACAAAAGATACATATAACGGAATATATCGTAAGAAGACGGGAATTAAAATATAGGTATGTGTATAATGCTTACCAGAAGATCAAACGCGTTCTTATATCTCTCAATGACATCAGCAATCCACTTATAGAGACGACGGGATGAAAGGTAGCAACAGTTAGTAGACTTTAATGTTGATATCATTATACCGAGACGGTGGTACACAGAGTAGTAAATAAATATATTGTAAATACTTATGTAATCAAAGATCAGACAAGTAACAATATGCCAAAAGTTTACTATAGTTGATGCTTTGTCATTTAATTTGTTACTATATCGACTACCTAAAAGCGATGCAAAACATCTATACGAAATGGCCAATATTGTTGCAATAAGTTGTCGTTTCCTTACGTATGAATATGCAGTCGAGTTTCCTAGCTGCTTATCTATTCTTTTCATATCCAATTGGATGCTGTACATGCTTGTATAAGAAGATGAAAATAAAGATGTTAATACAATTATTGCATATTGTGTGGTGTGAACAAAACTCCAATAATGTGTGGTGTATAATTGCATGTTACTAAACACTGTTGTATATATGAAAACACAGCAGTAAATAATACATTGCAACAAATTAAAAAATCTGACTAAACATTTAATTTTGAACGTTCTGTATTGGATATACCCAAAATCGATGGCAAAAATGATGTGCAGAGCTTTAAAAATTAACATTTCTATGTTGGCTAGTCGATACATAATATGTTTGAAATATCGATTCATGTATTTTGGGTGGAAATGTTCTGACAGTTTTGAAACTTTATAATTTACTATACGTATTGTATTATTTGTAGCACGTATTGTGACATGAAATTTAGTTTGTCAGCCTTTTATATACAGGTAGTAGGTACATATTTATTTAAACATTCGATAACATCTCATTTTATTCTAATTACCATTATTAGTGTGAGCCCAAGGCGTTTAGTCTAATGGGGTATACACAATGACATTGAATTTTGGTAACCTCACTCTACCGTTACGGGTATACAGTCTATTATTGTAGAAGATTTGAAACTTTGTAAACAAAAATCTATGACGAACTACTTTTCCATTAGGCAACGCAATAAAAATAATATGTGCATTCGCTGCGTTCTTTCCCAGGCAACCCCAACTACAGCAACCCCAGGCAGAGACAGAGGGTGGGTGACCTGAAAACCTGAAAACACCACGGTTGACCAAAGACAAAAAAATTTACCTATACCAATACAGGATATTATAATCATCTTTGGGACTTATAATCATTCTTCTTTTTTAGAGTTCCGAACCCCAACGGGGTACCGAAGTAACCCTATAACATATACAACATAACAAAGTTGTACATACAAAGCTTGCCCTGTATCAATATTGGTAATTTGGATACAATTTGATGATGTTATCTTTAAATAAATATGAACCCTCAACCTGTATATAAAAATCTGACAACAGAAATTTGAAGCCTCAGTTCTTGCTATTCAGATATTCTAAAGTGTGTTGCACTGTATAAAAGTATTTTTTTTCTGTAAGAACATATTTATTCTACCCTCCAAATATGAATCAATACTTCAAGCAACTAAATGGACCATCAAAAATAGAAATGTTTATATTTAAAGCTCTGCACATCATCCTTGCCATCGATTTCGGATATATCCAATACAGATCCCTCAAAATTAAACGTGCAGTAAAATGTATGCATTTGCTACAATGTCTTATCTACAGCTGTTTTTTTCTATATACCGTCAGTAACAAAGTGGATATAAGCGATAAACACTATTGGTATTATGTTAACACCGCACGATACGTAATAACTGTATTAATATTTGCATTTTCCTCTTCTGATATATGCTTGTACAGATTTCAATTTTACATGCAGCGAATAGATTTCCAACTAGGATGCTCCGCTGCATATTCTTTCATTAGGAAACGAAAACTTATTGTTATTACTTTGTTCGTTTCATACAGATGTCTTGAATGGTATTATATAATATATCACCCGCAAAGTCTTATGTCACCAATGGGAAAAATAGGAATATACGTTTGGCATATTGTACTTGTCTTGTTCTTTGATTACATAAACGTTTTCAATATGTTTATTTACTACTCGGTGTACTATCGTCTCGGTATATTGCTATCCATATTAAAGTCTACTAACTGTAGCTACCAATCGTTTCGTCATCTCTATAAGTTGATTGCTGATGTCGTTGAGAGATACAAGAATGCATTCGATCTTCTGGTAAGCAAATTTTTTATGATAGTGAGTGAGAAGACTAGCAAATTAAGCGCCTGATGGTAAGCATCATGATTGCCCATATCAGACACAGTGCCACCCAGTGTTTTAAAATTCAAAATTCTGCGCGGCACTGCACTGCGCCTATCACCCTGAGATATTAGTTGGTGAAACTCGCCATGCCCAGTAATTTCGCTGGTAACGTTGCCCTTCAGATCGGAACACAGTTATATTTTATTAGCAAATGAACTTAACGTATAACGTATGACACAGCTGGGCCAATATAAAAAAGTAACAATCTAAGTGACAGTGACAGTTAACTGTTCAGTGTCCTAATCTATGTTTCCCGGTCTCAGAGTAAGGATACCAAAGAGAACCAGTCGCGCAAAAATCTGTTCCAAGCCGTGAGTCTGGTACCGCCGCAATATAGTCTGGTACTATGTGGTTAGTTGCATGGCAACCGTAGGCCGTGCGCGTGATGTCAGTGTTAGGTAAAAAGCTAACCGAATAACAACAGATACGTGCGTGAAAGCGATAGCTTTTCATAATTTAGGCATGTATTTACAATAATTTTAGGTATTTATGTATCCACATTGCGTGTTTCTATTTTATTTTAATTTTTTTAACACAATAAAATGGACAACAGCGCTTTGTTCGAATGAAAAACTATGAAGTCGATTATATTTTAAATATTTTTGCATAATATTATCCGAACATAAATATATTTTTTTTACATAAATTAAAGTTTGGCATTAATTACCTAGTGAAATAAAAACATTTTTAACATTGAATTAAATATTTGTTTATTTTATCTCAATTACGTACTGTGCATTATAATATTATACATTTTGTTTCTAATTGGTTTACATTGCATAGTCCTCGTTAATTTTACATTTATGATAACATTTTTATATTTTTGTGACTTTCGACTATTTATTAAGAGTATAAAAGAATTCATATTACGTAACAATTTAGAATAATATCCTCAAAGGGCCTTTCTTCGTGCTAGAATCAGGTCCACGAACCTGTACTCACTAATAAACCGAGATTCTATCATGTAACTTAATTGTCTTTACAAACTTAAATACATTTTAATTTTAAACTCTGAAAAGGTTTAATTCTTGTCATATATATTTATAAAAGTTATATAAGTATAAGTGTGATTAATTTATTTAAAAAAAATAAATATTTAAATCACTAAATATTTTAGTGCATATAAGTCTACTCCAATGCTCCTATGTTCGCCCGCGTCGCTTAACGTCAAATTTAACATTGAACTTCATAGGGTGAAAAATCGTTCAATCCAAATTAGGCTTTAAACCAATCATGTAAATAGAGTTTAAATTCAAATAATAGGAATTCAGTAGATGTCAAAGCGCGTAATTGTCAGTGATGGACACGTTTTTGTGAAGCTTGTTCAGGGATTGTTCGTCTGTAGAAGAAAGCGATTCAATGTCATTGTTCCCGGTCTTTATAGACTTCAAATCCTTTATTTCTGTATTCAAACAGTAAAATCACATATAAATATAAACCAAAGTGCAAATACGTTAACAAAATCACAAAATAATACAATTATTATTGGGCCTCTTTCACCATACTCGAGTAAAGTGTTGATTAACTACTCGTCAAGTAGAAGTTTCAAGTAACTTTTGACAGTTTTATAAAAAAAAGGCCAGTTTGTGCCGATTAACAATACTGATTTGTCACTCAGAGTCTGAACATAGGCTCTGTTAACTTAGCGAATGTAAACTCGTGAAATAAACTGTTATTGCCAGGTAATCAAATATACGAAGAAAGGTATATTGTAAATGTAATGTTAAGTTCAGTTCAATCATTATAATAACAGCTCACTTCACTAGTTCACATGCGCTACAGTTCGCAGAGCCTATGTTCAGACTCGTCAAAATAAAACGATCGTACTGTATGTTCTCTTAGCTTATGATATTAAATCTGAATAAAATTCTGGCTTCTATCTTTAACCACAACTAAGTTACAGGGGGGCCAAAAATGCCTCGGGTTGCTTTGATATACTATGTCAGTGCTCGGCTTGGCATGTCCACGCCTCGGTAGCGTGATATTATAATTGGTTTTGTATTGAACTGCAGAAGCTACTTAAATCTGATATCTTTCAATGTTTTCAGTATTTAACTGCGTTGTTAAGCAATGTCCCTGGAATAATGCTAACCTTATATTTGGCCCTTATGAAAATAAAAATTGAAAATATTGCGGTATGTATAATTTTCATCTAATACTAGATCGTTTTTGTCCATGACATATGCAGATAATGATAATAATATTGGGCAATACCTCTAAGCAGTAGATACTGCATTTTAGGCATCGGATAACTTCTTACTAATTTCTGAAAATGACCGACTGTATCTAATACTACGAATAGACGATCAACCATGGGACGGCCGTACCACGAACTTGGTTCGCCACTATACCATGTTCGATCGTCTGGCGCACTGTCCCGGGATCATTATTATTATTATTATTACTTGTGGTACGGTTGCTTGCACATCAAAAGCGGTTCGATCGTGTGGCGTAAATACTATACGGTGGTACGGTCGTACCATATTCGATCGTCTGGTCGTAGTATAGTAAGCGACATCGCTCGGTATCGATAAACTGAGATGCCACCTTTTTATAGCATTTTCTTTTCCTTTAAACCAAGTTCATCTATTATGTGGGCAATGGAAACGTTCACATGAAAGTGAATCATTCAAAAGCTTAGCTGACCATACACGTTAATGTATACCTAACAGGTTTACATACACAGATCATTAGTACAGATAAACTGAATTGTGTATGTGCAGGCAACTGAGAGTGGTGAACTCATGTCATGTGAACTATGCCTTATGGTTTGCAGGTATGGGACATAGAGTCGCTTTATATAGTAATAATGTTTGCACTTCCGACCACTACCGCAGTAGCTGTTATCGCAAGTTGGCTGTCTACACAAACGGATAATATTAAACATGTTCTACACAACAAACTGATTGAAGAAACAGGTACAATAATTTTGTAATGTTCAGAATGCTCAGTAATATTATTGATAATATTATACATACATACAGTCACGCCTTGTTCCCGGTGGGGTAGGCAGAGACTATTTCCCACCATTTGCTACGATCCTGACATATAGCTTTCGCTTCGTTCATTGTTCATATTATTATCTTAGATATTAACGTGCTCGTCCAAAATTCAAAACTGTAAGTTGTCAGATGATGATTATTATACTAGCTCGTAAAAAATAGTAATTTATGTCACAGGTCGCACCGGCGCAGCGGTAGTGATATTACAAACGACTTTACATCGAAATCCGAGGTCTATCTGAACCCAAATACGCAATCAATGTAATTTTACTATTGAAAAATAATAACATAAAATTATTTCAGATGATAAGGAATGTGTCGAGATAGAGCGTTTCATATGCTACGTGGAGGCGAGACCGTTGAAGTTCACAGTTTACAATGTGATCCCACTCGACTGTGCGCTACTGGGAATGGTGCTGAACTTCTGCGCTACTTATCTTATTGTTATCATACAGTTTGCTCATCTATATTAGATTAGAATTTGTTGAAATATTTCGAGTTACATACTAGAAAATCTACAACATAGGTAGAAATACCGTTAACATTAAAATAACGCTAGAAGAGAAAAGATTTTGCTATACAGTTTTTCTGGATGTAGCACAAGCTTTTGACAGTGTGGCACAATGGTCTCGGTTATAAAATAAAAGGAATATGCTGCCAAGACAGTTTGCAGATGTAGATCTGCAAACCAACTGCTGAGAAATTTTATATCTTCCACAAAAAATATTCAGAGTAAGACAAGATGACGCCCACTCAGAACATAATGGAAACTGGAGTACCACAAAGAAGTGTACTAGGTCGGGTCCTGTATCTATCATGTATGCTTCTGATATCCTAATGTATAAAAATTTAAACCAGGACCATTCAAGCACCATTTCAACAGCTTTTATGGTGTCTCGCACAAAGAAGCAGTAGGAAGGGAGGATTCATCTCAACGAATCAAAATCTAATCAGATAAATTTTACGAACAAAAAGCCTGATTATCACCTGGTACTCATCAATAACAAGGCAATAATATCTTATGAGCATACGCTATGAGCATATACTTATCACTGCTACTAATACAAAATAGAGATATGGTTTTTTTCTCTCACCTAGTGACTGCATCCGACGGGGTCCACATATTATGTGCCTACTTTGTTATATGTTATAATATACCTATGTGCAATAAAAAACTGAGAACCTTGATTAGACACAAAGCTTCGCTGGAAGGCACACGAGAAAAAGAAGAGACACGAGTAAGATATTTGATATTTGAGAGACAATCATCATTGAGCAATAAGTTATTATTATATACACAAGTTCTGATACTAATATCGTCTTATAGTATTCAGTCATGCGGATGTGCCACTAACAACAACACTAACATAATACCTATATTTCAAAACAAAGCGAATAGTGTAAATTAGAAATGACGATCTCCATGATTCAGATGTTATAAAAAGTTTTTCGGACCTCACAAACGTAGGCTCTATCATCATATGAATTTCGAGGCTATACAATTCCTTGAACCTATTAAGTCGACTTAAAAAGGCTGAACCCGTAGTAGTAATAAAGTGATCTGTGGCTGAACCTTTCTAGTTAGTGTAGTGAAGTGCTGTTAAGCAAGAACACATGAACAAAGTGTCTAGCTCACCTTAATAAAGACACTAGGAATTCGTGTTAATGGACACATTCTTAGTAGTAAATGTTTGCGTGGCAATTTAAGTTATATTACGAGGTTTCGTCATAAAATAATACAGTTTACTCATCCCTATTAGATTAGAAGTTGTTGAAATTTTTCATTATTCATCGAAGCCACCAACCGTCGAAAGTTATCCTTCGCCACCGGTACTCAACGATACCATTATTTACCGATAACACGGTTCTTTCTGATATAAACCCTGTTTGGTTGCTTGTCTTTGTAGACAATATGGTGTAAATGTAAATGTAAAGTGGACTCCTTTTCTGCAATTAGACTCTAATCTGGTCCGTTGTGCGTGAACACAGACGACAGTATGGTACTGTTCTAATTGTCTCGGCCAGACCTGTGTTCGCAGTGACTTCGAGAAAGATTTTCTGGTCGCGACTTTAAGCAACTTTGATGTGTAAGTTGACACAAAACCTTTGTTTTTTTTTTTTGTTTGTAACGAATAGGCTCTGAAACTTTTGGACTGATTACATAAATTATTTCACTTATGGAAAGCTTAATTCAGTGAGAGTAACATAAGGCTATACTATATTTTTATAAATAGGAATCCGTATGAAAACTATGCCAAAAACAATCATTGATTTGCGTGCGCTGTGAAAATTATTGGTAGAATAAAGTAATGTATAAGGGGTTTGTAGTACTTATCAATATATAGAAAATAGTCCACGGACATTATATTCATCTATTATGATTTATTATGTTACTTATGCTTGACTGCCTCGGTGGCGTAGAGGGCGCATGCTCGACTGCCAATCAAGAGGTCCCGGGTTCGATCCCCAGGTCAGGCAGTGTTAAATAATGGATTTTTCCATTAGGAATTATCTCAATAACTGCCTGGAGTCTGGAACTGTGCCCGGTAGATGGCAATGGGCTCGCCCCCTATTACATGGGACCAATAACATATTGGCGAAATGTGGGTGTATCTACTATGGGACTGAGTCCTGGGTACACCTCTGCCTACCCCTTCGGGAAAAAAAGCGTGAATGTATGTATGTATTATGGTTTAGTCACAATAAATAAAACAGTCAATATTAGCATGCGCTGTGAAATCTATTGGTGATAGAATAAAGTAATGAACAAGGGTTTTGCAGTACATATTAATATCTAAAATAGTCCGCGGATAATTTATATCTGTTAAGGTTTTGACTGTGTAACAGAAATTATATTCATTATTTTGCGCCTAAACAATTACCTAAACAATTTGCAAAAGCATTCCAAAATTAGCAAAAAGATATTTCGACTTCCCATACGAATTTGGCGATCTTCTGATCCATTTTTTATGTGAAGGAACTTCGGCCGCCCGCATTTCATTTTTGTAAGAGTTTTGAAAATGCTTTTATTTCCCTCCATTCATGTTTACGAGTGTATATGTATGTGTGTGTTACGACCCTTCACAACTAGTAATTCTTGTAGCATGTTACCCTTTTTGGCACTGACGTGTGCTTAATTAAATAAAATATTAATTACGTTTCTATCACGAACTGGAAAGTTACCACGAATTAAACACTGGTTTTAATTATCTTGTTTTATTTATGACCAATGAATATACACATATTATTTTTATTTTTAGAGTGTCACATAAATACCTCTAATACAATCTACAAGATTGTTAACTACATAAAAGTGCATTGAATAAAATTTTATGCTATTTTTAAGATGTCCCCTATTACATAGTCCTCTTGCGACCTCTTGCACCCTGGGAACGTCGCATCACGCTCGCCAACTAGCCCTTACATCCTCCCTCGGGCACAAGGCTCTTGCGACTCCACTCAGGCCGGCCAACGAAGGCATGGGGACTATTCCTCGTCATTGTTCACTCCGTCCCGCCGGTTAAGTCAAGCCGGAGATAAAGTTAAGTAGCTTATTATTATAAATAAAATTGGGTGCCAGTTGTAATATACCTCTACTCCTAGACTAGAGAAACTCGTATATGGACAAATGTGCAGTCGAACCATAATCACTTCATATTGGAATATATTTTTGAGTTTACATTCATTTGAGTTCTCTTACATAATATATTTCCAATATGAAATATGTTATTAGAGAATTCAGCTTACAATAAATGTGTGAACTGCACACTCAATATAACATAGGTGATGCAAAGAGAAATGATCTTGAACGGCAGTTTTCCATCGATCTGTATGGCTCGGAGCAACTTGAAGCTGAAGGGACGACGTTGTATGTACATCAGGGATGTCTCCAACTCGAAACTTAGGGAGGGATCTGTAAAAATTGGCTCATACGAGTAAGGGCGTATTCTTTTGTCGTGGCGACAGATATTCGTGCAGTTCGAAGTGTCGTTACAACTCGAGGCTTGCATCAGCATAACAATATAACATAACATACATTCACGCCTTTTTCCCGAAGGGGTAGGCAGAGGTGTACCCAGGACTCAGTCCCATAGTAGATACACCCACATTTCGCCAGTATGTTATTGGTCCCATGTAAAAGGGGGCGAGCCTATTGCCATCTACCGGGCACAGTTCTAGACTCCAGGCAGATATTGAGATAATTCCTAGTGGAAAAATCCAATATTTAACACTGCCTGACCTGGGGATCGAACCCGGGACCTCTTGATTGGCAGTCGAGCATGCGCCCTCTACGCCACCGAGGCAGTCAGTTGTATCAGGATTACAGATAAACAGTAATTAAAATAAATTGTTAAGGCATAGTTTCCATACCAGAACAAAACGCTACCATTCTAAGAACGTCGTCATCTATCTCATTCTATTGCGATCATGTCACAAATATTTTTTGTTAAATTTTACGGTTTTGTTATTTCAAGACTGCCTCGGTGGCGTAGAGGGCGCATGCTCAACTGCCAATCAAGAGGTCCCGGGTTCGATCCCCAGGTCAGGCAGTGTTAAATATTGGATTTTTCCACTAGGAATTATCTCAATATCTGCCTGGAGTCTGGAACTGTGCCCGGTAGATGGCAATAGGCTCGCCCCCTATTACATGGGACCAATAATATACTGGCGAAATGTGGGTGTATCTACTATGGGACTGAGTCCTGGATACACCTCTGCCTACCCCTTCGGGAAAAAGGCGTGAATGTATGTTATGTTATTTCAAAACCGTATATATGATAGTTATATCATTATACTTGTGATCTTGTTTCCTAGATGTTATAAGCCCGTTGTGCTAAGTATGGAAACGTGCGGTAAAATGACCGTATCTTTTGTTTACGTTGACGCAGAAGTTTTTTTTTTTATAGCAGCAAAAGACCATAGACCTAAGTTATTGATATCAGTTTCAACTTAATACTT
Organism: Hemistola chrysoprasaria; assembly: GCA_947063395.1. Lineage (NCBI taxonomy): Eukaryota > Metazoa > Arthropoda > Insecta > Lepidoptera > Geometridae > Hemistola > Hemistola chrysoprasaria. The sequence goes on along the minus strand of OX346727.1, from coordinate 11,274,140 downwards.
CAACGCATTCTCGTTAAAAAGGGACAGACAGACAGACGGACAACAAAGTGATCCTATAAGGGTTTCTTTCTCCTTTTAAGGGACGGAACCCTAAAAACATTAGTTTCATAGAAACAGTTAATTCAAAAATGTATTGAGCTGCTGATTTATTTTCAAGAATAACTTAACGTTGGCACAGTTGTCATCAATAAACACTTTATCTAAAATTGAAATAAAGGCATTTTAATTAATATATAAATAAAAAATAAAAAAATAGTAATTCATATTATAAGTTAAACAAATCTGTAAAGGCTTTAAAATTCAAAATTCTGCGCGGCACTGCACTGCGCCTGTCACCCTGAAATATTATTAGTTGAAACTCGTCATGCCCAGTAATTCGTTAGTAAAATTGCCCTTCAGACCGGAACACAGTAATGTTTGCACATTACTGTTTGGCGGATGAATAACTGGCAAAAGTGTGGTACTTCTCCCTGCAAAAGAGGCCTACTACTACAAAACCCACCTGAGCATTTGATCAGTTGTTCAGTAAGAACTGAGCTAATTTTGTCCACTTCATGATGGATTAGTTCAGCGTAGATGCACGGCAAGTACTCAATTATTAATCGACGGGCAATGTTCATTATATTAAGCCAGATAATAAACGTGTTCTAAAATATACGAATACACATCATAGTATTGATTTTAGTCGTTAGAAAACTTTCATGCCAGTCAAGCCTCAGAATCAGTGGAGCTCTGAGGAAACAACGATCAGTCAATATGGGATATGTATATCGTGACTGCCTCGGTTGCGTAATGGGCGCAAGCTCGACAGCCGATCAGGAGGTCCCGGGTTCGATCCCCAGATCAGGCAAAGTGTTAAATATTGTTTTATATTTTTACAGACTATAAAGTGGTCTATTCGCTTGGAATACAATAAGAAAAATTTCACTCAAGAGCAGGATTGCAACGCGTACCTTCTTATACGACCCTATTACCTAGGCGTTAGGTAGGTGGGATAGAAAATTGGCTCCTTCTCATTTCGTCCCACGTCAGTTTCGTCCCATTGGGACGAATCGACGAAACTTAAAATTAATGTATTTTTCGTTCGACGTATCGTCCCATTCTTGGTTTTGTCAAATATTTAAAAGAACCAAAGGAAAAAGACTGTCAGGAAGAAAAGTTAATTTTCGCCGATGTACCACCACGGTAGCTGAAATAGTAGAGTGCCCGCCAAGCGGAGTGGTGCGGAAGGTGACGGTTCAAATCCCGCTCGTGGGTGTATAATTTTTCTGTCCATATTCATATTGTGTTAAATATTACATTTTTTCATATTGAAATTATCACTGTCTGGAGTCTGGAACAGTGCTCGGTAAATGGCAATAGACTCGTCCCATATTACATGGAACCAGTAATATACTGACAGATTCTGGGTGTCCTTACTGCCTACTATGAAAGAAAGAAAGAAAAAACATTTATTCGACGCTCATAGGTGACACAAAAAAATACATAGGTACAAACAGTTAACGTCATCAACAAGGTACAATACATACACACACATGCATATACACATTACATACATATTATATATACAAAATTATTTTAACACAATATTTGTGTGTGCCAGTGTCACCATAAAATCGCCGAAAAGGCTCTGACTCAGCGTGATGCTGAGTGTAGGAACACTCAGCGCTGATTTTCTGTCAGCGCCCATGAGAGGGTACCTGAGAGGGTATGAGACTGAGTCCTGGGTACTGCCCCACCTACACCTTCGAGAAAAAGGCGTGCTTGTATGTTATATTAAGTATATCGTATGCTATTACCACAGCCCTTTAATAAAGCGATTATTAATTAAGTATTATTAAATGTAGAAACTGTTTACCTCATAAAAATAATTTTCAAGCCAATAGAACGCGGACCCAATTGTTAATGGAATATTAATAAGGAAATGTACGCACATCTAAAAACAAATTTAAACTTTAGCAGTGTGTTTTTTGACAGTAAATAACAATTATAATCATAATATTATTCAATTACCACTGCTTGCATTATGACATTAACGGTGTCAAAATTGTCCAGCAGATGATCGTAATTGTACAAAGATTTTCTGACCGTTTTTTTAATTCTGTCAACTTCTTTCTTGTTCATAATGTTCACAGGTACCGCAATACTGTCCAATAACTGTCTGAGACGCTTCATTCGGTCATAAGTCACGCAAAATATGTTCAAGAATATGATGAAAAAGAAGTCGGACGATAGAGAGATGATAGCAAACAAAAAAGAGAAAATTAGGTCGTTTATTACTCTCATGGAATACATTAAATGTAATCTCGTCGCTATGATAGCAACCATGACAATAATCATGTGATTTGAAACATAGTTCACATTTTTCAGACCCAACAGTAAATCAATGGTCTTGGCTCTCTTAATAAAACTTTGCACGCATTTATCCAAACCCAATATACATATGAACGCGTAGATGTTGTATTTAATCAATATAGGAATTTTATGCACAAAATTTTTATTATCCTGGATATGCAAAATAAGTACGAAATAATTAGCAAAAACAACAATAAGGGCGCAATATAAGCGAAGAATCATCGAAATTATTTTCTGCGATGTGATTTCGGAGTAAAGACCGAACAACAACTTAATAGCATTTAAAATGTTCACACGCGTAAAACCAGAGAATATTTTCTTAAATCTTTGCGTTTTAATTTTTTTTATTTTCATTTTGGATAAGAGTATTATGTCTAACGCGACTTGACTCGTGTCTAATGCTCGGATGACACAAATATATTCAATTCACTTTTTAACAGCATTAATGAAATGTCGTAATCAATAATTATGAGTAGGTACCGTTGTAATAAAAATATTTGGCCATTGATCAAAAAGTCTCATTACTTATATTATTATTGATCGGACTAAAATAAACATCTTTTTTTGCTACTAGTGGCCGCCCCGGCTTCGCACGGGTAGCAGAAAGTATAGGTATAGTGAACGTTTTAACAGGAGTAAATTCGTGATACATTGTATTTTTATAGATTTAATCCTAATGGTTTACGCAGCGCACGCAAATTAATGACTATATGCCAATGACCAATGTCCGCAGACTATTTTTTTGATATTGATAAGTACTACAAACCTCTAATACATTAGGTACTTTATTCTACTACCGATAGTTTTCACAGGGCATGAAATATAATGACTACTTCGATTATTGTGACTAAACAAAAATAGATGAACAAACTGTCCGTAGAATATTTTGTAGATATTGATAAGTTCTACAAACCCCTAGTACATTACTTTATTCTACCACCAATAGTTTTTACAGCGCATGAATTATAATGACTTCTTCGATTATTGTGACTAAACAAAAATAGATGGGTATACTGTAATGCGAGTATTATTCTCGTAAGGTATGTTAGGGTAAGGTTAGATGCAAGGAAAGACCGTATGAAATTTATTGTCACTTTATAAGGCCATATTTTGACAATCTGGCAACATTTTCCACGACGCCATTTCAGTCCGCGCATTCACTGGAGTTACGCGGTGGCTACAAAACACTAAGAACTTTTTAAAAATAACATTTATATATATTGTAAAGCGGAAAAAATCGGATCATTTATTATTAAGGACCTTATTCTACAAGCATAAGAAACGACTTTAAATTGATGTCCGACCTAACCCTTTGAAGGCAAACTTTTCATCTGGCTTAAAAAATATATAGAAATCGTTAAGCTTACATTCACAACAAAATTCAGTGTAAAACTACGTTTATCTATTTTATAACTCAGTAAGTATCTGACGTACACTGATCTCGAGAAAAAAATATTTGGCCTGATTCTTTTAGGTTGTCGGAAATATGCCCGATGTTACCCCAACATACCTTACTGTTTGTTTGTAGTTCTATTTATGTGCTTGGCTACTATCTGAATAACAATCATATTCTAAACTTTTAATGGAATGGAATACGGATGGAATTTAATCTTAATTAGGTGGATACGTAATACAATTAAAAAATATAGTACTTTTAATAAATAGCAGCAGTACACTGGGTCGATACAAGTTAACGATAATGATAATTATGTTAAACTATCAATGAACTGTTACTAGTAAACAGCATCTTTGTTAAGAATAATTTGAATTCTGTCAGGTCCTAAGAACCAATTCAGAATAGGTACATCATCGGTTCGATAATACATTTTTGGTTTATATAATTGATGGGAAGGACAGGAAGGACAGCGCACTTTTACATGTTAACGCTGCTTTAAACAAGCATATCCAGATGGTTCAAAGCAATTAATCTGATATTTAATGCAAAAATGACCCCCTTGGTCATTTTTGCCGCACACAGGCAATCGACCACAACCACAAAACGCCGCCACCGGCATATTTCCTGTAGTTTTAATACATTTTATATGGACTTGCCGCACACGGTTGACGCCGGTGGCCACCACACCGTTCTTTAGGTAGTGGATTTGTGGCTGTCGCGTGAGGCCCGTATGCGCCCATTGCTCATTGTCTAACGCCATATATAAGGACCCGCAAACAAATTTCTTGACGGTAAAAGACTTAATATTGACAATGCAACTTAAGTCCGTGGCATCAAAATAGACTCCAAATTACAATGGAGCAACCATATTAATATACGAGTACTATCAAGGAAGCTAAGCTTACGCGGTTTATACATTAAGCAGCTAACAGATGTAGCTACGACTAGATTAGCCTATTTTGCATACTTCCATAGTTTAATGTCATACCCATATGATTTTGTTATGGGGGTCAGCTGCAGATATAGAGACTATCATCTATATACTGCAAAAACGTGCTATTCTTCGCCATCTATGAGATGCGTCCACGCGAATCTTTTTAATGATTCAAACATATTGACTTTGCCATCCTTATACATCAACATCATGATCATCATGTATATACGTAAAAATTACATAAATTCAAATTAAATAGTAATCTATACAAATTCAATACAAGGAATAAAGATAAATTAGCTGTATTATCTAAAGCTAGTTTTGGATTATCTACAAAAAATAAAAATCATTTTTTAGGGAACTGTGTTTCTTTAATACAATCCCAAAAGAGATAACTGGGCTCTCATAGGGTAAATTCAAATCCTGTATAAAATCGACTTTAATAAGGTTTATTATATATTTAACGAAAACATAGAGGACAGAGATGCCTAAACTTCTGCAAAGCCACCACTCGGCAATCAAACAAGCAATCATGTAATAATCCTTATGTATTTGTACTTTGTTTAAACAAACAATAATATTATTATGTTAATCTATTGACATTGTATCTGCTGATCATGATCTGTCGCGCATAAACGGTTCATTGTCTGTATAATACAGGTATATTGCTGTTTCCTTTGCTAATTGAGCTTCTCTGACTACCTAAATTGTTTGAATTTATCTACAAACATCGAAAAGTAGGTATACTTAGTACAGAGGTGCCTAATGAAAGTCGATTAAATAAATTATATTTTCCAATAAACATAATATTACGTGGAACTACCTTAATCAATTAGTTAATGATAAAAATATCTACACAGTCAATAATGAACTGTGTAGTTAAATGTCATTTTTTAAATTGAGTGCTTCTACTGGCATGAAACACACGAAAAAATGAATCAGTATTTTAAACCATTTTATGAACGTTCTAAATTATCAGTTATATTGTATAAGGGTTTATATATAACACTTGGGATAGATTACGGATACTTTAAATGCAAATCATTTAAAATTGAAAAGGCCATCAAATATATCAGCTATATTCGGAGTTTAATAATTTCTTATATTCTAATGCACATAGCAGTTTTTAATGTTAGCGACCTTATCGAAGTCGTCTGGTACAGCATTTATGTATTAAACTTTCTGATTAATGTAACTATATTTATGCGGAAGTCGCGTGAGAGTTATTTATACAAATTTCAAAGTGATTTGCAAGTAATTGATATTAAACTGAGTGCGTATAATGCTTACAGTTATGTTGAAAAACGGGAATTGATGGCTATTCTTTTATATTTTGCATACAGAGCTGTATTGTATGTTATATTATGCAGGATTACCTTTGAGTGTATGGAACCGGAGTGGGCTTCGTTATTTTTTTGTTTCTTACTATTTTGTCAAGATACTATCCATATTACGAATACCTTTATATATTACGCGGTTCACCATCGTTTAGCTATATTTGTATCCAACTTGAAGAATGCCGACAATCAGATCATGGTATCGTTTCATCATTTATATAAATCCATAGCAGATTTATCGGACAAAATTAAAATCGCATATGATTCTGTGGTAAGTTATGTTGTTATTTTAAATAGGGTTAGAACAATGATCTGGCTCTGAAACATAAAACGTAAAGCGGATATTTTTTAAATAAAATTTTCTTTTTCTGTTCTTTTTACTCAGTGTCTTTAAAAGTGATGTGCATGTACGTCCTTGTGTATTGTGTACGCTACGATATGTACCATATGCACCTGAATTGCATATAATTGGTATTTGTCAAATTTACATTAAGATGATTATCATCAAGCCATTTTATAATTAATTCTATGGTATTATTTACGCAATATTTGATTGTATGTTTGTCGTGTGTATGTATTAAATTGTTCAATGTCACCACTTTTATTACTTTTCATTATTAAGGAAATTTCATCGGCAAATAGTATACGATTAGGAGTTTTGTCAGTGATGTCAACTATATACAATATACAATAAAAATAGGAGTGGGCCAAGAATACTGCCCTGCATCATTGCATTCAGACTGTGTATATTGCTTTTGCCTTTGCTAATTGTGTTTCGCTGACTACCTAATTTTTTTGATTTTATCTACAAACATCTACTTTGGTTTTCTATTCTCTAAGTCGAAGTCGGCCCGACTTCGAGTATTATTGTAAGAATGTTCATTTTGAGGAACGTCTCTATATCTCTTAGGTTCTCATGGAATAATAACCATTTGTTTATTATAATAATATTTTATTATCTGATCTGTCTGCGGTGGACCGACCTGGTGAGGATCGCAGGCTCGCGGTGGATGTGGACGGCGAGCCCGCGCAGTATGGTGTTCTATGGTGGCTGTTCATGATAATGATGATGAAGTTTCCCAAATGTGTTTAAATGAAAAGTTTAGCGCCTACCAACAAACGTATTTTTTTATTTATGAGTATATAATTAGGCAAGTAGGTACCTACAGTAGATACAGAGGTGCCTTACTGAAATTCGATTAAACAAATTATATTTCCCAATAAACATATTACGTGGAACTACCATAATCAATTAGTTAATGATAAAAATATCTTCACAATCGACAATGAACTGAGTAGTTGCTGAGTGCTTCTACTGGCATGAAACACACAAAAAATGAATAAATATTTTAAACCATTCTATGAACGTTCTAAATTATCAGTTATATTGTATAAGGGTTTATATATAACACTTGGGATAGATTACGGATACTTTAAATTCGAATCATTTAAAATTGAAAAGGCCATCAAATATATCAGCTATTTTCGGAGTTTAATAATTTCTTATATTCTAATGCACATAGCAGTTTTTAATGTTAGCCACTTTATCGATGTCGTCTGGTACAGTATTTATGTATTAAACTTTCTGATTAATGTAACTATATTTATGCGGAAGCCGCGTGAGAGCTATTTATTCAAATTTCAAAGTGATTTGCAAGTAATTGATAATAAACTGAGTGCGTACAACGCGTACAGTTATGTTGAAAAACGTGAATTGATTGCTTTTCTTTTTTATTTTACATACAGAGTTGTTTTGTATGTAGTGTATTGTATGGGTTGTATTGGATTATGCAGGATTACTTTTGAGTGTTTGAAACCGGAGTGGGCTTCGTTATTTTTTTGTTTCTTACTATTTTGTCAAGATACTATCCATATTACGAATGCCTTTATATATTACGCGGTTCACCATCGTTTAGCTATATTTGTATCCAACTTGAAGAATGCCGACAATCAGATCATGGTATCGTTTCATCATTTATATAAATCCATAGCAGATTTATCGGACAAAATTAAAATCGCATATGATTCTGTGGTAAGTTATGTTGTTATTTTAAATAGGGTTTGAACAATGATCTTACTCTGAAACATTATAACGACTCGTTAATAAAGCGGAAAACTTTTTATAATATTTTTTATAACAAAACCTTTTATGTTAAAGCGGAAAATGTGTATTATGCCATAATAAATCAACCCCTTTATTAAATACTAGCGACCCGCCCCGGCTTCGCACGGGTAGCAGAAGTAGGTATAGTGGACGTTTATCAGGAGTAAATTCGTGATACATTGTATTTTAATAAATATAACCCTAATGGTTTACGCAGCGCACGCAAATTAATGACTATTTCTGTTACAATGACCAAACCTTAACACATGTTATAATTTATCGTGGGCTATTTTGAAGATATTGATGAGTACTACAAACCCCTAGTACATTACTTTATTCTACCACCAATACTTTTCACACCACATGAAAAATAATCACTGCTTCGATTATTGTGACTAAACCAGAAAATATGCATATAATCTATGTATACTGTTTTGTAGGTATTGATAATTAATACAATCCCCTAGTACATTACTTTAATCTACCACCGATAGTTTTCACACCGCATGAAAAATAATCACTGCTTCGATTATTGTGACTAAACCAAAAAAGATGGATATAATCTATGTATACTGTTTTGTAGGTATTAATAAGTACTACAAACCCCTAGTACATTATTTTACTCTACCACCAATAGTTTTCACACCGCATGAAAAATAATCACTGCTTCAATTATTGTGACTAAACCAAAATAGATAAATATAATCTATGTATACTGTTTTGTAGGTATTGATAAGTACTACAAACCCTAGTACATTACTTTACTCTACCACCAATAGTTTTCACACCGCATGAAAAATATTCACTTTTTCGATTATTGTGACTAAACCAAAAAAGATGGATAGAATCTATGTATACTGTTTTGTAGGTATTGATAAGTACTACAAACCCCTAGTACATTACTTTACTCTACCACCAATAGTTTTCATACCGCATGAAAAATAATCACTTTTTCGATTATCGTGACTAAACCAAAAAAGATGGATATAATCTATGTATACTGTTTTGTAGGTATTGATAAGTACTACAAACCCCTAGTACATTACTTTACTCTACCACCAATAGTTTTCACATCGCATGAAAAATAATCACTTTTTCGATTATTGTGACTAAACCAAAAAAGATGGATATAATCTATGTATACTGTTTTGTAGGTATTGATAAGTACTACAAACCCCTAGTACATTACTTTACTCTACCACCAATAGTTTTCACACCGCATGAAAAATAATCACTTTTTCGATTATTGTGACTAAACCAAAAAAGATGGATATAATCTATGTATACTGTTTTGTAGGTATTGATAAGTACTACAAACCCCTAGTACATAACTTTACTCTACCACGAATAGTTTTCATACCGCATGAAAAATAATCACTTTTTCGATTATCGTGACTAAACCAAAAAAGATGGATATAATCTATGTATATTGTTTTGTAGTTATTGATAAGTACTACAAACCCCTAGTACATTACTTTACTCTACCACCAATAGTTTTCACACCGCATGAAAAATAATCACTTTTTCGATTATTGTGACTAAACCAAAAAAGATGGATATAATCTATGTATACTGTTTTGTAGGTATTGATAAGTACTACAAACCCCTAGTACATTACTTTACTCTACCACCAATAGTTTTCACACCGCATGAAAAATAATCACTTTTTCGATTATTGTGACTAAACCAAAAAAGATGGATATAATCTATGTATACTGTTTTGTAGGTATTGATAAGTACTACAAACCCCTAGTAAATTACTTTACTCTACCACCAATAGTTTTCACACCGCATGAAAAATAATCACTTTTTCGATTATTGTGACTAAACCAAAAAAGATGGATATAATCTATGTATACTGTTTTGTAGGTATTGATAAGTACTACAAACCCCTAGTACATTACTTTACTCTACCACCAATAGTTTTCACACCGCATGAAAAATAATCACTTTTTCGATTATTGTGACTAAACCAAAAAAGATGGATATAATCTATGTATACTGTTTTGTAGGTATTGATAAGTACTACAAACCCCTAGTACATTACTTTACTCTACCACCAATAGTTTTCACACCGCATGAAAAATAATCACTTTTTCGATTATTGTGACTAAACCAAAAAAGATGGATATAATCTATGTATACTGTTTTGTAGGTATTGATAAGTACTACAAACCCCTAGTACATTACTTTACTCTACCACCAATAGTTTTCATACCGCATGAAAAATAATCACTTTTTCGATTATCGTGACTAAACCAAAAAAGATGGATATAATCTATGTATACTGTTTTGTAGTTATTGATAAGTACTACAAACCCCTAGTACATTACTTTACTCTACCACCAATAGTTTTCACACCGCATGAAAAATAATCACTTTTTCGATTATTGTGACTAAACCAAAAAAGAAGGATATAATCTATGTATACTGTTTTGTAGGTATTGATAAGTACTACAAACCCCTAGTACATTACTTTACTCTACCACCAATAGTTTTCACACCGCATGAAAAATAATCACTTTTTCGATTATTGTGACTAAACCAAAAAAGATGGATATAATCTATGTATACTGTTTTGTAGGTATTGATAAGTACTACAAACCCCTAGTACATTACTTTACTCTACCACCAATAGTTTTCACACCGCATGAAAAATAATCACTTTTTCGATTATTGTGACTAAACCAAAAAAGATGGATATAATCTATGTATACTGTTTTGTAGGTATTGATAAGTACTACAAACCCCTAGTACATTACTTTACTCTACCACCAATAGTTTTCATACCGCATGAAAAATAATCACTTTTTCGATTATCGTGACTAAACCAAAAAAGATGGATATAATCTATGTATACTGTTTTTTTTTTTTTTTTTTGGCAGAGTGCCTTTATTGAAAAAAGACTAAACAATAGAGCTACCTACTTACTACCTACCCTAACTAAATACACTATACCATAGAACGCTTCGAAAATCCACAGGCCGACATGCCAGCCTATAGAAAATCCAAGTGCTCTAAACCACTGTCAGATGGCAGCGTACCCAAGATACTGGCGGCATTGCCACGTTGAATAGCAATGCTTATACGTTGAGCCAGATAAACGCCAGCATTTTGATCACGCGTCGCCTTGACCAAGCGCTCAGATAGATTTTTGAAAATGCGATGAGCTCCCGGCCCCCACGGTCCCAGAGTCTCGACTCCAAACGGTTCAAATATGTAACCGCTACCGAGGTTTGCATACTTGCCCCGCTTGCGTTGCTCGGCAGAACCCGCCGCCGCACCAGCCGTACCTTGGGTCTCTGGTACATGTGACGGCGCTAGTGTGTCAACGCAAGTAGCGTCCCACACCAGCGGCCGTCCCAGCTTCCAAGGAACGAGGGTCATACCGTCAGGTCTTTTACCATCGTCACGCATCAAACCGTTCGGTTCGAGAACGGCTGGTACATTGGCGCTGGTAAAAGCCCGGCGGATGATGTCGTTAAGGCTAGCGTGGCGGGAGATCCGGCCAGCACTTCGAGAACATGAGAGACCGTGGTGACCGCGTTCGTCGACGGCAGTACCACACTGGCAACGGTGACCTACATAGCAAGGTGCACCCAAACGCAAGCTGACAGCTACACGAAAAGCAGATGGATCTAATAGATTGCCAGTATTGAAAGATGGGATTGCTTGCAACCAAAAACCAGATTCCCTAACAGAGACTGCCAGGAGTCGGGCCTTGTCTGTGGAGTTGGCGCACGTTTGTATGAGACAATTCCGTACCAACGCACAGAGGGGCCCATCCCACAGTCTCTGTGAAGATGGTAGTTTAGGTAAATCGGTATTGGGGCAAGCCGCAACCCAAGCACTCTTTGCCTCAGCCAAATTAGAAACATCGAAAGCTCCTAAAGAGGGGACTCGCGAGGGAGCGAGGATTTTTTGAATTAGGTTGTCCGAACTGTGCACTGAGGACAAAAAAGCCGGGAGAGCGACACTTGAAATTTTGCGGACCCCTAAGCCTCCAAACCTGACGGGTAAGGAGGCTTGAGACCAAGCCCTGTCATCCAAGTTTAAATTTAATACAGACATTAGGGTATTCTTTATGACATTGTCTAAGCTTACGAGAAGTTCATTGTGTTTCCACAACGGACAACATCGTAAAGCATACGTAAATTTTGGCACAAATAAGCAGAATCTGATAATGGTGAATGCCATATGGGCATTAATTTTCAGTAATCTGTCCGAAGCTGAGCTGAAATTTTGAATTTTTTCATCTACGAAAGATGGGAATGATTCGTCGAGAATCGGGGAACCAAGGAGGCGAAGGGAGCACTTATCAACAACTTTAATGTTAGGTGCCAAACGGTTGAATTTTGCATGTGTCAAATCTCTATCCAAACAGGTATTCGAAACAAAAAGTTCGCATTTTGAGAAATTTAGTTCCAAACCAATTTGACGGAATTCGTCAATAAGTGTTTTTAAGTCATCAAGAACAGTGTCCACATCACCTCCTAAAGTCCCGTCGTCTAAGTACCAAACATTAAGTTTGGACTTAAGACGCCGAATGATTGGGTGGATGGCAAGACTAAAAATGGCGGGACCCAGTGGATCACCCTGTTGACAACCCACAGAAGATAACAGTAGGTTATTTTTGAAAACTAATTTAGTGGGATTCCCATAACATTGCCAAAGAAAGTTAGCGATATCTGGAACTTTATCTTTTACTTCGGTCAACAGGGCCCCTCTATCCACTGAATTAAAAGCATTCTTCACATCCACCTTAAGCAAGACCTCACCATAATTTTGAGCCAAAAAAGTGCGAAGTGAATGAACAGCTGCCTCACAACCACCCCGCGAGCCAAAGCCCAGCTGTACCGGTTGAAAAAGATCGCTTAAGGTAGCGAACTTTTTACCACAACAGACTTTGGCCGCAAGGCGGCGGTAAGTCATGCCGACCGCAATGGGTCTGATGCCACCATCTTTTTTTATAAGAGCGCACAAATTTGCGCCATATAAAATATCAGTGATATCACCGTTGACCCGGCCTGCCAGCATCAAGTTCACTAGATCCGTCAAATCCTTCAAAAGGGCTTCGCCAACCTCACCAGAGATACCACATAATAGGTCTTTGAGATGTTGAGGTGTTAAGCCGGCAAGGCCACCGGCGGAGCCGCTTTGAAAGGACATGGTGGCTCCAGAGACCTCACTGGGAGTCGCCTCAACAACGACCTCACCGTGAGGTGGATCAGGTATGATAAGGTTACCAGCTGCAGGTGGATGCTTGTCCTGTAATGATTGAAAAATTTCACGAGTGTTTGGCGCTACAGAGTCACCGGAGAACAGGACTCGAGCTGCTCCTCTTATGTCACCATCACTAATTTTGTTTTCCACATGTTTCAATATTGCCGAATCAATGTGTTGTTGATTAGAATTTTGTTTATTGTTTCGCCTATTATTAAGCGGAGCAATAATATTATAATTTTGAAAATGCGTCTGATCTTTGTACTTCACACAATTTTGCTTCACTCTACGGGTGAGTGAAACGTTGTTGTTCGGATCAAAAGGTACGTGAAGTACATGGTAAGGAAACAATAACAAGTGTTCCCAGGCCTGGATAGAATTTTGAGACACTACGTGTCTGATTGCGAATGAAAGTGATTGTGCCACAGAAAGGCGAGCACCACGCGGGATGCGTTTTAGAACCGGGACATTATTTTTGTATGAGCTTATTAATTCCCAAAACGGTTGGGAAGTAATAGGAGTGCTCGTAAAACCAATTTCTTGATTTGGAACCGGGGCCGAAAGGGGAAATTTAGGGACATGACATTTTGTGCGGTGAATTTTCAGACCTTTCTGGCCCTTAAAATAGCGCGCCTGGGGACACTCCTGGCACAGCACGAGCCCCTCCTGCGACACTGTAGCGACTGCATTATCGGCACGCTGCATCCTGCGCCGAAATGCAACAAGCTATTTACAATAATAAATAATATTTATCTTATTATCCCTATTTGACGCTGTCAGAAGGGACGGCAGCTGTTGCGCAGCCGGGATGCGCCGTTGGCATGGAAACAGAAATATCTAATTAGCAGCAAGCTGAAGTAAATATGTCAAGAAAATAAGATAATATTATAATGATGAAAAATGAACCTAGGCTCTAGCGCTAGCACTACAAATATTACCTTGCAATAATTGTTGCCAAAACTATTGTTTTCAAGACACAGTGTGTCCTGAAAACTGCAAAAACCCCTGAAAATACGAAAAATCGAAAAGACCGAAACGCACAGTCAGAGTTTTTTTTTTTTTTTTTTTTTTGTATACTGTTTTGTAGGTATTGATAAGTACTACAAACCCCTAGTACATTACTTTACTCTACCTCCAATAGTTTTCACACCGCATGAAAATAATCACTTTTTCGATTATTGTGACTAAACCAAAAAAGATGGATATAATCTATGTATACTGTTTTGTAGGTATTGATAAGTACTACAAACCCCTAGTACATTATATTATTCTACCATCAATGCATTTCACAGCGCACGCAAATTTATGAATATGGTAATTATATTATGTACCTTGGTTCACAATATTGCAGTTTTCTTACGGATCCCCATTTTTTTTTTCAAAATCTCATATAGCCTATGGCACTCACACTGAATTAAGCTATCCATAAGTGAAAAATCTGTCCAGTAGTTTCGGAGCCTATTCGTTACAAACAAAAAAACAAAAAAACAAAGTTTCTTTCTTTATAATATTAGTATAGAAGACTAGTATAGAAAACTGTCTGGCAATTAAAATCGTAACCACGTGGTCACCAAGCAACATAAAACGTCAAGGAAGAGATAGCGGGGCGAGCTTGACTCCCACTGGCCAGAATGGTGTACTATATAGCTCTCGAAAAACATGAATGGAGTTATGGAAAGAAGGCCTTTTCCCAGCAGTGGGACATCAATGGCTGATAATTAGAATGATAATAATCTGGAAACTTAACTGGGGTGCAATATTCAAATTTTTTTATCATTATCACGCTTTCTAAAATATTCATCATCAACATCATCATCAGCCGAAAGACGTCCACTGCTGAACATAGGCCTCCCCCATAGAACATATACTATTCATATGGAGGGATTTTGCCGTAATCACCACGCTTGTTGTGCGGCGTGGTGATCGCAGTAGTAGAATACTTGGAAACAGAGAGCGCTGCTGCCCACTCTCCGAATATGTCCCTCTGTCGGGTCTGAATCCCACGGGATGAGAAAGGGGTGGCCTTATTATTGCCGGGAACCACACGGCTATTATACAATATTATGTTGGTATAATGATTTTCGCATAACTATCATTTGGCACAAAATTATTAGTCAAAATACTTTTTTGGGCATATTTTAACCTTCTGATCAGTTGGATAATACTTGGTTTCTGATCATTTTAGCACATTTTCCATTGGCATACCTAAAGGCAAGTCGATATAAAATTCGTTACTCTTACAAGAAGACAACTTCGTACGTGGATTATGTAGATTATAATAATAATATAATATGGGACAACTTCCACACACGGTCATCTGGTCCCAAACTAGGCTAGAAGCTTGTACTATGATAACCAGAGGACTGATATACATACTTATATACGCTTATAACACCCAGACACAGATCAAACAGACATGTTCATGCACACTAATGTTTGACCTGGCCGGGGATCGAACCCGGGGCCTGCGGCACAGAAAGCAGAATTACTACCGTCAGAGCCAACGAGGCTGTCAAAACCTAATAAATAATTACTCATTTTGCTTCCAGTTCTTTGTATCACTCCTGTTCACTATACCACAAGTGATGATCTCAATTTATCGCAATGTGTGGCTATTGAATCAACATAATTACTCAGATACGGTAATATAATATTATTTAAATATAATAATAATAAAATTATAACCAATAACCGCTGGGGAAATAAACGCGAGTGGAGACCACGGATCAGAAGACGAAGCGAAGGCCAGTCGACCCAGTCAGGATCGCAGGCTCGCGGTGGATGCGGACGGCAAGCAACCGCTGTCAGTGGCGATCTATGGGAGAGGCCTATGTTCAGCAGTGGACGTCTTCCGGCTGATGATAATGAATAAAAAATATATGAGTTAGTTGAATTAGATCTCTTAGTTGCCTTTAATGGCCCATTTAGATTAAGATTTAATGTCTGTGTAAAAACTGCTTTTGATCTATATATTTTAAATTGGTATCAAGAAAGAAGTTTCTTTTCTATTTTAATGTTTCTTCCTGCTAATGGCTGTTTCTAAGCTAAAAATATGAGAAAATATAATGTTTTTAGGGTTCCGTACCTCAAAAGGGAAAAGAACCCTTGTAGGATCACTTCTTGTCCGTCTGTCTGTCAGTCCGTCTGTCAAGACAAAGTGTAATATCAATGTAGATAATTTTGAATGTATCTACTTAATTAATATTTGTATGGCGCAATGTGACTAACTGTACACGGACCCTTTAACTATGTTTTTTTTTAAGACATTGAGTGACAAGACGAGCAAATCAGGTGCCTGATGGTAACATCATGATTGCCCATATCAGACACAGTGCCATCCATTGTTTTAAAATTCAAAATTCTGCGCGGCACTGCACTGCGCCTGTCACCCTCAGTTATGAGTTGTTCAATCTCATCATGCCCAGTAATTTAGCTGGTACCGAACACCCAAGTACATGTAACCTGCAATTATTACAAATAAACGAATTCTATTCTATAGCAATAAGAATTTTATTTGGTAGGTGAGGAAAGGTGACACCTATAAATAGGTAGGAACCCTTCATATGCGAGTCCCATTCGCATTTGACCAGTTTGTGAAAACATTGAATCTATTGAGAAATTAAAAAGGGGCGGAGGTGACTGTTATGCAGTATCTCTGCATACCCCCTCTAAAGTGTCGTCTTGAGGTTGGATTGTATGTAGTCACGCATATATGACAGTTATTATTCGGGTTGAAGTACCAATATGAAACATTTATCAACAACACAAATCCACGGCCCGTTGCTGCTGTAAAAAAAAACCTCAAAAGATACGGTGATTTTACCGCATACTTCCATACTTTGCGCAACGGGCTAAAAACCTCTTGGGTACTTTCCTTTGGTCTAGTATCATGAAATTTAGCAAGAAGCAAGATCTTATATAACTAGAAAGAAAAAAATACAAAAAAAAAAAATTTTTTACAAAAAAATGTGTAAGTACGGAACCCTAACCTACCCCTAAGCATACTTTTTTACCAAAATTTGCCTTAACAATATATTTCAGTTGATTCTACCAATAAGCGCTGAGAACATAATGGTTATTATGGAATTTTCCGTAATTGTCGCACCCGCTTTGGTTTTGGGAAGACTTGCTACAAAAGTTGACAAAATTAGGGTCATACTACACGATAAATTACTGTTAGAGAAAGGTCAGTCAGTAACTTTTATTTATTTTATTTTATTTCACCAGTTCACCTTTGCCAGTTATTCATCCGCCAAGCAGTAATGTGCAAACATTACTGTGTTCCGGTATGAAGGGCAATGTTACCAGCGAAATTACTGGGCATGATGAGATTCATCAACTCATATCTCAAGGTGACAGGCGCAGTGCAGAATTTTGAATATTAAAACACTGGGTGGCACTGCGTCTGATATGGGCAATCATGATAAGCATCATAAGCTAATCAGGTGCCTGATGGTAAGCACCATCAGGCACCTGATTAGCTAGTCTTGTCACTCATTATCATAAAAAAAAATTGCACTGATATGAATATGTATGTGGGTGTCCCTACTATGAGACTAGTCTCATCACACCCATACCAGGACTCAGGGCCTGGGTACAGCTCTGCCTACCCCTTTGGGTAAAAAACATGATGTTATGTTATATCAACAAGCTTACACAAAATTATGATACCTAGCTATAATACCTATATATAGGTGCTTATAATAAAATTATCTACTTAACAATTATAAAAATAAACAAAAAATAATGTTATTGAGCTCATTAGAATCGTCTCAATGAAAAGTAATACGTTAAACTGCATCTTTAGTTGTTTTTAATAAAACACTTTTTTATAAGCAAAATAAGCTAGTTTTGTCTGTCCTGAAAAGTTTGGTTTTTTTCACATAACGGAACTTGCGAGAGCAGCGATGATAAGCAGATGGTGAACTGAGTTTGGCATGAAGTAGTAAACAGATTTAATCAATTATTATTAATTTAATAATATGACATTATACTTAGTCTTACCAGTTTATTTACGATGGTATTACATTTCTACAGACGCGTGCAAACGCGAAGAGATCAAGAATTTCATCAGCTACGTGGAGGCTCGACCGCTGAAGTATTCTCTGTACGGAGTGATACCACTCGACGCGACCTTGCTGGGGACACTACTCAACTTCTGCCTCACTTATCTAATTGTTATGATACAACTCTCACATCTGTATTGATTAATAATAATTCCGCACCATCAAATGGTTAAGGCTGCACATAATGCTAGTAAAATGGGCGTAAGTGACACAGCACACTGCCATTCAAATTGTTATTCATATAGCTATGTTTAAAGTCGAATATTGCTTATCACATTTGAAGGCGAGTTAAGGGGTGTGAGCTGCGATCTTCATTTTTATCAAGGTTTTTATTTATTTATTCAAAATATAAACAGTAAGGATAAACGTCTTTCATACAAAAAAAATACAGATATGAAGAAATAGGGAATAATTTTCCTGTCAATTGTTTGAGGCTGGCTCTGGATCTGACCTTTATTTGCGAGACAACATATTTTGTTAAAGAAAACCTTACAGTTTCTTCGTATTTATGAAAATTGTAATAAAGTAGTTAGGTAATTATGTATATTAGGTAGTTTTTTTTTTTTTTTTTTTTTTTTTTATGGTAGTGAGTAACAAGACGAGCTAATCAGGTGCCTGATGGTAAGCATCATGATTGCCCATATCAGACACAGTGACACCCAGTGTTTTAAAATTCAAGATTCTGCGCGGCACTGCACTGCGCCTGTCACCCTGAGATATGAGTTGTTGAATCTCATCATGCCCAGTAATTTCGCTGGTAACATTGCCCTTCATACCGGAACACAGTTATGTTTGCACATTACTGCTTGGCGGATGAATAACTGGCAAAGGTGTGGTACTTCCCCAGGCGGCCCCCTGCAAAAGAGGCCTACCACTTTATGGTAGTATATGGTATTTAGTAGTTTATATAAATGTTTTTATTAAATTGCAAAAAAAACATACGTCGCGCAAATAAAGGCCAGATCCAGAGCCAGCCACAAACAATTGAGTGGAAATTATTCCCTGTTCCTTCATATCTGTGTATTTTCATTTTGTATGGGCGACGTTTAACGTTAAATAGAAAAAGTAGTCAATTACTCCATTATATTAGTCTGGCTATTTAATTCATAAAAATAATAGGTAGGGTGTTGTCACTGATAATTACGTGCGATTAAATAAAAAAAGATTTTTATGTGGATGACTTGAACTTTTTTTTACTAAAGAAACCGGATTAATTTTTTCACAATTCTATTCGATTGCCAGCACTACAGAATTTTCCCCTACCTAAATTTTTTTTATTGAACATATACGTTTGTTCTTATTAAAGTATGCGTTTGCGAGCAGTGCGGTGTACCAGAAGACCTCTTGCACATCTTGATGGAATGCGCCCGGAACAGCTCCTACAGAAGGTCGGAATGCCAACATATTTTAAAACAATCAGTAGACTGCAATATTATATTGTCAGACCCTCATTCAAAGGAAGTAAGATTATTAGTAAATTTGTACAACATTGCGTTCACCTCAGGCCGTGTCGAGACTTAAAATTTTTACCTATTTTGTTTTGTGTACCGATTTCTTGTTTTGTTATTTTAGTATGTATGTTAACTAATTATTATTGTTTACTTTATCAGAGCGACATAATCGCTTAAAAAATATTTGTGATTAAGCTCTTTAAATAAATTAAAAAAAAAAAAAAAGTATGCGTTTAATAGTACACATCTTGCCAAATTTTTTCAATAGATTCAGCGCCCTCTTAAATGCTTACCTAAATAGGTAATAGGCAGAGGATGGTAACAGGTTACCAGTAAGTGTATATAATGTTTAAACTTTCACCCAATTAATCTTTACCTAGTGCTCCATGCCCTCGAGGCAGGCGCTGAAAGGGTATCGCATTTGCTAATGAATTGTGGTCTTAATTTATTTATAGGTTAAATGTTTGTGGTAGATGGTTAAATTTACTGTAACATAATAGTTTATTTGTTGGGTATATTATATTATGTTTGTAACAAATAATGCCCACAATATAACTTTTACTTTTTAACATGTTGGCGAAATGAGGTTGGGTGTTAAAGTTTGAGTTTGACAGCACTAGTGCTTTTTAGTTTACGTTTTTTGTTTTAATCGCCACAAGGAGTTTATATATGCCAAAAAAGCAATAAATATTTTTTTATGAATGAATAACATACGGAAATGTGGGTGTACCTACTATAGGACTC
This sequence comes from Hemistola chrysoprasaria, assembly GCA_947063395.1. Classification (NCBI taxonomy): domain Eukaryota; kingdom Metazoa; phylum Arthropoda; class Insecta; order Lepidoptera; family Geometridae; genus Hemistola; species Hemistola chrysoprasaria. The sequence goes on along the minus strand of OX346727.1, from coordinate 11,253,530 downwards.
AATACTGGGTACACCTCTGCCTACCCCTTTGGGAAAAGGGGTGATTGTATGTTATGTAAACGGCTTGATGTGCCTTCCAAAGCATGGCTAGTTGCATTCATATAGGCAGATAATTCAGATAATTTCATTTAATACAACGAGCTTGAAATAAAAATCCGCGGCAATAAAGCATAATAAGCTCTAGCTCCTCCGTACACCTGCTCCGCCATCTTGGATTTCTTACATTTTGTTTTTAACGTTCGCTTGACGGATTACAGTGAGGATTATAATTTTAGAATACTTAAATTATTATTTTCCCTGTTTTATGAACGCTGGACGCTGAGTAATTATGTAATGGATGCAATTAGATATAATGCCCCGATTAGACTTCATTAGCCATGATGTTCCTTTGATATTCATTCCATGTTAATCGTTAGGGCTTACGATTTTTTTAATGATGCTTTGTCTTATATCAGGTAACTAGAAACATTGCATAGTATAAGTAAGCCATAAGTTGAAATCTTGTTTCATTGTTATAAATACTTACTAAGGTTCTTTTTTATTTTTATGAAAGTGAGTGACAAGACGAGCACATCAAGTGCCTGATGGTATAAGGCATCATGATTGCCCATATCAGACACAGTGCCACCCAGTATTTTAAAATCCAAAATTCTGCGCGGCACTGAACTGCGCCTGTTACCCTGAGATATAAGTTGTTGAAACTCGTCATGCTCAGTAATTTCGCTGGTAATTATAAGCTGTGTACCTGATATAGTCATAATTTCACATTTAGAGATTATTATATATTTGTAATTTTGTCGAGGGCAGTTCGCGGGTTGTCGAGCGCAGTTCGATGATTTTTTGCAGAGGACGCTGCTCTGGATGGCCCGTCCTCTGGATCTGGATAACCCTTAGCCGGCCGCCACGGCAACCACGGGTGGAACACTATTCTAAAGCCGGTAACTCCACGGCGAAGTAGAGAGGCGGGTAGAGAATATTATTCGCAAAATTGATAAAACTTGACATTGGCAATACACTGTACGTCGTTAATAGAAGAAAAAGCAATGTTTCGTATATTGTATATAGAAACAAAAGTAGTACATAGAATATGTTCTCTGTTCATTCGCATAATGAAAGAACAAAAAAAGAAAAATAAAACATTTTCATGTAAAATGTTGCCAAGACGTGACCAAATCGCTCGCACCTTAAAAAGTTTTCAGTTCTCATGTAGAGCCAAGCTTCTAACTCTACACGCCCTAACTCTACAAGCCCTAACATCACCTTTGTCAAAATATATGGCTTGGCCCTTTCAGATTATAACTATTCCCAAAAATTAATTTGTTAAATTCTTTTAATTGTTAAAAAGTGAGTTTAAATTCTAAGTTTTTTTAGAATACTACGTAAGTATCTTATTAAATAATAATTAATGACGATACAAAAACTAATATTTATGTAAGTACTTACATTTGAAAATCTTATTATTAGACCTATCAAACAAAATCAAAATTATAATGCGAGGTTAACTGAGGCGAAAATCTGAAATCACCATCTGAAACTCTAAAATAAACTTATCTTTAAAACCGTTTTCTTGTTACGTTTAATCTGCGATCACATTAAACTTGATACTTTGTATTAAATTGCATTTCTGACTTGGCTTTATAAAAACTTATACATAATGCATAGCTCACTGCATCTGGCTTTCACGAACCCTTACCATAGGTTTATCACTAAAATACATGAAAAACTAATAAGAATATAATAATTATTTTTTAAGGCATACGTATGTATGCATAGTTTAGGTTGTGTGTTACCTACCTCAGAGACAGCCTTGTTGGCTCAGACGGTAGAAACTCTGCTTTCTGTGCCGCAGACCCCGGATTCGATGACCCTGGCCAGGTCAAACATTTGTGTGCATGAACATGTCTGTTTGATCTGTGTCTGGGTGTTATAAGATATATAATTATTATGTATATCAGTCATCTGGTTACCATAGTACAGGTGCACTGTCTGCCGCAGATTTGGTCTCAAAATTAGCATCACTAAGACTGAGGTAATGGCTATGGAAGCTATTGACTTAAGCAAGTCGATAAATTTAAATATCTGGGAAGCAGCATAACAGCTAAAGGCGACCTCGACTCGGAGATCAATGGTAGACTTGGCTCTGCAATGGCAATGGCAATGGCAATGGCAATGCAATGGCTTTTGGAAAACTCCGGGACCGGGTATTCCGCTCCCATGACATTAAACTGAGTACCAAAATACAGTTGTACATGGCGATTGTCCTGCCGAGCATCTTGTACTCATCTGAAACCTGGAGCCTGTACCGGAGACACATACGCATGCTGGACAGATTCCATCTGAAATGCCTTCGCGACATTATGAACATTAAGTGGTCGGATCATGTACGCAATACTGATGTTCTTCGACGAGCTAATGTCTGTGGGATAGAGGCATATCTGATGCGCCGTCAGTTGCGTTGGTGCGGGCACTTAGCGAGGATGTCTGAGGAGAGGAAAGCGAAGCGCATCTTCTATTCTGAACTCCGGCATGGCAAACGGAAAAGCGGTGGCCAGTTCCTACGCTTCAAAGATGTTCAGAAAAGACATATGAAGAGATGCAATATCGAACCCTCTTGTTGGGAATCTCTCGCTGAGATGCGACCAGAAACGAGACGACACGTCCAGGACAAGGTTTATGCATTTGAGGAAAGAAGGCGAGACCTTGATCTTAAACGAGACCAGCTTAAAGCGAGATTGCCTTCTAGCATACAATATAACTATGTTAATGGTACCCTGACGTGCGCTAATTGTAGCCGGACGTTCACTGCGAAAATTGGGTACATAAGTCATATAAGGGCTAAACACCAAAGTCCTTAAAATTCTGTTTAAACTAAGCCAAGTCACTGTAGCCGAAAACGGCTAGGTATATATTATTATCATATAGTACAGGCTTCTAGCCTAGTTTGGGACCAGATGACTGTGTGTGGAAGTTGTTCCATATTATTATTATTACTTTTGAAGGCCTTTTTAGTTTCGAGTTTCCATAGAGTTGGAATTCTATAGAAACAAGTGGTAAATCCAAAAGGTGAGCAAACGACTGAGATAGCGTTTGTTTTGCCGCTTCTAGCTGAAATGCAGTTGACTTATCGTGTAGTGTTTCTCAATTTCATAGCTCGCCCCGAGCGCTTGGAAAACTGACTTATATCTAACTTACATACTAGAGCTGGAATTGCATTAGATTCTCTTTGTTGCGAGAATAAAATATAAAAAAAGACCTCTACTCATCCCATCATGCCCATAATAGTACAAAGGCTGTTTGCATGGAGATATCGCTTAAAGTGATAAGGCTTCCCATTGTCGACCAATAAGCATTATATTAATATGAATATGTATAATGTTGCCAGCATCTTGGGTACGCTGCCATCAGACATGTCCTGTGGATTTACGAAGTGTTCTATGGCATAGTGTATTTTGTTAAGGTAGATAGTAAGACCAGTGTAGTGTAGTGGGACCAATAACATACTGGCGAAATGTGGGTGGTATCTACTATGGGACTGAGTCCTGGGTACACCTCTGCCTACCCCTTCGGGAAAAAGGCGTGAATGTATGTTATGTTTAGATAGTAAGAATTAGATGATATCATCTAATTCAAAAATCACTATGAAAATTATGTATATAATTTTCATTAAACTCTCAAAATAAATTAAAAAATACGATCACTATAAATCAAATACTTAATTAGGTGAAAAAGGCTAATGTTATTTATTACTCGAAGGTACTTCATGAGTAAATTTATCTAAAATTTGAGCAAAACAAACGTGAACCAAAAGCAAATAATTTTCTCGAATCCCACAATGTTCCTGGTCTAATATTTGCGCAGTCCATTTTATTAATTAACGAGATTTTTAAATATGCCATTAATTTTTCAGAGCTTTAAGCAAGCTGACCATTTATTACAATAAAGTAAGAACCTACGAGGGGAGGTCAAAAAGTTCGCGGAATGAAAGGGAAGGGGGGTGAATTTAAACATGAAATTATTATTCCTTTTCAATATATTCTCCATTAACCCTAATACACTTTTCAGACCTTTCAAATAATTTGTTTAACCCTTCGAAAAAAAATGATTTGTCAAGGCCTTCAAAATAAGCAGATATTGCCGACTTCACTTCATCGTCATCCGTAAATTTCTTTCCACGAAGCTCTTTTTTCATGTTTGGGAACAAATAATAATCACAAGGGGCCAAATCTGGACTATAGGGAGGGTGGTTTAAAGTTTCGAAGCCGCACTTGTGTAAGGCAGCCATCGCAACATGACTCTTGTGAACGGGTGCGTTGTCGTGCAAAAGGAGCACACCTCGAGACCATTTTCCCCTTCTCTTTTCTTTAATTGCTACTTTTAATTTTTCCAGTAGTGTAGCGTAGTACTTCCCCGTGATATTGACACCTTTATCTTTATAATCGATCAATAAAATCCCCTTGGAATCCCAAAAAACTGTAGCCATAATCTTTCCGGCCGATTGTGACACCTTAAACTTCTTGGGCGGTGCTGCGCCTTTTTTGTGCCACTGCATTGACTCCTGTTTCGACTCAGGTTCATAGTGATGAACCCAAGTTTTATCTCCAGTCACAATTCGGTTCAGAAATTCATCCCTGTTTTCACTACACAGCTCCAAAAACTCGCGCGAACACTCGACGCGCTGCTGTTTTTGAAACGCTGTGAGCATTCTCGGTACCCATCTTGCACTGACCTTAGACATGCCAAGATGGTCATGGAGAATATTCAAAATGGTCGTAGATGATACTCCAGTCATCTCTGCGATTTGTTTCTTCTTTAGGAGTGCATCTTCTAGAACAAGTTTTTCAACTTTTTCAACAATGTCTGAGGACGTTGCTTCAATTGGCCGACCTGAGCGCTGATCGTCTTCAATAGTCTCTGCCTTGCTTGAAAAGACTATGCCACTTGAAAATCATTGTTTTTCCAGGGCAGGAGTCCCCGTAAACTGATGACATTTCTTCCATAATGTTCTGAGGCGTTTTTCCTTGCTTAGTGAGAAACTTAATCACGGCACGATACTCAATTTTCTCCATAGTTGATATTTTCTACCCGATTGACTTGTTTATCCAGCGATATCTCAAAGTTTTATGAACTGATTGGGCTGAAACTTAGTATTTATAATTGTATTGAGTCAACAAGTAGCGACAGGTAAAAAAAACTACCCCTTTCCCTCTCTAAACCCTCCATTCCGCGAACTTTTTGACCTCCCCTCGTATTTTACAATATCACACAAAACTGTTGATATAATATAAACATAATTTATTCAGCATCATCATGAGCCAGAAGACGTCCACAGCTGAACACAGGCCTCCCCATAGAACGCCATAAACTATTCATATGGGAGGATTTTTCCGTTATCAGCACACTTGTTGTGCGGCTTGGTGATCGCAATAGTTGGAATCTATATACTTATATTTGTAGTGGTAGGCCTCTTTTGCAGGGAACCTGGGGAAGTAACACATCTTTGCCAGTTATTCATCCGCCAAGCAGTAATGTGCAAACATTTCTGTGTTTTGGTCTGAAGGGCAATGTTACCACCGAAATTACTGGGCATGACGAGTTTCAACAACTAATACCTCAGGGTGACAGGCACAGTGCAGTGCCGCGCAGAATTTTGAATTTTAAACACTGGGTGGCACTGTGTCTGATATGGGTAATCATGATGCTTACCACCAGGCACCCGATTTGCTCGTCTTGTCACTCACTATCATTAAAAAAAGATTTATTATAAAACTAACGCTTCTTCCAATTAGCCGGTTACATATCTGTATATCCAAAGTCTATATATGTCACTTTATCGCATAACATATTATTCCTACGAGTAGATACGAGTATACCTACAATATTAATTAAGGAACAAATGGACAGACTGGCCGCTGCCGATCGCCGCAGGGCTCAATTACACAAACGCCATGATTATATATATTATATACCTATAGTTACTGCACCTTACTGTCACATTCTACATTATTGTTGGTAGCTAAATGACATGATTAGGACATAGTGCTTTAATAACGTCAAGGGATAGATTAGTTTGAAGATAGCTTAGGACAATATTAAATTCTCTCTAAATACTTACTATGAGAATAATAGTAATTGTTATTTCATTTTGTGATTATGCTATATAATATAAGAACTTACACAAATCATTAATAACTTGACTGTACCTACTACAATCTCCAGTCAATTGAAATCCCAACCGGTCACACAATAACTCGTTGGGTTCCTTTTAAAAAAAAATGTTGCAACGGGTAACACTGTTACTCGATGGGAACTTATTTAAAAAAAAAAGGTTGCAATGATTAAGAGTGTTACTCGATGGGAAAAAAAGTCCCAACGTGTCACAGTGTGACTCGTTTGGTGTGACTGGATGGGAACCCACCCAGTAAAGTTTTTAATTTTAATTGAAGTACGTAATGGAAATAACAACTTATAGGATTCGGGGGGATATAAATTAACAAGTTCAGAGCAAGCCGCCTTTTTTAGGTTTGGTTTCGGTTTATCTTGTGAACATAACGCGCGAGCTGAGCGAGTGAAGCAAGCGTGCCGCGGCAGCGGCGGGCCAAGCGTTGGATCCGATTATGTCATGTTATAAAGTTCAGAGCAAGCCGTCTTCTTTATGTTAGGTTTAGGTTTGTCATGTGACACTTGTGATTTTGGACACAGTAATAATGCAAAAAATTATTTTTGTACTTATAATATTAAATTATAGATGTATTATTATTTTAAATTTAAATTATAACTCAATACGATTCGATTTCGAACTGAAACTAGATAAGAGCAAAAGCAACGTAAATTGGTAACTTTACCTCACTCGTTACCAAGATAAAGCGAGCAAGATGTTCAGTAGAACATTAGGCAAATTGTGACCGCCGGCAATCTTCCACTCTATTTGATTGCACACTTTGAACTAGTAAGACTAGTTTGCCGCAGGGGGGTTACGGGGTCGTTTAGGTAGGTAGTTAATTTTGGTTACTGAAATTCTTGTTATTATGACTGTGTTCTGTGGTTTCACCCGCGTATACATCGTAATTCGAGCAATTTTGGGGTAAATAAATAAGCCAAGGCTAAGGTCTCATCTATTTCATTCTAAAATATACGAAAATCAGCATAGCGGTATTTTTTTACTAATAGACCCACATATTAAAGTATATATAGCCAGTTTCAAGTTATAAAGTTCAGATAAGATACATACATATATACAGTCGTGCCTTGTTCCCGTTAATAAATAATAATTTGAATTGATACTCTAACAGAATGGGAATGAACCCCAAGTCAATTCATACTAATATTATATATGCATAAATTTGTGAGGATGCATGGATGGATGGATGTTTGGTACTCTTTCACGCCAATACTACTGAAGAGATTAGGCTGAAATTCGGTATGTAGACAGTTTAGACCCAGGAATAACACAAAGGTACTTTTTATTATTCCCACGGGAACGAAGACTACGCGAGAGAAACCGTGGGGCACAGCGAATTCAATGCTAACATTTTTGCAGATTATTTGCACTTAGGTGAAAATACTGCGAAAGTCGTTCAAAATTCATCACCGTAATACACAAATTGAATAGAAGAGACACACAGTCCAATATACGGAGGTGAATAACAAATGGTCGCGATCAATCCGACGGATGAGGGCCTAATGTGCATCATCACATTTGCACGCTCGCTTCAATACCAGTGACTACATCGAGTTAGGAATGTTTGGGGATAAGACATATTTAATATTGTAATTTAGTCTATTATCGACCCCTCTCTCACTTCGTTCTGGGTATCATTATGAATATAAACCTTCGTCTTGAATTACTCTGTCTGTGTAAAATCCGTTGCGTAATTTTAAAGATCGAAGTGTACAGACGGTGGGAATCAACTTTGGTTTCTACTATGTAAGGAATCCAAATCCTGGGGTGTATGGGACACCAGCACTATACTAAAGACCGAAGCCAATCTTGCACTACCACGTGCACTCTGCTGACGTATAAACGAGACTGGCATCCTGGCTCGATAGCATGGCTTCCGGTAAAGTCACAGTTAGTCAAAGCGCTTTATTCAAATTGGTCACAATGTGACACTTTCGCAAAATATTGAAGCAAACGAATAATGAATCTACTGTACGTTCGGAAAGATACCTATCTACAAGAAGAACGCACAAGAAACTTGTAGGACTTCATTTTTCAACTGATTGTTTTACAATATTTGTTTTACAACATTCGTTTTTTTGGAAGGTGCCGTATGGTAGCTATGCAGAAGTTTCCAGGCATCTTTGTCATCTAAGTACTGATTGACATTATATTAGGCCTTCTTTAGTAAAGTAGATTTTATTTAGGTTTTGAATTTACCCTCTGAGAGCCCCGTTATCTCTTTTGGGATTTTATAATAAAAAACGTTCACTATTTCCTACGAATGACTTTTTATTTGTTTTAGATAATCGAAAGCTAGTTACAGCCATTTTGTGTTTATTCCTGGTATTAAAATTAAAATTGTGGTGGCTATGCAGAAGTTTCCAAGCATCTTTGTTCTTCTTGACGTCTATGTGACGCCGTGATTCACAAAATGCCATATCCACCGCTCAGTATTTCACGTACCTATACATATTTATTCCATACAAATAACCTTACATATTTCATACGTGTATCTGCTAAATTATATATTTGCATCGACTGACTCTGCGATCATCTCTGTTATTTGTTTACGTTTTATTGCAAAATGCGCTGCACAATTTCAATATTTGTCTTTTCATAATACAGATCTACGTTATAAGTTTATCTACCATTAGATTAGACAGGTCGGTGGGTATTAAAAGGATATTTTTTTTCTAAAACCATGTATCGTATTTCCCTATGATTCTTCCAAATATTTTTAACCCATTTGTAAGACGACGCAAAATGGGTAAACACTAAGAAAACAGCGAAATTGGTATTTTTTTTTATTAATCCAAGGAAAAAATGTGACCTCTTTGTATCAATTTTGGCACCCAACTAACAAAAGAAAAATTTTCTAAAATAAAAGTAAAAATTAATACATAATGACAAAGAAGGCTGTCGCCAACACCATTCGATAAAATATCATTTATAAGAATCATATTATATGACTTTACTTTTTTTTTTATGATAGTGCCTGATGGTAAGCATCATGATTGCGCATATCAGACACAGTTTCACCCAGTGTTTTACAATTCAAAATCCTGCGCGGCACTGCACTGTGCACTGTGCCTGAGATATTAGTTGTTGAAACTCGTCATGCCCAGTAATTATCTAAACTAATAAGCAACACTACAATAAATATTAAAATTCAACTCATATCTTTTTAAAAGGTAAGAATAAAATAAATAAAAAATGTGGCATTTGAATCAAAGATGATAGATTCCGAACAAATCAAAGAGAATAGGCCATAGAACCGTCATACGTACGATAACGCTATTATTTTCTACGTACAGCAATAAAAACACACATTATAATGAAATATTGAATTACCTACGAAGGGTCGAGGCATTTTGACCTATCGCGGTATCGATGATAATATATTATTTATTTTTCGTTGTTAGAATATCTGTGTACACTCAGCAGGTTTCTTCAAAATGGTTATATAAATTTATGTTTGTTATTTTTACCTGAAAACAAAATAAGATTAATATACGTCTGAGTTTATATATGAACACAATCGGCGTTATAAAGCAGGTAGGGCAAAATGTCATGCATAATTTATATTACGACGACAGCGAATGATATATTATTATCTCTTCGCTTTGTGACTTTTGTACGTAATCTTTCATATTGAACGTCTACAGGATGATTCCAAAGGAGAGTCTACTGACGCACCACGCGCGCGGAAATAATAATTTTATAAGAAAAATGTGCTACGAATTTTCGTAGCGCTCTACGATTTGCTACGACATCTCGTAGCACTTTCGTAGCATACGCTGTCAAACTCGACTATAATATTATTTTACAAGCTTAAAATATGATTAACTTGCAATGTTTGTATTGTAAGAAAGCAGTATTCGGGTTTTGCACTCGCCTCGAATTTCAGTAGTCAGATCTCTGTATTCCTAAGTAATGATCAAAAAAGGCTCAAATCTTGTTGTAATCTCTATAACTCTAGAACGCCATGACCAATTTAGCTCATGTTCGAACTTGAAAATTCCGTTTTTTATACTAACTGCCTGTAAAGTTCAAAATCATCTAGATCATTGGCTTTTGAGTTATCGTCGGACAAACATACATACATACTTTTGCTTGTATTTTTATGCAAGTCCTACATGTCTAAATTTGAAAAAGAAATCGTACTATCGGTTACGAAATTATAGACAGACCTTTCATAAATACCACGTAACTCTTATATATCTGGAACCCCTCGGCCAATTTTGCTTATTATCTAAAGTAAAAATTCTATCACTCAATCAAGATCAAGATCGGACCAACAGTTCTCAATTTATCGTCGATCAAACTTACTTACCAGAGGTCAACCCTTAAGCTGGTACAAGCGCTGGTTTTTCCCACTTGTTGACTAAGACCTAGCTTCGCTCGGTCGAAAAGAGGTCCTAATTTTACACAACCATGTTAGATTCAAATCATATATTGAGTAAACTACTCAAGGAAAAATTCACAATTAACTACAAAATTATATTAAGTAATTACCATAATTGTCACAAATCATTATCATCATCTCAGCCGATGGTAATCCACTACATAACATAGGCCTTTCACATAAAGAGGGGTTTTGCCAATACTCGACACGCTTGGCAGGCGGGTTGTCGAGCGCAGTCCGATGGTTTTTTTGCAGAGGACGCTGCTGCCTGTCCTCTGGATCTGTTAACCCTTAGCCGGCTCTTACGGCAACCATGGGTAGAGAGAGTGGAGCACTATTCTAAAGCCGGTAACTTGACGGCTTGTCACAAATACATACACATAATTTTGACACAATCATAAAATTCAATTCAATTTATATTTATTTCATTAAGCAATACTTACATTGTATCTGAATTATAATACATAAAAGCCAACATTATTAAATAATCCTTATTCCTAATAAATTACATCACTTTTTGTATTTAATAAATTGATATATGCAGTAAAAACACCCTCCCAGCTAAATTTTCGTATAATTTTTTTTTTAAACATTGTTAAAAATATCCCTAAACCTTTCCTCACAACCTCTAAGGAAAACTATCAAACAAAAATGTCTCTGATCACAAATAGTTGGAAGGCTACGTTTCGGCACACTCTGTATTTGCCAGTAAATCGCTGACAAAGCTTCTCGGATGTGTCGCCTCGGGCTACGCCTAATATGCTAATAATGCTCCGATAATAGGTATTGTAATACGATATTTTTGTGAAGAGATGTATTATAGAGGGTTATTTGTACTTGTAAACAATATTACGTATATACTCTGTGTTAGAAAAAGGTGTAGTTATACTTAAGGGAGTGTAGTTACCCGTCAAACTGAACCACATTCAAAATAGATAGGATTTCGAAATTCGTAAAAAAAATTTATCTCTCATACTTCAATTGATTTTGCAATCTACCCCCTAGCAAATAAATAGAGTATTTGAAAAAAAAATATTTTAGTTTTTAATCTGATTTCACTTTAAAAATCTGTTTTTTTTTTAAATCCTTGAAAATATAATTTTTAATTAATTATAAGCGATTTAAAATTGATAAAATACCATTATGAGTCACTTGATTACGAACGCGCCACGATTAATTACCATTTTTATGATTAGTAGTAATGATAAAGCTATATAATGGTACTTTAGTACTTTATCACATTGTGACGTCACAACAGTCACGAGCTCGTTCGGGTACTACGCCGATAGTACGTAGTAGTAGCCGTTTTCGGTACTGGATTAAAAATGATTTTTTCAATTTGATAAAACTTTGTTATTATAGCGAATAAAAAAAAACTAAAAATCCTTACGAATCTTATATTATAATAAGATCTTTCCATTTATGCAATAAATATTTAATTGTATATACCTCTTCGTCTTTTGTCTTTTCTCTTCGTCTTTCTGGTTTCTCAAACATACAAAATGTAATTTCCTGAATATGCAGAAATAGAAACTAATTTTCCACGCAATTATTTGTGGTTGGCCATTATTTCCTCAAAAATATATTTGGTTTATTAAAACCGTATGGTATTTTTCATATAAACAAAAAACATAAAAATAACTTCAAAATATTATTTTAACATAACATAACATAACATACATTCACGCCTTTTTCCCGAAGGGGTAAGCAGAGGTGTACCCAGGACTCAGTCCCATAGTAGATACACCCACATTTCGCCAGTATGTTATTGGTCCCATGTAATAGAGGGCGAGCCTATATTGCCATCTACCGGGCACAGTTCCAGACTCCAGGCAGTTATTGAGATAATTTCTTATGGAAAAATCCAATATTTAACACTGCCTGACCTGGGGATCGAACCTGGGACCTCTTGATTGGCAGTCGAGCATACGCCCTCTACGCCAACGAGGCATGCGCAAATAATGGCCAGATTAAGAGCCAACCACGATAAAATTGAGTGGAAAATTTGTCTCTATTTATCCATATTTGGAATATTTCATCTTGTATGGACGAGAAAACCCCTTGAGTACCATTTAAAATATTAATGAAACCATGTCTCTATTTTTTAATTTTTATAAACTTCGTTTTTTCTAGTGATCGTTTAAAATCACAATTTTACTCGCGATGCATCATCATCTTAGCCATAGGACTTCCATATTAAAAATGTAGTGGTAGGCCTCTTTTGCAGGAGGCCGCCTGGGGAAGTACCACACCTTTGCCAGCTAGTCATCCGCCAAGCAGTAATGTGCAAACATTACTGTGTTCCGGTATGAAGGGCAATGTAACCAGCGAAATTACTGGACATGATGAGCTTCAACAACTCATATCTCAGGATGACAGGCGCAGTGTAGTGCCGTGCTGAATTTTGAATTTTAAAACACTGGGTGGCACTGCGTCTGATATTGGGCAATCATGATGCTTACCATCAGGCACCTGATTAGCTCGTCTTGTCACTCACTATCATAAAATAAAAAAATTAAAATTAAATGTGAAAGTTTGAAGGATGTACTCGTATGTATGGATGGATGTTTATCACTCTTTCACGCCAAAACCATTGATCCGATTGGGTTGACATTCGGTACGTTGATAGTTTAGACCCTGCATTAACACATGGGGTACTTTTTATCCAAATATTAAATTCCCACTGGAACGATGACTACGCGAGTGAAACCGCGGGTCACAGCTCGTAGGTAATATGGTTCAATTATAAGAGATATTTGACTATGTAGATATAATCTTCAGGTGGCATAGGAATCACCAGAGACTTACCAAATAAAGGGCACTCTTAAATGTGACGTCATTTCCCTATAAACCCACCATAAAAATAAACAATACCTCTCCGAAGCCCCATAAAAGTCACCCAATAGAATAGAACGCGTCAATACCGTTCGGGAATTTTTAAATTTTACGATACTGAGGGCGGCTTGCATAACAATGTGTTTAAATCCGGCTTTAATTGTATTTAGTTAAATAAGTTTAGCTTCATAAACACGTTTAAAACTAAATGCGTTTATGTTCCGTTGCACGAGGTGTATTTGGATGCTATTTAGCTAAACGTTAACAATCGCGTTCCGTCTCACGTGCGGAGTTGTTATTTTCATCAAGCAACGTCAGTCTCACTTTATTATTATGATTTTACGTAAAAAGGAATACTTTTCCTTTGTCAGTTGACAGTTGTCACCGTCAAGTGTCATTTACGGTATCACTTTCAATTCTGTTTCATTCACAACTCACAACAAATAACCACGACAAACAAATCACAACGCATTTTATTTTAATATAATACCACGTTTACATAATACGTACTCTGTGTAGGTATAAAGTGTAAGTGCAGAGACCAGTGGCAGTATAATTTTATATAGGATGTCGTCTGATAAAGAAAACCGCGCTAAATTGGGCGTTCGAAGTCGTGCTCCAAATTTTTCAAAACAAGACCAAGTGCTGCTAGTGGAGGCTATGAAGCCGTATACTCATGTCATAGAGTGTAAACAAACGGACGGAATAAAACAGGTGCAAAAGCAGGAGGCATGGACGAATATCACTGCCGTGTTTAATTCAAACACAAATGGCCAGCCCCGGACTACTGAAAATTTGATAAGTTTTTATAGAAACTTGAAAACTAAATTAAAAAAGCAACATTCTGAAGCCAAAATGATGCTAGTTGGTAAGAAATCCTATGTAATTGTTAATTTTCATAAAAATATTTATAATGCTTTTTTGTTTTGAGATCAAATAGGCCTCTGATGAGCAGTAATATCTACTACTGCATAGTGCTAGGAAAAAGAGTATATTACCCTTAACTTGTTATTTTAGATCCTACACAAAGAAGTTCCTTAATCAAAGCTATTGAGGCAAATGGAAAAGATTGGAGTCAAGTTGCGTCAATGTCATCTTGGAATAATCCCGTACTGTGTGAGGAAGGTTTTAGACAACTTGAAAAATTGTCTCAGAAGGAAGATAATAAATTGAAGAAGTCAGTCATGGGCACAGGTACATAATTACCTACCTATATAATTATACTTATACTGGCTTAGCTCATGAGCAATCTTATACCTTTAGTTAATATTCCATGTTTTTGATGTTTGATTTCATTTTAGGTGGTGGTCCTCATGTACCAGATAACTACGATAAAGATCTATCACAAATTAAAAAATTTATTGAACCTCAAATAGATGGCTTATTTACAATTTATGATAGTGATGCACAGTTGATGGCTCAATATCAGGACACAGTTCCGGAAAGTCAACGAATGCAACCTATCGAGGCAAATTTTGTGGAATGTACAAGTAAGTATCATTGAAATACTTAACTAGGGGTACTTATAGTATTAAAAGAAAATAATGTTTAGTTAGGTTCTGCGATAATAATATTATTAAGTAAGCTATTCTAGCTATATTTATTTCTTGTTCTGTTTACAGTCAGTCAGGATTTTGATCCTCTATTAGAAGACCAGGCATCAGAGGTGGATGATAAAATCTGTGCCAAAGAGAGTCATAACCCTATTGCACAGGAGTGCATTATGAAAACACCTAAATTGAAATCTCGAATGGAAATTCTACGAAAAAAAAAGGAGCCTGCACTTTCTCGCAACGGTATGTACTTACCTATTTCAATATTATTTACCTAATTTAGGCATTATAAAATCTAAGAGTAGAGAATATATGATCAACATATTTGGATATAAAATAATTCAATTCTTATTTAATTTCCAGAAACTACTGGCAGGAAAACTGCAAATGATAGTTTTAAACTATTATCCGAGTCAAAGATGGAGTTGGTAGAATTACAAAAACAAATAGCAAGAATGGATAATTCCATGTTCTAATGAACATAAGCAAAAATTACATGAAATTGAACTTGAAGAAATAATTACTCAAAATAAGCATAAAGAAAAAATAAGAAAGCATAAAGAAAATATGAGGGAAAAAGAATTAGAGTTGATGAATATAAGAATTCACAATGCCAAAAATGGAATGTAAATATTAGTTGTAAGCTATACCTAAGCACTTATTTCTTATTGTTTTAGAATTTAGATATGATTTTGTAATAAATTAGATAATTTAGGATAATTTAGATAATTTTTTTTTTTAAATTAGATAAATAAAATCTAAAAAATCACAGCTAGATTTTATTTTTTTAATTTGATTTTATTTTATGATAATTTGATTCTTTTTAATAATTCTGATAAATTGTAATTCTATTTCAATATTATGTAATTGTATGGAGCTAAGTTGCCTGAAATAAAAGCATTTTATTAAATTATTTTTTATTTATTTATTTATAGAAGAAATCCTTACTATATACTAATAACATACAATCACGCCTTTCGAAGGGGTTGGCAGAGGTGTACCCAGGACTCAGTCCCATGTAAGCACACCCACATTTCACCAGTATGCTAGTCCCATGTAAAAGGGGGCGATGGAGTTCCAGACTCCAGGCAGTTATTGAGATAATTCCATCACTGCCTGACCTGGGGATCGAACCCAGGATGTTTTTCCACCAAATCAATTTTGGTAAATTATTATGCTATGTACATTTAATATACATACACATTACTCTAATTTCTTTGATTGGTGCATATTACATTATGTTTTACTGGCGAAATGTGGGTGTGTCTACTATGGGACTGAGTCCTGGGTACACCTCTGCCTACCCCTTCGGGAAAAAGGCGTGAATATATGTTATGTTACATTATGTTTTAAGGAGGACTATACTTATTCCGATAATACCACCGGAACAATGCCTATGTGAGTACAAGTACGGGGCTCAGCTAATATACTATAGAATATAAGTAGGCATGCAAAAGTAAACCATAATATTATATGTTCTGAATTATTTATTGTCTATAATATTTCAAAATAATTTTCAATTAATTGTCTTCTCTCCAGATTGCGAAAACCTCTTTGTTGATGATTCATTATACTACTTGATATATCATGAACATATTGATATTCTGAGTCCTCCGGTGGCTCACTATCATTGCTAACTATTGCTAAATTATGCAAAACCGCTGTTGCCACGATAATCCCAGGTACCCTATGTAGGTTCACATTAATACCTTTGGATAATATAGGAAACCTTCTCTTCCAAATACCAAAGCTTCTTTCCACAACATTTCTTGTTTTTATGTGTGCCTCTTGGTAAAGATTTTCTCCTCTTGTGCTGGGGCTTCCATCTGGTAGTGGCGTCATCATATATTTTGTCTGAGCATAGCCACTATCACCTAATAAGTGTTTGTTGGGATATTTGCCCTGTACAAAATTACGTTTAATTGCACAGTTGTCCCAAATATTAGAGTCATGGGCAGAACCGTGCCATCTTGCAACAACATCTAAAAATCTTAGGTTAGCTGCTGCTACACATTGTGTATTTATAGAAAAGTACCCTTTACGATTTCTATAGATTTCAGCATTTTCCCCCCCAGGTGATATAATACGTACATGTGTACAGTCTATGGCACCAACCACCCTTGGAAATTTTGCAATTTTATGAAATGCAGTTGCTGCTTCATTTTGCTGATCCTCTGAATTTGGGAACTGTATGTATGTTTCTCTTAAGGAAGCAATTGCATGAGTAACACGATGGACTATTCTACAAGCAGTTGACTCATGAACACCAATTATATCACCACAAGTAATAAGTTGGCTTCCAGTAGCATAAAACCGTAATGTACACAGAAGTTGGTTAATAGGACTCACAGCAGTCATCCTGAAACAAATAAATTGAATGTTGATTTGTGCAGATAAATACTTACCTACCTAATTGACACCTTGTCTAATTTAAAAATGAATTTTTGGTCATATTTCTATAACTTAGGTAGGTACCTACGTAAATGGTATCTTATAATGTAATTATATTTGACAATACATAGTGATTTTATCGTTGGATATCTGGCAAATAAGACAAAAGTAGATAGGAAATAGGTACCTAGGGTACCTTAGTAATAGGTACCACAGTATAGGTAGGTAGGTACCTTTAGGTAGGTAGGTACTTAAATTATAATAAGGTAGGTCCTTATTTGTAATATTTTTTTATTTACTCACCTATCCACCCTGTATTGTAGATGCATTTCTATTTGTCGTAGCAAAGTCATTGTGGTATTTTTTGACAAGCGAAATCGCCTTAGAAATTTCTTGTCTGAAAGATCGTGGAACAAATCTGATCTTGGAAACAGTTGTCTTGCTGGTCGGTTGAGATAACTAATTATCTCTTCATCATCATCGGATAATAAATCCCACGAATCCATTTTATAAAACTTTTAACTCTGCACACTGCACTTGCACTGAATTACCTCGAACAGCTGGTCGTAAAATATGGCGCTAAACACATTTTAACGTCGCTAAATGGCCATTTTGGAGTGTTTAATTTTGACAGTTTGGTAAACACGTTTATGAGCCTAATTTTTGTTGTGCAAGACGCTAAACGTAATTAGTTTGCTAAATGCATTTACTGGGCCTCTAAATACGTTTAAATATTGTTATGCAAGCCGCCCTGAATAGGTTTCTACTTTAATCGGGTTTTTATGTTTGTTTTACTGCCTAGTTTATACCTGCATTTAAATATTGTACATGGGTAATCGACTGTAAGCTTTTATTCACGAGAGGATGCACGAGATACAATAGATATCGAAAATCCATAGGATATCTCATCTCATATCGTAGAATAGGTATAGGTAAAATACGTAAGTTTAGAACAAACTGCTCAACTCAAAAGATGAATGAAGATAAACAGTCATTACTGTTTATCTTTCAAAAAATCTATCAAAAACGGTAGACTCATTAGTCTACCGTGCGTTCGGAAAGATATTATATACAAGAGGTACGCACAAGAAATTTTAATGGCTTAATTTTTTTAACTGATAGTTTTACAATATTTGGTTTGGTTACATTCGTTTGCAAGTGTAAGGCTGGGTTTTTTGATCACTGGTTAAGTCGACCAATAGTTAATTTTTTTGACATAACATAACATAACATACATTCACGCCTTTTTCCCGAAGGGGTAGGCAGAGGTGTACCTAGGACTCAGTCCCATAGTAGGTACACACACATTTTTTTGACAAATGGTTAAAATTCGACAAAATTAGTTTTTTCATCCCTGGTTAACTATTTTTTTCCACACTATTTAACCATTGGTTAGAAATTTAACTATGGTTTGACAAATGGTTAACTTAACCGTAACTAACGATCAAAAAACCGGCCCTAAGTGGGTTCACTGCAACCCACGGACACGCTACGCATGAATTAACGTCATTGGTACACGCGTGGCTTGCGTGAATATGGCGTTCACGTACTTACCTGTCTCAACGATGTCTACGCCATGCTTTAGTGCCCGACTGGCTCAGTGTGGCGGGAAAACAAAACTTCAGTTAAAATAAGGTAGTATTTTTAGTCATACGACATATAAACTTGAAAAACACTAAAGAATAATTAATAAAAGCACAATCTAGTTCGAAAAGCGTTCACGCGTCCCGGTAGCGGGCGGGGGGTCTGCGCGGGCGGCGAGGTATCGCGCCTGCGCGAGTAGTATTTCCTATGTCCGCGCTAGATGGCGTGCGTCGTCGCGGCTCAGGTGATGTTACCTTCTCGTCGATGGGAAGGTATGAATTGGAACTCGCCTCAGGCGAGTGCACAGATGGAGTGCCTATGTTACTTCGCGCTATATACTCCCCCTCTAAGTTGGCAACGCGTCCCGAGTTAAACTTAGGATTATGACGATAGCGCGCTCTTCCTTTACGTTTCCTAGGCATTATAGGGTTCGTGGCGTCTGACGGCAAAGAAAAGGGAGTCAAGTCCGAAGAATGGTACTTTCCTAAGATGTTTGATGACATGTCTTCAATAACGCAACTAGTAGGGCTAACCACCTCCCGAACACGGTAAGGGCCGTCGCGACGTGGCATGAACTTACGTGTTACCCCTTTTGATGCATTACTCGCATCATGTGTCTTAATAAGCACTAAATCTCCCACTTTATACTTGGGTTCTAAGCTGTCTCTCTTTCTGTCAGCTACTTCTTTACGTATGTCCTGTGACTTTTCTACACGCTCCCTCATATCAGAAAAGGAGTTTATGAAAGTCCTCAAATAAGGTGTTATCTGTGGGACAAAATTGTCCTTTTCCAGAATCCCTCTTAGATCATGGTGTACCTCGAAAGGGGTACGCAACTCACGTGCCAGCGTCAAATAAGCTGGCGACTTACCAGTTGTAGAGCATACAGCGCTGTTCATAGCGAATCGGACGTGAGCTAAATGCTTCGGCCAGTCAGCATGAGCGGTCTTGACAAGTATCGACAATTGTACCTTTAAGTCACGATTTTTACGCTCGGCGGGGTTAGCTTCTGGATGGTACAGAGGTATTAGCTCCTGTTTGATTCCCATTACGTACATGCACTGTTGCATCACGGCGGATACAAACTGCGTCCCATTGTCAGAGATGATGCGACGTGGTAAGCCATAACGCAAGAAATACTCTTCTATCAGCACTCGAGCACATGTTTCAGCAGTCGCATCCACCAGAGCGAAAATCTCTACCCACCTTGTAGCCACGTCCTCAACTAAGAGCACCCATCGCTCCCCCTGTTCTCCTTCCGGTAAGGGACCAAACAAGTCCATTGCAAGGACTTCTCCTCGTTGTTGGAGCACAGGGGTCCTTAACAATCCCATCGGCTTCTGGTTGCTAGGCTTATATTTAAGACAGTCAGGACAACTCTTAAGGTACTCGGTTACAAACCTACGCATGCCAGGGAAGAAGTATCGTGTCTTCACTCGTTGAATAGTTCTTTCAATCCCTTGGTGGCCAGCAGTTGGTGAGTTGTGAAACTCCCTTAAGATATCTTCCCTCATTGAGGCAGGCACCACTAACTGGGCATCATCTGGGTCCGAATCTGGATCATACCGATAAAGGACACCTTGTGACAAGACATACCCTCTCTCTAACCATCGGCAGTTTGTCAACTCGTCCGGATCCTCCAAATCTACGATGATCTTCTCGACCTCAGGGTCGGACAGCTGAGCTGTGCGCAGTTCGGCTGGACTTCTAGATGGTAAATTTACCACGACGGAACATACGCTGCACTGATTCTCCTCTTCTACGGCACATGGTGGGCGGCTCAAACTATCAGCCAAAACGTTCGCCTTACCTGGTGTGTACTGATAGGTAATGTTGTAGGCCTGGAGCTTCAATGCCCACCGTACCAATCTACCAGAAGGGGACTTGACGGTGAGCAACCATTTTAACGGTTGATGGTCACTTTTAACTATTACCTGATGTCCGTCGATATATCCTCTGAAACGCTCAACCGCCCAGACCACGGCTAACGCTTCGCGTTCAGTCGTACTATAATTTCGTTCGGCCGACGTTAGTAACCGACTGGCATATTCTATGGGCCGTTCATTCACACCTTCGCCCTGCATAAGTACTGCACCTAAAGCATAATTGCTGGCGTCAGTCCTAAGAACAAAAGGTTCAGAATACTCAGCCTGTACCAGTATGGGTGCAGATGTGAGACAAGACTTCAGTTTCTTGAAAGCGTCTTCTTGTTCCGACCCCCATTGCCATGGCTGGTTTTTCCGTGTCAGTCGGGTAAGGGGTTCAGCTATAGCTGAAAAGTTCGGCACAAACTTCCTGAACCATGAACATGTCTGCAGAAACGACCTGAGTTGTTTGAGATTAGGCGGTGGATTCAACTCTACAACGGCCTGCACCTTCCCAAAGTCAGGAGATACACCGTCTTGGGTGATGACGTGTCCCAAATACTTCACCTGTTGTCTAGCAAATACGCACTTGTCACGGTTAGCCTTAAGATTAAACGACCTTAAACCTTCAAACACGGCCACCAGCGCGGCAATATGACCAGAATACGTTTCGCTAATTAGGAGCAAGTCATCTTGGTACGCTAGTAGAGTTATACTATCGCCCTCTATTCGGCTTAGTGTTCGGTTTACATATGAGCGGAGCTTGTCTATTAGGCGCTGAAAGGTTGACGGCGCATTTTTGAGTCCGAAAGGCATGCGGGTAAAACGATACGTACCAAACGGTGTCTGGAAAGCAGTTTTGTCCTTATCACACTCCCTAACGGCCACTTGCCAGAATCCGCTTCGCAAGTCTAACGTACTCATCACGCAGTGACGTTTGGTCGACTGTACCAACTCGTCTATAAGAGGCATAGGGTAGACGTCGGATTTTGTGATGGCATTGAGCTTGCGGTAATCCACGCAGAATCTTACCTTACCTCCCGCTTTAGGTACGAGCACAGCAGGGGATGTCCAGGCAGACTCACACTCTTCAATGATCCCACCATCTAGCATCTTCTCCAACTCCACCTTCATAACTTCTTTCTTGGCTGGAGTGAGCCTATAAGGTGGTACCGAAATAGGCGGATGGTCGCCGGTGTCAATGTGGTGCTCAGCGTAAGGCGTCGGGGCTCCCCCTTCCTCAAAAACATCCTCGTTTAGATGCAATAAATCTGATAACTGCTGTCTCTCCTCAGAACTTAACATGGCACCCTCATTTTCACGTAAAAGGTCAGCAGCTGATATCTCTGTGACATACCTTGGGGTTTCGTACTCCATCGGATAAACGATCGGACTCCCAGAGAAGTGCCAGCTCGACGAAGCAAAGTCTAGCACTAAGCCAGAGGCGACCAAGAAGTCCATTCCTAGAAGCGTCTCATTGTTCTGAGCATCTGGAAATATAGTAAACTCTATGGTAACAGACCTTTCCGGAGCTATTATCACTTCGAGGACAGTGAGTAGGACTCGGCGACTGCGCGATGAACCATCCGCAAGTCTCACCTGTCGAGTAGCTTCCTCGCATGGGTGGTCATGTTTCTTCAAGAGCTCGTAAAGCAAAGCGCCAGCTACGCTACTCTTCGCTCCGGAGTCTACTAAGGCATTACCGCGAAACCCTAAAACTTGTATACTTAATATGGGCCTAAGTCCACTGTAGTTCTCGTTAGAATTTAGCGTGAAAATATTTTCATAACCTCCTTTTTCCTTTCCGTCCACGTTTTTCATTGTCACCCTACTCCCTTGAATTTCATTATTATTATTATTCCTATGATAAGACTCAAAATTAACAACGGAATGCGATCGCTTAATCTTAGTCGGAAAGTACTCGCTCGTAGTAGGTTCAAAATTACCACGGAAAAAAGTTTCGGGAAGCGATCTCTTAAACTCACTCGGAAAGTACTCGGTCGAATTAGGTACGAAATTAGCACCGAAAAAACGTTCAGGAAGAGATCTCTTAAAATCTATCGGAAAATACTCAGTCTCAAAATTTTTGCCAACGCTATGGTCACCCCAATCTTGACTTTTAATATAAACAGGTGACTCTACCACGCTTAGAGGGGAGACTATAGGCGAAAGAATTAAGTCGCACTCTTTATAAAAAGGAGCACTCACCTGGGCCTCTACCTTACCGGTAGGTGAAATCGAACGGCGGCGCGACCTTTGAACCTGAGCGGCGTCGACGCAGTCCAACGCAAAGCACGCAGATGAATTACACGTCTTGCACTGTGATCTCACTCCGCTTTGCCCGCAGCCGTAGCATGTCGGTACTGGTTGTGAACTGTTAACGTTAACATTCGGCACGTTATTTACACTATTGTTATTATTTTTTTTTAATCTCAAACAGTTTTCACGGATATGTCCGTAAGTTTTACAATAAACGCAATAGCGACCTCGGGTCGTTCCTTCGGCGCTCAACGGTCTCGCTGCGGCGGTGTTTGTGCGCCGCGCAGCGTCGCCGCCGCCAAAGTCCCCGCCGGCGCCGCTGCGACCGCCGGCGCTCGACGCGGTGGATCCGCGCTCAGCGCGCGGGGTCGTCGATTCGTTGCGGTGTTGCTGCGGAAGTGCCGCCGTCGTTGGCGACTTGGCTGGCGTTTTGTCCGTATTGGCTGAAGGTCGCTCGGAAATGGCCCGCTGATAATTATTGCCTTCATCTACGGCGTCTTCTATTTCACGCGCTTTGCGCAGTAGGCCTTCAAACGACTCGAACTCGTCCCTCCGAAGTCTTTCCCTCACTCGGTGATGCAAGAGCCCGTAGACCATGTCTAACTCTACCTTTACATTTAAGTCACCAGGCGGGAGGCGCGCGAGAAGGGCGCGTGCTCCGGCGACGAAGCGTTCCGTCCGTTCCCCCTGTTTTTGACGGGTGCTAAATAGCGTGACGTAGATACGATGCGGTGGGCGCCGGTCACCAAAAGCGCCTCGAAGCGCCGTCACGGCGCCGCTCCATTCGTCTACGGTGCCTTTTACCCCAAGCCACCAGACCGCGGCCTCGCCGGTGAGCAGTAGGGAAAGGCCCCTGACGGCGTTCAGGTCCGCGATGCCGGTGCACTCCCGGTAGGCCTCGACGGCATCTAAGAAAGCGTCGAGGCTCTCCCCCTGCTCTCCACTAAAGCGCGCGGTACAGCGCGCGAAGTTGCCGTTCGCTTGCGCGGGAACGGGGCTGGGCACCGGGGTAGCCGCCGGCGACTCCCGACGCGCCTCGTGGCTTAGTACTCGGTCCAACAATCGCTCCATCGCCTCCGACTGGGTACGCTGTAACGCCGCCATGAGCGACGCCATGTTGTCAAGGCCGACGACGCTCGGCGACGTCACTGTCGCGGGGGCTGCTGCTGCTGCCTCTTCATTAGCATCGTCGTTCGAATTCCGGCGTGACTGACGTCGTGAACGCGTTTGCGGCATAATTAATGTTTACCGTTACACACACACACTAGTAAGTAGGTAGTTTATTACAGAATTTAGTGTTCACACTTATTTTCCGCACCACAGTACTTGTAGGCCCCACGTGTAGGGCAGCCAGATTTAGTGCCCGACTGGCTCAGTGTGGCGGGAAAACAAAACTTCAGTTAAAATAAGGTAGTATTTTTAGTCATACGACATATAAACTTGAAAAACACTAAAGAATAATTAATAAAAGCACAATCTAGTTCGAAAAGCGTTCACGCGTCCCGGTAGCGGGCGGGGGGTCTGCGCGGGCGGCGAGGTATCGCGCCTGCGCGAGTAGTATTTCCTATGTCCGCGCTAGATGGCGTGCGTCGTCGCGGCTCAGGTGATGTTACCTTCTCGTCGATGGGAAGGTATGAATTGGAACTCGCCTCAGGCGAGTGCACAGATGGAGTGCCTATGTTACTTCGCGCTATAATGCACGCTGTGTATGCGGTAAACGGAGGCGTATAGCGTATAACGTTTCCTGCCCCGGTAGCACTGACTGCAGGGACAACGAAGCCCCAGGGGGTTAGAACGAGACAGCAGATAAAAATGTTCGGGCGCGAAAGAGAGAAAAAACGGGGAAAATGAGTTATCCCGTGCCATGCTATATATCTACATTCATGGCAGCAGTAGAAACGTATACCCACGTTTTCAAACAAATGAGCCCACGCAGCTTAAATGTGCCGAGTCCCGTGTACAGCTTGCACAGCTTGCACAGCAGTGGGTTAGAGAGTTTGAGACTTTATTACCTAAATAACATTGATTGAAAGAAAAGGGGAGTTATGGTACGTTCTCCCAGAGCTTACTCAACAACTAGCACGTGCAATTTGCTCAGTATTAAGTTTGCACAGTGCAATATAATGAACAACAAATATAGAAAGACGTGTCTAAGACCAAAGTGCGACCGAGACAACAATATTAGTGGCTAGTGCAACGAACTTTACTGAAGTACGTGGACCTAATGGGACCTAATTTGAGTTTTCCATTTTCGAGAATCCAGTACCTCATCACCCCTTTTCTTATCAATTGTAAATTTGACTGCCTCGGTGGCGTAGAGGGCGCATGCTTGACTGCCAATCAAGAGGTCCCGGGTTCGATCCCCAGGTCAGGCAAAGTGTTAAATATTGGATTTTTCCATTAGGAATTATTTCAATAACTGCCTGGAGTCTGGAACTGTGCCCGGTAGATGGCAATAGGCTCGCCCCCTATTACATGGAACCAATAACATACTGGCGAAATGTGGGTGTATCTACTATGGGACTGAGTCCCGGGTACACCTCTGCCTACCCCTTCGGGAAAAAAGGCGTGAATGTATGTAAATAATATTTCCGTATCCACCATTTTTACCAGCGAAATTACTGGGCATGATGAGATTCAGCAACTCATATCTCAGGGTGACAGGCGCAATGCAGTGCCGCGCAGAATTTTGAATTTTAAAACACTGGGTGGCACTGTCTGATATGGGCAATCATGATGCTTACCATTAGGCACCTGATTTGCTCGTCTTGTTACTCACTTTTATAAAAAAAATCCTTTCGTCTATTATAGAGGTAGATAGGTATCTAGTAACATTCCACATTTCTTTTCTCAACAAACTTTAATTAAAAACTAAAACCAACTATTTTTCTAGTCGTTCTGAGGCGTCGAGCATTAATATTAAAATTAGTTTTCATATAAACGCTCGCTTCCTCGACGGTTGCTTGACGCTGAAATATTACGCTGCAGCTGAGCTTGAGAATTTCAATTTGCTTTCATGTTTGTATGAATAAAAATTGGCTTTCGTAGTAATTCTTAAAACTGATTCTATGTAGCTCCTCCTAAAAGATTCAATTTCATTCAATGCTACCATTACAGCTATTTTATTTCGCAATAAGTAAATACCTAGTCACTTTGAACGGTGATTAACTTTATCTAAGTAAAGGTTTTAGTAGATAAGCTGATTGTTTTGAAAAAATATGCATGTTAGGCTTCGTTCTCCCAGCGCTTACTCGAACAACAGGCACGTGTTTTGTTCAGTGTGAAGTTTGCAAAATGCAATATAATGAACATAAATAGAAAAACGTAGACGAACGAAGTGCGACCGAGACAACAATATTAGTCGCTCGTACGACCTAACTTTACTAAACGTACGTGGCGTAATTAGACCTAATTTGAGCTTAAACCTAATTTGACGCGATGCCGAATGCAGCGGTGTACCCTCGCCCATGTTAGGTCAGGTATTAAATATAAATAAATAGGCAAAAATATTTTTAAAATACATTTTATTGGGTTACACACTACACAATATCAATGTGGTATGCATTTAACAATAAATAACAAATTGTTCTACTTAATATACGTAACTTTCTACAAATAAAAATAAAGGTATTTACACTAAAAATAAAGCCTACATTTAAATTGATTTAAAAAAAACCGTTAAATTTTATGGCTTGATTAATAATTAGGAATAATAATTAATAAAACAATGATAATAATAATAACATTATAGTCAGTAAGTAACCTATATCCATTTCAACAATTTTTTTTGTCATTTTTATTCATAATTGATTATAGATGCAAGTCATAAAGTCAGTCGTTTTCCAAATTTATTTGTCATTGCAAGCATTTCCACTCTTTTGGCCATATGGTGCGAAGTAGGTTATATACTCATACGTTATAATAACTATTTCACGCGCAACCGCCGACATAAGGTTTGCTGCATTTGTGTGCGTGATTATGTAAATGTGTGCTGTACCTGATTACCACATTCCTTAACGTGGCGGCGACCAGACAATTCCCCATACAAACGTAATAAGTAGTTACATCATTTGAAATCAGAGCATATATCCAATATCCAACATTTAATGACGTTATTCAGTATGAGAAACTAGTTATCTAGGTTCCTAATTATATTTTAGTCTAAAATACTTATAATTTGGAGTTATATTTGAATATACCTACTTATATTTTGAATTTTTATCATATTTTGGTCCAAAGTACTTCTATATTGGATTGAAATATAATAAGGAACCTAGATAACTAATGTCTCATTCGGAATAACGTCATTTAATGTCGGAAATATGCTCTTGATTTCAAATGATTTAACTATTAGGTTTGTAAGAGGAATTCTTCGATCGCCGCCTATGCAAAGTCGAAAATGGACGAATGACGAAGCTATTGTATTACAACGGTATTGACTTGCGACATTTAAAGAAATTCGAATAAATATTTGGACTACACAAATTTAAGTAAAGTGAAATTACTTATAACTACAAAAATAATAATTGCATTGATAAATTGTAAAAAGTAAAACATTAGAATTATTTTCTTACAGTCAGAGTTATCTTTATAATAAGCAAATTGATTGTTCTATAAAATAACAAATGATACCATAAAATTCGGTTAAAAATTGAAATGCAATAAATGCTAATACCCTGACACCTAACAATAATAAAATAATAATAATAATATGGGACAACTACCACACACGGTCATCTGGTCCCAAACTAGGCTAGAAGCCTATACTATGGTAACCAGATGACTGATATACATACTTATATAAGCTTATAACACCCAGACACAGATCAAACAGACATGTTCATGCACACAAATGTTTGACCTGGCCGGGGAACGAACCCGCGGCCTGTGGCACAGAAAGCAGAGTTACTACCATCTGAGCCAACGAGGCTGTCAGTTATCTTAAAATCAAGGCAATAAGGTAAAAAGTGATAGGTCGACAATGGCCGACCTTATCGCTTTAAGTGTGATTAATATTTAGATATTTCAGGGTCTAAACTACCTGCCTCGGTGGCGTGGAGGGCGCACGCTCGACTGCCAATCAAGAGGCCCCGGGTTCGATCCCCAGGTCAGGCAGTGTTAAATATTGGATTTTTCCATTAGGTATTATCTCAATAACTGCCTGGAGTCTGGAACTGTGCCCGGTAGATGGCAATAGGCTCGCCCCCTATTACATGGGACCAATAACATTCTGGCGAAATGTGGGTGTATCTACTATGGGACTGAGTCGTGGGTACACCTCTGCCCTACACCTTCGGGAAAAAGGCGTGAATGTATGCTATGTTATGTTCTCAACAACCTACAGCCTACATACCAAATTTCAGCCCAATCTGTTCAGTTGTTTTGTCGTGAAAGAGTAACAAACATCCATCCATCCATCAAACTAACTAAAACCGCGCTAGATGTTAGTACCCGCAAGCATTTTGTTCACCTGTTAAAAACGTTAGTTTTTTTACATTGTAATGTAATTAGAGATATAATATTAGTAATATTGTTCGTTGTACCTTTAAGTAAATTGGCAGTGATTGATTAATGACTTATTTAAAGTTATTTTAATATTATCTCCAGCTAATTATTGTTTTATAATCACTTTTTATTTGGTTTAAAATTTAGACATTTTCTATCACGGTACTTACATATCGATTCAGCAATTCTATGCAGTACTTATTATTTACAGTGTTTTCAATATTAACTATTTAAATATATATTAATAATTATTTATTTGTTAATATTTCAAAATTGTTTTTACTGGCACAAGAGAATACTTATTTATATTTAGCTAATGTTTTAAAATTTAATTATTTCAATTTTTATATTAAAATAGCCTTGTCAGTATTGCGGTCGAAGGCGCGACTGCTGAGCCTAAGGAGATCCTGGGTTCGTTTCCCAGGTCAGACAGTTGTTATTGGACTTTTAAATCTATACTATGAAACTCTGCCTACCACTTCGGGCAAAAAGACGTGATGTTATATTATTGTTAAAACATATTTAAGTTTTATTCTGGATGCCTTTTGCTATTTTATCTTTCAATTATAATCCATATCAGAGCTGTCTTGCGATCCGTTCATTTCATTAACATGATTATGTTGACTCGAAACCCTATTTTGGACCCTAGATAGGTCTAAAATCGGTAATCTAAGTACATAATCACTGTCCCAAGTCCTATTGTTTCGAGGCCGTTCAGACCAAGGAATGACACGAATATCTGAACCCCCGTTTGAAATAATTCGAAAATCGGTCGAATTGGAAGCAGAGGGAATGAGCCGGAAGTCATTAGAATTCGAAGTATTAGGCAAGACTCTGAGTTCAGAATTCGACGAATTTGGCAGGACTCTGAGTTCAGAATTCGACGAATTGGGCAGGACTCTAAGTTCAGAATTCGACGAATTGGGCAAGACTCTCAGTTCAGAATTCGAATTCGGCGCCCTGTGATCGTTCGCTCGTACATCTTGACTCAAACTTTGCCTATAATCTGTGCCAGAATTAGTTTGGACTCTGAACTCAGAATTTGACGAATTAGGTTGAACTCTATCTGAATTAGACGAATTCTGTCTAGTGTCTATTGAAAAGCTAGGTCTTAGGTCATTGCTGGTGGTTGGTATAGCGTTCAGTCTAGGTATCCTTTGAGCTAAAGTCCTAAGTCTAGTGTTTTCAGTCCTTTCTGGTCTTGAATCTGATACATTAGGTTCTAAACGACGAACTGGTTCACGTTGTTGCGTCGTATTCGATGAAAACATGTGCTGATATCTGAAACGGGTAAATTACACATTCACTTGCTTCTAAAACTTACATTATATTACACAAAACTATTCAAAAAGGATTGGTACTTAGAGGTACATCTATCAAAATTACGACTCTGCCTTGTATAATTGCATAATATTGTATCAAACTCAAAAAGATTTATTCAAATAGGTTATAATCTAATACTTTTGCACGTCAAACGTCAATGAAGATAAACAGTACCTCGCCGAACGCACGGTAGACCACGGTAGACAGTAATGTTTGCACATTACTGCTTGGCGGATGAATAGTTATTCACTTATACCTTTTTATGGACTGCCTCGGTGGCGTAGTTGGCGCATGCTCGACTGCCAATCAAGAGGTCCCGGGTTCGATTCCCAGGGTCAGGCAGCGTTAAATATTGGATTTTTCCATTAGGAATTATCTCAATAACTGTCTGGAGTCTGGAACTATGCCCGGTAGATGGCAATAGGCTCGCCCCCTATTACATGGGACTAATAACATACTGGCGAAATGTGGGTGTATCTACTATAAACTGAGTCCTGGGTACACCTCTGCCTACCCCTTCGGGAAAAAAGGCGTGAATGTATGTATGTATGTAATGTTTTTTTGTATTAAATATGTACCTGGCAATCTCACAAGGCAATAGAGGCCTAGCATCTCTGCCTATCCTCTGCACGGTGATCTGTCTCTGGTTAGTTTCAACCGGCGGAGGTATGGCCGCCGTTGGCTGAATTATAACACTGTTTGGTCGAGATTGTGTGAAGTTCAACGCTAGGAAATCTGGGAGAGGGACGCAGAATACTCCTAATTCCTCCTGTGAAACATAATACACAGTGAAACATATTAGACAGCCTCATTGGCATTAACTTTTTTGGTTGGTAGTAACTCTGCTATCCGTGCCACAGGCTCCGGGTTCGATCCCCGGCCAGGTCAAACATTTGTGTGCACGAACATGTCTGTTTGATCTGTGTCTGGGTGTTATAAGCTTATATAAGTATGTATATCAGTCATCTGGTGACCATAGTACAGGCTTCTAGCCTAGTTTGGGACCAGATGACCGTGTGTGGAAGTTGTCCCATATTATTTATTTATTATATTATTATAATTGTAGAGTCTCGACTGTTTGGATCTGCATACTTGTTTTTATAGTTAAGTTATAGTTAGAATTAATAGTTAATTGTTAGTTTGTTTTTGAGTACGGGTGCGCGACGCCGGGACGCTCGGTTTTAAAAATAAAAGAGCAGTGTGCTCTGAACGACGCCTTTATTGGTACTATTGGTTTTAACAAACTTATGGCTAAAGACATTTGTAGAGTTATGTTAAGTGTTAAGTTAACGTGGGAACTCAAGTGCTCTCTATGGTGAGCCCATACAATAAAGTTTATTCATTTCATGGGAGCTCGTGGGCACAAGTTTCGCCCACGAGCGGGATTTGAACCCGCACCTTCCGCACCAATCCGCGCGATGGGCGCTCTACCAATTGAGTTGACGTGATGGTACTAGTCCTTGCCTGTGAGTGAAATTTTTTGTTTCAATATTTATATCGAACACATGGCGCTGAAACCCATTATAGGGTTTCAGCTACACTCAACACAGTTACACTCAAAACATTTTGGCTAATATCCTAAAAGTGCGACACCAAAAAAATATAATCTCGTTGGTAACAGACAAAAATTAAATAGAAATTAACTTTATCCCCTAGGGGTTGAAAAGTTATTTTAGCCCCGCAACAATAACACTTTTTGAATAAGAGTGAAAATAAAACAACTTACATTAGAACTCGGCGTCCGTTCCCCAGTCTCCGGAATGCTCAAAAACGGCTTCCTCTCCAACTCCAAAGAGGATGGGTTGTTGCTCTTCTCCTTATTGTCATCTTCTAGAGGCACGTCGGGCACCACTTGGAGATCTTCCGGCGGGTTCGGTATTGTAACGTAACTCGCTATTATACTTGACAGTTGGTCCAATACCTATTGAAAATACGTTATATTTGTCCTATTAATATTGTAAATGCGAAAGTTTGTGAAGAAAGATGGATGGATGTTTGTTAATCTTTCACGCCAAAACTACTGAACCGATTGGGCTGAAATTCGGCCCTGGAATAACACATAGGGTACTTAATATCTCGTTATTCCGACGGGAACGATGAATCTACGCGGGTGAAATCGCGAGGCACAGCTGGGTGATTATATTTTTGGGAAATAAACTGCTATGTCGCTCGCAAACATGACCTGTAGCCGGTCTTTTGATAGGATACATGGAGACCTCTTTTTTTGTCCAAAGTACTTCACTAATTTGGTTTTTGCTTTTTTTAGATAAATAGGACAATGTTTAACAATGTTTTTTGTAGTGGTATGATGAGATTCAACAACTCATATCTCAGGGTGACAGGCGCAGTGCAGTGCCACGCAGAATTTTGAATTTTAAAACTGATCTGTCACTCGCTATCATAAAAAAAAAATTAAAAAACAGGATACTTCTCAGGACCTCTTAGTAGTTTGACACAATCCTATGGAAAATTTAATAAATCGATGAATGATCGATTTTGTATTCCCCTGTTTCCTCCGAATACAGTAAACCTATTTGATATATTTATATCCTGATATTTTAAAGTTGAAGTAAAGTACGTCACTATCATTTTATTTTTGTTTATAAAGTTTATAAACTCTACATTTTTTGTAGTGAAGGTCCGATCACGCGAGTAAAACTGGGATTTTGGAAGTTCACTATTAAATAACCAAGGGTTTATAAGAAAAGTTAAAATGACAGGGACATAGGTTACTTCACTATAAAAATATCAGGATATAAATTTATAGAATGGGTAAATTATATTCTGGGGAAACACGGGAATACAAAACATCGATTTGGTAAATTTTTCATGGGATTGTGTCAAATTCCTAGAAGGCCATGTACGCTCTTCATGACATATGGTACTCTGTACTCCGTTATTCCCTTGGGAACGAATCCTACGCGGGTCAAGAGATAGTTATCAATAATACACATACCTCATCAGCCAGGAGTCTGTGTTTAGGATCCTTCACCAACAAGCGTTGTATGAGAAATACAGTGCTGTCGGAAACTTGGACCGAGTTACCATCCCTGCAAAAATACAAAGCGACGTCATTGCCTCTGGTCTGGTGGTCAAACAGAGAACCCAACCTAAAGAGGAACCCTTTTATTTTGGCCGGGGAAATGCTTTACACATTCCACCCCACGCTCCGGAGGTGTAGGGTTATGTGGGACTCCCCGAAGCTGGGGGGCTGTCCACTAAATCCCTGGAGTGTTCCAGCCAGCTGCTATACAGAGGGACGACAGAGGTATGCTCGCGCATTCTTCTCCACGGTTTCGGCGGCAACATGTAATATGTTTGTCACTTCTACTGGTTGGCATCTGCAGAATACCTGAGATGCCCTATCAGCTATTTGGGGAGGGATTTCCGGACTCAATCACCCACTGGTCCAACCTAAAGAGGGACCTTTTTTTTGCCCAGCGGGGGATGGAAGGGTTATGTGGGACTCCCCGGATAACCAGTATACCCACTAAAACGACCAACGTCTTTTCCGCATCGTCTTTGTGGCAGAGGACTGGGACGCCGGCAGAGCCTTTACGTCCAGTCCCCCACCGACGATCGCCCGCATTAACTGCGAGGCTTTCACGTCCCTCCGGGTGAATCTAAAGAGGGATCTGCTTTAAGGGCGTTCGACTTCCATTCAAAATGAAAATACACAGATAATATGAAGAAATAGGGAATAATTTTTCACTCATTTGTTTGTGGTTGGCTCTGGATCTGGCCTTTATTTGCGTATAAACAAATTTGGCTATTTATAGATTGGATAATAAAATTTCGCCGATGATAATACGTCACGATAGCTCAACTAAGAGAGTGCCGCCACGCGGATTGGTGCGGTTTCAGGTCGCGCTCGTGAATGAAATTTTTCATCCGATAATCATATTGAATTTCAAGTGAATAGACCGCTTTAGTCAATAATAAAAGGATAAGAATACTCACGGTGGTATATTATAATTAGCCGCCTGTATCCTGCTAAACAGTTGAGCTAGGCTGGTGTCGCAGAACGGGAACTGTCCGTATAGCATGGTATATAGGACCACGCCGAGTGCCCACATGTCCGAAGGCTTGCCCAAGTATGGCTTGCACAACAACACGTCCGGAGAAATGTAGGCTGGCGACCCTGGATATATGATAAATAATAATTATTTATTTTAGGTAACAAGTAATTATAAATTGGCGTTTATCTAGATATACAAAAAATACTTTTCTACTTTCCTAAGGAATTCCATAATTCTGACATTGATTCCTCAAAGTTTGTATGGGAAATGATGTCGGCGGAACCACCATAAGTTGGAAGATGTTGGAAAAGTTGGAAGAAGATATTATGGTTAAATATCTCCTCTGACATTTCGAGATGCGGCAGACATGACCAGGCCACAGAACAGATAATAATGCTACGTATAGAATGGACAATCATCCGCCCACCAATCGGGCGTTCCTCGCCCCGCGAGCGAGATTGAGCTCTCCACAAGCCCCGCTTCGCTGAGAAATCACCTCATGCACTCTTGCGCGTGTACAAAACTCCATGTGTGCAGTCTGTGTAGTAGGTAGTAGCATCGCGCTTTTTGTATGGAATTGAGTCGAGTGCCCGGGGTGACACCAGGCCTATGCCATTCCACGTCTACGCGGGTCGGGCGCGATGCCTTTTATTTGACATTTCCTGCACCTTACACTTATTTCTTACACTGTGTCTGATATGGGCAATCATGATGCTTACCATCAGGCACCTGATTAGCTCGTCTTGTCACTCAGTATAATAAAAAAAAAGGAAACAAAAAAAAACCCTAAGACTCGCGCGCGCCCATGAGTTTCTCTCTCACTTTTTAAAGTAATCTATCTAAATTTGTTTTAAAAGCGCTTAAGTAATTAACAATGACCAAAGTCAATTCATAATTGGCGGAGTAATAGCGTAACAAACATTCAATGATTTGAAACTTTTCCTGCTTTGAAGTTGATTAAAAACTCAAATCATGTCAGCTTACAAACAAAAAAACCGCAACAAAATCAGTGAATTCGTTTAAGAGCTACGATGCCACAGAAAGACTCGTCAAAATTGTAACAGGTATCATGTTCTTGACATAATTTGTGGTTATTGTTTTAATTACCTTTTTTAGGTTTCTGTACGCCAAAAGGAGAAAGAAACCCTTATCTGTCTGTCTGTCTGTCAAGACACTTTTTAAAAAACTAAAAACCATACTTCTAAGTTAACGCAATCAAATGTTATGGCCATTCTACTGCATATTTCCATATTTTGCGCAAGGAACTAATAGATGGCGCTGTATGTTTTTGGTATATAGGTATGGCACCCTAAACTATGCATCATACCCTTACCAATTTATTTCTTATGTGTATTAATTTTATGTACTTACCTATCTATTTCAGTTTTTATTGGTGTCCTATTGATTCGCATAATTTCTTTTGTCATAAAATTTTTCCGCATACATCATTTGTCATAACCTCCTCTAGTCATAATAATGGAAATACATATTTTTTTGTAGTAATACTGATAAATTGTCCTAAAATTTAATTGCTATAATATTTTTGTGTATAATAGTTTTTATTCCTATTGTTAGTTGTCATAATGGTTGTTATGTATAATTTTATAGTTAATAATGGTGTATGTCCTAATTTTCATTGTTCATAATTGTTATTGTATATAATCGGTAGTGTACGTATTTTTGCAAGTGAAGAATATTGTAGTGTTGTATTGCTTTTATGGGTAGGAGTAGGATCTCGCCGTAACTCACATACCCAATAATATTTTTTTTATTTACACGATTTTTTTCATATGTAAATCCGCTGATATTTAATTTGTGGCTCCTCTTTCTGTTGTAAATATTTTGCACTCGTTTTCCATTGTAATTATAATTTCAAAATTAGTTTAAGCACTTTGTTCCAAATATTAACAAAATTTGACTTAGTGTTATTTTTATAATAATAATGAAACTACCTTCTTTTTTATTCATAATCAGTAATAGCGCCTTACTATAATATTTTTTATAGCAATGTGATATATCAACAGTTTGCTACATAGAAAAGATGTTTAACTACGTTAATGAGTTAAGAACATTCAAAATTCTATTGGTTAGGTTAGGTTAGGTTTAATTTATATTATGACAAAGTTAACATTCGAACAAAATATGATTATGGCACATAATTTTAGTGATATCAATAGTTAGGACATGTTAGGATTATGGCATAAAATAATATGGTTATCAATGGTTAGGACATATAATGTTATAGGTTTCAAATGTTTGGACAATTAAAATTATAACAAGTTATAATAGGAGTATTGACGTTATGACTGGTGATCATTAGCTATTACAAATATAAAATATTATGGCTTAAAATTTTATGAGTTGTAAAATTATGGCTTAAAATAGTATGCGAATGAATAGGGAACCGTTTTTATTTCGTGTTGTATATGAATAAATAAAATTAAACACCCTTTTACAGTAGGGGTTTAAAAATTTTTTTTTTTTTTTGATAATCAAATTTGTTGTCAGGACTATGATTTGATATGCCATGCTCCAGTGAGCATGAGTCATTTCAGTATTTATGGCCAATTTTATAAATTTCGCTCCAGTATATTATGCCTCTTGAGGCGCTTGTTGGGATTTGGCTGCAGCAGTTGCACCGCAAGCTGATTGGGATGGTTAGCTAGTCGCATCCTGTATGTTTCTTCGATGTTCTTAATTTCCTCTTTGACAGTTTTGACTCCCAGGTGTTCGTGTAGTTCAGCAGTTGTAAACCAGGGTGCATTTGATAGGAGTTTCAAAGTTGAGTTTTGCACTCTTTGAATAGATAGGTAACTAATTTTACAAATAATGATATCATAATTTCTTTTTGTCGCATAAAACTTGGGTAGTACAATGATTAATTTGAGCAATGTCTACATACCTCTTTGATCTTTCAGTAGATCTCGATCGCTGCCCAGATGAGTGCCCAGACAGAAGTTAGTCAGTATCACTCGGCCAGTCCTCTGGTTCAACACAATATTGCCTAGTTTTAGATCTCTGTGCACTATGTTTCTCTGAAACAGAAAACATCTTTCAGATATACAGAAATATTTTTAGCTAATAGAAATTTGTAGTGCCTCTTTTACAGGGAGCCGCCTGGGGAAGTACCACACCTTTGCCAGTTATTCATCCGCCAAGCAGTAATGTGCAAACATTACTGTGTTCCGGTCTGATGAGCAATGTAACCAGCGAAATTACTGGGCATGGCGAGTTTCAACAACTAATAACTCAGGGTGACAGGCGCATTGCAGAGCCGCGCACAATTTTGAATTTTAAAACACTGGGTCCATCAGGCACCTGATTTGTTCATATCATAGAAAAAAATTAAAATATTTAAGTTCTCTTATTCAGGAGTAATTTTTTTGTAGAACTAGCTATGCCCCACATAGACATCTTAGGGATGAAAAATACCCTATTATGTTATACCAGAGTCAAAATAATGTACATAACAAACAACCTAATCCATTCAGTACTTTTTGCGTGAAAGAGTAACAAACATCCATCTATCCATCCACAAAAACTTTCGCATTTATAATATGAAAAAAAATATAAGGATAAAAAATACACAAATTTATATCAAAAAGGTTCTGCCTTTTAATACTTACCTTATGCAAATTTGCTACAACTCTCACAATGTCATAAAATATCAAAATGGCCTCTTTCTCGGGGACCTTTTTAACTTTAGTGACATATTGCTGTAGATTGATGAGCTCGTAACCTTTCTCACTGAACTGGTGCGAGGTGACACAGTCTAGTACTAGGAATAGTCTTTGTCTCACACGGCCAGTGTAGATGAAACCAGACCCAGACGGGTTGGGGACTTCCTCTAGTGCATGGTCCTGGAATTTAATTACATATTTAAATGAACAAGAAAGCTGTTATTGTTATGATAGAACTGAATGTTACATTTGTTAAAGTATATATATTTGTTTATTTCGCAATAACAGTTTTGTTCACATGTTGTCAGACTTGCCAAGATACACCTGCAAGCCGGCAGGCAATATTGTATGTATGTCTAATATTAATGGTATTATTGGTATAAGTATATTATGTATGAGTATACATAAATATGTATATAAAATGTGTACCCTTTCCCATCCCCTAATCATCCTATCTTTCCCTTTATCCGTCCAGACTGGTTGCCTGGAAGAGATCGCTTAAAGCGATAAGGCCGCCCATTGTCAACCAAGAATTAGTTTTATATTATTTTAATTTAATATGTATTATGTTATTTTGGTGATAATAAAGAGTATTCTATTTTATTCTATTAATAATAATAATAAAGCCCTTTATTCTGAACTGTGTTTAATACAATTTTGTTTTGATTTCATTATAAAATGTCTCGAAGTTCAGCGTGCCTCTTGGCATAGGCCTCCTCTACATTTTCCACTGATTTCTGTCTCTTGCCACTCTTCTCCAATGATGATCCGCTGTCAGTTTCAGGTCATCTTCCCATCTCATTTGTTGTCGTCCTTTGTTGGGTTCCCATCCCTGGGGTACCAGTCCGAGACAATTGTGCTCCATTTGTTTTGTTTGTCACGGATCATGTGACTAGTCCATCTCCACTTTTGTTGGTCTATTCGGGTGAGTATATCTGACTAACATTATAGGCTATCAAATCTAAAAAGTACCCTTTGACAGTTATTATTTTGCCTTGTTTGAAGGATTTGAATTTAAATTTAGTGATTAAGAATCGTACATTTTGTGATAAAATTCATAATACCATCTTTTTACAGTGAAGGTTATTGATATTGTGATTTGTTCCTGTGGAAAGTTATTTCGGCTTGAAAAGAAGAAACATTTAATGATACTTCTTAGATTTAATGGACTGTAGTTTTTTTATGTCATAGGTGGCAAACAAGCAGACGGGCCGCCTGATAGTGAGCGGTTACCACTGCCTATGGATACCTGCAACACCAGCGGTATTGCCAGTATGTTGCCAACCCTTCAAGACTCTATTCACTCTCCTTTTGAAGAGCCTTGTATTGTAGCTCAACGGGAAGATATTTAAATATACCTTGAAAAGTCCATGGTGATGTATAACTCCTTCCTGATCTTTCAACAATGATAACAGAGAATATTCAGTATGAAGTAACATCTTCCCTTGTCTGTCATCTTGAGTTTCTGTCTGCCCTTGACTTCGTAGGGTTAGAATTTTAACCTGGAAATAGCAGATATCAAAATGTTAAGTTTGATAGGATAAACATTAGATTTATTTATTGCCAAAATAATTAAGTACACAAACTGCTGTGTGCTATTTCGGCTGTGTGTGTGCTGTGTGCTTTTATGAACACGCACAGAGAAACAAATATTCTAGCCATCCTATTATAATAAAATAAATGCGAAAGTTTGTGAGGATAGATGGATAGATGGATGGATGTTTGTTACTTTCACACAGAATGTACTGAACAGATTTGGCTGAAATTCGGTATGTAGATAGAACCAATTTCAATTCCAACTTTTTATATCCATAAATGAGTCAATAAATATTTGAAGTGCCGAGAATTACTGCTCCCATAGATATAATATGTTGATGATAACAATATTAGGCTATGAGCTTTCATACAAATAATCGTTACAGTTACTCATTAAAAACAGCTCTAATAATGTGGTGAAATTCTGTTGTACCTACTTATATAAAATTTTCACAGCTTTGTTCCATCACTCATTAAAATATGACAGCTATGTGAGCCCCAAACCTTAAATTAGCTTGAGTTCGTCAGAAGCAGAGTAACACACATCTCTCAGTTTATATAAAAGATCATTAATGTTATAGGTAGGTAATGTGGGATGACAATTTTTCATCTTTGGGAAATAAATTAATATTTTCTTAATAGCTTCATGGACCACCAGTGGTCCGCAGACCACCTGTTATAAACCACTGTTCTAGAGCCTTCACATCATTCAACAATGATTCGTCATAAAAATTTACTACAATTTTCTCACCTGATAATAATCATCTGTCTTCTCTTTCCGAGCCAAACACTGCACTATGCTCTTAACTGGACTAGGCCCGAGCTTAGGACCTAGTAAATAAGGCCCAGCCTTACGTACATGCTTATCAGGAACTGGGGTGCCAGGCGATGGCACGTCACTCTTATCATAAGGAATCTTAGCTTTCCTAGACATGTAGAACTTCTTAGCACCTTTTTTATCGGTGCTGGAACTTGCGCTGGAGTATCCAGACAGTCTTGCGATCTTAGGATTCGGTTGGAGAAGCAGAGGTCGTGTCCTTTTTCCATGATTCGAATTTGAACACTCAGGTTTTTCTTGGTCCATAACTTTAATCAACGTTCCCACTAGACGCTTATAACTTACAGTAGTAGTGAGGTAATAACTTTAAGGCTTTACGGTGGGTTTTCTAAGCAGGCACAAAGATTTAGGTATAGGTAGAAAAAGTGAAAGAGAAATTCCGTGTAATTTTGTGAATATTTACCTGAAAACAAAAATGTCTGATTTTTCGTTCAAAAACAGTACACACTACTATTTATTATTGTGTGATTGTGTGAAAAGTTGCGAAATATTTTTTATACCAATAAAGTTATCATAAGTAATATAAATGAGTACCTACACGACTAATCAACTGGAACAATCATTAAATAAATTATATGAATGTGTGTATATTACCTAAATGTAATTATAAAAATTTGATGTTATTAAATTCACAGTTTATGAACGAAGAACTTTAATTAAGTGTGTTTTCATTCACAGAACAAAGAGTTTTCATTTACTCAATAATCGATTACACGTAAAACTACAAATCGATCCCATATATATCCGTCTAAGACCTAAATATTTGACAGTTGACACGAAATGTTAGCCAAGTGTCAAATGTCAAGCACAAAAATTGATTTTGACAGCTTTTCTAACCATGTTTGTCACGACAATTTCTCTGTTTCTCGCCAGTTTTCAATGATCTAATTCTAGTTCGTGTTGTGAAATTGAATAAGAATATTAATTTATTTGTAGGTAAATAAAAATAGTAACATTATGTGGAAGGGCTTGAGGTTGACGCAATCGCAATTATCGAAACTCCACTTCAGCGGCTCTAGGATACAGCCTGTCGGTGTTCCTGCTCTAGATTCTGTGTTAAATCAGTGGTACGAGTTTTGTAAGCAGCCGCCGAAGGGTTTTGAGAAGTATTTTCAGCCGGGTGGAGCTAAGCAGCAACAAAAATCGGAGAAGGATGATTCGCCTGCGCCGTCGAGATCCTCACCGCCGCCTTCGAAACAGAGTCCTGGGGACAAATGGGGTATGAATATGTTCTCGAACACGGGTGGCGGGAGCGGTGGAAGTGGCGGTCGAGGACCTTACGAAGGACAGGACAGAGAAAAATGGATGATGTTCGGTGCCATGGGTGTCGTGACCTTACTAGCTTCCATAGCATACTTCGAACTCAGGTATAGAGAAATTAGCTGGCGAGACTTCGTTAACATGTACCTCAACAAAGGCCTTGTAGAAAAATTAGAAGTGATTAATAAAAAATGGGTACGAGTAAGACTGCAAGGGTCAGCTTTAGAAGGCAAAATTATCTGGTTTGCAATAGGCAGCGTTGACTCATTCGAGAGAAACTTGGAGAATGCACAGATTGAACAAAACATTGAGCCTCCGAATTTCGTTCCTGTGATTTATAAGACAGAGGTGGAAGCTTCTAGCATGACTGGCATGTTGCCTACTTTGTTAATAATAGGATTTTTGATCTACATGATGAGAAGGTCTGCAGATATGATGGGCCGAGGCGGGCGTAAAGGTGGAGGCCTTTTCGGAGGTGTCATGGAATCCACAGCAAAACTTATCAATCCCACAGACATCGGAGTAAAGTTCCAGGATGTGGCCGGCTGCGAAGAAGCCAAAATCGAAATTATGGAGTTTGTTAACTTCTTGAAAAACCCACAACAGTATATCGACTTAGGGGCGAAAATCCCTAAAGGGGCTTTACTAACAGGGCCTCCTGGTACCGGCAAAACTTTACTAGCTAAAGCTACGGCCGGTGAAGCTAATGTCCCATTCTTAACAGTCTCTGGATCAGAGTTCTTAGAGATGTTTGTAGGGGTAGGCCCTTCAAGAGTTCGGGACATGTTTTCAATGGCTCGTAAACACGCTCCATGCATTCTATTCATAGATGAAATTGATGCTGTAGGAAGAAAGCGAGGGGGACGTAGCTTTGGCGGCCATTCGGAGCAAGAAAACACATTAAACCAACTTCTAGTTGAAATGGACGGGTTTAATACGACAACTAATGTGGTTGTTCTTGCAGCTACAAATAGAGTTGATATTCTAGATAAGGCTCTGCTTAGACCGGGCAGGTTTGACCGGCAGATCTTTGTACCAGCACCAGATATTAAGGGCAGAGCGTCCATCTTTAAAGTTCATCTGGGTCCATTGAAGACGACACTGAATAAGGAGAATTTGGCTAGAAAGATGGCTGCATTAACCCCTGGTGAGAATATTATTAATTTCGATGAACCTAGAAAAAAAAGGTGT
The DNA here is from genome assembly GCA_947063395.1 of Hemistola chrysoprasaria. Taxonomy (NCBI): domain Eukaryota; kingdom Metazoa; phylum Arthropoda; class Insecta; order Lepidoptera; family Geometridae; genus Hemistola; species Hemistola chrysoprasaria. Next base: position 11,211,126 of record OX346727.1, on the reverse strand, counting down.
GAGTGTGTGCATGTTAACAAGCAGTTAGGGGTCAGGTTAAGTGGTTACTGATTGAGCTTTTAGTACAAACATCCTATTCCACCACTCAAGGTAGACCTCCCCAAACAAATGTGCAAGCTGACTTACTATGGTGCTTCACTTCCTGTTATAGAAGACTCAGTCCACCTTATTTTATAGGTTCATGTTATATTCACTTATTTATTATGTATACTAGTGACCCACCCTCTCTACTCTGCGTAAATTTTATTATTTATTATTATTTATTATTTATTTTACACATTTAACAAGCAACAATGGCTCAATTGTGTTAGTAAACTTAAATCTAAATTCTAAATATAAATATTAGTAGGTACAAAAACAACACAATTACACAAAGAAAAACAATAATTTGCTCGAGCACTCACTGAAATAACCAAGTTATTCAATGAGTACCCGAACAAAGGCTCTGTTTAATGGAGAGTCATATTTCCCAGCAATGACTTTCAGGATACTGTACAATTGTAAATAAATAAATAATTAGTAAATAATTGTAAATAAAATTGATGTTTCTGTATGTAATGTTAAATTTACAGGTTTTTAATAATTTTTTAATAAATGACTGCCTCAGTGGCGTAGAGGGCGCATGCTCGACTGCCAATCAAGAGGTCCCGGGTTCGATCCCCAGGTCAGGCAAAGTGTTATATTTTGGATTTTTCCATTAGGAATTATCTCAATGACTGCCTGGAGTCTGGAACTGTGCCCGGTAGATGGCAATAGGCTCGCCCCCTATTACATGGGACCAATAACATACTGGCGAAATGTGGGTGTATCTACTGTGGGATTGAGTCCTGGGTACACCTCTGCCTACCCCTTCGGAAAAAAGGCGTGAATGTATGTTTTAATAAATGCATATTATGTAAATAAATATGATACAAACAGCAAAAATACAATTTAAATTTTTTTATGTCTGTTTGTCTATATGTGTCTTTCTTGCTGCTAATTTAAAAAAAAGCTGCACTAATTTTAATAGGAGTTTTACTGGCAGGCTGCTTTTATTTAAGAAAGACCGTAACAGCTAATCCTACTAATATTATCAATGCGAAAGTTTGTGAGGTTGGATGGATGTTTGTTACTCTTTTGCGCCAAAACTACTGAATCAATTGAGCTGAAATCTGGTATGTAGGTAGGTTAGACCCTGGAATAACACATGGGGAACTTTTTGCCAATATTCCCAGGGAAACACTGTCTACGCGGGTGAAACCGCGGGGCGCAGCTAGTGTTACTTATAAGAAAGTTTGTGATGATGGATAGATGTTTGTTACCCTTTCACTCCAAAACTACTGAACCTATTCCGCAGAATTTCGGTAAGTAGATAGTTTGACCCTGGAAATAACACATAGGGTATTTTTTATTCCGATATTCCCACGGGAACGGATACTATACGGGTGAAACCGCGGGGCACAGCTAGTTATCCATAAAACGTTTTGAATACTAAATTAAACCTGACGGAAATGAAAGCCAGCACAATCATCGAAATATTGAAGGGTGTTGCAGTTCATTAACCATGACTCATGCGTTTATTTGTTGGTGGTGTTATTAGGGATTAAAACTATCGTAAACTGAAGATATTCTAACTGGATTTTTAAGAATGTCTTGTACCTGTATTGTGTTATGAAATTATGCCTGACATAAAAACACTTTTGTCAACCTAATTTCCAAATAAACAATTTATAAGAAAGCTGTATATATAGTTAACAATGTTTACGCCCGAATCCCCATTTCCTGCATATTAGGTACCTATTTTATAGAATACCCGATTATAAACATTGCCGGTAACACATACTTATGAAGTATTTCATGCAAGTCTGGTTGTGTCATCAGAAAATTCTTTTAAGTACAAACATGGATATGCAAAATCTTATTAGATTTTTTCCCATAAGGCTTGTAAAGGTATCAACTGCACAAAAAGGCAGTTTAAACCATTTGTTTATTTTAGGTTTAATGTTTGTCCAATTGTTATTTTCCAGGCTTCACTGGCGCCGACATAGCCAACGTTTGCAATGAAGCCGCTCTGATCGCTGCGCGTGAATTAGCCCAAGACATCAACATGAAGAACTTCGAACAGGCCATCGAGAGGGTCGTAGCAGGCATGGAGAAGAAATCCAATGTCCTGCAACCAGAAGAAAGGAAGATTGTCGCGTACCACGAAGCAGGGCATGCGGTCGCTGGGTGGTTTCTACAACACGCCGACCCGCTTCTCAAAGTTTCCATCATCCCCAGAGGAAAAGGCCTCGGTTACGCTCAATACTTACCAAAAGAACAATACTTGTACAGCAAAGAACAGCTGTTCGACAGAATGTGCATGACTTTAGGCGGGAGGGTTAGCGAAGAAATCTTCTTCGGTAGAATTACAACAGGCGCACAAGACGACTTGAAAAAGATCACACAAAGTGCCTACGCGCAGATAGTACATTACGGTATGAACGCGAAAGTCGGTAATGTGTCTTTCGAAATGCCACAGCCGGGAGAAATGGTTATAGATAAACCATATTCAGAAAAAACTGCCGAGTTAATAGATTCGGAAGTTAGAGAATTGATCGACAGCGCGCACAAGCATACAACAGAATTGTTGATCAAACACAAAGACAACATCGCTAAAGTTGCAGAGAGATTGTTAAAGCAGGAGATTTTGAGTAGGGACGACATGATTGAGCTTTTAGGAAGACGTCCCTTCCCTGAGAAGAGTACTTATGAAGAGTTTGTCGAAGGCACGGGATCTTTAGACGAGGATACAAGTCTTCCTGAAGGCCTCAAAGAATGGAATAAGGAAAAAAGGACAACCTCAGAAAGCATACCGACATCAGGCACCAAATAGGAACTAATCAGAACTTTAAAGTGAATTTAATTACCTGATAAGTCGATGTATGTGTGGTGACTTAGTTTGTTGGTAGTATTCGACGCTTGAGAGGCCCAGTGATGGAAAACAAGCCAATTGCAATGAGATTAAGGGCCATACGCATTTTGTTCATTGTATTATATTATCAATAGACTTCCTTGCTTGTTTTGTAAAATAAAGAAATTCTAGTTTGATGATATTGTTTTGTTCAACTCGCTATAATTTCTTTTAATGAAGCTACATACAAATTTCAATACACTAGAAAGAAAGAAAGGCTAAATAAAATTGTGGAGAGAGTCTGTAGTCTGTACCTACCTAGAGACACAGGACAGATAATAATACGTATAGAATCCCGCGAGCGAGATTGAGCTCTCGACGAGCCCCGCTTCGCTGGGAAATCACCTCACACACACTTGCGCGTGTACAAAACTTCATGTGTGCAGTGTATGTGTAGTATTTAGATAGTTATATCGTGACTTTTGTATAGGAATTGAGTCGCGTGTCCGGGGTGTGTTAGAGGCAAGTGGCAAGCCTAAGACACTCCGCAATAAAGGTATGAAGTTACAAACAACTGGGGCGTCCGTCTGAACAGGAATGTTTCTATGGTCTAGAGATACGCGATAGAAAGAGAGGCAGCTTGTTGGTTAATATAACGATAATTAGGCGCTGTATGCGACCTGAATTGCACTTTATTGCGTTGGATTTAGAGTCGCTGTTTATTTGAATGATTTTGAGGAGTGTTCCTTCTGTCCCTTTAGTATTAGTATTCTATGCTAGAGGTCTGATTTCTGCGTAGAAATTAGCTCAGCGTATGCTTTTTTGTATGAGCCTTTAGCTATGGTTATTCATTAGTGAACTGTAGGTACCTATTACAACGTGTTGAAAAAAGGTGTAGTAGGTATAGCTCGACATAAAAGAGTAGAAAATAATGGGGGCGCCACTGTATTTATCAATTAGAAAAACTTTTAAGTCAACACGTAGATTATAAATTAGTTCTGTTTCTACTCTTTTCTGTCGAGCTATAATAGTTAAGGGTGCATCTACCCGTCAAACTGAACAACTTTCAAAAGAAAGAATTGCAAAATTCGCAAAAAATGTAGACTTCATATACGAAATGGAACAGCTAATTTGTATGAAGAGTCAAAATGTTTTTGCTAATTTCGTAGACAGGTAGATACACCCCCTTAATATTACTACACTCTTTTGTGACATGCTTAATATACAACTACAAAACTACATAATATACATAATGCTACAGATACATAATATACCATCAAGGCGAACAATGCGACGCGACGTCAAGTAATATTTCACATTAAGAACTTTGTCGTAATATGTCGTACATATGACCAAGAATAGGATTATGTCAAGGGTTGCCTGGAAGAGATCGCTCTGAGCCATAAGGCTGCCAATTACACGTAGGTACGGTAGGTATTGTGATACTGTGAACTAATAAAGAGTTATCTCTGTTCTAAGATTCTGTCAAGAAAATATTCTTAATGTGTATTGGCTCAAAGGACCAACTTGATCAGTTTCAGCAAGGTTTGTAGGCATTTAGGTATGTACCTATGTATGTTAGGTTTAAGGATTCTCATTCTAGGGTATGGTATACCTACCTCTCATTATTTATCTTCATCTCAGCCGCAGGATGTCCATTGCTGACAATAGGGCATAGATTTCCATATTTTCCGGCTTAGGGCGGCCTGCATCCAACGTGTTCCTGTGATCTTTTATAGATCGTCTGTCGTATAAATAAGGGAGGACGTTCTACGCGCTTGCCAGTCCGTTCTTCGAGGACTTTATAGCCCCATCGGCCAGTTTTATGTGCTATGTGCCCTGTCCATTTTACTTTTGTAAAACGCTGAGGCATTCTGTTCAAGCGCCAAAGTTATAAAACCGAGAATTATAAATCCTAATCCACTGCTAGGTTGCTGCAGTAGGTAGGTAGGTAAGAAGTTATATAAAGTTATATTACATAGAATCATCTATGATTCTAGCACAAAAGAGGTAGGTACCTAAGTTCTAACTTAGGTACCTACCTCTTTTGTGATACATATATGTTTTGTTTAGGATTTGTATGTTTTGTAATTACCTAGGAACCTACTTACCTAGGTATAGCTAAACTTAGGTACCTAAGCACATAATAAATAATAGTACCTGGCATGGCGCCTAGTGCATTGCGTTGCACTGCGAGCACCTGCCCGACCGCATCCGCATTTTCACGAATTCAGAACATTTTTTTTCCCCGACCGAAAAAGGAATAGGTATTATAAGTTAGACGTATCTGTCGCATCGTAGCTCCTAAACAAGTAGACCAATTTTTATGTTTTTTTTTATCTGTGCTGACCGAGTGTTAACTGTATCATGAAAATCAGTTAAACCGTTTGAAGATTATCAGCTCTTCTAGCGGCTGAAGGGAATATGAGCAACTTTCAGAGGTCCGATCGATTCTAAATTTAGTATCCTGTAACTTCATCAATATTGCAATGAATTGGTATCAACATATCAACGAATGTAAACAAAGTTTATGAATAAATGAACTATGGACTATCCTTGACCTGATGCTGCATCATCAGGTTCAGATGGACCAGTAGTAAAATATATCCTGTTTGGTCTCATTGTGATCGTCTCAATGAGCATGTTACAGATACATGATGACCAGGGTCTGAAGATGGAGCAAGTTATTTTTTAAATTTCCTAATTTACACTTGTTACAGGTCGCGTCACGGTTTAATAGCACTGACCTTGAATGCGCAGAAATCGATTTTTAGATGTTAGGTCTTTTCAGACCAATACACCTGCGCAGAACCCCCTCCCCTTTTGTCGAGCGCTATTAAACCGTGACGCGACCTGTAAAAGTAGGTAGTTGAAATAGTAAGTAGGTTACCTGTAAGGATAATATATAATTCCATCTATTTTGTAAGTTCGTTCATATTTTCACCACTGATGTCATGACTGCAGATTTTATGGTTTATTCCCAACGGCTTTTAAAGTAATAGACTTGTGGCCCCTACTAAATCGGGCACCATTGGGGGACGTTAGGAAAAAAACATTAATTTTTATGCCAACGGTCACCAGATTTTATCATAGTTGTAGTTTATTACTGATGTATCTACTGTGGGACTGAGTCCTGGGTACACCTCTGCCTACCCCTCGGGGAAAAAGGCGTGAATGTAGGTATTAGTTGGTAAATTATTTTTTAATTATTCTATAGAAACAAGGATAAAAATAACTTACGACATTTCAAGTACCAATATATTTAATTGGCCACTGGCTGAAATTATAAATTTACATTTGCTTCCCTCCAAATTAGTCTAATGCGGTAAGGCTGGCATCATGTCGTGACACGCCCACATCATGGGAAACCCACCCCATGATGCCAGTCCTGCACAAAATATTGAAGGAACAAAATTATCAACAAAAAAAAAAACAGGGTTATATTAAAATTATAATATGAAAATATTCAAATATCGGCTGAAAATACATCCAGCCTTCTTTCTGTTTATTAAATATTCACTACATTACTTTATACATCACCAATTTCTTAAGTAAATTCAGTTTTTGTACAATATAAAAAGAGTCTTATATTATAAATGAAGCATACATGCGAAATGTATCATGTATCACGCCCGCCGTCGCTTACCATAAATGTTGATCTATCGAGCGAACGAGAAATAAGACTAATCGTAACAAAATATTTTAAAATTATGGTAATTATTACAAGTAAACTACATTAGATTTATGTTCAACATTTTATGTCAATATTATTTTATTCATTATCTATACTTAAATCGACCCTATGATATATTATAAACGATGAAAAACATTTTCTCTTGATCATTCAACAATTAATTCATTAACAACTCTCGATCACACGTCGCGTCTATCGAACGGTAAATTAAAACTAATCTCAGTAACAAAGTAAAGTCGATATCAATGACAGTCTCTGATCTTTTCTCCCTTGGGTTTTCGTCCGCGTTTTTTGGTGGAGGTGACTCCCGCAAGCGCCATAGCGGCTCGTTTTGCGATACATGATTTGCAAAACCAGTCTTCGGTCGCTCCAGGGTCTTCTGTGATGCCGACGCATACCCAATGGTACCAGCCGTCGCATCCGTCACAACCAATCATGGGCGAGCCGTTATCCTGTCGACCACACGCTGGACAAACCCACACTTTGTTGCCATGCTCGTCCATATAATAAGGAGTGGGCAGTTTGTCGGTTCCCGGAGGCGGCGCAGGCACGGGTGCAACAGTCCCCGTCGCTTGTTCGTCCGACAAAGATTCGACATCGTCGTCGAAATGTTCCATGTGCCCCTTTTTTGTCATCGGCTTTAACAGCCGTTTGTATTTCGATGATGGCGGTCGATTTTTTCTCGGCGGAGAGCTCACGGACGGCGGCGGCGAAGAATGAGCTTCTTCTACGTTATTGTATTTCGAATGCTTCGGTTTTGGCGGTCTCGTCACTAAAGCCGATATCTGCGCTAATTCAGGCGATCTACTATGCTCTCTGGATACGACTTCGTCTTTTATTGCTTCTGAATCGTCTTCCTCCTCCTTCTTGACCACCGGTTTTATATTCAGCTTGAAAACTTCCGGCGAACTCGGCGGCATCGGTGAATTCGAATTGGATGAGCTCAATTTTAAAGTCAGTTTCGGCACCAACCCGTCAGCAGATTTATCTTTCTTCTTCTCTTTTTTCTCCTTCTTAATTTTATCTTTAAGTTCCTTGAGCTCCTGTTTGTCGTCTTTGTCCTTTTTCTTTTCGGATTTATCCTTGCTTTTGTCCTTTTTATCTTTCTTCTTTTTTATTTTGATGCCGTCTTTATCCTTCTTATCTTTTTTGTGTGATTTTTCCTTCTTTTTGTCAGAGTTTTCTTGTGGTACCTCAGGGGTGGATGCCTTGATAGGTTCCGGAACAGGGTCAGGTTTAGTATCCGGTATTGAAGGAGGAGGTGTTGGTAGACGAGGGGGTGGTAATGGAGATTCTCTCTTGGGTTCTTGCCGCTCTTGTCTGACAGGTTCTCTTGGCGGATTCAACTCTATTGTTATATCTGGATGAATAGGTGGCATTTTATACAAATTCGCTTTATGATCCTTCTGTGATTTTGACTTCTTCTGTAATATATTTGGAATGGTTTGAGATTTGTGCTTATCATGGCGGCCCTTTTCGTGGACTGTTAGCGAAGATTTATTCATGCCTCTGTCTTCGTCGTTGTCTACAGGAATCACTTCTAAACTCGGGCGACGCATCATTGAGTGCACCTTCATTGAGTTTCTGGACGTATTAGGGAAATTTCCCATAAAGGTATTCCGAATACTGGAATTAAGGGCGCCAGGCAAGAAGCTTGTGCTTGGAATTAAACCCGGTCCACCTCCTAAGGCAAATGGATTGGTGAGAAGATTTGGTTGTAAACCTCTCAATGCAGGATTATTTGCCAGATTAAGGAAATCCCCAGGAATCAATCCTGGATTGGGTATTAAACCTGGTCCAGGAATCAAGCCTCTACCTGGAGGCATAGCAGGGAAGAAAGGATATCCAGGATGCATCTGTGCCACTTTCGATTCATTCTTTGGCCTGCTCTGTTTTGGGGGTTTAAGACTTTGCATCACTCTCTGATGCTGCTGTTGTGCCATTTCAAAGGCTAATTTTTGATGTTTTTTCTTTAGTAACTTTGCTTCCAGTTTTGCAGTCTTATCCTTTTTATCTTTGTGTTTCTTCTCTTTCTTGGGTTTTGGACTGACATTAGCTACATCTTTGGGATATGGTACCTGTAAAGACTTGTTGATGGATATACTTGGACGAGGTTCGTCCAACAATGATTGTCTATGTGGAGGCAATGGACTTCTATCCAAAGAATCATCATCAACACTAATAACCTCGTTGCTTCTCAAATCTATGATTGACAAATCTACAGCACTATTATCATTATTATTAACCGGTTCTTCTGTTTTGATTCGAGAATTGTCATGGGATCTACTTTCCATTGCATTATCATAAACAGAATTATTTAGCCGTGAGATCACAGTGTCAGACTGAGACTTTTCAGTAACAACCTCTGGAGTGCTTTTATCTTCTTTAGATTTGTTCGATATTCTTTTAAAAATATTTATTTTTGATCTGTCTGCCGGTTGTGAAGCCAGTTTCTCTTCTACTTCTACTACTTCCTTCTTTATCTCCACATCGGGTATTAAAGAGTTTGTGTGTTTATGTACAGGTGTAGAGTTATGTACAAGTGGAGATTTGGATATTGGAATTTTTCTAGGAACAGGAATTGCATCTTCCCGGGAGGTAGGGAGGTTCTCTCTTGTAATAGGTGGTGGGGTTGGGGTGGATGAGGGAGCATCTACAGGCTCCTGTTTAATAACAGGTCTGATGGGTTCTGGGACAGGAATGGGAGCCGGTGGAGGCATTGGAGGTCTTTGACTTGGTACAGGAAGTGGTGGCCGTGGCGCAGGCATAGTGACATGATTATGGGGTGTCGGATGAACCTCCCTCCCTTTCACTGGATACCCGGGAGGAAACTTATTCAACTTAGCACTATCCTTAGATTTACTACTCTCACCCTTATGACTCTTATCTTTTCTCTTACTCTTCATTACTTTACCGTTCAATAATTTATTTTTCTTAGACTTCTTATCACTCTTATCAACTAATGGCGCCTTTGCAATGCCTGAATGTGAGTTAACTTTATGTTTATCATAATGCCTGTCTGAGACGACAGTTGGAGGTCTAGCTTCAGGCAGTTTTCCTTCTCTCGCAGGTGAAAGGAAACCCGACATGGTCATCATAACACTGCTGATTTCTCTAGTTCTTTCCTCCTCATCCAAACGTAATCTAGGTCTTTTATTGTTTGGCAAAGAAACAGGGTCTGTGGGTCTCTTGAATATATCTTTCTTTTCTGGGCTATCTGTAACTGATATTTCTGGGCTTCCACATGATGCTGAGCTTGTATCATCAATGCCATTTTGACGGATTTCAACTGTTCCAGCGACGGCAGGTGTGTCCCTTTCCTTTTCAGGGTACATAGGTGGAAGGTGCTCATGCACATGTACAGGTCTAGTGACAACTTCATGGCTACCAGGTTTGAGAAAGTTCAAATTGGATTCTTTAGGTTTTGGGAACTTTTCAACATTGACGGGTGGTGGTACCGGAGGCACAGACCTAACATACTCTGCCAGGTCCGGCAGATTAATGTGTAGATCACGAAAAACTAATCCTAGGTCATGTAAATTTGGTTCAGTCCTGTTAAATTGTTCGGCGTGTCTATTAGCTTGGGTTGCAAGTGTCTTTATATACTTCTCCAAAACATGCACCAGAATGTCCAAAGGCGTCGAGTTTATACCGTTCCACCCTATCGTTTGGCATATTTGCGCAACATTCCTTCGCAGTATCTCACGGGCGTACGCCTCTGACATTATGACACCAACAAAGTTATCTGGAACAAACGAATATAGCATGGTTATTCCGACAGCTCAGCACGAAAACAACATTAAGAGTCGGGTTCAACGCTTTCTTCACGTTCACAATGACTCAGAATCGGGTTACAACGTGTGGGAGCCCTAAAACAGCAGATCTCATGATTTTTATACCTGCAAGTGTCTAGTAGTACAGAGACGTGACTCCGATCTGATGAATATTTCAAGCCTAGAACACACATGTATGCTTCACTCAAAACTTCAATAGCCAAGGATAATTTATAAAAACACTTAGATTGATTACAATGCAAATTATCGAAGTGTTTACGTAAAAACTTCTCAGCATTCTAAAAACACAGTACCCCGTGCGCCATGATTGCATTTTGGGTTGTCAATGTCCGGTCTTGCCAGAATAAAATAAAAAAATGGCGGTTTTGTAATGATGCGTTCACATTACATGAAAGATATCAAGGTTTTTCATTCAGGCTAGAGATTTCTAATAAACCTCATTTTCCTAGCTTATTATCAATATCGTATTTATCTTTTTACCTTTTTTGAATGATGATATTTAATTTTGCAAATGTTGGAATAAAAAGAAACTACATGCCATTTTCTATGAGCTATCTCATAATTTGCATAGAAACTAGTGCCGCGCATTACTAAGCTAAAGGAGAAACCAATACAATCGCCATGGATGAAACTATTTGCGATACTTCATGGAGCTCCATCTTGAAGCTTTGGACTGATGGTGAAGAGGTACTTTAACTCTATTGTCGATGATACAAAAAAAAAACAAAAAATGACATCCGTTGGCTATTGACAAATGACAGCCGACAGGCCGCCAGTACATTCATTGTCAGTATCAGTTTGTCAAATTTCGTCGAAATGGTTGACGGATTGTAAAATGCTATTCGTTCGAGGCTCGAGGAATTTGTTGAACATTTGAATTGATCGAATTCACCATCGAAATAAGCCATTGCATTTTGTAATTAGGCATGCATTTCTTATATTGCATTGGGGAACAAGGAATAAAAGCATAAAAAGTTGGTTAAAGTCCGTTGACCGTTGCTGTAAGTAAGGAGTGAACAGTTCAGTATAAATCCAGGAGTTCTCCCTTGAAGATTGAAAATGACGACCTCTTCGGAAGACGTTTTGCTGAGCGTTAGTCATGTGCGTTTCAAAAAAGGAGACGGCACTCTATACGTAATGAACCAAAGGCTTGCTTGGATGTTAGAGAACCGAGATACGGTAGCTGTGTCTCACAAATATGCGGATATAAAAAGTAAGTACCTATGGCTATTTACAAGTAAAATACATCCATGAAGGTCAAAGCGGTAGGGGTCGACCTAGGCATACTTTCATTAACAAGTTGATGTTGTTTGGAAAAAAAAAATGCCAGGTCAAAAGTACCCACTTCTGAGGAGCATGTATAAAGAATGTGATGAAAGTAGAGGCCATAAATACTCTCTGCCTACTTCAATAGGGAAAAAAGGCGAGATGATATGTAATGTTCAATGAATGACTGAATCTTTTATTTTCATAATATTATGTTCGCTGTAAGGTGTACAATAAAGTGTTCATCTATTGTATCTTTCCAGCACAAAAAATCTCACCAGTGGGCAAGCCAAAAGTTCAGCTTCAAGTGGTGCTCCACGATGGTCAATGTTCCACTTTCCACTTTGTTAACCCGGCCGGAGCAGATGCTCAGGCCAAGGATAGGGATCAGGTGAAAATGTTACTGCAGAATCTGCTGCCTAAGTTTAAACGGCAGATTGACGGGGAACTTGAGATGAAATCTAGGTAAGGGTATATTAGTTTTATTATATGTTTCTTATCGTGCAATCAGTCTGGAAGACTATATGCAGATGAGGTGATTGCTGGATGGCACGGAGAGCGCTCCTTACTCCCAGTTGAGCAATCCCCTTTGTTAACACAGTTACTGCTATGTTTTTTTTTAAATATTCTATAAACTATTAAAAACATGTAGTTGTATTGAAAGTAAGCTTATCTGAAAGTAAGACTATAATGAGATAGGTATATTGGGTTTGGTAACTTATAACCATTAACATCATCTCTGCCATAGGATGTCCACTGTTGAATATATACCTCCCCATAGATTTCCACCTAGCCTGGCCTACATCCAATGTGATCCTGCTATCTTCAGATCAGATCAGACAGTATATTCGATACAGTATTTTTGAATAAATATTTTTGAGTTTGAGTTATGCTAGATAAACATTTATAAACTAATAAAATAAAAAATACAAGTGCAGTAATATGAACTTCTCAGATTATGATGGTAGTGAATTATTAAATTATATAATTATGATAATAATAATATAATTATGTTCTCTAAGGAATCCTCATTCATTGAATATGCATTATTATTTTTGGAGCTTGTTTTGTAGCTAGAGATAGTTGCAGTATTTAATATGAATGCATTTTAGTTTTGAAGTTTCTTGTTTTTGGTGTACCAATGTGTTTATCTATCTATCTTAATTTTTGTTATAAGGACACTTATAACAAAATTCGGCTTAGAATTTAGGTGTGTAATGTTACAGAGCTACTGTTGTCAGTGTCCCAAAGAACCGGCAGGTTAGACAATGTAATTATAAATCTCAAATCTCAGTACAATATAAAAAAGTTATGTTTGTAACAGGTAAACAAAACGCTAGCGAACTTAACTCCGGCGTCATCAAGCGCTTTATTTTTGTGTATATTTGTTCCCTTATCACACTAAAACTACAGAACCGATAGAGCTGAAATTTGGTATGTAGATAGCTTAGACCCTGAAATAACACATAGGGTACCTTTGATCCCGAAATTCCCACGGGAACGAAGACTACGCGGTTGAAACCGCGGGGCACTGCTAGTAATTCTTAAAATATGCTAATTAACTCCATATTTCAGGTTACTATCCCTCCACCCCACACTAAAGCATTTATATGAAGACTTAGTGATATCAAAAGTGATAAATAGCGAAGAGTACTGGAACACTCCCACATTAAAGCAATATACTGAATCTAATAATATAAAACAAGAGGCTGGTAAGCTTTTCATGTATTATGAGTATAATATTTAATTACATAAACTAACCATTGGAATTTCTCACAATGTGAGATATAATTTGTGGTTCCCAGCTATATCAGTTGAAAGACATTTATCCCCATTACGATAATTGCCATTTACATGAGAATCTTAAAATTTAAATCTAACAATTTATTAAACATCGTCCAGAAAGTACATTTCTAATGTTATTATACATTATACAAAGACTTATCTGAAATTATGTGCTTATATAAGGAAATCTTAAAAGTAATTAAATTTACTATATAATAGCGCCACCCCACTCTTTCTCATGATGTGGGAGCCGTGAGTGGGCAGCAGCACTCTGTTTCCAAGTATTCCAACTACTGCAATCACCAAGTACATTATGGTTTTTGACCAATTTTCAATAGAAGAATGGATTATTCGACCATATAGAAACTATCAAGGTAGATACAGCCCGAGAAATACATTGCAAACAAACCGTTTGACAGAACTTATTATGATATTGTTCAAGATTAGAATAGAATAATACTTTATTGCATACAAAAAAAGAAACGATTTCAAAGGAATTGTACTTACTTAAATTTAGTGATTAAAAATTGCCCATCATATGATAAAATTCACAATTTCATGGTTCTACGGAGGATGTTGCAGTGTTTACACAAACAAATATTTTAACATTTTCCAGGGGTTTCCGGAGCATTCCTAGCAGACATCCAGCCTCAAACAGACGGCTGTAATGGCCTCAAGTATAACTTGACACAGGACGTTATTGACGCCATATTTAAAACATATCCAGCGGTTAGAAAGAAACACACAGATTATGTACCGGATAAGATGACGGAGGCCGAGTTCTGGACTAAATTCTTTCAATCACATTATTTTCATAGGTCAGTAATTATGTTTTTAATTCAATTGTTTATTTCGACCAACAATGATCATAGATCTGTACACAATCATCAAAATTACTGAATTAAAATAAAAATTAACAAACAAAGTCTAAAATCTAATTCTCATGTCACAGTGTTTGTAACCAAACTCCTCCGAAATGGCTTCACCGGTTTTATAAAATTTTTTGAGAATAGGTCAAACTATATTTTATACCCCTAAGTGGCTCACCCAAAAATTAATTCCTTATTTTTTGGTCCAAATTTTTTTTCTTTAAGATATGTCATTTAAAAATACATAATATTATACTTACTTTACCCTCAATTTTCACCCTTTGTACATTTTTATGAAATAACTAGTGTAAGAAAAGCGGCTTTGCCCCCTCGCAATTATGATATATCAGAGTTTTATACCAAAACTTTGACGCCCTTTTTGGACCCCTTAGAATGTGAATTTCCAAAAATCCTTTCTTAGCACACGTCCAGACAACGAAAACAACTTATATTCCAAGTTTCAAGTCTCTTGGATCATTGGTTTGAGCTCTGCGTTGCTTGTAAAATCTTATTGAGTGAGTTTGGATGTCTGCAGGCTAATGATTTCAATTTATTACAGAGACCGTATAGCATCATCGTCAAGCAAAGACTTGTTTGGAGAATGTGCTAAAATGGACGATCAGGCAATAGCATCTGCTATGAAACATACTACCTTAGACCTAACGGTAAGATATATAGCATAACTGTGCCCGGTAGATGGCAATAGGCTCGCCCCCTATTACATGGGACTGTTGAGCCACCCAAAACTTATACCAGACCTTTACCGGACACCTTTGCTGGAGCAATGTAATTGAGTAAAATTCCCTAGAACTTGGTTTGCTGACAGTACTTTGAAACGTGTGCCGAAGTTAGACTAGCCCTTATCTAGCTATGGCGATATAACAGATAGTTTATAAGTACTCTATGTGTTGTTCCCCAGGGGCTCAGCTACCTACATACCAAAATTCAAGCCAATCCATTCAGTAGTTATTGCGTGAAAGAGTTGCAAACATCTATCTATCCATCCTCACAAACTTTCGCATTTATAATATTAGCAGGATGTACATATTATACAAAGTATTAAAAAAAAAGCATCTACTATCAAAAGCAAGAATTGCGAAATTAGCATAACATAATTATCGACTTTTGACAAAATGGACCGGCCGATCGGCGTGCTTATTAAGAACAGCAGAAGTGTGGAAAGCGTTTAATTGCTTAAGGTTAAACGTCACCCATACAAAATGAAAATACACAGATATGCAGAAATAGGGAATAGTTAGTAATTGTTTGTGGCTGGCTCTGGATCTGGCCTTTATTTTGCGCGATAACATATTTGGTTAAAGAAAATCGCTTGTTTTGCTATTTAAAAAAAAAAAAAAAATAACCTAAAAACTACTTTTTTACAATTTTCATAAATACGAAGAAACTGTAAGGTTTTCTTTTACAAAATATGTTTTCGCGCAAATAAAGGCCAGATCCAGAGCCAACAGCAAACAATCGAGTGGAAAATTATTTCCTATTTCTTCATATCTGTGCATTTTCATATTGTAAACATATACATACATTCACGCCTTTTTCCCGAAGGGGTAGACAGAGGTGTACCCAGGACTCAGTCCCATAGTAGACACACCCACATTTCGCCAGTATGTTATTGGTCCCATGTAATAGGGGGCGAGCCTATTGCCATCTACCGGGCACATTTCCAGACTCCAGGCAGTTATTGAGATAATTCCTAATGGAAAAATCCAATATTTAACATTATGCCTGACCTGGGGATCGAACCCGGGACCTCTTGATTGGCAGTCGAGCATGCGCCCACTACGCCACCGAGGCAGTCATAGAGTTCATATTATATGGGGGACGTTAAACCTTAATGTCGGCTGTCAAACGGCATACAAAAAATGACGTTTGACAGCAAACCCCTGCATTGATCGGGATTTCGATTTTATTTGCGAATTTCGCAATTTGTATTTCTTTTGTAAGTTGTTAAGGTTGACGAGTAGACAGACTCTGTACTATTTGTACACGTCGTATAAAGTCAGCATGTTTCAGGTGGATTTACCTAAATTTTCGGAACCAGTTCCCTTGTTGCCGGCAGACGATGACGCGCCCCCGGTCAAGGAGAAAGGAGATAACGCCTCAATACATAAAAATATGATTAAAAGGTTCAACCAACACTCTATTATGGTAAGTATTCATATGCGCGGTATGTTTACGGTTTTATCTTTTTAAATAATTGAATGCTTATATAACTGTGTTTTGATATGTGACATTTCGAGCTGTCAGTTTCCCTCTGATTAAAAATCCGACTTTAGAGAAACGCATCTATATCAGACATACTGTACAATAATACATAATTATAAAATAATTCATGCTGTTATTATTTCCGAAATCAACTCGTTTGATATCCGAATAGGGAAATTATTTATTCAGAAATGCTACATTAAAATACCCCCATTAAAATACCATTAAAGTAACTTCAGCATTTGTCGATATTCGAGTTAGCTTTGGAAATAGCCGTGAACACAAAAAAATCACACAGTGATTTGTGCATTCATACAAGCAGCAAAATTCAAACGAAAATGTTAAGTTGTATCTGAAACCTGTAAAATAAGATTGTCTTAGCATCAACAAAATTCTCTTCCAGGTGCTCAAAGCTAGTCATAAACCCAATAGTAATAATACGAATACAAATAGCAATAAAGATAAAGTAGAAAACGGCATTAAGGAGACGAACGGCATAGCGGAGAAACGGCAAGCAGAGGAAAGTAAAGAAACGCCACCGGATAAGAAGAAAAGGATTTTAGAGAATATACAATATGAAGATTTAGACGGAAGCGGGGACAATGAGGATGCGCAGGAGTTGAAGTTGTCTAAAGTAAGTTTGTATCGCTTTTGGTAATTAGGAAACGTCTAAAATAATTATCTGTCTATGTTGAAAATATGTTTCTTCGCCTCGGTGGCGTTGTGGTCGCAAGCGCTTCTGTTGATCATGAGGTCCTGGGTTCGATACCCTGGTCAGGCATTTTTCACTAGGAATGTTCTCAATGACAGTCTGGAATTGTGCCCGGTAGATGGCAATAGGCTCGCCACATATTACATGAGACTTAAAAACATAACTGGCGAAGTGGATGTACCTACTATGGGACTGCGTCCTGGGTACACTTTAGCCTTACTGCTTTCCCCTTCAGGAAAAAGGGGTGATCATCATCATCATGCATCAGGCGTGATGTTATGATTAAAATTATACCTTTACCGGTGAACAGTATATAATTATTATTTTTACATACATACAGTCACGCCTTGTTCCCGGCGAGGTAGGCAGAAACTATTTCCCTCCACTTGCTACGATCCTGACATACAACTTTCGCTCCGTTCACTCTCATGACATTTTTCATGCATGCTCGACGGTCGTAGTTACTATTGACTTGGCCTTTCCTAAGAACAACATCAATTTGTTCATGAAAAGTACGCCTAGGTAGATATTATTTTTACTGGGAAAAATGTTTTTTTTTTTTTTTTATATTTCAGGTAGAAAGATATCTTTTAGGTCCGTCATCTCAAATAAGTCAAACAAGTACACAAACGAACGCCCCACCACTCTCACTCTCCGCACTTACTTCTGTTTGTACTGTAAGTTATTACTTAATCTTTTTTTATTATTTTGTGTACATACTATACTAGATTCAAGTCAAGCACTAGATTGGAAAAAAACCATGGGTTTTTATATTCCCAATCATTAAGTGGAATGGTGGTTAAAAATTTGGACAAATAGTAGTTATATTGCAAAATTTACATACTTGAGGTAAAAGGTGAGAAATGAAGGCGCGAGCAGCTTGCAGCGCGCTTCGAAAAATTTTATGGTTATATCAATATAGAGGTGAGCAGCTTACTGCGAGCGCGACGAAAAGTTTTATGGTTATAATAATGTAGGCGCGAGCAACTTGCTGCGAGCGCGACGAAAAGTTTTATGGTTTTTATAATAATGTAGGCGCGAGCAACTTGCTGCGAGTGCGATGAATAGTTTTATGGTTATAATAATGAAGGCGTGTGCAACTTGCTGCGAGCGCTACAGAAAATGTATGGCTATACCTCTAATAAAGGTGCGAGCAACTAGCCGCGAGCACAACGAAGAATATAACAATGAATGCGGTGATTTTAAGGGTTCCGTACCTCAAAAGGAAGAAAAGTAACTCTTATAGGATCACTTTGTTATCCGTATGTCTGTCTGTTTGTCTGTCCGTCTATCAAGACTTTACCGGGAACGCGTAGAGGGAGATATCAAGTTGAAATTGATATCAAATACTCAGATCAGTGGGGCTATTGGCGTTCTCGGTGCTTATCATTTAGATAATAGTCACTAGACTATTATCTTGATTTGACATTAACTACAAATGTCAAAGTCCGGTTACTAACCAGACATCATGATAAACTTACTAAGTAGACTGTGCAATGTGTCGGTCCCGAGTGAGAACCACTCGCAGTGAAAGGAAAAGGATAGATCCTTTTCCTTTTCTCTCCTCCAAATTTGACAGTGCACAGTCTTGTCAGAAAGGTAAAACGTCTTTGTAACTGATTCAAACCACAGAACACAAAGATTTAAGCCTCACTCACGGCCGTCACTGGCCTCTTTTAAGCTGCGTCTCAAGGACCACTACCTTTCATTATAAGTAATTTGTTACTAATATTAATTATTATTGTCTTACTGGTATAAAGTAACGCCTATATAAAATTGTGTACCTATGTAATATTATATAGTATGTATTATATTGTTATGTATGTATCTATAATCTTAGTATATTATGTACTAGCGGCCCGCCCCGGCTTCGCACGGTAGCAGAAGTAGGTATAGTGAACGTTTAACAGGAGTAAATTCGTGATACATTGTATTTTAATAGATATAACCCTAATGGTTTACGCAGCGCACGCAAATTAAGGACTATTTCTGTTACAATGATCAAACCTTAACACATGTATAAATTAATCGTGGGCTATTTTGAAGATATTGATAAGTACTACAAACCCCTAGTACATTACTTTATTCTACCACCAATAGTTTTCACACCGCATGAAAAATAATCACTGCTTCGATTATTGTGACTAAACCAGAAAAGATGGATATAATCTATGTATACTGTTTTGTAGGTATTGATAAGTACTACAATCTCCTAGTACATTACTTTACTCTACCACCAATAGTTTTCACACCGCATGAAAAATAATCACTGCTTCGATTATTGTGACTAAACCAAAAAAGATGGATATAATCTATGTATACTGTTTTGTAGGTATTGATAATTACTACAAACCCCTAGTACATTACTTTACTCTACCACCAATAGTTTTCACACCGCTTGAAAAATAATCACTGCTTCGATTATTTTGACTAAACCAAAAAAGATGGATATAATCTATGTATACTGTTTTGTAGGTATTGATAAGTACTACAAACCCCTAGTACATTACTTTACTCT
Source organism: Hemistola chrysoprasaria (assembly GCA_947063395.1). NCBI lineage: Eukaryota > Metazoa > Arthropoda > Insecta > Lepidoptera > Geometridae > Hemistola > Hemistola chrysoprasaria. Next base: position 11,191,393 of record OX346727.1, on the reverse strand, counting down.
ACCACCAATAGTTTTCACACCGCAAGAAATATAGTCACTTTTTCGATTATTGTGACTAAACCAAAAAAGATGGATATAATCTATGTATACTGTTTTGTAGGTATTGATAAGTACTACAAACCCCTAGTACATTACTTTACTCTACCACCAATAATTTTCACACCGCATGAAAAATAATCACTTTTTCGATTATTGTGACTAAACCAAAAAAGATGGATATAATCTATGTATACTGTTTTGTAGGTATTGATAATTACTACAAACCCCTAGTACATTACTTTACTCTACCACCAATAGTTTTCACACCGCTTGAAAAATAATCACTTTTTCGATTATTGTGACTAAACCAAAAAAGATGGATATAATCTATGTATACTGTTTTGTAGGTATTAATAAGTACTACAAACCCCTAGTACATTACTTTATTCTACCACCAATACTTTTCACAGCGCATGCATATAATGTCTATTTCGATTATTGTGACTAAACCAAAATAGATGGATAAAATTTCCGTGGACTATTTTGTAGATATTGATTAGTACTACAAACCCCTAGTACATTATATTATTCTACCATCAATGCATTTCACAGCGCACGCAAATTTATGAATATGGTAATTATATTATGTAACACCTTGGTTCACAATATTGCAGTTTTCTTACGGATCCCTATTTTTTTTCAAAATCTCATATAGCCTATAGCACTCACACTGAATTAAGCTATCCATAAGTGAAAGAATTTTTAAAATCGGTCCAGTAGTTTCGGAGCCTATTCGTTACAAACAAAAAAACAAAAAAACAAAGTTTCTCTCTTTATAATATTAGTATAGATTTATTTATTTATCATTTAAGTATTTGTTTTTGGAACCACCGTCCCGTCATGTTCTGTATATCCTTCCTCTGCATGGTTGTCTGGAAGAGATCGCTCTGAGCGATAAGGCCGCGAGTAAGAGTAACAACAGTTACTCTTTCTAGTTTTTAAGTTTTCTTTTTGCCTTTTGTGTATAATTGTGGTACCAATAAAGTGTTACCATTCATTCATTCATAACGGCCGGTGATTATGAAGAACGCCAATAGCCCTGCTGCGGTCCCTTGTGGGTGTAAGAATGTGATGACGAGTAGTATCAGTATCGTGTATCGGACAGGCGTGGTCGAGCGGGCAGCAGTGCCAGCGGCCCGTGCGCGTGGTGGCGGGCGCGGCCGTGGCGGCGCTGGGGGAGCTCTCCCCGGGCGGCGCGCTCATGCGCCGGCACCACGCCGCCACCATGTCACGTGAGAATCATCACTGAGGGGCCATCCATCAATTACGCCCTCCCCCGTCCTTGTCACGGCTGGCCACATTTGTGAGACCCCCCCTACCTAGTGTGATGTCACATATTTTGCAATTTTACTCTCAGAAATATATGAAATTAAAACAACAGTGCTGCTAAATTATTTTTATTTCCATTTTAAATTCTTTTTCAAGAAAATCAACATCAAATTGAAGGCATAGGCGATAGGCATGAAAATTAACGAAACATAAAAAAAATTTTTTAATATAATATATTAATCAAAAAAAATTAAACCTTATAGTCATGCAGACAGAGTTAAAACTATTTCTATGTTACTCTTTAGTAAGTATGTGGTTTAAATTTAGTGTTGTAATACTTGGATATAAAATATTATATTTTGAAAAAATGTGATATCACAAATTTTGTGACCCTCCCCGCCCTTTGTCACAAAATGTCACACTTCGTCGGCCCCCTCCCTACCCCTTAACGTGTGACGTAATTTATGGATGGCCCCCATCACTTTATTTTATCAGGCCTGGGACACTCCGCCATAGAAGTAAAAAAATGTTAAATGTGAAGTAGACTCCAAGCAATCAATTAATTTCGCTAGCATGCGCCTATTTTGCATGTGGGTGGGGTGTGATTCCTCACTCGAGACACCCTAGCTCTCCGTAGAATTTCAGCATCCCTTTCTGGGTGCCGACAATATAGGTGAGCGACCCCGGGATTCCGAGGTACTGTGCGCGGTATGAAGTGTAGAAGTAGCAACTTCTACACTTGAAGACATGAGCAACTGTCCGCTTCCATGCATGCTCAGCATCAGAGGGCTGTCTGTAACACCTTTATCGAACAGATGTTTATAAGAGTCCATAACCTGTACAATGGCACCTGTGACCGTTCTGAGTTGGGGCTAACTCAGCGCCCTTCTGGTCTGAAAGATTAGTTCTGGAAGCGCCAGTTTCGTCTGTCTGCACTCATTGTAATTTCCCCAGTAGGTAGAGTATTTGCTCCGGGTTCTTCGTCTTAGTAGACTACGCATTTGAGTGAAGGGTATCGGGATTATTGGTTCCGATCCTACCGCCTCCATATCCGAGCCTCTCCGGGCAAAAATAACATGCATCTATAACATTACATATATTTTTTTTTTATGACAGTGAGTGACAAGACGAGCAAATCAGGTGCCTAATGGTAAGCATCATGATTGCCCATATCAGACACAGTGCCACCCATTGTTTTAAAGTTCAAAATTCTGCGCGGCACTGCACTGCGCTTGTCACCCTGAGATATGAGTTGTTGAATCTCATCATGCCCAGTAATTTCGCTGGTAACATTGCCCTTCAGACCGGAACACAGTAATGTTTGCACATTACTGGCGGATGACTAACTGGCAAAGGTGTGGTACTTCTCCAGGCGGCCCCCTGCAAAAGAGGCCTACCATTGCAAACAAAAAATTGGTGAACTTACATAATATTCAAGCATAATTAATAAGTTTAACCAATAAAGGGTTTATCTATAATTCTCCCCAACAGAACTAATCCCATCGGACGTGAAATCCGAGCTCCATCGTCTATACGTTTCGTGCGGAGAGTTAATAAGGGAACTGTGGCGGCGGGTGGGCGCCGGCCCGACCACGGACACGAACGATAACACGCATTACTTCTATGAAGCCATACTCAGGTTTAGGAACGTCAAGCTTAGGCCTTTTGAGGTGAGTACTTTTTTTATGACAGTGAGTGACAAGACGTGCAAATCAGGTGCCTGATGGTAAGCATCATGATTGCCCATATCAGACACAGTGTTACCCAGTGTTTTAAATTCACAATTCTACTACTACACTACTACTCCTATAACTACTACTTAGAACAGGGGTGTCAGACTGGATTTTATGAAGTGTCATTTACCAAATTTAGGGTGTGTTAGCGGGTCAGACTTAAAAAGAATCACTTCTTTTTAAGTCTGACGTGTTCACACACGTACCTACTAAATTGAATACTTATAATTATTGTCTTTAATTAATTCACATAATACGTGTTTATCTTACACTAGTTGTACTTGATCAATAATAAAAGGGTAAAGTAAATTATCTTGCGGTTGATGCTCCAGAGACCGGGGGTGGTATTACGAACATGCAATTGCGTAACAACAGCAGTAAATTTTGCTGTCAAACGTCATTTTTTGTTTGCCGTTTGACAGCAGACATTTAGCAATTTAAACACTTTCCACACTTCTGTTGCGTCCGTAATAAGGGGGCCGATCTGACTAGTTTTGTTTTTTTTAAATCTCATTGATGTCAGGCGTCATATTCGTGGTAGTACATACCAAATTTGAGCCTAAACGGTTTTGGCGTGTAAGAGTAACAAACATCCATCCATCCTCAGCAACTGTCGCATTAATAATATTAGTAGGATAAGTTCGCAGTATCAATTTTAACCTTTTTTTTTTTCAGGAAAAGATGCTCCGCGAACTGACCCCATTAGCAACAACCCTAACAAAACACTTAAATCAGATGATAGACACGGCATGCGCTAAGTACGCCGTCTGGCAACAAAGACAGGCCAAAATGAGGTAGTATTTACCCTCATTAGAATATCAACTGTAAACCTTAGGACATAGAGATTGGGATGTGTCAAACGCTACGTCCAGAACATTTTTTTTATTTCCATCGTTCGTTAAGTACAACCATAGAACTCTAAATAACATGGAAATATAGAAATGTAAATAAGGTAATAATTTATTTATAGAATTTCACATCATATAATATAAAAAAAAAATTTTAGATTTTGGTTTTGTAGAAAACACCAGATATATAATGACAATTAAACGAATACATAACTTTTATATCAATATACTCTTAATTAAAGCTAAACATTATTAAAAACTTGACTGCCTCGGTGGCGTAGAGGGCGCATGCTCGACTGCTAATCAAGAGGTCCCGGGTTCGATCCCCAGGTCAGGCAAGTGTTAAATATTGTATTTTTTCCATTAGGAATTATCTCAATAACTGCCTGGAGTCTGGAACTGTGCCCGGTAGATGGCAATAGGCTCGCCCCCTATTACATGGGATCAATAACATACTGGCGAAATGTGGGTGTATCTACTATGGGACTGAGTCCTGGGTACACCTCTGCCTACCCCTTCGGGAAAAAGGCGTGAATGTATGTTATGTTTATGTTATTATTAAAAAGTAATGAAAGGAGTTATATACTAGAACACTAATTAAACATTCAAGGAAAATTAATGAAAATTTATCTTAGAGAGAAAACATATCTTGGTCTAATATTTCACTATGAGATGGAGGTGGCAGGTGCCGAAGTATTTAACAATAGCCCGGTCACCATTCATCGAGAAATCACGCCTATAGACCAATCAAGTAGTTTCCATCCATTCTCAACAGTCCTAGCACCAGCATCTGTAGATGGTTTCAGAGAAGGACCCAGAGGTGTTATCCATTACCTTTAGATAAAAAGCTCAAAGGGGCCTCTGAACGTTGGACTAAAAATGCTCTCCGTGTACTCCTATTAAAAGACCAGGTTTAAGACGACGGACGACATAATGTCAAAAGTCACTAATTACATAAAAAAATGCTTGTCGCAACCTTTCCTGAAACTTCTACATATACGCATATTAAACCCAGAACCAAACAGCCCCACACAAAGAACCATACACCGTGATTAGTTCTTACACATGCACAAACGAAGCTACAGGTGACGAATTAGTCACCAGTAGCAGCGACAAGATCACGAGATTATGGTGACTTCTAGTACTTTGTTATTTAGAGTTCTATGGGTACACTACACATTTACATAATGACTTATGAAAAAAGAAGCTTCGAAACACGGACAACTTAACCTAAAAGACCCCCTAAAAGAGTTAAACGACCTAAAAGAGTTTCGACACAATCCTATGAAAAATTTAACAAAAAGTTTTTGTGTTCCCCTGTTTCCTCTGAATTTTATCAACCCATTCTATAAATTTATATCCTTATATTATTATGGTGAAATTTCTCTAATGAACTCTCGGTTTTTTCCTATTGAACTTCTAGAAATTCCAGTTTTACTCGCGTGAATGGACGTTCACTACATAAACATTAAGAGTTTATAAAAGAAAATAAAATGGCAGACATAGTTTACTTCATCTTCAAAATATCAGGATATAAATGTATCAAATAGGTTTTTGAAATAGAAGTACGGTTGACAACTCTCATTCTGAATGCTCTAAGACTGTAACAAATCATTTTTCCATGTTGAAACGTTTTCCTGTATAGAATATATTTGCGTACGATGATATTTTAAATTACTTAGACATGTCGTGCCGTACTTTATATAAAGGTATTATGCAGGGCTATCTCAAGGTAATTTACCCACTTTTTTGCGGTATAATTCAAAATTGTATCATAGAAATGATGATTTGAAAGTGATGTCATACAAATAGACGCGCACATGTTTAAACTACGTTCTATTTCAATTTTTTTATCACAAGAAATTACTACGATGTTTCCTTTTTGACAAATTTAATGCAATATTTGTCTAACATTTACATAAAAAAGTACTTTCATCATATTTACGTCGTTTTCAAACACATACATATTTAAATTACTGATGCAATAATACAATTGTAAAGATTACACTTAATATAATTTAGTATAAGTATTTTTTGTTGACGGTACTATTATCATAATGATCTTTGTTCATTTTATAACTAAGTTTTTTTACAATATTCTTATCTATATATATATAAGGACATTATAATAGTTATAAATCAATGTAGGAAAGCCATATGTTGGTCGAAATCGGGACTAAACTTGTCCCTAATTCCTAATTTTTGGTGTCATTTGATAGCCTAAAAAACTCCAGTAATCAGCATTCTTTTAAAACAGTTACTCAACATTTGGAGATGCTTCAAATCACATAAAAAATATAACAAAATACTAATACAAAAATATAAAAATGTAGTAAAAAAATATGTTACATCGTCTGTGAATATCGAATATCAGTTAGTTGTTTAATAAATGTATTTACGTAAATGTTAATTTTAAATGTGAAAATAATGCATTTTTCGTACCAAATGTAACTTCTTATTTATTAACGTTCAATGCTTAGCCGAATTATTAAAACTAAATACTTACCTATTTTATATTATAGCCAATGAGATTTTATATGAAGCGAAGTTTTTTAAAAACAAATATCTTTATTTTGGAAAGGTTATCTCGAGGTAATTCGCCCCAAGCGCACTATGACATGCGTCAATTTACATGCAAATTCCGTTAATCGCTACGAGTGCAATCTATTTATGTAAAATCTCATTAATTTAACAATAGGTACTAAGATATTGTCACCTTTTATAAAAAAAGTCTGAAAATAGCCGAAATTCATTGATATTATTATTTCAACTAAATTGCTAAAATTAAAAAGATGTTTTTACTATAGCAATAATAAAAATACTCTGTGCGCAATACAATATATTATGTTTTTTTTTAAGTATAAGAATAGAGTTGATGATTGTAAAACGCGACAATAACAACCGCATATTAGTAAATAAGAGAAACAAAAGTCAATTTTTTTTCATGTTACCATATTGGTTATGATTGAGGTCAGTAAAGGCAATCGGTTAGTTACTGTTGTGACTGAGTTAAAAAAAATCTTCAGTAAAAAAAAAATAGGGGTAATTTTAATAAACAGTATTAAAAAAACCTGTTATTTTTATAGTTTCCGTTTTTGACCGATAACTAACTTCAATATCTAAAATTATTATTTATATGTTTGATATGAATGTGAATGTCGTAATAAATCTGTCATAATCTGTAATAAATGACAATCTGCGATGTTTATTATTATTTATTATGAAACTATCAATGAATGTAACTTTGTTTCAGTGCTGTGATGTTGGCATATAACGTATCTATATGTTTTTTAATCTCATTGCTTTTTAAAAACCTGCCTCCTATAATCGGTTGCCTTGTAGTATTTTAGTTTTTCCATTTTATTAAGAAAGTTCCTTTGCTATTTGTTATATTAAGGCCGAGTTCCACTAACTAATTATAACGAATTTCTCAATAACTGCTCGGACTCTGGAACTGTTACCGGTAGATGCCAATAGGCTCTTTGGTAGGCCTCTTTTGCAGGGGGCCGCCTGGGGAAGTACCACACTTTTGCCAGTTATTCATCCGCCAAGCAGTAATGTGCAAACATTACTGTGTTCTGGTATGAAGGGCAATGTTACCAGCGAAATTACTGGGCATGATGAGATTCAACAACTCATATCTCAGGGTGACAGGCGCAGTGCAGTGCCGCGCAGAATTTTGAATTTTAAGACACTGGGTGTACTGTGTCTGATATGGGCAATTATGATGCTTACCATCAGGCACCTGATTTGCTCGTCTTGTCACTTACTATCATAAAAAAAAAGGCTCGCCCCTATTACATGGGACCAATATTATACTGGCGAAATGTGGATGTGCTTACTATGGGGCTGAGTCTACCTTCCCCTTCGAGAAAAAGGCGGGATTGTATGTTATGTAAAATATAATTAGGTACCTAGATAACTAGTATCTCATTCTAAATAACAGCATTGTATATTGGAAACACTTTATTTGTAAATAATTCGGGTATTACGTTTGTATGGAGAAGTCGTCGGTCACTTAATCGACGCTAAGTCGTCGTTAAATCTCTAGTTCTAACTCTTCTAACCCATCTATGGTTAACTAGAGATTTATTGGTCGGTTAAAAATTGGTTATTGTTAAGTTCTGGTGGAGCTCGGCCTTGTTCTGCAATGTGTGATAGTAATTGTATATGTTTTATGTAAAAAAATTAGCTTTTCTTCCCTTTACAAAAAAATTTATGTATTTCGCCAAATTCTGCCAAACTACCATTTTGTTACACATAGTGAAGTTGTTTTGTATTTAATTTGGATTTGGTTATATATATATGTACATACATTAATGTGCGCAATAAAGAAAAATTTCTAAATTGTACTCGATTATTTTTGCACATATTCTTCTCTATAACCAAAGTGGTTTTAGGCACAGTCTTATATCCATATATTAAATTAAATTAAAATTTATTTATTTCAGGCAATAGTGCATGTAATAAATTATAGACAGACTAACATACATACAAATATAAAACACTTCAGTACCTATACTAAGTAGGGATAATTTTCTGTCTCGGCTCCCAAAAACGCCGGAACACAGTTCCTTCAGGCCAAAATTCGAGTGCCAGGAACATCTTATATTTAACCGAAAGCCGGAGCACGTAGAACTTGAAGTTCTGCGTCCTCGTTGACTCATGATCCATATTTGTAAAGTCAGCGCGACAAACCCGTGCGTGTTACAAGGCAATACTGCCACCTAATGAACACAGAAATAGAAATACGCTTCCCTAGCTTTAATAGAGTCGCCCCTTACTCATCCCGTGGGAGCCGTGAGACCCGGAAGACGGTCATATTCGGAGAGTGGGCAGCAGCGCTCACCGTTTCCAAGTAGGTATTCCAACTACTGCGATTACCAAGCCGCCTGCCAAGCAAAATCCCATATGAATAGTTTATGGCGTTCTATGGGGGAGGCCTGTGTTCAGCAGTGAACCTCTAGCTGATGATGATTCAGTCTCTTTTTCTATCGACCCTGTCGATAGCAACGACGCACAGCGGCGTCGACGCGAATGATAATTATGTGACACGATCGTACTAATCTGTCACAACTGAAATGAGCTTCGTTAGACCTGTTAGTCCATTGAAAAGTTACATTTGGGGTTGCGTTTTTTAGAGGACGCAATTTTATTTTTTTGATGTGTAGGGGGGGTCCTGTAAAGCTAAAACCAAGTTTGTGGGGTCGCCACCCTTATCCCACGGCCGCCATCTTGAAAATAGGGGTTGAAATGGTTTTTACGGTATATCTCTTAAACTATTTATTTGATAAAAAAAAATGTTTTAACATTTTTTGTTGCAAATTAAATTCTCTACAACTTTGGTCCAGTAACTTTTTGTCGTAGAACTATAAATAAAAAAGTTATAAGCGAAAATCTTCAGAAATTCGAGAAAAAAAATTATATTTTTCGATGTAATTTTTTTTTTATCATTTTACGAAAAAATGATATCTGACCATTTTTGTAGATCGTTTTTTGAGGAATAACTTTTTTTTGCATCATTTTTTTTTATTAAGTCAATAGCTAAGGTTTTACAGCGCTCCGAAGTGAGTACTATTTTTTAGTACTCTTAACTATACCTATATTATACGTGTGTACTAATAATATTTCATCAGTTTTTTTTTTATTTTGTTATAACTTTTTTAATTACAAATTTTGCAATATTATTAATAATTAATTATTGACTCTTTTCCCCACCACCCACGTTGTAGAGTCTAGAGGCGCGTTTTTTTTACGTGGTATCCCCAATAGGCATAATCCACGGTGATTTTCTAAATTAGAACTACTCCGTTCTCAGTCGTTTCGATGGATCAGTCGTTTTTTTTTACTTTGTTGTTCGCTTATAACTTTTTTATTTATAGTTCTACGACAAAAAGTTACTGGACCAAAGTTTTAGAGAATTTAATTTGCAACAAAAAATGTTAAACTATTTTTTTTATTAAATAAATAGTTTAAGAGATATACCGTAAAAACCATTTCAACCCCTATTTTCAAGATGGCGGCCGTGGGACAAGGGTGGCGACCCCACAAACTTGGTTTTAGCTTTACACTGACCCCCCCTACACATCAAAAAAATAAAATTGCGTCCTCTAAAAAACGCAAGGTAAGGCCTAAAAAATGTAACATTTCAATGGACTATGTAGGTATGTAGGTACGACCATGGTTTTAGATAAATCTTTTAAAATTAACGTTTCTCAGGATTATGGGCTATATTTATTACAATATCTTAATGACTGCCTTAGGGGGGTAGTCGTTCGCAAGCGCTACTGCCGATTATGAGGTCCTGGGTTCGATCCCCAGTTCAGGCAGTGTTATTTGATTTTTCCATTGCCTCAATGACAGCCTGGAGTCTGAATCTGACCGGTAGATGGCAAATAGGCTCACCCCCCTATTAGGTACATGGGACTTAAAAAAAAAAACACCACCTGCTTACCTCTTCGGGAAAAAGGCGTGATGTTATTTGTTATATAAAAGAAAGTCAATTTCTACAACTAAGTTTTCATGGGACTACTGACGTAGGTACCTAATTATTTATTTATGATCCTAAGAGATCAATAACTTTGATTTGAAAATTATAGGTACAAGAATAAAAAACACAATTTATTTGTAATCAGTTTATTATAAATACTTTACATACAATTAAAAACTATAATATAATCTTCAATGCCATAACAAAAGTTAGACCTTTCTTTTTTATTTTCTTTCTTTCTTTCGAAGTTCCGAAAGTATATTTTTTTTTGGTTTTCTAAGATTGATGCAAACATCAACGCTGCCCACATCAAAGTTGTCTTCCTTGTATGTAATAGTACCCTATATAAGGAAGGCAGACCCATCATGCCCGCGCTATGTCTGAATAAACCTTTACAGATTAGGTAAGTACAATTACTTTTTACTAAAGTAAAAAATAATTGAGTAGAAGTAGAATCATATTCACATCATTTAGTGTCTGAATAAGCCTTTACAGATTAGGTAAGTATGATTACTTTTTACTAAAGTAAAAAATAATTGAGTAGAAGTAGAATCATATTCACATCATTTAGTGTCTGAATAAGCCTTTACAGATTAGGTAAGTACAATTACTTTTTACTAAAGTAAAAAATAATTGAGTAGAAGTAGAATCATATTCACATAATTTAGTGTCTGAATAAGCCTTTACAGATTAGGTAAGTACAATTACTTTTTACTAAAGTAAAAAATAATTGAGTAGAAGTAGAGTCATATTCACATCATTTAGTGTAACAAAAAGCTATAGCATTACTTGAGAGTGCATCTAGCCATCCAACTAAAGAACATGCAGTAGAATTAATTACAAATTGACAAATAACAACATCCCATACAAAACGGATAAGGTGATCGGATATCATCATCAGCCGGAAGACGTCCACTGCTCCCCGATAGGACGACATAAACTATTCATATGGAGGGATTTTGCTGTAATCACCACGCTTGTGCGGCTTGGTGATCGCAGTAGTTGGAATACTTGGTGCTGGAGAGTGGTGCTGCCCACTCCATGAATATGTGTCTCTATTCTCTATAGCGTCTCTGGTCTCACGGAATATGTATGGGACGTCGAAATTTATTTTTGCGAATTTTATTTTACTTTTTATTTAAGGTGCTGTCCAAAGCACACTTGCTCTCTCGCTCACACGTGACATTTTGGAAGATCTAAAAATGCTACATGTTATTACGTAAAATAAAGACAACTAGGTTCTAGAAAATAACAACACAAAGATTCAGTAAAAAAATCCAATTTAATCCAAACAAGTTTTTAGTGCCTATGTATTGTTCTAAGAATTTTTTTTCTCAGATTAAATTACTTTGTATTGTTAATTTCTAGAACCCAGCTGTCTTTATTTACGTAATTACGTACATGTATTATTTTTCATATCTTCAAAAATGTGGGTACGTGTAAGCGAGAGGGCGAATTTCCTTTGGACAGCGCCTTAATTACTTCTTTTGCATGTTCATCGTTTGATGGGTAGATATACGATCCCTTTAATATTACTACACATTTTTGCGTCTTTGGAATGTCGTGCCTTCCAAAAAGATATACGAAAGGATCCATTTTATATCACTATAAAATACCTTTCTTCTATAATAATTTAATTATATTAATACTACGTCACATAGAGGCTACATGGATAAAGATCACAACTCACTTGAGCCGCCCCGGACTCCAATCGATCCAAGAGTTACGGAGTTGATTTAGTGAGCGTATTTACATACAATTTCATATGAAGAATATTGTACCTTGTACAAAATATAGCTCGATAAAAACACTTAAAGACAGCGGAACAAAAATCAATTTTTTTGTCATATTTCCGTAAATTAAGTTCTAAGAGGGTATTTGATTAATTATTTGAATTATAAATGACCCGATATTATGATATTATTTATGTGCCTAATTTAAGGAAATATGACCAAAAAATTTATTATTATTCAGCTGTCACGTAACAAGCTATATTTTACAAGGTACCTATAACCGCGCGAGGCGTGGCGGTGCTTGTCGGGTGCCGGGTGGCTCAGGTGAGCTGTGTCCTTCAAGGCATGAAAAATCGAATCTTTTCTTCCCCAAAATGACGAAAAGTGTAACGAATGAAATCATGTTTGAGTGAGATTATACTGTAAAAGTAGTCTGCCCATTAGAACGGAACAGAATAGGTACTTATTCGATACTGAGACGATTACGAAACTATCTACGCTACCCACTTGATCGTTTCAACACAGTTCTCATAGAATATTGTTGAAGGAAAGTTAACACTCCGTGCGCGGCAAGCTCGTGAAAATGTCTTATAAAATATAGCTTGATACGTGACAGCTGAACAAAAATCAATTATTTGGTCATATTTTCCTAAATTAGGCACATAACAAATGGTATCATATCAGGCAATTTACAATTCAAATATAGATATATATACAGAATACAGAAATATGGCCAAAAATGTATAATTGTTCAACTGTCACGTATTAAGCTATAGTGAGCATAGTCATACATTTCAATACAAAGAATATTTTAATGCCGCACACGGTCCTATTTCGTTCCGCTCTAGTGGGCAGAAGATGGCTTTAATGATGAATGTTTGCAGTATTTGCTTGAATGTTGTATTAAAAATATAAGAGCCAGCGGCATACACTACCAGTACCCCGTCACTACATACAATCGTCCGCGCGCAATAGCCTACTACTAATACGTATTCTCTCTGTCCAGCCCACAGAAATTTTCACGTCAGGACGGACGCCCCGGCTACTTGAAGCTTCATACCTCCAATGCGGAGTGTCCTAAGGCCTATCATGGTAATAGTATTCTTTGACAATAAAATTTATGAATGCCTACCATTTTATCATTGTAAACTGTGGCGGAAAAGTACGCTTTAACGTCATATTCGAGTTAGAAATTTTCACTTTTTCGAGACTTTTACAAAGCTCATATATAAAACAACAACAATAATTCATAATATGACCCGTATTTTCAAGAAAAACATCTCATTAATTCCATTGCAAAGGGAACTTGGACTTTGCTGGACAAAGTTGAGACATTTTTCGTTGAATTAACACATTTTTCCAAATTTCGAGCGTTTAAACTTATAAATAACATACAATAATAAATAACATGACTTAAATTCTAACAAGTCAAAAAAAATGGTTATAATTCAAAAAAAGCTAATGAACATTCATATAATTTTCATACAGGGTAACTGGTAATAAATATCATAATTAGGAATAACTTTTACTATGCAATATGAATGTGGGAAGAAAAAAATTCACCCACGACCGGGATTTGAACCCGCACCTTCCGCTCCGCGTGGTGGGCACTCTACCAATTGAGCTACCGTGGATTCACTAATTATCGCCGAAATTTTTGGCGTTTTTAGGGTTGTAATTTTTAGGGGCGTGTATGTTTACCTATAGGTGATGCATTTCGAATTCTACCTACAATATTATCATATATATGTATTTCAAGCGAATATACCGCGTTATCTATCAAAATGTAAGACTTTTACTATGGACATAATGTGAATATGTAAAGAACTCGAACTCGCGATAGTCGCCATTCCGCGTGGCGGCGCTCTCCCAAGTGAGCTATCGTGACTGTATGATTCAACTGCGCAATTCTTCTTCTCCACTCACCGCCTACAGGGCTGACTTGCTATGGAGTCTCCAGAGTCATAGTGAGGATGAATGGACGTTTGTTACTCTTTCACGCCAAAACTACTGAACCGATTGGGCTGAAATTCGGTGTGTAGATAGTTTAGATCCAGGAATAACACGTAGGGTACTTTTTATCCCGATATTTATACGGGAACGAAAACTACGCGGATAAAACCGCGGGGCACAGCTAGTTTGTTTATAAGGCAAAGAACCTTTTCCACGGTTTTTTTCGCGGTTTTAGCGCTTTATAGTGAAAGTCCCACATTATGGGTAAAATTACCCAGGATGCTAACAGATTACCAGTTACTCTTTTTTTTCAATACATATGTTACGTATATAGGTATATATAACATAACATTTTGTATTAAAAAAGTCGATCCGAAACAATAGTACAGCTAATTTGTGAATAAGATATTTTTACATATTGATTTAATATGTGTATTCCTATGAAAGATTATTAATCACAGATTGAGATAACAAGTAGAAATATAGAAAATACTAAAATATCTTAATTTTGAATTGTGCTCTTATAGTTGCAAACAAAATCAAATTTTTAATTATTTTTCATAAGTGTACCAAATAATTTCAATTAATATGAAAATTATTTTATTTTGGGTATATTTCATTTTATTATACACATGCATTAACTAAGTATATTTATAAGTGGTGTGTATTTATATTGTATTCTTACCGAAAGACATAATAAACAATATTATTTTGTGGCATTTTAAGTTTTAATGTCTTTTGGTTATAATTAGGTCATCGTTTTCTGTCCAGGATCCATCAATTTGACCTGTACATTCATAATAAAAGATGTTATATTCTGTCATGAAAATTTTAGTCAAATGACCCTTTATGAATACCGCCGAATGATATAACTGTGATCAAAATTACAGCCAAATGGCATAACTGTGATCAAAATTACAGCCAAATGACATTTTTTTTATCAAAATTACAGCCAAATTGCATAAATTTGATGAAAATTACAGCCACATGGCATAACTCTCATCAATTTGTCGTTCAAATGACATAAATTTCATCAAAATTACAGCCAAATTGCATAAACTTCCATCAAAATTACAGTCAAATGAAATAACTCACCGAAATCATGATCCGAATGACAACATGCAGCCAATCGACATAACACAGCTGTCCAACTTATCTTAACGCCTTGACGATCCAAACAATGAATACAATAGCCAATATTACGCCAATAAGGATGAGTATAAACATTTTTCTCCTATAGCGACGTTGGTATTCGGCTGCTTTTGCTAATTCATCAACACCGGTCTCTACGTTAGCGCTCGCTGCTTCTATGTGGCTTTCAACGTTATCTACAAATATTTAATAATAAATAAATGAAATCAGACATTTATTTACAATACAACTAATAAATATCATTATAAAAAAATACAATTACTTAAATTTGAATTGAATTACATTAAAAATAATTGCATTGAAAATTTCCAAGAAAAAATAAAATTAGATTAATTAATAAGCCAAGAAAGAATACAAAAATGTGTGTGTTAAAAGTGATAAAAAAAATCTGTGGCGTAGTGTTCGCAAGCTTGACTGCCGTTCATGAGGTCACGCGTTCGATACCCAGGTCCGGCAATGTTATTGGAATGCCATTAGGAATTATCCCAATGACAACCTTGAGAGAACTGGGCCAGGTAGATGGCAATAGGCTCGATCCTTATTACATCGGACCAAAAAAAAAACATAACTGGCAAAGTACCTACTACCTACTATGGGACCTGGGTACACTCTCTCTGCCTACACACATCATGAGCCAGAAGACGTCCACTGCTGAACACAGGCCTCCCCATAGAACGCCATAATCTATTCATATGGGGGGATTTTGCCGTAATCACCTCACTTGGTGGTCGGCTTGGTACCTACACCTTTTGGGAAAAAGGTGAGATGTTGTGTTGTTCTTTGATAAAGTAGCATCCTTACCAACGACCTGCCCCTGTTGATTGACCAAGGAACCAAGGTCCTGCATGATCTGATTCACATCCAACACGTCGGCTTCTATCTTGTTCATGTAAGCTTCCCTTTCTAGCAACATACTCGTTTCGAATTGTACCAGACGAGCCTGGAACAAAACACAATAACGATGTGACAAAGCTGGTGGATGATAATTTTGTACTAAATTTTCATAAGTTGAAAAAAATTTATGTACATATATAATATCTATATATATATATATATATATATATATATATACATAATTTTTTATAAGTATGTTGGGTTCCATACCTAGATACCTAAAAAATGCTTCCAGTCCAAAAAAAAACAATCCAACTTTAAGGACAGACAGCGCCATCTAGTTGCAAACTACAGAAAACATGGAGAAAGTACCCTAGAGCTTTTAGTCGCTTGCGCAAAGTATGGAAATATGCAGTAAAATGGTCATAACTTTTGATTATGTTAACTTAGAATCGTTCTCCTCTCCCTGCACGGTTGTCTGGAAGAGATCGCTCTTAGCGATAAATAAAATCACCCATTGTTACACTGATTATTATTAATTGTTATTAGTTTTAGGAACCTCTTATTTGTGGTGTACCAATAAAGCGTTTATCTATCTATCTATCTATCTATCTGTATGTATGCCTTAACAATTTTTTTCTTAAATTGAATGATCCAGTTTTACTTTGTATCAAAATCGGTCACATGATTCGTTCAGCATTTTCCGAAATTCGCTGAAGATGACCCTGAAAACCCTGAAGACCCTTTAAGGAATGTATGTATACTCATTGCAACATTACCTGTGCCTGTTGGTTAGCCAGTAAGGTAGCCTCCTCATCGTCAGCTATAGCTTGTTGTTCCATTAACGCGGGATCATTGCGCACGCGAGCCGCTCGTGGCATATGCGCTGACATTTTCTCCGTCACTTGCTGAAACATTTAATAAACTGGTTTAATGCGAATGGGACACGCATATGATGGGTTTCTACCCACCATGTACCCATTAGCTACCTATTTATACAAGGGGCACACTGAAAGTTTTTAGAATAGGCCATTAAGAAAAACAGCCGAAGAAAAATGTTTTTAAATTTTGTTTTAGGATCTCTTTGGGAATCTGTGTATTAAATTCATTAATCATTTGTTTTTTTAAAAATTGGCAGCACTCTAGTAAAATTATTGTAAAATTTGTAAAGACAAATGACATCTGAATTTAATACACATTGTAGATTGCCAAAGAGTTCCTTATTGGAAATTTAAAAACATTTTTCTTCGGCTGCTTTTCTGACCTATTCTAAAAACTTTCAGTGTTGCCCCCTAAGGTGTCCAAGGTGTCAGTAAAGCTATGCGCGCACTACGATAAAAAATCGTTGAAAAAATTCATTTTCACAGTGCATACACTCGTATATTAGCATTGTTCACAGATTTGGGGATTGTATTCGCAACGATTTTTTATCGTAGTGCGCGCTTCCGACTAGATCCTTACAAGGCTTCAGACATGAGCTAGCACCTGCCTCCTACATATCTTCTAGGAAACAGCTGAGACCTACAGTTAAACATGCTCTGAAATATGGATAAATAGTAATGAGATGATAAAACAAGTCTCACCTTCTGCACACTGGCATAGTTATCGAGTGCATCTTTAAACGCCTGCGTCAGTCTATCCACCTGCAGTTTCTGTGGTTTCTCTCCACGACGGACCACCACGTTCAACCGTTGTATGTCTCGCGCCGTGGCCGATACTGAGCTATTCACTTTCTGTTGACTCTCATGGCTGAAAAGTACAGTATACTAATAAGACTATATATGCGAAAGTTAGAATGGATGGAGATATTATAAAAAAACCGCAAGGTTTTCTCTTTTTTTTTTCTTTTTTTCCTTGTTTATCTGCCATCAGTCCCCAGACTTTTATCAGATTGGTTGTGTTTACCCAAAAATCAGCTTTACCCGCTCTAAACACGCGGCTTACAAAGCGTCTGTTAAGTCTAAACAGAAAGAACCTGAAAATAATGATAGGGACTATAACAGGTCACTGCCCCTTGAACAAACATCTATTTACCATAAACGCCACGGACAGTCCTCTATGCAGAGGCTGTTTCAAGGCGGAAGAAACGGTTGCCCACGTAGTCCTGGAATGCGAGGCAGTAACCCTTCAACGTGAACAAATCCTCGGAACAGTGAGGTCACTCCGCGAAGCCTGCGAAGTTCCCAGGAAGCTTCTGAGCTTCTGGGCGGAGTTAGGCTGGCTAGATTAGCCAGGACTTCACGCACAACGGACCAGATTAGAGTCTAAGTGCGGAAAAAGGAGTCCACTTTACATTTACATTTACATTTACCCAAAAAAGGTTTTCTCTAACCAAATAATGTTTTGCTGCAAATAAAAGCCAGATCTAGAGTAACCACAAACAACTGAGTGAAAAATTATTGTCTTTCTTCATATTTGTTGTAATTTCATTTTGAATGGAAATTGAGCACCCTTAAGCAAAAATGCTAATGCATTGTATAAAACTTTATTATTATTTGATAATGTACTAGCAGCATACACTGATGCGTGCAGATCACTGCACTTGTGTATTAAAAAGATTATTAGTCACAAAATGTTTATCGGATTAGCAAGTTGAAGTGGCAGTGGGTAGGGCACATAGTACGTAGAACTGATGGTTGATGGGGCTGTTAAGTTCTCGAATGGAGACCACGGACCGGCAAGCGCAGCGTAGGACGACCACCCACAAGGTGAACAGACAATCTGATAAAGACGGCAGGAACATGCTAGAGGCGGGCTGCTTACAATTGGACTGGATGGAAATCTATGGGAGAGGCCTATGTTCAGCAGTGGATGCCCTAGACTTCTGCAGTTCTGGTATCTAAGTCATTACTTACATTTTATCCCTCAACTGCACGCTATCATTAGGCCCACCAATCTGCTTCATATATTTCTCCAAAGCCCTCAGCCCGCTGTTGATATTGTTAATATTATCAGCTATCCCTTCACTCAGGTTATAGAGCTCTGTGGGACTGAAGTCTGAGAAGCCCACGGCTGGGACACTGGTGGTTGCTCCATAGTCCTTGCTTGCACCACTAATTGGCTCACGCTCTGCCATTGTGGCACTGGAATCATAAAAATTATAACATTATGAATTCTAATTGATTAGAATTCATCGGCGTTCAAAAGAAACATTATGAATTCTAATTGATAATATGAGAATTCATAATGTTCCTTTTGACCGCCACGGGTGCCGCATCAAGTGCTCACTGTACACCAAGCCATGTTTCGTTACATGGAGACAGTCATGGGGTAAAATTAAAGTATTATGTAAATATCAATTGCAAATTGTACGAATGGATTAAGCAAGTCACTCTATGGTACCCAAGGAAAGATATAAGAAAGCAAGGATGTCTGAGAGTAAGATGGAAAGCCGACATTGGCTTGTCCAAACTGGACACATAACCAAATTACACCATAAATCTCATAATAAGAGATATTGTATTTGTGCTCCTTGTAATATAAGTAGCTAACTTACTTCGTACTCAAGTTGGTTCATTGCGATTGTGAACACATTATCGTCTATTAGGTATTATTGATTACACTTCATTGCTTCGTCCTTCGAGATTAGTTAGACATTGTAGTAATTGTGTAAGGTGTCGCCTTTCTACCATGTCTAACTAATCTCTCGGACGAAGCAACTCGTACAATTGAGATAGAACTTCACTTCAGGTAAGTTCGTTTAATCTCCAATTATTGAAGGCAAATGTATAAGTATAAAGATTCTATAAAGGTAGGTACTTACCTTCTTTTGTATATACACTATTTTAAATTTGGAAATGTGAGTTATGAAATTGATTTATAATAAATTTGGCATTAAATATATATAAAAGTATATGGCAAAGGTAACAAGAAATTAAATAGCTTAAACAAAAATGTATGAATGAAAAGCGTTCAATGTTGTTTACAACGCCAAATCTTTTTTAATGCGTCACAAACAATAGTGAATCATTATTTTTACACAATTATATGAATAATCACTAAGGGATTTTTTTAACACACGGGATTATTGCTACAGAAATAAAGTGGCACAATTAAATCTGCACTAGATTGCGTAATATATACTCTAAAACCGGTTTGTAAAATTATTTTACCTTTATTATGAAAACTAAATTGTTAAATCTGGTTTTCCGATGATGAAATTTCTCTTTAAATTCGATGGCTGATGGCAGATGGTCGATTTTACTTGTCAAGCTGTCAAATGAATAAATGACAATTGACATTAGGAAATGTCTAAACGACAGTAAAAATGTTACCAGCTGCAAAAAAAGTTTATTCTTTATGCAGATAGATGGCGGTGCTTGTAATATGTATCAATAATTTGGTATAAAATAACATGTAATTATTAATATTGTAGGCATTGATGCCAAGAATAATAACGAAATCTATTATTTCAAGGTAGATTCCAATTTGGTTACTGGTTTCAAAATCTAATTTCGAGTAATTTTCGTGATGATAATATTAATGTATATTAGTAGGTAGGCTCAGTATTTTATTACTCATCTTATAATTTTAATTTCTTCTCTTACCGCGGTCTTAACATTATTCGAATATTTTGTTATAATAAGTTCTTATATAAATCTTATCTCTTGGATAAATTCGTTTAAAAATGGCAGGTATAAAGGTTATTAAAGGTATTATTATGTTAATGACCGCAATAATTCAGAATTAACAAAATAATCACATGCAAATAAGAAAACATTCAGCCCGTCAAGATATGGTTTTCTCACACGCGTGTTACGTTCAGGATACATAAAGTTGACACCTGTGGCAAGATATACTAACTTAACACGTATACCTGGAAACACAATAATAGCCGGAGCACCATGGAGCCTTGAAAATGTGACCGGAATACTAATCTCAGGACATAGAAGCTATAGGTACTAGTCACATTGTAGTAACTTAGTAACAAACCTCTAATAACTACTTTTAAATTATATATAGGTATTAAGTATAAATATACCTATAAAACATATAATTGAAAAAAGACGTTTTTATTAAACTGCCGATAACTAAATAAGTTAAAAAATATAATAAATAAGTGTATATATACTGAATAATCACTAAATAAGTAGGTAGATAAGTATAAAGTACATGGTATATACCTATGTAGACACCTAAAATAAGCAATACTAACCAATGGCAAGTAGGTATTTACTGAAAACTTCGTAATGAGGACTTAGATGTCATATTCACTTATTCATTGGATAACCTTGAAGTCTTTGAACCCGATAATAATAATTTCTCATAGCAACGTTCATGACCAAAGCCCTTTTTGGATCCTTATTAAGTTGAAACAAAACATAAATATTTATAACTCCGCCGAGTAACATTTTCTACTGATGACAGAGCCATAAAATTAAGTTATGGCTAAGAAATTCTGAAACAGAACTGGACACGACATGAAGTTATTGCACTGGGCGGACACTGCCTTTTCGATTGGTATAATCTTGATAAATTATTATTAACTTACACAGATATGTTAATTATTTGATTTAATCTGCATTTAATTTTAAATTTATTGTTTTATTAGCTGTTGCCCGTTAAGTCCACGTGGGTTTTGTTTTTATGTGAAAGTCCAATCAAGTCAAAATAGGTCCAGCCGTTTCGAAGATTAGAAGTATCAAACAGACAAAAAAATTAAATTGTCTTTTTGTTAATAGTATTGAATTATGTCATTTTTAATTAGAAACAGATACTCATCATAATGTTTTTTGAATTATACTTTTTCAACCTAAGTACTAGCTGTGGCCTGTGTTTTACACCCGTAAACATCTTACCTGCGGAAATATCGAGATTTAAAAGTACGCTTTCAAAGGTGTTTTCATTCTCCTTACTTATATCAAAATGGATCTTTTCGCTATTTTATTTATAATAATATTAGTCTAGTATGTATTTTAACCCTTCTTAATCTAATTTAAGGCATAATAAATAATGGCACGGTGTTTGTTTTAATATGGTACCCAGTACCACAGAGGATTCATCCTGATCTGTGCCCAGTACCTAGGTTTTATTTATAACTATTATGTCAAATGGAGAAATTTCTCCTCAAAGCTGTTCCTAGAAGTAATTATTTCATTCTAGATAGCAGTAATTACACGCACATTCCATCTTAAAAGCGTGCATTTAATATAACTACACAGTAGCGTAGGAATTTTATTTCTTATTAATTAGAAGGTCTATTAGTGCAACGAGTGGTGAAAAGTGTAGATAATAAAAAAATTAAGTCTTATTAATGGTTGGTGCAATAATGATTATTTTTATTGCTAGCATCGAACTACATAGGTAATTAAATCACTTTATTTAAACCCAATGGTTTAATAATATAACTTTGTGACACAATTCCCGCCCACAATTTGAAAAAAAAATAGTACTTTGTTTTTTAAACAATCGTTCAAGATGGTTGATAATGGTCCTTCAAGTTTGAATTTATTAAATAAACAAACCTTTTTTGTGGAGTAACGGTGAAACTATGGTTTATGTGATCGTTAATAGTTAACTTGATATGAGCTATCATCATCATCATCATCATCATCATCATCATCTCAGCCATTGGTAATCCACTACTGAACATATGTCTCCCCCATAAAGGGGGGTTTTGCCAATACCCGACACACTTGGCAGGCGGGTTGTCGAGCGCAGTTCGATGTTTTTTGGCAGAGGACGCTGCTGCCCGTCCTCTGGATCTGTTAACTCTTAGCCGGCTCTTACGGCAACCACGGGTAGAGAGGGTGGAGCACTGTTCTAAAGCCGGTAACTCCACGGCGGCTATAACCTATTAGATGCTATAAGATAAATAAATAAGTCTTAAGTCCAGGCTATATGTGCAAACCTTGTGAAGCCAAATCTTTCTTTTCCCACCTCCTCGCACGTTCACAGGAAGTTTACGCGGCACGCGCGCTGTTTCCTCGTTCGCAGGATGTTTTGCGCTCGCTTTTGAATTCGGAACGGCAGTGCTACCGTTCGGAAATCGCACGCTATTTCTGGCTGACGTAATCTGACTTGAATCTACTAAGTTAGAACACTCTACTTCAAAATGTAGTTCTACTTAAAAAAATTCATAAAGTATTAGATAAGTATTATGAACTTTTTTATACGTTTCTTACGACAGTAAGGTACTTAGTTCGTAACTTGTTTATAGAAACAAGTTACTAACGCATGGCTCATAAAAATAGTTATAGGTACATTCCTTATGTAAATACCTACCAAGTAATTATAGGTACCTATTATATTTACGCACAGTACCTAATCAATAAAAAAGCTACCAAGTATATAAATTGCATATTTTCATTAAAAAAAATGACACTTGCCAATGTATTCCTTTCAATATATTATAGTTATTTATTTACTATACCTACCAATCTTACCTAATCTATTATGATAAAATGGGTAGGTACTTAATAATAATTGATCTAAATTTGCGATTTTGACTTCACCAGAAAGACGCACCTGTCTTCCAAAAAACAAATATCACCTCAACATCGATACATTATTGACCAAAACTGTAGACCATTTCGAAGTGCATTAAACTTCTCTTTGTAAACATTTCTGAGAGTTTAACTCCGAGAATAACACATGGCTCTCAAATCATAACTTCATTTTACCCTTCACCAGCTAAATATACCTGCCGCGCGATGCCAAAAACATTAAAATGATATGAGTCTTATTTTAATAGTAGTGATTATATAATCGCTCTGCCGTTTTATTGTTATATTATTTTTAAATCGAAAAAAATTTACGCAAAAAAAATATATATATCATAACATTAAATCTAGATTCGAGGGCAGTGGAAAATTATTTTGTATTTTATAGTATCTCTTTAAATAGTATCTCTTTTGTTAATTACAATATTAAATAATTTAATTATAATTGTACATAGACTTTAGGGCCTCTTTCACTATCCTCGAGTAAAGTAACCTACTCGTCTATTAAAGTGGCGAGTAGAGCGCAGTGCCAAATAATTTCATAATGTCTGAGTTATGCTAATCGGCATATAAACTTGCCTTTTTTTTTTGAAACTGTCAAAAGTTACTCGGACTTCTACTTGCCAGGTAGCACTAATCGGCGATTAGTTAATCAACTCTAATCGAGCACGATGAAAAGGGCCCTTATAATATATTAAATTAGATAATTATACAATCTCCTTGTGGCAACTGGCAACACTATTTTCTTTTTTTTTTTATACGAAATAAGAGGCGAGCCGCGAGTTTTCTCTTCTCTTCATTAACAAATGTCGAATGTATCTTGAACGCAAAGCTTAAAACATACATAAAATATATAAGACGAGAGGAGGAAAAAAATAGATTTAAATGTAATTTGAAAAGTACACTCACAACAAAAGAAAAGACTAGGTACCTATAGTAGTTATTTATAGATTTACAGTCATGTAGAGACACTAGTCCCTGTATGAAGAGCGATCGACCGGACAACGTTTGATTTTTACTTATTAGTATTGATTAGTCAAATGAACAACCCCATGGCAAGATGGGACAATTGGCGGGCATCCGGCGGTCAATTTATTACATATTAGCTAATGTGCGACTTGGTAACATTATGCTTGAACTTAGATAAATATTAAATACCTCGGAATAGGTACTCAATTAGTTGTACCCTTGGTTGTACCCTGTTGCGAGGCTCTATGGGAGGCAAATTATTGCGGGATCTTGTTCGTTCCCTAAAATCTGTGTGTCTATAATTTGATTGAATGTGGGTTACCACAATGACTGCACTCCACCTGATAAGTAGAAAGTGGACAGTTCATTCTAAACATGTGGGAGACACCACGTTGACACACCAGAATAGGATACTGCCATGCTGCGACACATTATCACATTATTAGTGCGGATTAAGCCAGTGCAGGGCCTGTAGCAAATTCTATGAAGGGGCCAGGGGCCTTTGGTTACCTACTTTGGGTTTACGGTGTAAAATTAAACTATGCCAATAATTTGGCGTCCTTTTGCTTCACCGTTTGAGATAAATAAATAAATAAATAAATAAATAAATAAATTTATTTCTCAAAAAAGCATTACAGTTATATACCTGATTCTTAGTAGTTGTTACAGTAATTAAATTATGCATATAGATATAGCAGTTAGTAAAGCTAAGTTATAAGAGTTTCAGTAAATTGGTAACCTACAGACCCACACTAAGATTACTCTTGTGCTGTAGGTCTGTAGTCCCTTCAGTGTCAGCTGTATAGCCTAAGTAATAAATACAATTTTTAATAGTAAGGACTTAATCATTAAGTTTATATAACATTTTCTTAAATAATTTAAGATACTTATCAAATATACTTTAGTTAAATAAATGGAGTGGTATTAATATGGTATAAGTAGATCAGGTTGTGTGTATGAGGATGTGAGAGGGGAGGGGGGGGGGTGTGCGTGTGTGGGGGGTGTGTGAGTGTATGTGTGTAAGTCCCTCTCCATGACACCAGCCTCGTAAGAGTTGGGCATGGAGGGAATGTGTGAGTAGAATGAATGAGTGTGAGGGTGTGTGGATGTGTGTGCATGTAGTGTTATTTAATAACTTTAAGAAGTTCTTCCGTATCCTTGTAATTTTGGGTTTGCAGCCAATTGGTAAGGGCTCTCTTGGCATCCTTCTTGTTAAATTTTACAAGATCTGTAATTTTTTTATTTGCTTTATTGTATAAATATGGACCAAGGAAAGATTGGTGATGTTTGGCAAGTTTAGTATTGAATTTTGTTGATTTGAAGACTATATCCTTTCTTCTTTTACTATAAATTTTTGTTAAATCTATTGAAGCGGCTAGTTTATGTTGAATGAGGAGTAAGTTTTCAATGTATAATTGTCGGACTGACAGAACCTTACATTCTTTGTAAAGATCTGTAGTTGGAAATCGAAAGGGTTTATAAGTTGCAACTTTGAGAACAGCCCTTTGTGCTCTTTCGAGCTCCAACATGTATGTAGTGCAAGCTCCTCCCCAGGATGTGTTGCAGTAGGTTAGAATGGATCTACATAGTGCGTTGTAAACGTTAATGATAAGATCACGATCCGCCACCTCACGCAGATTTTTGAAAACGAAGATAAGTCTGCGCACTCTTTTACTCAGTGTGTTGATTTGTGGCTTCCATGACATTTTATAATCTAGTATGACTCCTAAATATTTAATTTGAGATACACTTTGCAAACATGGACAGCTACATTTATGATCATTAGAGCATTGCTTCAAATGTGTTTTCAGTTCTATATTTGAAATTCTACCGCGAGCATTTGAAAACATTATATATTTTGTTTTTTCTATGTTAAGGGTAAGCAAATTCATTCGTAGCCATTCTGTGACAGTTTTAAGACCTTGTTCAGCAAGATTTTGGGCTTCTTCCCAATTTTTCCCTGTGAAAATGAGAGCAGTGTCGTCTGCATAAGAGAAAATTCTACATTGCTTCAACTCTAAATTACACAGGTCGTTGATATAAATTAAAAACAGGTTGGGACCCAAAACGCTGCCTTGAGGGACCCCGTATTCAACCAGTGATTCGTCACTAATAACTGTACCAATTTTAGTCCTTTGAGTTCTACCTTTTAAATAACTCTGCAACAGTTGCAGGGAGTTATCCCGTATTCCTACTCCTTCAAGTTTATTTACAAGCTGCGGTACAGAGACAGTGTCGAAAGCTTTTGCAAGATCAAGGAAAACTCCAATTACTTTATTTTTCTGATCTAATTGATGGACTATATGGTTTGTTAATTCTGCAACGGCACTTTCTGTAGAACGGTTTGTTCTGAAGCCAAATTGAGATGGAGAGTATATATTGAATTTTTCTAGGTATGATGTGAGTCGCTTGTTAATAATCTTTTCTAATATTTTGGATATGGATGGGAGAATAGCAATAGGTCTATAGTTTTCGACGCTGTCTCTGCCACCAGCTTTGTGAATCGGAATTATAATCGATGTCTTGAAGGCTTGAGGAAAAATACCGGAGTTTAGACTGCAGTTGCCCAGATGGGTTATTAATGGGGCCAATATATCGGAGGATTCTTTGAGTACCCTATTTGGAATTCCATCATACCCCAGTGCACAGTCATTCTTTAGATTTCGGATTAAGCTATGTACTTCTGTAACGTCAGTTTCAAGTAAACCAAGAGAGTTAGTCTGAGGTGAACTTTGAGTGGTATTTTGAGAGTCTAACGGCGTGTCCTTTAAAATTTTGGCTGCTAAACATTTGCCTACGCTAGAAAAGTAATTGTTAACATAGTTACTGGCTTCAGATGTTCAGTTCAGATGAATGCGACAGCAGCGGAGAAGTTTGCTGCGAGCACGGTGAAAAAAATTGAATTTTGAAATTAAATGATCGAGTAATTTGTTACAAGCGCGGTGCAATATATTATTAGGATTTTAATTAAGAAGGTATGAGCAGCTGGTTGCGAGCGCGGTAAAATTTTTGACAATTAATAAAAATGTTTAGTATAAGGTGTAAAATTGTTTTAAATAAGCTAAGTGTAATACTAAAGTAAGCAATATTAATTATATAATAACAGAGTGAAAAAGCTGGACCAGATAAGCTGTAATACCTAGTTATATAAGTTTCTCATGTAAGTGAACCTAGTACTTAATGAGAAATAAAGATCGAAATTTGCTGCAAGCATTGTTTTCCATTCCAACCTTCGATCATATTTTTTTTTTATGATAGTGAGTGACAAGACGAGCAAATCAGGTGCCTGATGGTAAGCATCATGATTGCCCATATCAGACACAATGCCACCCAGTGATTTAAAATTCAAAATTCTGCACGGCACTGCACTGTGCCTGTCACCCTGAGATATTAGTTGTTGAATCTCGTCATGCCCAGTAATTTCGCTGGAAACATTGCCCTTCAAACTCAAACTCAAACTCAAACAGATTTATTCAAATAGGTCATAATCTGACACTTTTGTACGTCAATGAAGATACAGTACTGAGTCTACCGTGCGTTCGGAAAGATACCTCTACAAGAAGAACGCACAAGAAACTTGTAGGGCTTAATTTTTTCAACAGATAGTTTCACAATATTTGGTTTGGTTACATTCGTTTTCTTTGAAGGTGCCGCGAGGCGGCTATGCAGAAGTTTCCAGGCATCTTTGTCCTCTATGTACTGGTTGACTTTATAATAAGCCTTCTTAAGTAAAGTAGATTTTATATAGGTTTTGAATTTACCCTCTGAGAGCCCAGTTATCTCTTTTGGGATTTTATTATAGAAACGTACACTATTTCCTAAGAATGTCTTTTTATTTGTTTTAGATAATCTAAAGCTAGGTACAGCTATTTTGTCTTTATTCCTAGTATTAAAATTATGAAGGTCACTATTTAATTTTAATTTATGTAAATTTTTACGCACATACATGATGTTCTCATAAATGTATAAGGATGGTAGGGTCAGTATGTTTATTTCTTTAAATAATTCCCTCAGGGATTCGCGTGGACGCATCTCATAGATGGCACGAATCGCACGTTTTTGTAGTATAAAGATAGTTTCTATATCTGCAGCTGACCCCCACAACAGAATCCCATAAGACATCAAGCTATGGAAATATGCAAAGTACACTAATCTCGCCGTGGCTACATCTGTTAGTTGCCTAATTTTATAAACCGCGTAAGCTGCAGAGCTTAGTTTCCCTGAGAGCTCGGTGATATGAGTGCTCCATTGCAGTTTAGAGTCTATATTTATGCCAAGGAACAAAGTTGCATTGTCAATAGTCAATATTGAGTCTTTCACCGTCAAGAACTATGATTGGTTCTATACTTCTGACGTTAGGCAACGAAAATTTCAAACATTTAGTCTTTTTCGCATTCAATAACAGATTGTTTGCTGTGAACCATCTGGATATACTTGCTAAAGTATTATTAACATGTACTAGTGAAGTATCCTTCCTATCAACTTTAAAAATCAATGACGTATCATCGGCAAATAGAACTATATCTGCTAGACCGTGGACCATGTAAGGCAAATCGTTAATATATGCCAAAAACAGGAAAGGACCCAAAATTGATCCCTGTGGGACTGTGGGACTCCCATCTTGACAGGGGAACTAGCAGATGTGATACCATTGACGCTAACCTTCTGCTGCCTACTAGACAAGTATGATTCCACCAGGTTCAGGGCATTCCCATGAATTCCATATACTTCTAACTTGCGCAGTAACGTGCAGTGTTCTACACAGTCGAATGCTTTGGAAAGGTCACAAAACACTCCAATGGCATCCTGTGAACTCTCCCAAGCCTCCAAGACAAGAGTCATGAGATGACAGCCTGCATCGGTTGTTGATCTGCATTTGGTGAAACCATACTGGTTTGAATGCAATATTCTATTTCTATTGAAATGTGACAGCAGTTGGTTTAGCATCAATTTCTCAAAGATTTTACTTAATACTGGCAAAACAGAGATTGGCCTATAGTTTGAGGGATCTGTCTTACTTCCCGATTTAAAGATAGGAGTGATTTTACTTATTTTCATTAGTTCTGGAAACGTGCCTTTATCTATGCATAGGTTAAATAAGTCTGCTAAGTAAGGAGCAATTGTGTTTATTATAGAATCTAGCATTTTTACAGATAGACCCCATAGATCTTCAGTAGCTTTAACATTTAAACTCTTGTACGTCTTTTTGATATCAATTAATGAGATGTGTTCAAACGAAAATTCAGGTATGGTGCGTTGGAAGTTTTCTTTAAGAAAAGCCTCCGCCAAGTCTGGGGATGAATCAAGTGACTTGGTCGCGTTCAGGGCTATGTTAGAGAAGAAATCGACAAAAATATTAGCGACTTCCTCAACATTTGTAATGTGTTCATTATTAATTAATAATTTATATTCAGAATCTCTACATTTATCTTTACCTGTTTCTACGTTTATTGTTTTCCAAACCGTCTTAATTTTATTACTTGATTTGCGAATTTTGTCTCTAATATTTATGGCTTTTGCTTGGATGCACACAGCTTTAAAAATTTTTGAATAACATTTAACATACTCATGAAATGATTCTGAATTGGAATGGGCTTTATCCCTATATAACTCATACATTATATTATCTCTACTTTTCCTGATACCCTTGGTAGCCCAATCACTAAATTCTAGTTTCCCATTCGAGTGTAATTTCTTTTTGGGACATATCTCATTGAACTCCTTACTTATTACAGAAAATATGTTTTCATAATTGAAATTAGGGTCTTCCTCAGAGACAGCGACATTTTCCAGTTTTGATTCTATATTATTCCTAAGCTTTTCGAGTTTATATGTTGTTAGGGGCCTATGTTCAATTGTTGGTTTTTCTTTTGATTTTTCACTTATAAATTCTAGTGAGAGACCCTTGTGGTCAGACCTAACTCCACCCGTTATTGATAACTTCCTACTTTCGAAATTGGTAAAGATATTATCAATACAGGTCGATGAGGTAACTGTAACTCTTGTGGGCTCAGAGAATAGGTAACTCAAACCGAAGGACTTAAATAAACTAGTCAAATTAGTTTTATCTGGAGAATCTGACAAAATATCAATGTTAAAGTCACCGCATACAAGTACATGTTTATTACTTTTACAAATTTTGTTTAGAATTATTTCCATAGAGGACATAAAAGAAGTGAGATTCGAGTTCGGCGGCCTATATACACATAAGATTATGTGCTTTTTCACTTCTACACAAGCCACCTCGCAAGTTCGTTCCACAGAACAGCTGACAATATCATTTCGCTCTTTATATTTAATTGATTTTCTTAAAAGTATAATCGAGCCACCTCCTTCAGCAGATGTTCTGTTGAACTTACTGGCCACCTGAAAATTATTAACATTAAATGACATTTTATCATTTTTTAACCAAGTTTCACAGAAACATAAAATATCATAATTATATTTATCTACAAGTAATTCAATGTCGTTAATTTTGCCAGAGAAGCGGTTTATATTTTGATAGAATAAAGATAATGTACAAGTACCACTCTCTGTTGTCTTAGAAATTAGTTTAAATTATTTTCCACAGTGTTATTTTTAGTACATATACTAATCACTGTGGAGTCATTATTTAACACCGTTATATTACCTATAACTGAATTAATATTATAAGCTACCAATGTAGCAAGCATCGAAATGCATTTCTTCGAACAGTACATAATATTGTCCGGGGTCAGTTGAAAGTTTTTAATAAACTTATTCATGTCAAAAAACATTAATTTGTCACTATGACGAGATGTCAGATTATGAAATAAATTGTTTATCATATGTGTGTGTTTATTTTGAGTTGAAGTTAACAATGAACAATATGGTAAGGCACACAGCATAATCTTAAAACAATTTATTTCAAGGAGAGAGGTTATGTTATTAATAACCTCCCTTTTGTCTATACCTATACTTTGTCCTATTAAGATGACAATAACTGTATTACTATCTATAGTATGAGCACTACTCCTAATCTTATCACATATTTGTGTGTAAGATGCACCGGGCATGCAATGATTATATATTATACTAGCGACCCGCCCCGGCTTCGCACGGGTAGCAGAAGTAGGTATAGTGGACGTTTATCAGGAGTAAATTCGTGATACATTGTATTTTAATAAATATAACCCTAATGGTTTACGCAGCGCACGCAAATTAATGACTATTTCTGTTACAATGACCAAACCTTAACACATGTTATAATTTATCGTGGGCTATTTTGAAGATATTGATGAGTACTACAAACCCCCTAGTACATTACTTTATTCTACCACCAATACTTTTCACACCACATGAAAAATAATCACTGCTTCGATTATTGTGACTAAACCAGAAAAGATGGATATAATCTATGTATACTGTTTTGTAGGTATTGATAATTAATACAATCCCCTAGTACATTACTTTAATCTACCACCGATAGTTTTCACACCGCATGAAAAATAATCACTGCTTCGATTATTGTGACTAAACCAAAAAAGATGGATATAATCTATGTATACTGTTTTGTAGGTATTAATAAGTACTACAAACCCCTAGTACATTATTTTACTCTACCACCAATAGTTTTCACACCGCATGAAAAATAATCACTGTTTCAATTATTGTGACTAAACCAAAATAGATGGATATAATCTATGTATACTGTTTTGTAGGTACTGATAAGTACTACAAACCCTAGTACATTACTTTACTCTACCATCAATAGTTTTCACACCGCATGAAAAATAATCACTTTTTCGATTATTGTGACTAAACCAAAAAAGATGGATAGAATCTATGTATACTGTTTTGTAGGTATTGATAAGTACTACAAACCCCTAGTACATTACTTTACTCTACCACCAATAGTTTTCACACCGCATGAAAAATAATCACTTTTTCGATTATTGTGACTAAACCAAAAAAGATGGATAGAATCTATGTATACTGTTTTGTAGGTATTGATAAGTACTACAA
This sequence comes from Hemistola chrysoprasaria, assembly GCA_947063395.1. Taxonomy (NCBI): domain Eukaryota; kingdom Metazoa; phylum Arthropoda; class Insecta; order Lepidoptera; family Geometridae; genus Hemistola; species Hemistola chrysoprasaria. The sequence goes on along the minus strand of OX346727.1, from coordinate 11,158,945 downwards.
ACCCCTAGTACATTACTTTACTCTACCACCAATAGTTTTCACACCGCATGAAAAATAATCACTTTTTCGCTTATTGTGACTAAACCAAAAAAGATGGATATAATCTATGTATACTGTTTTGTAGGTATTAATAAGTACTACAAACCCCTAGTACATTATTTTACTCTACCACCAATAGTTTTCACACCGCATGAAAAATAATCACTGCTTCAATTATTGTGACTAAACCAAAATAGATGGATATAATCTATGTATACTGTTTTGTAGGTATTGATAAGTACTACAAACCCCTAGTACATTATTTTACTCTACCACCAATAGTTTTCACACCGCATGAAAAATAATCACTGCTTCAATTATTGTGACTAAACCAAAATAGATGGATATAATCTATGTATACTGTTTTGTAGGTATTGATAAGTACTACAAACCCCTAGTACATTACTTTACTCTACCACCAATAGTTTTCACACCGCATGAAAAATAATCACTTTTTCGATTATTGTGACTAAACCAAAAAAGATGGATAGAATCTATGTATACTGTTTTGTAGGTATTGATAAGTACTACAAACCCCAAGTACATTACTTTACTCTACCACCAATAGTTTTCACACCGCATGAAAAATAATCATTTTTTCGATTATTGTGACTAAACCAAAAAAGATGGATATAATCTATGTATACTGTTTTGTAGGTATTGATAAGTACTACAAACCCTAGTACATTACTTTACTCTACCACCAATAGTTTTCACACCGCATGAAAAATAATCACTTTTTCGATTATTGTGACTAAACCAAAAAAGATGGATATAATCTATGTATACTGTTTTGTAGGTATTGATAAGTACTACAAACCCCTAGTACATTACTTTACTCTACCACCAATAGTTTTCACACCGCATGAAAATAATCACTTTTTCGATTATTGTGACTAAACCAAAAAAGATGGATATAATCTATGTATACTGTTTTGTAGGTATTGATAAGTACTACAAACCCCTAGTACATTATATTATTCTACCATCAATGCATTTCACAGCGCACGCAAATTTATGAATATGGTAATTATATTATGTAACACCTTGGTTCACAATATTGCAGTTTTCTTACGGATCCCCATTTTTTTTCAAAATCTCATATAGCCTATGGCACTCACACTGAATTAAGCTATCCATAAGTGAAAGAATTTTTAAAATCGGTCCAGTAGTTTCGGAGCCTATTCGTTACAAACAAAAAAACAAAAAAACAAAAAAACAAAGTTTCTCTCTTTATAATATTAGTATAGATGATTACTCTCATTGCACAACAGAGAACCAAAATCTACACCAATCCGGTCTGAGAAAACAAGTACCTTAGTCCTACTATGTCCAGCAATACATTGCATCTCCCTCCGAGCCACTCGCACAGGAACAGCACATGGTGATTGTGAGGTCACCTGAGGCTCAGTTGATTTTGTTTGCAATTTTGAGTTAATGAAATCTACATTACTTGTAACCAACTGGGCCAGATCTATAGCAGTATTATCAGTCTTCAGACCGGAACACAGTAATGTTTGCACATTACTGCTTGGCGGATGAATCTGGCAAAGGTGTGGTACTTCCCCAGGCGGCCCCCTGCTAAAGAGGCCTACCACTACAAAAAATACCAGTATTTAGTGAATAGAAGGGCATTCCCTTCTTAAAAATCACGACGGAGGCAGCAGTGGTAATGTAGAGGTTGGAAAATCAGGACCCACGAGGTAGAGACCTATATCTCTATAATAGTTTGCAAGAGCTACTGGCTCGTTACCTACTCGTAGGACCTCATGAGCGATGAGGTCCCGCGGGTTCGATCCCCAGGCAGGCAACAAGTGTTACTTATTGGATATATATAAGTACCTATAGAAGTAGATGTACCATAATTATGTATACACCCGATAAACTTTGTTCACTATACAGGCACAGAACATGAAGAACAGTATGTTCATCTAAGGCCTGTCGTCGAGTTAATTGCCTACTCTTGCGTTGACTCTTAGGGTTGTCACTTTCATTTTTAATTTATATATTATTTGCGTATTGCAGTACAATTTTTTATATAAAACTGCGCTAAATAACTAAATGTAGTGGCCGGTGAGAGCAGGCCAATGCGAGCGGACGTGCAGCGTACTTGAACCCGCGCGATCACAATCACAGCACGGCCCACTGCCGACACCCGAGTCCCCATCAGATTATGCTTATGTGTGCGTGCGTACTGGGCGCCGGGTAAGCACGCACACATTCAAACCGGCAGCGGCCAACTTCTATGACGATGACTTAGTGTGTGATCACAGATCAAGGGAGATTTGGCTATTACGCAAAATTGTTCGTGTCCCGATGTCTTCACATTTCTCCCACCAACTACACTAACACAAAAACAATAAGTACGGCGCACATGCTCATATTTCTCACGCACACAACGAAAATTGCTGATGCGTTCCCAAGGGCCACGCCCCCTCGCCAAATCTCCCTTTTTTGTATGATATGAGTGTGTGATACAGGGCTACTGAAAAATGATCAGTTAGCATTTAGGAACCTCTTGTCATCTCATTATACATTAGCTACTCATTTGGAACAACTTTCACTATAAATCCGACAAAAAAATCATCTGCTGTTTTCTTACATTTTGCGCATGCCAAAGAAAAGAAATTTTTCGACACACTATCATGGCCATTGTTTTACGCGATTGCTTCCAGTTCCAAATTATAAGAATGCCCTTGATGATGCGGATTACCAGTAACCCTGTATAATCTTAACTTTGGAGACTTAATGATTTTAAAATGAAATAAAATACAATTCAGCAGCTAATTGGCAACACTGTAGATAGTGTCATAAGGTCGTGAGGCACAACACGATCATCTCGACCACAGTGTATTGCTTACAGTAGGTTAAGTCTCTTGAAATTTATTTATTTTGCCATTTAAGGTGTACGCACACTCATCTCATCCGAGTCGAAAGAAGCGAATTTTAGAATTATTTACAATAATTGATTGAATTTGGCGTTACTTTTCGGAACTCCATTGTAAACTCCTAGAACAAGAATATTTAGTTTTAAGTTCCGCTTTTTAGTGTCAAAAGCCACATGCACAGTGCACCGCCCTCCCGCAAGCAAAATTGCATGCAAAGAGGAAATGCTATTAGGTATTATTTTTGTTAGTGACACCATTGATATATCGACACGTGTTTCGCTTTTACACGACGCACCATCAGGAATTAGACTCTGATCCCGCCTTAAGGGCGAAAAATGTTAGTACGACGCCGCTCCTTGAGATGTTACCTCACTGAACCGCTGGACCCAGACACACAGGAAATTCTACGTAACCTCGCACATCGGACTCGGATTCGGACGATTTGACGCGGGGATAATATATTTTACATGCACCTACGAGATTATTATGAAGAATTTTAAAATTCCTTTCGTTCGACTCGTTCTGCGGTTTGGATAGAAAAAAATAGAAAAATAGTAAATGCCTTATTACACAAAATTACAACATACATATTACTTACAGATTAAAAATAGATTATAACCCGTTTTAAGTAAAAAAAAATAAACCGGTGGGTAGGTCTTATAGACTAACAAATTAAGTAACGTAGTGGAATATAAATTAGTTTTATATCGAAACATTGATTTTCTACTTATTTGTTTTTTTTTTTTTATGATAGTGAGTGACAAGACGAGCTCATCAGATGCCTGATGGTAAGCATCATGATTGCCCATATCAGACACAGTGCCACCCAGTATTTTAAAATTCAAAATTCTGCGCGGCACTGCACTGCACCTATCACCCTGAGATATGAGTTGTTGAATCTCATCATGCCCAGTAATTTCGCTGGTAACATTGCCCTTCATATCGGAACACAGTAATGTTTGGACATTACTGCTTGGCGGATGAATAACTGGCAAAGGTGTGGTACTTCCCCAGGCGGCCTCCTGCAAAAGAGGCCTACCACTAAGGTACCACTAACCTACCACTAAGGAAGTTCCCCTTCTATAGTTGTCTATGTTCTGTGGCTCAAGTCTAGCAGTCTAGACTTCAGACGCAGTGAGACGCCAGCTACCTAATTAGAAGCTGTGGTTATTTATTTACTTTTATATTATATCTTTTCTATTTTCAACGGCTCATTAGCGTTGATTTCAAAAGGGTTTTTAATTTTTTTTAATAAAATCGCATACTTATTAATAATTTTATAACATCAAACCATTTAGTATTTCGTGGTAGGGGTAAATGAACAAAGTATCAAAACTTTAAAAAAATATTTCACTTATACAAAATAATAATTCAGTGTGAGTAACATAGGCTAGGCTATGTATTAGATTTTGAAAAAAATAAATGCAACGCGGTCTTTCGCCGATTTTTATCAAGTATCATTCCATCGTTCGTGTAAATACCATTTCTAGCTCCGTGGTTCCTATTAAAATCCGAGGAGTAACATTACATTGGGCCACAATACCTCCGACAATTGAATAACGATTCTAAACACTGCTCTAGGACACGCTGTGGGGACAAGGGTCCTCGATAGGGATGGGAGTATGCTATCGATAATCGATAACATAAAAGTATTCATCGATGGAAAAACATAACATAACATCACGCCTTTTCCCCGAAGGGTACTTCAGAGGTGTACCTAGGACTCAATCTCAAGTTAGTAGATACACCCACTTTTAGGTCCGTTTTAGTCATGTTTTTAATCCCATATGTAACTTATTGCCATCTACCGCCAATTTCAGACTCCAGGCTATTACTGAGATAATTCTTAAGGGAAAAATCCAAATAAAACTTTGCCTGAGTGCCGTAATAATCGACCGCACGACCCAGGACTCAGTCCCATAGTAGATACACCCACATCATCTTAATATCGATTATCGATAACAAAGCCTCATCCCTAAATCTCAAGCACGCTCAATGGTCAAATGCCCAATCGTCGCAACAACCTCGAGTGGATACAGAATTGATACGGGACAGTGTTTACAATCAATCTCCCTACTCGGATAGGACCTTAGAATTATTGCGCAGTTTGAAAAATTTTTTTTTTATTTTTTTTTTTTTATAACTAAATATGGCAGAGTGCCTTTATTGAAAAAAGACTAAACAATAGAGCTACCTACTTACTACCTACCCTATTTTCTATAGGCTGGCATGTCGGCCTGTGGATTTTCGAAGCGTTCTATGGTATAGTGTATTTAGTTTGAAAAATTAAATAATAAATATTGAGGGGTTACAGAAAATAATAATTATAATGCAGGTACCTCTACTCATTTTATAACGGTGGTAAATTGCTATCAACTCTTCAGATGGGCAAAATAGGAACTGCGGCTTGTCAGCTATTTTGATAACAAATTAGAAAGAAACCAGAAAAAAATCTATGATGATGTCTTATTCCATGGTACCTCGTCGGCTGGTTAATGCACCATTGTACTAAGGTGTGTAGAAGTAGTGAAGAATAGCCAAGCCAAAGTGAAGATAAGCGTGACTCTTGGCAAGACAGGATTCGGAGAACTGTAACTGCAAGCTTTACAGCAGCAAGAATTTTTGTAAATCAGTATATTATCAGTATATAATAATTATTAATATTATCTTTTTTTAACTACCTACCAATTCTGAAATATTTGCTTACAGCTACATTAATATACTTAGTCATTTTTCATTCTAGACCAAAATCGTCAAACTCGCTATTTATGGTTTGTAAAATAATATAGCTTGATCTCTGACAGCTGAACAAAAATCTATATTTTGATCACATGGCCTTAAGTTAGGTAGACCTAGACAAATGATATCATATCAGGTAATATCTTTAAATTATTAATCAAATACCCTCTTAGAACTTAAGGATCGGAAATAAGGGCATAAAATTAATTTTTGTTAGTAGCTATATTTCACAAGACTTTCCTCTTTCACATACAGGCTTACAAACCATATTGTCGTTCTTACGTTCTATGCAGTAGTAATAGTTATTGTTCTTTGAAGCAGGTATGCTAAATGCTAACACTAAATAGACAATGTATTGAGTAGTCTGGCGCCCTCATGAAATATGCCCGACAGGATAAAGATCACTTGAAAGGTGATAAAGGCTAAAGGTTTAACAAAATATGAATTCATTATAAGTAAGTTTTACTTCATTGTTCACTAATTTCGGTCCGTGTTCAAGTTTAGTTAGGTTTAGGAAATGGATTTCGGTTAACAAATTAACGTTATATTGGGTAGATACCTACATTGAGAGCTAACGAAGGGGATTCAATTCAATTCAATTTTATTTCAATAAACAATTATTACATTGTGTCTGAAATTATAACATAATAAATAAATATAAAAGTCAACAAAATATTATGTCCTTAGTATACATAATTCTTAATAATTTTGCTAAGGCAAAACATAACATAACCTACAATCACACCACCCACATTTTACCAGTAAGTTTAATATGTTATTGGTCCCATGTAATAGGGGGCGAGCCTTAGATGGCAAGGCTCACCCCCTATTACATGGGGCACAGTTCTAGACTCTAGGCAGTTATTGAAATAATTCCTAATATAAAAATCCAATATTTAACACTTTGCCTGACCTGGGGATCGAACCCAGGAGCTCCTGATCGGCAGTCGAGCTTGCGCCCTCTACGCCTAAATTATAGAAGTCAAAAGCAGTCAAAATTATAGAAGATATAACTGTGGAAGATAAGCTAGAACTGTTTTCAGTATCTGTAAAGTAGGTACCTACTTCCTATAAAACACTAAACTTACTGCAAGCTCCGGAAGAATTAGCAGATCAGACATGATTGATGTGTACGCCCGCACTAAAACCCCAGAAGTAAAACCTCCCCCATAGACGGCCTCGCAAAAACGCAAATCTGTCCCCAAGTTATCTGGCGACAGCGACAGCTTTCTGGTTCGCACCGTCTAGGTGTCTAGGTGGTCTAGGTCACCCTTGACTTTAGGACTAGCGTTCATCACTGTCCACTGCTCGGTAAGCATAAAAGCATAGGTCATTAAAAAAAAATCTCGCTATGATGAGAGTTCAGTGTGTCGTGAGTGTCGCGCAATCCATACGTAGTGTGTGACTATGGATTTTTTTAGTCACGTCAGTCGTCAGTCATCAGTCGTCAGTCATTGTAAGTGTGAAAGCATTCTTATAATGTTATACTGTTATTCTAAAATAAAGGTAGGTAAACCACAGAGATAACTGCGTAACCTTAAAAATGGTTCACTTTACAGTTCATTCTGAATTACCTAATAATTTAATTAGCATACATTTGTGGGCAATTAAGTGTTGTTTTATCTACCAGCTACTGTTCTGCGGTTGCAAGTGTGAACTACGGATAGGTGTGAATAAATGTACCTGCGCAAGTACTTAATGATTATGAAAAGGGTATCGTCAACTTTTGAATCTACTTTATGAATGCAAGGCATTTGAAGTGTGAATATAATTCTCATCAGTATCTTCGTCGTCTTCGTCTCGCTAGCAATTTTCCCGGCTATAGTCAGGATCCGCTTGCTTCAGTTTTATAAGGAAATAATATTTGTAAGGCAAAGTAAAGCCAATGCATAAGTAGGGCGTACCTATTAAATAGGTACTAATTATCCCGTGTATGGAAGTTGTCCCATATTATTATTTTAACCTAAGTACAATCGACTTTGTAATTGGAGCCAAAGAATAAAAGAAGATTCCAAGAATTCAATTATTGTAATATATTGTAAGTAGTCCATAAGGATATAAAATCAGTAAGACTGAATTTAAACTCAGAACACTGAAGCACAGAAACTGAAAAAGCAGTTAAACTGAGTCTGAACTAAATACATAGTAAAATAAACATATATTGGTAAAAATCTAAAAGTTCTAAAAAATATAATTTATATGAACATAAATATTAAACATCACATAAATAATTTCCACATTCCACGCCCATGGAGAAAACAGGATTTTTCTCGTGAGTGGATTCCACTCTATAAAAAAGTTAAAACAACAAAGTCATGTTAAAAACTGTGGACCAATAATCCCAGCGGCATTCATCACCGTTTTTATTCGCGGCACACGCACTGAATCAATTTTACGGCTCGATAGTGGTTTTAGTGGGATGTATAACGCCATTAGTTTTATTGCCGCTGCCACGTTGCTGGAAGCTGACAAATAATATTTTGTGGTAAAGCATGTTTTGTAAGAGAATATCTGTTTCCATCCAAGTTTGGCTAAAAATGCGTTTTCCGTGAAAAAGGTTAGCTTATAGCACACCTCGGACACTCAACTCAATTGGAAACATGGAGTTTTGTACACGCGCAAATGTGCGTGAGGCGCGAGCTTCGTCGGCTCGCATCGGAGCTCAATCTTACTCACGGGGGGTGAGGAAGGCCCGATTGGTGGGCGGATGACAGTGTCCATTAAGTAGTATTATTATCAGTTCTGTGCTTATAGTAGAAACTTTTGTGTCATTAAATGCACTTCATGCATTCGATCCCTCAGGTCAGGCAGTGTTTTATATTGGATTTCTCCATCAAGAATTATCTTCATAACTGCCTGGAATCTGGAACTGTGATAGATGGCAATAGGCTGGCCCCCTATTACATGGGACCAATAACATACTGGCGAAATGTGGGTGTACCTACTATGGGACTGTCCTGGGTACACCTCTGCCTACCCCTTCAGGAACATCTATCTAAACCTCCTCATGGGATATAGAGGTAAACTTTTTATTTAGACAGTTTCTTGAAATCGGTTATTTTGTAAGAAAACCAACACTATTAGGAATACGAGTATAGCGCAGTAACAGCGCTGTGGAACGCAAACTCTACACGTTAGCGACCAACCATGAAACTGTTTTCAGCCGATATTTTTGGAAAGAACATAATTATATACGTAAATTTAATGTATAAGTTGCACGTTAGTTTCTATAGCCGAATTGACGTTTTTATAACATACCTGTCCGTTATTAAAAATTACTCAAATGAGTTCATAATGAGATGGTGTTTTTATCATCGTGGAAAAATGGTTACATTTATTTTCACTTTTATATTTAGATACAATTGTGTTTAAAATTGGAAGCATTTAGTGCAATATTCCCGCCTCAACATACAGTCACGCATTGTTCCCGTTGGGGTAGACAGTGACTTTTTATTTCCACTTGACATACGACTTTTGCTTTTTTCTCGCTCGACAGTTGTACGGTACTCAGCGTGAAACTATCCTCCGCACGCGAAGATGCTTCCCGATCTAACGTGCAGTATGTGCTGAATCTCTTGATAAGTACGTAACTCACCTATTGTCTTATACATTTATATAGAATAAATTTTTCACTGCTAGCACGTTTTCTTCCGTAACAGCCGTCAAAGTTTAAGGGCGACACTTTTTTCTTCATCCCCAAAGTTAATCGACCGCGCTTGAATTCGTTGTACAAACGATACACGATAGCCTTAGGGGAAGGGCTTTCATCAATGAATGTCCATAATTTGAAGTCTATCGTACGATTCGTCCAGTTTCAGTAATTGAAATCGTAAAAATCATAGCGCGAAAATGTTCCTGGTGCAGATTTAAATTAGCTCGCAAACAATGTGGCGGGAGATTTTGGAATTGGAACGTATCTACCTTTAATTACTTATAAATCATATTCTCAAAATAGATTATAACTGGCCAGTCTCTCATACATAAAACTTTTTTTCGCAATACTTTCTGAGTGGTCTAATATACTACATACAACAAAATATTTTCTTAATGAAATCCCACGCAATGACGTCAAAGATTCTATTGCGATATTGCATTCTACATCCTACGGAAAGCAGAAACACAATATGTCGTAAGATTTTTATTTCTAGACATAAAAAAGGTTGCATATCCGCTGAAACTTAAAAAAAAGAACGCCTTGAGTTCCAAAAAGTTTTTATTAAAATCTTTTTTTATCTCGATGCAGATCTCGGTTCCCGCCGATTCGCTGCATCGATTGAATACTAAAATCGATAACAATGGATGTTTTTACATTTTTGGACAGAATAAGATATTATTGTTCATCGAAATAAAATCACGTTTGAACTGCATTGGTATTATTGGATTATAAAATAAATTAGCTAAGAATAACAACTGGTTACCTATAAAAAGCACTAATTCGGGCCAAAAGGTTTTGGTTTGTATGTTTTTATTGAATCTGTTCTGTATTTACAATAAATAAAGTTCATTTATTGTTACCCAATAAATGTATTAGGTATATATACGAAGTTATGAATAGAAATAGCTTTTTTTTTTAATCCATTTAAATCAAAATCAGAACTATCCTAAACAAACCAAAGCTCGATAACTTAGATAAAGATATTTTTAAGATACAGTATGAAAGATCATTATTCCAATAGGCTATCATACTATCATTAGCAAATATTAGATAGGTGCCTTCTAAATAAACAGTTTTGTCACAAGAGATAGGTTTAAAATGCAAAAAAAAAGCAAACACAACATAACTTTTTTACTTTATATATTTTGTGTCTTCTGCTTTCTAAAGCGATTTTTTAGATTTTTAATGGATTTTGACTTTTGGTTTACTTTAAGTATGTATACCAAAAAATTTAGACATTTTAGATGCATTACAGTGTAGAACTGTCAGAATAGTCAACGACCCCAAGTTCACCGAACACCTATAGTCAGTATGCTCAGGTTTCTTAGTGTTTTTTACCGCATTTACAACGGGGAGTGTTCTGATGAACTTTTCAACTTGATACCGGCGTCACAGTTCTATCATCGTACTAGCCGCCATCGCTTGAGAACTCATCCGCACATAATTGACACGTGGACGTCGCACACTGTGTGATTTTCCCGTTCTTTTATGCGGCATACGTGCAAACTGTCGAATGATCACTCTCTCTGCTGCGGTCTTTCCGTTGAGCTACAATATGGGGCTCTCCAAAAGGAGAGTGAGTGAATAGAGTCTTTAATGTTTGCCAACATACTGGCAGCACCCCTGGTGCTGCTGGTATCCATAGGCGGCGGTAACCGCTCACCATAGCGGTCATGAAAAATGCACGAAAAAAAAATTCGAATTAAAAATTCTTACTTAGTATAAGTAAAAATGGTAAGAAGTATCGAATCGATCGCATAATTGCGTTATTAGGACAATGTCAAGTCTTTTTGCGACTTCCCACGAATAAAATGCAAATGTGTACGTCGAATGCATTAGTTATTACCATTGAACTTCCAATCAATTGGTCTGTAATCGACTTAATAGGACGCAATTGTGCCAGACCGGATTCTCAGAAACTCTGAATACAAAGCCTAATAGGGCTAATAAAAAGGTTTTCGTATAAAAAATGGTCCAAATATAGGTTTTAATACCATTATTTTTCCTGTGCTTTGAGTACATAATTACTTGCAAATGCAATGTAGAAAAAATGGAATGTACTTAATCAATTAGTATTATTACCTACCACCTACATTTGTGGTGTGTAGTTTACAACATCGTACTTACTTATCTATAGATACATGTTTATGGTTCCGTACCTCAAAAGGAAAAAAGAACCCTTATAGAATCATTTTGTTGTCCGTCTGTCTGTTTGTCTATCTGCATGTCCGTCCGTCAAGACACTTTTTAACGGGAACGCGTGGATATCAACTACTCAGATCTACGGTCACTTGTGGCTGTAACATTTTTCTAAGTTAACGCAATCAAAAGTTATGGACATTTTACTGCAAATTTCCATACTTTGCGCAAGGGACTAATAGATGGCGCTGTGTGTTCTAGGCGGATTGTTTTTGGGATTGGAAGCGTTTTGTTTAGGTATCTAGGTATGGAACCCTACACTGTGTATACCACAGAGGAGCTTTCATCCTGATCTGTGGTGCATACATATGTATGCCTTAACAATTATTTTTTTATTATAACAAAAAAAAATGTACTTACTGTAAACACAACATGTTTGTGGTATCTAGGTATAGAACCCTAGACCATTCATTTAATTATGTGCCAAAAATCAATCAAAGAATACGTCAAAACTCGAAACCATGCAATTCCTGTCTAAATTTTTTTCAAACCTTCCTCCAATTTCAAACACGACAGTACCCATCTTTCCCATCAAAAAACGTATTGAATGTACAGCTTATTACTGGCCATTCATCAATTTGTAGGTCCGTAACGGTACCTGAGGAATCCTCATTGTGAAGAGTAAACATTAAGTAAACATCCCATTGAGATCTGATGAAAGCGAATTGCTTGATAAATATGGGTCACCCTCGCAGTTGCAACGCAACGAGTTACTAATTCTCAACCGTGCACCGTTTTTAAAGTAAAGAATTTATTTGTTCAGTTTTTTTATGTCAATACTCAGACCAGAGTGTAGAATGTGCAGTTATCACCATAATTATTTAAATTCGTACCAAAGCGCCGTATCCCGGGACTTGTGACCTAGTTTCTACTTCCTCATACCTCAGAAATAAACATTTACCTTGTAAATGACAAAGATGGCGCGGTGCTAAGCTAATTCGCCCTTTCGCTAACATGTACCCACAATTTTGAAGATATAGAAAATACTACATATAAGTACATAAAATAAAGACAACTAGGAACTAGAAACTAACAATTCAATGATTCAGAGGAAAAAAAACAATATTATCCAAACGAGTTTTCATGTATAAAAACCTGCACAAAGAAAAAAATCTGACAAATAAAACAGCACTGAAAAATTGTTTGGATTAATTTGATTTTTTACTGAATCTTTGTATTGTTATTTTCTAGATCCTAATTGTCTTTATTTTACGTAATTACATGTAGTATTTTTATAAAATGTGTAACAACAATGACACATAATAAGTATGAACTCAACCAATCTGAGCTACCGTGGAGCTACTGAGTATGCCGCCTGAGAGTGCCGCCTCGAGGATTGGTACGGAAGGTGCTAGTTCATATTCATAATATTGTATTTCAAACGACTGCCTCGGTGGCGTAGTGGGCGCATGCTCGACTGCCAATCAAGAGGTCCCGGGTTCGATCCCCAGGTCAGGCATAGTGTTAAATATTGGATTTTTCCATTAGGAATTATCTCAATAACTGCCTGGAGTCTGGAACTGTGCCCGGTAGATGGCAATAGGCTCGCCCCCTATTACATGGGACTAATAACATACTGGCGAAATGTGGGTGTATCTACTATGGGACTGAGTCCAGGGTACACCTCTGCCTACCCCTTCGGGAAAAAGGCGTGAATGTATGTTATGTTATGTATGTTATGTATTTCAAACGAATAGTCAAAATATACTTATAAAAATATAATAATATATTAAAAAAATGTTGTGTCTGTATGTATAAAGTACAAGTACAAGACTACAAGTGATAATACAAGTGATAAGAAGAAGAATACAAGTGATAATAATTTTCACACAAACGAAGAGTTGAATTATCTATGGGTGCCATGAGCGTAACCGATGGCCGTAGTACTAGTTATTATTCTTTGCCAGTAGAAAATGAGACTGATCACAACCCTCGCTTTCCTGCTTTTATTTCCCATCGTAGTCAGTGAAAATGACATTATGATTTTAGAACAGATTACGATACTTTTTATAGAGACCAATATAGTAAAATCATCATCTCATCATCTCAGCAGTTGGTAATCCACTACTGAACATAGGGCTCCCCCATAAAGGGGGGTTTCGCCAATACTCGACACGCTTGGCAGGTGGGTTGTCGAGCGCAGTTCGATGGTTTTTTGCAGAGGACGCTGCTGCCCGTCCTCTGGATCTGTTAACCCTTAACCGACTCTTACTGCAACCATGGGTAGAGAGGGTGGAGCACTATTCTAAAGCCGGTAACTCCACGGCGAATATAATAAAATAAACTGACACAACTTCAAATTAAAAGCGTTGTACTTGTCGGCAATGAGCGGACATATAGCTTTAGCGACCCCTTCCAGTCAACCAGATAGGGTATGATGGGAGGAGAACGGGTGGGTTTGCTATTTTAATTATTTAAAAAAAAATGCAACATCAATAATAAAAAATTAAAATTTGTAGAGAAATCTCTACAAATCTCTACATCTTGAATAATATAACTCGGTACCTATAAAACTCCACCGCTTAAGTATTCTACCCGTGAAATTGTAATCAATCACCATCGGTTTAAGGTGCGTCCTTGATTAGCGATCTCAGGCGATGCATTGTTTCGCGTTGAACAATTGCACATTGCTTTTATTTTGTTATTTTCTCGATTCATGATTTTATATCAGTTTTTTTGTACCTATTAGGCACACTTCTTACGTTCCCGTTAAAAAGTTTCTTGACAGACGGACAGACAGACAGACAAACGGACAACAAAGTGATGCTATAAGGGTTCCTTTTTTCCTTTTGAGGTATAGAACCCTAAAAACTGTTAAAATAAAATTCCCTGTGATTTTTTTAAAAATGATTCTCGTCACATCTATAAAATCACCATTTCCTCTTCCTTACCTATTCCTTTACTGAAAGTGACACTTTGACACGAGTAGGAAGCGTCTACGGCAAGGAAACGATTAATTGTTTTAAAAAGCGTAGCTCTAAACAGGGGCGGCGCGTGCGCATCCGTACCTCTCGATTGTGGGTAGGTGCGCATTTTTTCTAAGTTCATATTTAGAATTATCTTTTTTAGTTTGTGTGTATCGGTTGGTAAGTCCGATGCTTAATGATGTCCTGCTTGATGGGAAAGTATGGAGGAGACCTTTTTAGTTTTTCTACAAGATAAACAGCATTAGCTAATGCTAATAAACAAGATAATAGAAAGAAACAGAAGATGTTTGAGGTAGAAAATTAGACAGATATTATACATTCTATTTGCAGGAGAGAAAATAAACCGGGAATTAAATTAATTTATTACATTTTGTAATATAATAAAATTAATATAATTATTAATATATATAATAAATTAATAATTATATTAATTTTATATATAATTAAGCTTTTATGATCATATAAATTTTATATAATGAGGTTATAAGTTGATAGTCATAATTTTTAAGGAAAAAAATATTTGCTTTTTTTAGAGCGTTTAAATAAAGGCTTTTTTATTTTAAATTTCTTTTAATTTATTTTAAGCCTATCAAATAAAATCAAAACTATAATGTAAGGTCAACGTGGCATTAAAACCAACAGTTCCTTTAAATATTATTCTTAAAAAAATGTACACATCCATAACAACACTTGTCTTAGTAAGTGTTTTCCCTCCTTACCTACCCCATGAAACAAGCAAGTTGTGACAGACAGACGGCCGCGTGAACCGTAGGAAGTCATTAGTCGCGTGCCGGCGACAATGCGGTATTTATAACTATTGATTAGCGGTTACCGGATAGATGGATGGCTGGAGATATACATGTTACTTCTTTCACATATCTGTGCGCCTGGTACAAATAAGTTTCTGCCTTGAGGATGTTTCCGTCTTTCCCTTCTTTATTAGGGTTCTGTGCCCCAAGGGTGCCGAAGGAACCCTGTCCATCCGTCTGTCACAGGGCTCTATCCTATAAACCGTTATAGTAACCTTATACTTGTAATTTTCACAATAACATTTATGTATTCATATAGCCACTATAAAAACAAATAATAAAAATAAAATAAAGTTCATGATTAAAAGTTTGTAGTTTTTTTGTAATGGTAGGCCTCTTTTGCAGTGGGCCGCTTGGAGGAAGTACCACACCTTTGCCAGTTATTTATCCGTCAAGCAATAATGTGCAAACATTACTATGTTCCGTTCTGAAGGGCAATGATATCAGCGAAATTACTGGATAACATAGGGTGGCACTGTGTTTGATATGGGCAATCATGATGCTTACCATCAAGCTGCCATACATTTGTTGCCATACAACCAACGTGTTTATATAATGTCATAACAAGACTTTAACTGCAATAGGAATAAATTCTTATACTAACTAGAAGATACCAGTCCTGGGTACACCTCTGCCAACCTCTGCCTCTGGGAAAATGGCGTGATTGTATGTTATGTTATCTCTACAATATATTCCGTTACGAACGACCGACGAGAAGACGCAAAACTATTTAAATCCTAGCTGTAACTTTAGCGGTAGTATTATACTTAGTATTCTGTACAATATTCAATGTACAAAAGCACCTATCGAGTGACAATAAACCTTGTGACACAGCGGGCACGTCGTAAACAGAATCACTATCGACTCCCGGAGATCAGGAGCCGTCACCCGTTACTCAATACTGGGTTTTGTCACCTCTCACCACGCTACACAATTTATTCAAATGCTGAAGTTGATTGGTAACGAGCTTAGAGCTTTCAGAAAAAGTTGTGCAGCGTAGGCGTACCTTCAAATTTCAAATAATTTATTTGTGATACACAGGTCAGGGTTTTCGTCGATTTGTCACAAAATCGTCACGAAAAAGTATCTGTTATAGTAATCAGAAGAAGAAGGCGAAATTAGCAAAAAAATATCTAATTTTCATACAAATTTACCGATCTGGTGATCCATATCGTATTTTTTTTTTTTTTTTTTTTTTATGATAGTGAGTGACAAGACGAGCAAATCAGGTGCCTGATGGTAAGCATCATGATTGCCCATATCAGACACAGTGCTACCCAGTGTTCAAAAATTCAAAATTCTGCGCGGCACTGCACTGCGCCTGTCACCCTGAGATATGAGTTGTTGAATCTCATCATGCCCAGTAATTTCGCTGGTAACATTGCCCTTCATACCGGAACACAGTAATGTTTGCACATTACTGCTTGGCGGATGAATAACTGGCAAAGGTGTGGTACTTCCCCAGGCGGCCCCCTGCAAAAGAGGCCTACCACTACAATTCGTATGGGAACTATTAATTTTTCTTGCTATTTTGGCAATTCTTTCTTTTGCAAGTTTGTGTATATACAATTTGTTCATGTCTATTTGTGTACATAATGATATAGTAGCATTTTCTACCAGTTAACCTAAAAACTGGAGAAAATGTAACCGAAAATTGGGTGCGGAGTGCTAAAATTAAAGGTTTAACAACTACAGCAAATAATTATGCAAAAACCAAAAATTAAATACTTAATAATAATCTACACTATGTACCGATATTTCAAATACAATATATAATAACAGTAAGTATGTACTACCCACATAAATAAAATAAAATAATTATTACAAACGAGCTCTATAAGGCTCAGGCTTATAAACATCTAGTATAATATAAGAATTTTTTCTGTGGTTACAATAAAATGTGTCCTAACCTAACCTAACCCACACTATGATAACTCTTGTGTTGTGGGCATGTAGTCCCTTCTAGATGCAGCCAATATATAATAATAAGTAAACATAAATAAATAACATTATCCTGATAGCTAAGATTATTAGCTCTTTTCTAGCGGCTGAAGGAAGTTGAGCAATTTTCGGTGGTTTGCATACATACAGTCACGCCTTGTTCCCGGTGGGGTAGGCAGAGACTATTTCCCTCCACTTGCTACGATCCTGACATACAACTTTCGCTTCGTTCACTTTCATGAGATTTTTCATACATGCTCGTCGATTGTAGGTACTTTTCACTTGGCCTTTCCTAAGAACAACGTCAACTTGTTCGGTGGTTTGATCGATTCGAAATTTGGTATCACGTTTCTAGATGTCCTGTCACTTTACATTAACTAATATTAATTTAGACCCTATTAATTCCAGAACCCAGAGTATTGAGATAAAGCTTATGACGTCCAGTCGCGTGCCTCTTCTAGTTAGGTAATAGTATTGAACAAGATTTGTAGGCGGTTTTAGCGCATACGATTTATGTCTATTAGGGTTGGTACTACTATAATTCATCTTGGCATTCAAATAATGTTTTCATGTTTCTTGTAGCATCCGTGGCCCAGTGGAAATTTGGGAATATTACCGGCTTAAAATCCGAAGTTGATCCTGGAATCTCACCATGTGGCCTTTTTACTTGATCTCTACCGTGTTTGCACGATGGATGGCACGTTAAACTGTAGGTTCCGGCTGGCTCCTATAAGATAATATGTAGGGGGCAGTTGTTAGGTCATGTCGGAGGCCTTGTAATTCTCTTGGCGACCAAAAACTGGGAATATGGGTAGTCCATATAACCCATATGAGTTAACTCGAGCAGTGTAATTGGGGTAACACAATCTGTTAGAATATAAATTCAAATTATTATAATTATTTGTTTATCATAATGGAAAACTATGTGCAAAATTTCAGTTTCCTTCATTCTCGGTCAGGATTAGGACTTAAACTTAAGTTCGATGACTAGGTGGCAACGAAAAGGACATATCTCAGCATATTATATGCGTTCCGTTACGTTAGCACTATTATTTATTCTGTGGTTCCGTGCTTGTATTGAGCGCGCTGTTTTTCAGTTATGCCTCTTTCCGTAGCAGTAGCGAAACTGCGGGGCATATAGCTACATAGTATATTTTTATATTATTCTGGTGACAACCCTGCACCCGCCCCGACCCGGTGGTTTCAATTATCAGGTCAAGTGGTCATGAGATACAGTAGGTCTTGTTTGTAAACGTTGGTCGACTCTTTGACCTCCGACTCCCGTCTATTAACTGACATTTATGCTTTGTTAACTCACTGTTAAATGTTAAATCATACTTTCGGATTTTCTGGATTATTCGCGTTCTGGTTGAAGCTGGGCCTTGCTTTTATAATTATACTAGCTGTACCCTGTGGTTTCACCCGCGTAGACGTCGTTCATTGATCGTAAATTTATAAAAGCTAATGAAAATTATTTTCTTGAAACTAGATTTAGTCGTTCTGAAATATTACGATTCAAATATAAGTAAGTCTTATAATACTGCAATTCCCCAAACAAATAATAGTAAATATTACAATAGCCCATATGTAATGGATTTAAAGATCTATAATAAACTAGCGCGTTGTATTGTTCCCGTGGGAATATCGGAAAAAAGAGTACCGCATGTGTTATTTCAGGGTCTAAGCTACCTACATACCAAATTTCAGCCACGGCCGTAGTTTTGGCGTAAAAGAGTAACAAACATCCATCCATCCATCCATCCTCACAAACATCCGCATTTATAATATTAGTAGGATAACCTACCAAACTAAAAATATTAAACAATAAAAAGTATAGAATTCAATTAAAATCCATAACTAATTCATAAAGCTTATAACAGTGTAAAAGAATGTTTTAACTAGACGAGACGAGACGAGTTACATATTAAGTTAAAAATAAGATACTTATATGATAGTAATTTTTTCAATTTTAAGTTGCTATTTAGTAAGTAAATAAATAAATAAATAGTATGGGACAACTTCCACACACGGTTATCTGGTCCCAAACTAGACAGAGCCTGTACTATGGTAGTCAGAGGACTGATATACATAATTATGTAAGCTTATAACACCCAGACACAGATCAAACAGACAGGTTTATGCACACAAATCTTTGACCTGGCCGGGGATTGAACCCGGGACCTCCTGATCGGCAGTCCAGCTTGCGCTCACTACGCCACCGAGGCAATCTAATAACACAGACTTAATAACACTACAATATAATTCCTATATATATATAGCTCGACGCCCACTGACTGATTCATTGACTCACATATGATCGGGGTTAGCGGTCGGGGGGTCGGGGGGGGTGTGATTTTTCAATGGCATCGTATAAAAAATTTTACGAGTACCCTCCGAAAACGTGTCGGGGGGGGTGTGGGGGGCTGTTCCGATGGAACTGCTCGACGGCCCGCCAAAACTATACACATTTTCCGTTACGCCGTAGAACAAAAGCTGCTCAGGACCCTGGTACGGGATGGATGGCGCGAAAAAAAAGATGGCGCCCATACAAAAAAAAAATGGCGGCCATACAAATTTCGACCGCGATACTTGTGACGGGGGTTACGGGTCGATGGTGAGGTCGCGTGGTACCTTTGGATAGGGAATCTCGAGGGAACTTTTCGAGAACTGGAAGGGGGTCACCGGGGGGCCGTTCCGGTGGAACAGGTCGACGGCCCGCCGAAACGGTGCGACTTGGAGGGGGGGTGCCGGAACTAAAGTTGCATAAACACACACACACAACTCCTTACCTTTGACACCTTTGACAGCCTCGATGGCTCAGATAGTAGTAACTCTGCTTTCTGTGCCGCAGGGCCCGGGTTCGATCCCCGGTCAGGTCAAACATTTGTGTGCATGAACAAGTCTGTTTGATCTGTGTCTGGGTGTTATAAGCTTATATAAGTATGTATATCAGTCATCTGGTTACCATAGTACAGGCTTCTAGCCTAGTTTGGGACCAGATGACCGTGTGTGGAAGTTGTCCCATATTATTATATTATTATTATTACTATAAAACCTTGGTATGGGATGGACCGGGCCAAAAAAAAGATGGCCGCCGTACAAAAAAAAATGGACGCCATACAAGGTTGCTTCGATTTGGATGAAATTTTGGATTCGGGGGTTTTTGGTGGTTCTGATTTCAAATTTGGAATGGATTTTTGGATCCAAGATGGCGGCCACGAGCTGGTACGCGAGCAGCGCAGCTGCGAGCGTACCGCGAGTGCCCCCACGCGAGCAGCTTGCTGCGAAGCGCACTGCGCACCCTCTGTAGGTGGGATAGCCTCATCGCCAATCCGCCAACACGCCAATCCGCCAACTCGCCAACATTTTTTTGAAATTTAAAAAAAAAGTTTTTTGATTTTTTTTTTTAAATTTTTTTTTGAGTGCTCGAGTGTACCACGCGAGCAGCTTGCTGCGAAGCGCACAGCGCACCCTCTGTAGTTTGAACTGGTCTACGGATCTCGGAAACTAAAAGACTTGGAGGTATGGTTCTCTAGACGAAAATGTTTAAAACCCTGGGACGATTTTAGGTAATATTTTGAAATCCAAGATGGCGGATGCCAAAGTTCACTTCCTTATAACTCCTAAAGTAAAAGAGATAGGGAGGTGGTTCTTGAACAAAAATAAACGAGGTCAATGATGACTACAAATTAAAGTTGCAGAATATCCAAGATGGCGGATGCCAAAATTCACTTTCTCATAATTCCTAAACTATAAGCGATAGGAAGGTGGTTCTTTAACAAAAATGTACGAGATCGACGATGACTACAAATTGAAATTGGAAAAAATCCAAGATGGCGGATTCAAGATGGCGGCCTTTTACAAAGTCGCTCCGATTTGGATGATTTTTTGTATATAGTCATTTTGGAAGGTTCTGATGACAGAAAATTTTTTTTTTGAATTCACCCACCAAAAACAACAGACTGAAAACTTTCGCGAGCTGCTCGCAGCTCGCGCACCACCCAAACTCTAGTATGTATATATAGCTACAAACTTTATCATAAATCATCCATCAAATAGATGCGATGGTTATTCACGATACTAACACGAATAAATCATTGATATCGATCGAGTGGAAAGGAATCGATACATTGCCGGTCCGTTTTATCGATTAATCGATTTCGCAAGCACTAGATTCTGGGATGGAAGAGCTGTTTAGGTATGATTTAGATTCGATAAGTAAATTGCTCTAAAAACTGATTTCTTACTTTGGAATCGCTGTTATACTGGTTATACTTATAAAAAAACTTAATTTATTGACTCAATAAGGCCGTTGCCTTAATTAATTAGGTTTTTGTGTTACACTCCTTTGAGAAAATGAGGCAATTTTCAAATTGTGGTGTGCATAAAAATAGCTTGTAAAGAGTGTTAGTGTGCGTGAGAAGTTGTGTCGGAAAGGCTCGGGTACGCCGATTTCGTCGTAGTATTAGTTGCCGTATCCGACAAGTCTTAGTATGACAGCGGTATCTAATCGCAGCGCGCGCGGAGACATTATCAATGGAAAAAAATTGAATTGCTACTGCACAAATTTTTATTTTTATCACAATTAAAATTGTTTCCAGTTCTAGACTTTAGCTAAGATGAAGTCTTCTCTAGAGTAGGTAGGTACCACAAGTTTAAGGAATTCCTAAAGCACTAGGGAATTCTGGGCGTGCAGCGTGCATGTCGTAAATCTCATGACCGCGCCTTACCATGTTACAAGGATTATGTCATTGTATACTAACATTGAATACTAAATACTAAAACTAGACGACTATAATATTTCAACTATCTGTGTACTTTGGTTATTAATTATGTTTTACAAATTATTTTTTTATTAATTATGAGGAAATAAAAACATAATATTCATATTTTAAATTTGACACTACAATTTATTATGGTTTTTAACTAAGCGTTGCGATTAAAATAAACATTGATAAACAAATAACAAACAAAAGAATCAAAATTCAAATAAGACAAAAAAAGTACAGTAAGTAAAACTTTTAGGTTTTCTGAGGTACAACCGGGTGATAAGGCCCACCGTTTTGTAAGGTCCAAGCGCAGAAAACCACTTAAGTTGTGACATATTTTTGATTTGTTTCATCATCATCATCATCTCAGCCGTTGGTAGTCCACTACTGAACATAGGCCTCCCCCATAAAGGGGGTTTTGCCAATACTCGACACGCTTGGCAGGCGGGTTGTCGAGCGCAGGTCGATGGTTTTTTGCAGAGGACACTGCTGCCCGTCATCTTGTTCCGTTGATTTGTTTACTCTACAACTTTAATATTATATTTTACTGTAAAAATCAAAGTTTTATTCCAAGTCCCTGTCGCGACATTTTACGAAAGAGGTATTCTGCGAAAGAGACATCATGAGAAAGGGACATTTTTCGACCGGAGATATTTTGTAAAGTAGACATTTTGCGAATAAGCCTTACTCTCCAATTTTTCCGCCATGGGGGCAAACGATAGCGATTGGAGGGAATACACTATACTACTTATCCTTGTCTTGACTCAAAAGACACAAGTCACAAAACTTCAATTATTAAAATATTGTTGTAGACATACTGTAGTAAACTCAGTCGTAGTGCTTTGTACTATTTCTAGACCTAGAATCTAGACCAGCAGGAAGCTTTGTTTTAGCGACACATTAGTGTAATGTCTACTTAAGAGAGAGAAGAGAAATTATGACATCACGTTGACTTCTAACGAGCTCAAACGTATGAAATAGTCAGACTTTACTACTAAGTAAATATCTAAATATTCTGTAATACGAATAGATGTGATGGAAGTTTGAAGTAAGCTTCAGGTATGATTTACTTGCGGTTTTTTATAATAACTCTTTGACAGTGCGAGGTCATATCTTGGCAACATTTTACATAAAAATGTTTTTGTGGGTACTTAATTCTTAGTTCTAAACATTGTTTGACAGCCTCGATGGCTCAGATAGTAGTAACTCTGCTTTCTGTGCCGCAGGGCCCGGGTTCGATCCCCGGTCAGGTCAAACATTTGTGTGCATGAACATGTCTGTTTGATCTGTGTCTGGGTGTTCTAAGCTTATATAAGTATGTATATCAGTTATCTGGTTACCATAGTACAGGCTTCTAGCCTAGTTTGGGACCAGATGACCGTGTGTGGAAGTTGTCCCATATTATTATTATTATTATTATTGTTTAGTTTAGAGCATTGAAGAGAGAAGAGAAAATAAGAGCAGAGATATGAAATGGTTGTTTCGCGTTACGTGTTATTTTTGATAATAATCATGTTATTTTTGTAGTGGTAGGCCTATTTTGCAGAGGGCCGCCTGGGGAAGTACAACCCCTTTGCCAGTTATCCATCCGCCAAGCAGTAATGTGCAAACATAACTGTGTTTCGGTCTGAAGGGCAGCTAATATCTCAGGGTGACAGGCGCAGTGCAGTACCGCGCAGAATTTTGCATTTTAAAACACTGGGTAGCTTTGTGTCTGATATGGGCAATCATGATGCTTACCTTGGATTTGCTCGTCTTGTCACTCACTATCATAAAAAAAAATTGCTTCTAAAAGGCCAAAGTAGAGCAATTCTTTTCTAAGATAACTTTTAGAATTTTAGCAAATAAGTTTTGTAGTGGAAGTTTTGTTTTGTGTACATTAAAAAGTTTCTTAAAATAAATATATTACCTCACGTAAATTATAAGTAATTATCTATATTTTTTCACATGTGCCTCTAGTAACAAGTATACATTGAGAAATAATAAAACCCCTCCTATTTTTCCTGCTCTATTATTAAACTCTAGTCTCATATTCCTTCAGCCAATAGAAAAGAGCTGATAATTATAAGATTTTCATGAGAATCAGAATCAGAGATGAGACATAGCTAAAACACTGTCAATTGTGTCTGCATTAACTGGATTAAAATTGGGTCCATTCGTTTAAAATCTACTATGCCACAGATAGATAATATACAGATACACAAACACATCAAACTTATAACACCACTTCCTTTTTCAGTCGGGGGCTAAAAACAAAACATTACCAGTTATCACCCTGAACCACAGAATACAAATAAGGGACCTGAACTTGGCCTTGTAAATCTGTGAAAACAGAAAATAATTTGTATCCCAAAGTCAATGCCTTACATATAAATATATTTTACTTATCACTACCTACATAAAGACTTCCTTTTTAAATGCGATTGCGCAAGAAAAATCTCGGCACGTGCCATGAGAGTAGTGATAATAGAAGATGAGACAGTACCTGTGTTTCGTACAATCTTTAGGACGCGTATTTAATCGTATCTATCTACTTGGTGCAGTCTCGGTTCGAACTCGACTCGAGGCTATCTCGCGCTAGAAATCGCTGTGAGTGATAAGGCCGCCAATTTTTACACGTTTTCTAGTCTTCATATTTGATTTTTGTTATTTTCTGTATTAATTGTGACACCAATAAAGAGTTATGGATTCTATCTATTCTACTTATTACATTCTATTCTGTCTCAAGTGAACACGTGGCTTTAGATGTAGTTATTCACTTAATTGAATATCTAGTTTTACATCAAAATAACAAATAGTTCATATCATACATGTATGTTATGTTATGTTATTACAAATTGTTTGGAAACTTCTTATTTCAAGAATGTGGGCAGATGCAGTCGTCTAAAGAAGGATATTATATTACATACAAGAAGGATATTAGAAGATAAAGATATTAGACAGCCTCGTTGGCTCAGACGGTAGTAACTCTGCTTTCTGTGCCGCAGGGCCCGGGTTCGATCCCCGGCCAGTTCAAACATTTGTGCGCATGAATATGTCTGTTTGATCTGTGTCTGGGTGTTATAAGCTTATATAAGTATGTATATCAGTCATCTGGTTACCATAGTACAGGCTTCTAGCCTAGTTTGGGGTCAGATGACCGTGTGTGGAAGTTGTCCAATATTATTATTATATTATTGTTGCTGTTTGCAGTCTGACGCCGAATGGCCTAAAGATAATAATATAGAGGTAGATAATTCTGAATGTATGTATGGTATACCTAGGTACCTATAACGAAATCCTAAAACATAGGTTGGGCCGCCGTTGGTTTTTGAACTAGTGGCACAGAACAGATAATAAGACTACGTATAGAATGGACACTGTCATCCGCCCATCAAGCGGACATTCCTCACCCCGCAAGCGAGATTGAGCTCTCCATCTACGAGCCCCACTTCTATGGGAAATCACCTCACCCCACACTCTTGCACGTGTACAAAACTCCATGTGTGCAGTATCTGTGTAGTACATACTGTACATAGTTATAGCGCGGCTTTTGTATGGGATTGATGGGACTTGAAACTTAACTAGCGAAATATGTGTGTACCTACAATGGGACATCTGCTTTACCCTTCTGGGAAATAATAAGTAGCATAAGACGACTTAACATAGCAATGTTAAACCTGAATTATTGTTCCACCTCGCCCCACTAAGCCACCCCACTGGTAGGGCAGTTGTATGAAACTTTACAAATAAATGTGGATTTTAGAGCTGTGGAATACATCCCAAAAAGTCAAGTTAGTGGGTCATTCCACTACAAAATTTATGGCAATCCACTTTGCGTTTCGTTAAACCTTGGGTACGGTAACATCTAAAACTCAAAACGAATTCAAAATTCCGAACCGGAAACGGATACTTGCGGCGCAGACGCAGGATTTACCTACCAAGTAATTTGTGGAGCGACCCGCGACCGATACATCTATCGATTGATTGATGTCGGAATGTCAGTGAAATGTATTTAGAATTTTTAGGCACGTTCTATTTTAGGTCAAAGGTTACAAAAAAGTGTGGTGATACTTTTAAACAGTGTAATTGCATCGAACAATTTTATGACTCCACCACAGGACTTTACTACTCTATACAAAGTCGAAAAAGATCCAGAATCTAAGCATTTTTTTTATTTTGGTTTGATAATATTTTAGTAGATGTGATGAATATTTTATATTTTTTGAAGTGACAAAGATACAAAAAAAAGAACGGACATGTGAAGACGATGGATGAAAGGAGATTTTTATTATGGCCAGTCAAGTCGGCAGGGGTCAACTTAGGCGTACTTTTGACAAATAAGGCCTACAGCTAAGGTTAAAAGTACCCACAACCAACGTGTTGCACGTATGAAAAATACGATAAAAATGGAAGAAACGAAAGTCGTATGTCAGGATCGTAGTAAGTGAAAAGAAGTAATCTACCTACGGGGAATAGCTAGTTCTACTAATATTATAAATCTCAAATTTGAGTACAATGTTAAAAACTTATGTTTTTAACAGGTGAACAAAACGCTAGCGAGTTCTAACTCACGTCCAGCGCCATCTCGTTATTTATAAATATTTTAGACATAAATAGTTGTAGGTACTTCTTCAATTACATCTCCCATCGCCCAAGTAACCGGACAGACAGACAGATAGGTCTTAGAACGCATTATCTTCCAAGAACTGGAGGAAAGGAAACCCACTTCCTCGTGGAATCACTATTTTCTAACTATTCGCACGCCCATTTTAATATTCGTTATGTTTCCGGCCAGTTGGTCGGTTGGTCTGTTTGTAATGGCTTCATTACTGTTAAAGTAGTCATTCTGTCTGCCAATGTGTTAAATTTTAAGTTGTAGAAAGCAGAACTGAACAGGATTTGCACAGATAATTTAACATGATAATGTCGCCGATTTTGTGAATTTTAGTACCTATGAAAACAAAAGCGCCAATACGTGGCGGTATCTTCCCCGCTGATCCCCACTCCTTCGACCCTACTGGTGACAACTAAGATTTTTTTAAAGTCTCTGTCCTATGTCCCCAGTAGTGACAAGTGGGACAACATTTTGAAAAATTTAATGCAGCAATGAAAGCGGGAATGACCCGGGAGACGTGGGAATTCTGTATTAACTTCAGTTATTTTTGACTTCCATGCATATTATGAGTTCAGCATAATTCTGGAACAAGGGACAACATATTAACAGAACAATCTTAAACAAACATACCAAAATAAATCCCAAACAATCCACTTTTGATTCAACGACATAAAACATCAACCGGCGCATTCAAAGGGATAATTCACCCTAAATTCTTAGAAAAGTCGCCGTATCATTGAACTAACGCCAAAATTAACAGAAAACAAAACGAAGACACGAAAAATAATTAATCAACGCGCTAAATAAATCATAATGCAGCGCTTACGTAACGAGAGCGTCGAGGTTAGCGGCTGGCGTTGTGTTTACGGATGATTTTCCTCGATTTCCACGCGGCACATACGGCGAGTAAGGGACGGCGAATTATATTTAAAAATACAGTACGATAGAGCGAGACAGGTATAGTTATCGTGATTGCAGTTCAGGCGCACGCGCATCGCTGAAAGCTCGCTTGGAAATTATCTTCAGTCTTGAAGCAAAGCTCGGGCCGTGCAGTCGTCTCGTATCGATTTCTTTCTCGTTTCGTTCCATAGACTCCGAACTGTTACAGTGACTGTGAGTGAAACATTTCAGTGTAAATAACTTTCCACGTGATTATTGTTTTATAGAAGAGGATAATCACATTTTCGAGGACTTTACGGTAAGTTGATTTGTAGCTAGTAATTAAATTTTAAATATAGCACGATGTTAAATGAAAACGCAATTAGTTTTATATATTTTTCAGTTGAGTCACTGTTCTTGGTATTGTTTTGCGAGTTTAGATAAGCTGCTGTTTTGGATACATTTCGAATTAGTTGTTCGCCGAAATCCTTGGATTTTTACTTAAGAACAGGGCACAGATGCAAAATAATAATTATTATAGTACAAGTCATATCTATTAGAAATTTTATTTATGTGGTACAAGGATTATGATTTCAGCAGTTAATTATTACTTTAAATGTTTTTAGAAAATGTATAACGTTATACAAAAAAAAAACTCAAAATTATAAATATTAAAGATACAGTTTTTTTGGGCT
The DNA here is from genome assembly GCA_947063395.1 of Hemistola chrysoprasaria. Taxonomy (NCBI): domain Eukaryota; kingdom Metazoa; phylum Arthropoda; class Insecta; order Lepidoptera; family Geometridae; genus Hemistola; species Hemistola chrysoprasaria. The sequence goes on along the minus strand of OX346727.1, from coordinate 11,130,808 downwards.
CTTACGTCAACCGAGGCTGCCTCGGCCTCCCGCGGGATCCTGACCTACTCATTTATTTTATTATTTTTCTCTATTTAACTGAGGCCACAATATATACTCTTAGGTCAACTGAGGCCACGTGTGAATTCTCCAATGTTTGAAGTTTTAACTCTCCTTAAGATGTTAATTTACGTTATACCTAACCATTTATATAAGTAGGTATATCATATAAGTGTTATTAAAAAAAAAAAATTAATGGCTTCTCAACTTTCAATACGGAACAAAAAGTCTATTCGAAAAGAATAACAATAAATATCATTGTGAAGATGCTTAGAATGCAGGGATGATTTTCGACAGGAATCGGACCGCGCCCCTAGGCAGCCGTTACACGTGTGTTACATTATGGGCCGGCAGAACAGGGCAGGGTGTGGAGACGCCGAGATTAACAAAATTATTAATATAAGATATTTAAAATAGATTTACTGTTTAACTGAGTATATTATACCTATAGTCTGTCTGTACGATAGTCAAAATTACACTTTGTACGCTAAAACATGTAAATACTCGTGTAGAAACGTGATTTCTAGACTAGAAAATGATAAAGAGTGTGTGAATCACCATTCATCGAGGCCACCAGCTGTTGAAAGTTTTCTTCGTCACCGGTCAGTTCCTATAAAAAAATTATGAAAATACCATTATTCTCTGATAGCACGGTGCGTCGAAAGAGTCGAAACTACCCTTCGTCGAAAAAATTTTCGCAAGAGGTCAGTTCAATTGGTAGGAAACACAGGAATACGAAACACTGATTTATTAGTAAATATTTCAAAGGATTATATCAAATATTATCTAAGAGGTGACGTATCCTCTTAAAGATAGTAGATAGATAGACATTATTGATACAACACAAACAATAAACCTTGAAATTAAAAATACATCATATCAAATAGTGTAACAATTGGCGGTCTTATCGCTACGAGCGGTCACTTTCAAACAGCCATACAGGAAGAGGAGAGTACCATAACTCACATTTGGTCAGTGCTTAATACTTATATACTATATTAAGTAGGTATATAAAGTATGTATTAAGTACTGACAAAACCTAAGTATTAGGTTATATCTGTTGGTAATTAGACTCATTACTCATTACACTGATCATAATAATTGTTCAAATGACAAAGAAGTAGAAATAAATGATCATAACATCTATACTCACTTAATAAACGAGCAATGAAACAACCAAAAAAAAAACTTTAACAATAATATCTACTCCGAGATTTTGAAGACCTTTGTCCGGGAATCGTGTGCCAAACACGTGGTTTAGCAGTTAGCAAAAAACGGACGAACCAAGATGCTGCGCTGTGTGTTATCTTTGTAGAACAAAGCAGGTCGGTCAATTGGGATTTGGGGGAATTTTCTTTTGCCTGAAAAGGATGAATTATTATTGGATAATGCACTTTGTTTTAGACACACGGAAGTAGTAATAGGCGAGTTCGGAATAGCGACATACAGGTTGTGTGTTATATTTGTATATAATATAGTCTATAGATAAGCAGGTCTAGTCTAGAGATTTGGTACAATTTAATTTTGTAGGGATTCTAAAATTTAAAATTTCGATTAGATTTCGATTTAGATTCTAAAATTTTGTCGTAAAAACTTTTTTTTACGAAAACTACAAAAATGTGATGTGCATTTTGTGAAATGAAATCTGTAAACAAGCCGCCATTTTAAAATTAAATTTAACAATGCGTTCTAACTACGATACTGTAGGTACATTTTATTCTTAGTTTTCTACCAATACCAATGGGTTTTATTGAATAATTATAAAAGTATAGATTAACTATAAGTACAGAAATATATTCATAATAACGATGTTTTATGAAAAAAAAAAACAATAACATAATCTACAATAACAGTCTAGGTACTAAGGTATATCCCACTGGCGCCAATTACGAATGAAGAAAAAATGTAATCAATTGTTATTGATCAATCGTCAGGGTTCCAACACGATTGCTAATTAATTATTAATGATGTTTCTGTCATTACTTGTTTTAATGTACAACTAGGCCGTACACGTGTTAAGAAGTAGGTAAATATTGAGAAGGCAGAGGTTACATACAGGGTTACTCAGCGTTTGTAACAAACTTCACTATGAAACCAAAAAGCATCATTCATCATCTCAGCCGTTGGTAATCCACTACTGAACATAGGCCTCCCCCATAAAGGAGGGTTTTGCCAATACTCGACACGCTTGTTGTGCGGGTTGTCGAGTGCAGTTCGATAATTTTTTGCAGAGGACGCTGCTGCCCGTCCTCTGGATCTGTTAACCCTTAGCCGGCTCTTACGGCAACCACGGGTAGAGAGGGTGGAACAATATTCTAAAGCCGGTAACTCAACGGCCGATATATAATAGAAAATATATTGGCCTAAAATATACAATGTGTTAGAAAAAGGTGTTCTAAAACATAAGAGGGTATATCTAAAAAATCTTGACGTTCCATACTAATTTGCCGGTAAGCTAATCCATTTTGTCAATTTCTCAATTCTTTCTTCCGCAAGTTGTTCAGGTTGACGGTTACCTTTTTGTAACACGTTGAATATAATATAACATGTAATATAGTTGTGATAACCAGTATCAATGTAAGTATTATTGATTTTCAGCGAGAATAGATATTTATTGTTACTATTGTGTTCTTAAACTAATTATTATATTTAGGGCACTGACTTAAACCAGCCCTGGAACACTCCGCTAAAGCTGCAAATATCCGGGGTGCCCGTCTTGACGGTAAAATTTCTATGGGCTAGACAGAGAGAACAGATAGAGAGATACGCGATAGAAAGAGAGGCAGCTTGTTTGTTAATATAACGATAGTTAGTAAGGCGCTGTGCGACCTGAATTGCACTTTATTGCGTCGGAGCTAAAGTCGCTATTTATTTAAATGATTTTGAAGAGTGTCCCTTCTGTCCCATTAGTATTCTTTGCTTAAACTGAAGTTGGTGCAAATTGCAAATGTTTTAAATTTAACCTCTTACAGTTTTTTAAAGAGATACCATTAATGTTCGCGTTGTTTTATGAAGCCACCATCTTTATTTATTTCCACCTATTATAGGTATGTTTTGTAATTATTGCCAACACTCAGCGCATAAGAACAATGATATCTTTAAAAAATGTGTTTATATTTTATTGTGTCCACAACTTTTATGATAGAAAGAAAACAAAGCCAATATTTACAACCAAAAAATGTTTTATAAATAATAAATAGGTCATGCCAAGTCATGCTAAATGGCAACATGTTAACATGCCGCTGATTTATTATCCGCTGATAGACTATGCTGTACATTGTTTAGTCATTTGTTGATAGTCATTAGTCATAGTAACTAGATGTTAATCTGTGGCTTGGTTACGAGCCTTTTGACTGTTTTGACTTTGAATTTTATAGGGGCTTTGAATTTTACATATTCATAAACATTGATCAAAATTTGATGTAAGTATTTATGAGTTTGAAGCATAACTAGCAACACTAGCTGTGTCCCGCGGTTTTACCCGCGTAGTAATCGTTCCCGTTGGAATATCAGGATAAGAAGTACCATATATATATATACCATATATTATAATATACCATATAGTACATAAATAAATGGAACCTATCTTACCTATCTATCATTCAATATTTATTGATTAAATAATAACCCAGTTAAAACCTAATTTGTGAAGGTATGGCCGGGGAATAGATCTTTGTTCGGCTAACATTAGTCAGGCTATGTTTGACGAGGTGTAGTTTGGTTTCTACGTACCTATTAGGTATTAGCATATTATAATTATATAGTACAAGTAATTATTATTATTATTATTATTTTAACTGCTACCAACTACACACTATTATTATAGTAACCTGTGGTGAATGTGGTTGGTAACACAGTTGGTAACTACTTCTTATAATCTTGTGATTGTTTTGATATGTACTAGTACTGTGATACTGTTTATTAAAAATATATATATATGTGTTATTTCAGGGTCTAAGCTATCTACGTATCAAATTTCAGCACAATCGGTTTTAGTGTGAAACATAACAAACATACACACAAAAATACAAGATGGCGCTGGAATCGAGTTAGAACAGGCTAGAGTTTTGTTTACCAATACGATTTTAAAAACTACCGTGAGTGGTACTCATATTTATTATGTTATACTCACGTTTGATCTCAAAAACGGACCCGTCAGTCCGTCGCGAGATTCGATCACGCACACGCGTGAACTCCTGATGAGGACACTAGAGTTGTCCGAAACCTAGGTTTTCGACTTCAAACGTGAGTTAAGTCGTATAACATACTTAATAAATATTTTTCACCTGTTACAAAGGTAACCTTTTTACATTGTACAGAGATTTGAGAATTATAATAATATTATTAGTGCCGTCTGCTTAGCTAGCAGATCAAGATCGACCATTAGATAAATGCATTAACGATATTTTTATTTTGGCAGAATTGTGTAATTTGTAATTTAACACTGTTGTAATTGGATTCTCGATGTTCCTTTTATTGAAATCTAAATAGATTGAACGATGAACGATAGAATTCCTGTTCTAAATAACGCAATGAATCGCGACGAATTTAGTTTTTAGATCGATAAATAAATAGGTAGTGGAACATAATGAATTTTGGTAACTTATATCGAATCACTCTCGGTGGCGTAGAGGGCGCATGCTCGACTGCCAATCAAGAGGTCCCGGGTTCGATCCCCAGGTCAGGCAGTGTTAAATATTGGATTTTTCCATTAGGAATTATATCAATTACTGCCTGGAGTCTGGAACTGTGCCCGGTAGATGGCTATAGGCTCGCCCCCTATTACTTGGGACCAATAACATACTGGCGTAATGTGGGTGTATCTACTATGGGACTGAGTCCTGGGTACACCTCTGCCTACCCCTTCGGGAAAAAGGCGTGAATGTATGTTATGTATGTTATATCGAATCAGAGCAAATTTATTATTATTATTTAGTCTGAAATTATAAGCACAAAGACCCTTTAAGAGGACTCTTAAGCACTGTTTAACAGTTCTGCTATGCAAATATAGCATCGAAAATATCTTTTGACAGCATTAAATATAACTATATTGAGCATTAATCCGGCAGCAATAAAATATAAAGAATGTAGTTGTTTCTCCAGAGACTATGATGATGCATGTACGTGGGCGTCGCCGCGGTGCCGCACTAGTGTTATTTTTAACTGGAACCAGTGACCTAGGTCGCATGCTTAACATTCACTAAAGAGTTATTCACTTTGTCTACTATTTTATTGGTGTAAAATATTATGTGCTAGTATGTTTTGATAGCTATTGGCTAAATCCTATGAAAAATGTATCAAATCAATGTTTCGAATTCCCGTGTTTTCTTCGAATATAGGGGGCGAGCCTATTGCCATCTACCGGGCACAGTTCCAGACTCCAGGCAGTTATTGAGATAATTCCTAATGGAAAAATCTAATATTTAACACTTTGCCTGACCTGAGGATCGAACCCGGGACCTCATGATCGGCAGTCGAGCTTACGTCCTCCACGCCACCTAGGCAGTCTTAATAATATAATCCTAAAGATATATTTTATTGGTGAACAATCCACTAAGTACCTACCTCTACTAAATATTACTTGGCAACGAAGTTATTTCCCGTCTACGAGTCCGTACATCTACTATATTTTATTACAATTTCCTAGGAAAATATTATGCATTATTGCTAACTGTGTATTTACGAACTTTGCCAAAATTGCTACCTACCAACAAATGCTTTTAATAGAGATGGGAAATTAAAATAATTCAATACATATCGATATTTTCATTACTTTTTAAATTGTCTATGTAGGTATACAATAATTTATTAAACAACACTCTGAGTTAGTTTAGTATTACTACGCCTTTTTGTCAAACTGAACTACCAGAAAGCAAAAAAAAATCGCAAAAAAATTCGACTTCCTTTAAAAAATGGATCAGCAATTCACTATTCAGTTTCAATGACAATAACCACTATTACTGAAGTCATAAAACCGATAAAACTCCTATCATTAATACAAAAATACATTACATTTTTATCACTCACCGATATCTATGATCGATGAAATTCGAGATAAAAGAACAACCTAAGCATGCAAATTCTTTGAAGAAGTAATAAAATCGTAATCATACGGCTCTATCGAATCTCCGGCTGTGAGAAAGTGTTTTTGTTATGATCAGCAAATAAAATCGAAGAGAAATGGCGAGTGGTAACAGCCTCCGCGGCTATGATGTTTATTTTATAGATTTTCCAGAACGTACTATTTTTTACTTGAATTTTAGTCTTTTATGTAGTGTGGTCTATATTACTGAGAAGTTTTTTGTAGTGGTAGGCCTCTTTTGCAGGGGGCCGCCTGGGGAAGTACCACACCTTTGCCAGTTATTCATCCGCCAAGCAGTAATGTGCAAACATTACTGTGTTCCGGTCTAAAGGGCAATGTTACCAGCGAAATTACTGGGCATGATGAGATTCAACAACTAAGATCTCAGGGTGACAGGCGCAGTGCAATGCGCAGAATTTGAATTATAAAACACTGAGTGGCACTGTGTCTGATATGGGCAATCATGATGCTTACCATCAGGCACCTGATTTGCTCGTCTTGTCACTCACTATCATAAAAAAAAAAAAACTAGTGTGGAGATTTAGCCCGGAAAGCTGGGCCTCTGGCACTCTGATTACTCTGAGCCACAAACAACATTTATCTTTAAAATACCATATGTAAAGCGTAGTAGTCACACTAATATTATAAACGCGAAAGTTTATGTGGATGGATGTATGGATTTTTGCTACTCTTTCACGCAAAAACTGCTGAATGGATTGGGTCGAAATTTGGTATATATTGGGTTGTTCGGAAAGTAATTTCGTTTTTTCACGACAGTTTTTTGCCAGCAAAGACCAAAAATTTTACGAACGTGAAATTATGCTACTAATAGAAAGATAGCAAAAGGTGTTGGACCAGAACGGCCAATATATAATTTAATAAAGTATTTGTTTATTAAATGAAAACGGTCTTTCATTTCCAAAAAAAAACGAATTTCCTTTCCTAACAACCTATTAGATAGCTTTTTTCCCGATTAACGATGTCTACGTGGGTGAAACCGCGGGGCACAGCTAGTATCCTCACAAAGCCATAAAACACCTATTTTTTGCCTGAGTTATATTGTAATACTATATGTTGTAACACAGTATAACTCAGTGAACTGGCTTACTATGGTGCTCCACTTTTTGTTTTAGTAAGTCTCCGTCCGTTTTTTTCTAGGTTCATAAGTTTGTACTATGACTTGTGAAGTCGGAACGATCAATAAATAAAAACTAGCTGACCTCCCGCATTGGGCAACTGATATTTATTTCATGAAAGTGCGGTCCTGTTGTTTATTATTATTATATTTTTATTTTTGCTGCCCTCACTAAAAATACTGACTTGATTTGAAATGTACGAGTAGTTTTGAATCAGCTAAACTATTTTTAGCGCGTTTGTTTCTCAGGATAGCCCTGTTTAGTCAGTGCACTGCACGAATTGTGGCGTTGTTAGTCATTATGTTAATAATGTTTTGTATTCTTTAGTACGTAATAGGGTACGTAGTTCATTACGAATTTGTTGAATTGGCCTTTTTGAAAGCAATTGGGACACATTTACAAAAAATATCGATAAAAATGGCACATCACTAATTTCGCGCTTTTAAAAAGAACATACGCGTGAATAGAATTCCAATACCTATGTAATAGAGTGATTCGATTCAGTTCTCCTTTCATTGTCAAACAATATAGTTTCGTTCTATTTTTGGAATGAGTTTGAGATTTGGAGTGAGTCAAAATAACAAATTGGCGAAATTTGAGTGTACCTAATATGGGACTGAGCCCTGGGTGTTATATTGTTTGGACTGAGTTCTATGCGACCTAGTGCGGCCAGAGTTCTGATTATGTCGGCACGTCGTCGGATTATGCAGAATTACGAATCGAAATATAAATATCATAATGTTATTTCTTCGAAAAAGGTTTATCTAAAAGACCTTATAGTTTTTATTGGAATTAAATAATTGTAGAGCTGAAAAATTTTTTTAGAGTAGTCAATAATTTGATAGAGCCGTTGTCTGCATCGATATTTTTTTTTTCATTTGCAATAACAATAGTTTAGTGGTAAAAATTTATATTATCACAAATTATTTTTAAATGCCTCGGTGGCGAAATGTGAGTGTATGTATTATGGGACTGAGTCCTGGGTACACCTCTGCCTACCCCTTCGGGAAAAAGGCGTGAATGTATGTTATGTTAATTTGAAATGAATATAATGTATAGCCGTGGAGTTACCGGCTTTAGAATAGTGCTCCACCCTCTCTACCCGTGGTTGCCGTAAGAGCCGGCTAATGGTTAACAGATCCAGAGGACATCAGCAGCGTCTTCTGCAAAAAAACATCGAACTGCGTTCGACAACCCACCTGCCAAGCGTGTCGAGAATTGGGGCCAAACCCCCCTTTATGGGGGAGGCCTATGTTCAGTAGTGGATTACCAACGGCTGAGATGATGATCATGATATATGATAAGTTATTGTTGAATTATAATAATAATGTGCATTTAAACCTTTAAAAAAATGTACATCTCGAAGAAATAATTGTTATACTTACGTATAGGTAGGGTACATACCTACTGAATACTTATTTGGATATTATGACAATAATAATTAATATTTATTAACTATTTTTGACTCTACCTTCCTTCCTCAAGCAGTAATATTATAGGAATAACTGACATTAATTATTATTATGTCATCAAATCAAAGGCCACATTAAAATAGAAACAGCCGAAACCGGGTTCAACGATTTACCTTGAATTTTAAATTGACTCAAAAGGGGTACAGCCTAATTGGTATGTAAGGGAGAAGCATTTAAAATAGTTTTTATTCAACTGATAGCTTCTTAGACTATAGACGCGTGTTGCATAACTATGGGCATTTTGGTAGTAACGTAAAAAAGGAAGGACAGTTTGGTTGTTTGTAAGACAGTCAGTTACAGGCTATAACAGTAACCTTCTTCTCTCTACCCGTGGTTGTCGTTAGAGCCAGAGCTAAGGGTTAGCAGATCCAGAGGACTCCAGCAGACTCCTTTGCGTAAAAGTAAAACAATCATAATGAGCTCTGTAACCCACCTGCTAAGCGTGACGAGAATTGGCAAAACCCTCTTTGTGGGGGAGGCCTATGTCCAGCGGTGGACTTCCTATGGCTGAGATGATGATGATGAAAACGGTCCGTTAGTAAAACTTACATATTACTTTTGTTTTTAGGCTCTTAATAATATTAATGTCAACTGAGTCCGTTCCAATCTGGCCCTGCGGGTTAGTTGACCACCTTAAGATACTTTCTTTATTGTTATATCTAATGGTAATTTAATTTCAATTCTGGTAATTCAAGGTATTCCAATTCTGGGTATATTATGATATTACTATTTTGGCTGCCTCAGTAACGTAGAGGGCGCATGCTCGACTGCCAATCAAGAGGTCCCGGATTCGATCCCCAGGTCAGGCAAAGTGTTAAATATTGGATTTTTCCATTAGGAATTATCTCAATAACTGCCTGGAGTCTGGAACTGTGCCCGGTAAATGGCAATAGGCTCGCCCCCTATTACATGGGACCAATAACATACTGGCAAAATGTGGGTGTATCTACTATAGGACTGAGTCCTGGGTACACCTCTGCCTACCCCTTCGGGAAAAAAGGCGTGAAAGGTTGTATGTCCTAATTTGATAATGAGAAAAAACTTTGTTTACCTATATAAAAACAGATTTTTTACATCGTTCTGTTTGTACCTGTGTGTTTGTGTATGTATTTGGGTCAAAGGTAGTTTAAATCTTACCCCTTTCCTGTTGATAGATTGTTCTGATACTTGGTACACCTTCAGTTATGATGGCAACACAATGTAAAACCGTTTAAATTTTTAAAATTATTTTGATTTCTACAGTTTCAATAGACTTGTAGATTTCACAGCAAACGATTGGTACCAAAAGTACGATTTTGTTTAGCATAAGAATAAGAATAGTTCCTTAGTTATTTCACGAAAATTTATTAACAGAAGACGGGCATAGTCGCACGCGCAGCTCTAGTCATAGACAATGTATGTAGATGAATCGTACAGTTCCTCATTGGTCTTCGAAGGATCTCTGAACAAGTGTCAGCGACCTAATAATAGATTCAGACGAATGTCTGCGAGTTCAACAAATAACTCAGCTATAGCGCAGTTTGAATTTGGCATTAAAGTTCTGAGAGACAAGGTTAAAATTTGCATAATTATTAAAGTTTTTAATGGGTAAATAAATACAAACAAAATTAACTTTTATTCGATTTGTTACATTTGGTTTGTATTTACTGGCCCAAGTCCCGAAGATAGCATTTTCTACATTTTTAACAATTTGCGAAAGTTAACTGCTTTTATACGAAAATTATAGACACCCTACTATACTATAGAAATATACAAAATAAATAAAATATATAAGATACATAATTTTATGTTATGAAATATAATTTTATCTTTATAGACAGAAAACACCTAAATAATCTCGAGCACGTCAGCTTTCAAACAAAAAAAAACCACATCAAAATTCGATGAATTCGTTTCGAAGCTACGGGCTTCGAATGTCTATCTGTGGCATCTTACCACAGACACACAGATACACAGACAGACACTCAAATATACAGATAGTCACGTCAAACTTATAACACACCCCCTTTTCGGTCGGGGGTTAGAAACGATGAGCTGATCGGTAAAGCAGGAGTTGGGCATTTTTTCGCAAATCTGTCAATACTTTCTTTGCAAGTTTTTAAACAACTATAGTTAGATTAGTAGATCAGTTTATGCCAGTTGTTCGAAGCGAATTTACTGGGCATTTTCAACAACTAATATCTCAGGGTGTCAGGCGCGGTGCAGTGCCGCGCAGAATTTTGAATTTTACAACACATGATATGGACAATATTATGATGCTTACCATCAGACACCTGATTTGCTCGTCTTGTCACTCACTATCATAAAGAAAACACCTTCTTAGGTGTACGTGTACACCTTTTTGTAACATAAGGTAGGTATTAATTATAACAGGTTTCCTTACCCATACGTTGTGCCAAGTGCGGCGGTCTATTTGAACGGACAAACAAATGTTCAATATTCGCTTAGGAAGCAATATAGTTTGATATATCGGCGGAAACAGCGATACACCGGTTCTTGACCTACGATGCAATACATATGTACATTATGTCATAATAATAATTATTGATTGTATCCGTTTCCGACTTCTAAATTCATGTGGGTAGATTGTAAAATTTTTTTTGGCAACATACTTATTGCGCGTGACTTAATAACTTTTTTTCTAGTTTTTAACCCAATTTAACGTAACATATTTAGTAAAACTTGCGTTAAGTTAATTATTTTTAAAAGTAAATTCTAATCTGTAAGTTTTGTAGCTGAACTAGTTTTCTCATAAAAAATATGAGAATTTTAAAACGTCATTGAGTTTCATCATCATAAAAAACCAGCATCATTTCTATATGATACATGGATGAGTTCGCCTAAATCTTCCGTTATATCGCTGCTATAAATGATATGTATGACATCGAATGACATATTCTCAAGCAAACTGTTATTCTGGATAAAATATAGAGATAATTTGGATATTTTTGTCCCATATTCAATGGGAATGTATTAAATTATGAGATTCTATAAAAACCCAGCAACACAGTTCAAAACTAACGTTCCATAAGAAAAAGGTATCTACAGTTATTAATTACAGGATAATGGTAATTACCTACATAAAATTTGATTATTAATCACTTCAATAATGGTTAATAAACAATATTAGGTATTGTTATTAATAGTAATAATGCCTCTAAAAACATCTTTTAAATACATAACATAACAAACATTCACGCCTTTTTCCCGAAGGGGTAGGCAGAGGTGTACCCAGGACTCAGTCCCATAGTAGATACAACCACATTTCGCCAGTATGTTATTGGTCCCATGTAATAGGGGGCGAGCCTATTGCCACTACCGGGCACAGTTCGAGACTCCAGGCAGTTATTGAGATAATTCCTTATGGAAAAATCCAATTATTAACACATTGCCTGACCTGGGGATCGAACCCGGGACCTCTTGATTGGCAGTCGAGCATGCACTCACTACGCCACCGAGGCAGTCAAATACATACATAGTTAAATACATACTTATTTTTATTATTTTTGGAATAGGTGAGTTTCGGAAAGTGACAAGTACTAACAAGTTTAGTTAATGGTCTAAAAAAAATTAAAATGGTCAAAAAGCTTTCCACTCCCATGAAACAACAATTAACAAACCCTTAAGATCCCACAAAAAGAAAACAAGTCTTAAAAAGTTCATGTTCCATCACTTGGTCGCATTATTGTCCCACTGACGTGACTCGTCACTAATTGTCCCATGACTGTGACATTTTAGGACATGTCGTTATCGATAAATTGTGAGACATCGCTATTGTCGCCATAGAAATGATAATTTCTGAGCAGCTAGTATTTTTATTGATATTACGGATTTTTTTTTTTTTTAAGTTTTCCAAGTAAAGATTATAAAGACTCTAAATACCAGTAAATAAAGATGCAATTTTTTTTCTTGATATTAGAAAATGCACAATTCTGAATCAGATTATAATCCATATCTTACGGAAATGCCAGGTCAAAAGTACCAAAAACCGACGAGCTTGCATGAAGAATGTGATGAAAGTGGAAGAAGCGAAAGATGTATGTCAGGATCGTAGCAAGTGGAAATAAATAGTCTCTGCCTACCCCAACGGGAACAAGGCGTGACTGTATGTATGTACACTCATATTTTATTATTAAAATTTTTTTTTTATTTAATGGGTGATTTTTCATTTTAATTTGATTTTATTTTTTCATATGAATATTTTTTATTTAAACTTTGAATATAATTTAATGGTTTTGATAATCATGTTATAAGTAAATGTTTTCATGTATTGAATCTATGTATCTGAATAAAGCATTTATATAAATATATATCAGAGTAAAACAATAAAGTTATTTCTTGATGTAAACAATAAATCTGATAATGTCGCAAGAAAGCGATGGGATTACAAGAGATTGATCCACTTGAAGCAAAGTTGATTCAATAAAATAAAGCCGTGTCTCGTGATTGTCTCAAATCACACGAAGCATTATCTCTGATGTCTGACCACTGTAAATGCTTTAGTCGGAGAGCTGGGTGACAATTTTTTTACTAGAGTATTTTCATTTATTAAAAAATCGTGACGGAAAATCTGTAAGGATGAGTTACACAAATTAAGTTTAATAGTAACTGACGATTAACCAGCCATTAAATCTCTGGTATGAACAATATTACACCGTTGATCATCAACATAGGCCTCCCCCATAGAAAGACATAAACTATTAAGATGGGGGGATTTTGCCGTAATCACCACGCTCGCCAGACGCAGCTTGGTTTTGTTGGGATATTTGGAAACGTAGAGCGCTGCTGCCCACTTTCCGAATATGTCCGTCTGCCTGGTCTCACGGCTCCCACGGGATGAGAAAGGGGGTGGCTCTATTATATAGCCAGGAACCACATGGCCAACTAAGTTTAACAATAACTAATCAATTACCGACCGTTAAATCTCTGGTTAGAGCAATATTACGCTTATTTATTATGTTAACGTTATTTTTAACAGTAAATAATATAAATAAATAATAAAACATAACATACATTCACGTCTTTTTCCCGAAGGGGTAGGCAGAGGTGTACCCAGGACTCAGTCCCATAGTAGATATAATAAATAATGCAACGCGTAATATTAGCCTGACCAGAGATATTATTCGTGATTTCGATTCAATTTGAAATTAGTCGTGATCAAAATAACCAGAAGCTCTTATCCTATGTATCAACGTCGATTGCCTGACCACAGTAAATATTAAGACGCTACTGTGAAACGAAACGTAAATCAAAACTGGCCAAGACAATATCGACTTTATAGCTTAAAAATTAAAGTTCAAAATGATCAATGAAAGTCATAACGTTCCGTATAAGCCATATATTTCAATTAATTCCGTCGACAGCTTCTGACAATTGTCTCAGAGATTTGACCTAGACTTTTTTTTTATTGTTAAAATTTTTTTTTATTGTTTTTAGCCTTCGTAAGCAATACGGTATCAAGTCGTTAGAAAACCTTTTTGTAAAGAATTTTAATTGCATATTGCGAGGGATGCCATAAAAGGTATAATAATATTACCTATTATGATCTTATGATTATGAATCATACAAATAAATAAGTCGTTCTGTAAATATAACATTCTTCATAACAAGGCCATAATATAAGGCAAAATACTTCATTATAGTGTGATTTTATATAAAGAGATGTTTATCACTCTAGCTAGCAAGATTATCTAACGCTAATTTGCCATAAGTGCAGTTATAAAACGCATAGTACAATTTCTAATCTCCGATGTAGTGATGTTCGCACATAACGTCTCTTTGCATAATACCTCATATTGTCTTAAACCTTTATAACCTGATGTATTGTGATATCGCATCATTAGGTAAATTTTATAAATAATGCAGGAGCAAACGAAGTAGTACTACTTCAACGTAAGGCGTTATAGGCCAGGAGCCGAGAGCATTATACAAGGTGTCACTAAAATATGTAGTAATATTAAAAAACTGCATCTATTCGCAAAACTAAATAACTCTCAAAGGAGAGAATCACGAAGTGAAAAAAAATAGTTTGACATTTTATAGCGCATTTTAACATTCTTTCTTTTGAAAGTGTTCGAGTAATAACTGAAAATTTTAGTAACATAATATAATTAAATTCATATAATAAAAGAAACGCACCTAATTTCTCCATTTTTCCATTATTTCGGCTTCCTATTTATATTTTTTTATTATGGGTCTAATTAAACTTACTCATAAAAACAATACTGAGCATTGAATATCGCAGTATCATCCATGAGAAACCTAGCCACATTTATTGACAATCTATAAAAGGTTTTATCACACCGTCTCTCGGTCTAACAATCCATAATGAGATGGCAAATGACGGATGCAAACGATAATAGCCCATATTTACATAGAAATAGCGACCAATAGATTCTCTCATGTAGTTTATTTGACAGGACCTCACTAGAGTCGTAACTGATTGTACGCTGTCGGTGTAAATACGCCTATTTATGGAAATGCATAATAAAAATTCGCAAGTTGTAGAAATGCTCGTTTTTAAAGGCGTTAGGGTCGGACGCTTTGCACAAGCACAAATAAACTGATTACGGTGAAAATTATGCTCACAGCTTAGGTACCTACACCAGCAAAAAAAGAAAAACATGTGTAAAGATTTATTATTACCAAAATCACTTTAAATAATAAGTAGTTGAATAGAAATCCTCGGTTTATAAGTTAATTATAATAAAAACCAAATGGTTGAGCAAAATGTTCGAAGATTCGTTCAAGCGACAACGAACGATGGTCACATATTAATAAATACTTTATTCTTGATCCTTCGAGCTATTATATAGGTAGGCAGTTTATAGTTTAACATGCACTATTGCATAATTATACGAGAAGACCAAAAGGCTTAAAGACCAGTAGACCCAAAAAAAAAAGTATTCTCTCAAAATCGTCTTTATTAAGGCATAATATTAAGTCAACCCATACATACGAAGAGGATAATAAGATGCCTGGAAACTTTTGCATAGCCACAAATCGGCACCATCTGAATAGGATAGGTTATAATTTATAGATTTTAAAAATGAATTTTCTTATGTTTTCTCAATAATGAATGAGAAAGTTTGCATGTTTGGAAAATTTGAATTACAAAAATTACTGAACCGATTTGGATATTTGGTAGCTATGTAGCTTCGGACTTAGTTTATCAGGATACCTGGCAACAATGCTAAGCTAGACGTCATTTCTATTTTAGCCTCTACTTATAAGCAGAGGAATATTATTATCTCATCATACATAAATTATTATATAACACTCGAAATCTATTCAATACTTGATTAATATTTCTGCTGTGAGTCGTTCCCACTTCCTCGTACGTGTGATGCATAGTCGATATTGCTATCTCAGTCAAATGTTTCTATTTTCAGGTAAGTGTGAAAGAGACGGGGAATAGTTGTAACGTCTTCCAGTCAATCATCTATATTCGTGATGGAGGAACCTTCCGGTTAGTATAAGTCAATGACTTCACGAGTTGTAGAGAAAATAATTTTGAAATGTTTACGATGAGATTAATTGGGTTAAGTAAAGGATGTAAGAAATGCTGTAAAAGTGGTTACAGATAAATATTTATTGGGATTTTGAGCGAGTTGAACTTTTTTTTTTTTTTTTTTTTTTAACTGATGACTGACGTACCAACCAGGTATATTATGTAAACAGTAATTTACTTTTAATGCACAAAAATAAATTTAATTATTTGAAATCGTGACTGTCCGGTACGTGAGTGTGGCTCTTAGCAAGAAACCCATCTATTTTATAAATTAGATTTTGTAAATAGTTTTTACGATTCTTAAACCTTGATATCCAATGTAATAACTATCCATACACCTTACAGCTTGAGACATAAATACTAATATTTATCTGCATGTGAATGAATATAAGAAAACCACAATCCACAATATCATTGATTAGCAAGTTAATCTCACAATATCGTGACATCCAGCTCTTAGTCTATTAGGCATTGCAAAGGGATTATTTCCTTTAATCCCGATTTGCAGAAAATTATTGTGACTTAAATATCAGTATTGGAGTAAAATATAATGCGATTATTTGACATTACTTTAGCTGCAACATCTTTATCGTGATTGCATTCCTGCATTACGAACTATTTTATTCATTAATAATGTATATTATTGGTTATAATATATACCATTTAAGTATTTTCAAAATTGGTTAAAGTCAGTGATTTTTAAAGTTCTAATTTGAAAAATCATGTTATTTGGGATGGCACGTTCTTGCAGCAAATGAGCGAAAAGACTATGTATGTACTAATTATGTATATCTATGTACCTACATGTAAAATTATTAATCTTTGTGAAATATGAATTTTAATGGTTACCTACTTATTGTCGGTAATTATTTTATATTATAGCAATAATTTTTTAACCACTATAAATTCAATTTTTCCGTTATTTTTTTTTTTCCAAAAAAAACCTTTTTTGTATTTTCTTAGTAGTGTAAAATGAACAAAGTATCAAAACAACGCATGCTACTTTCGGAAGTGTAAAAATAATAACTTTCAAAACTCAATTAGTAGTCGACCCATATTCTTTTTGAACTATGTAATCGCGGGGGTGAGCGCTACTTTCTTTGCACTATTTGACAGCTCATTATAGCAAAAGATTAGTATCACATTTAGTCACAATTCATAAAGATCACAGACAGATTGTACATAGGAACATAATTTCAAAGTAACGGCATACATAAGTTCCAATTTTGTCCACAATAAATCCTTGTTGTTTGTATTTAGGTTAATTCAGAACAAAAAATATGTGCACTTAACAAGGCCCGTCTGGCAGTAGGTACGAGACAGAGTCAGTACCCATGGCAAGGACAATGGAGTCGCTTTATTGCCGAGTATCTTTACTTCTGATGGACTAGCTCCTTATTGGGGAAGGAACTGGGGCGTGAGTGGAGTCGAATTGTTTTATTTATTCAGAATACATTTTTCTTTTTATTTAAAACATTGAGCGCAGGGTACTAATTTGCTAAAAGGATTTTTCGTAACAGTAACACAAAAAAAGAACGGATAATTAAATTTATCAGTAAACACTGATTTTGATTACACTAATAATTTTGAACTAGTATTCTTTTTAAAAACCACTTTTTCATGTTCTTGCATTAAATGAGCAATTATGTACATGGGTAGGTTATAATATAACCCGGCCTTAAAGAATATTTGAGCGTTATTGTTTTATTGTTATTGCGTTATTGTTATGTTATTGTTTAATAATATCCACGGAAAAGGTAATCATAAATCTTATGAATTAGGATAAAAAAAATTAGAAAATCTTTATTCGTAAACATCATTTATATAGCTCGTTGAATCAAAATTACAAAACTTTTTAGTTTAAAGCCCTCTCCACACCTTCTCTAGTAGCAAGATGGTCTGTAGTGGGCTGACTCCCCTCTGCAACAACAAGTACCAACAATCATCTTGAGTGGCGATACGACTTACGACCTCTGCATCTACATACAGCCAATGTCACGATACTACACCAATTTTATTGCTTTGAAAGTTCTGTCTAAGGAATGAAATTATTTTATATCTAGTTCCTTCCGTCATCTAAATCATTGGCATAGGCGATGTTGGCCACAAAAATTCAGTCTTGTCCGAAGTGGTGTGTAGGGGATGCTCCACACTCAGTTTACGAATAGGTCAAGGGCACCTAGACGGTACGAACCTCGGCTTGTCCGCCTGCCTTTGACCCAAAGTTTATGGATGACTAGGTCAAGCGCGCCTAGACGGTACGTGCCTCGGCTTGGGCCGTCGCCAGAATACGTAGTGAGACTTGCCCTGGCACCTCAGAAGATTTGTGTCCTAGGGCTCTATCAATAGTTTGGTCCGTTTTATGGATTGATAGAAATTCGACCGCGCCGGCGTTTTAATAAAATTGTGTCTGAGAAAAATTTTTGTGGCGCTGCGATTTTATCCACTGGAAAGTGCTCAACCTATTTTGGTCTCAATCTGATATATAGGTAGCTTTGATTTTGAAATAACATAGTAAAGTAAATTTTAATAGCATACTGTTATGAAATCACTGTACTAAACTTCAGTAAAAGCTAGTTTCATAAACATTAAGAAATTCAAAAAACCCTTCTTCCCGCTACATCATGAGACCCTGGTCACTGGTCATCATCAATCTTTAACATATTCAATGAGACGATTCCAATCAATCTAAATACGATATATTTGACTACTGCCCCAGGCCCCGCACCTGTTACTGATGCTGCAGCATTAAAATCGGTCCACTCGTTAGGGAGTTACGATGCGACAGACAGACACATAGATCTTAAAACACTTCGTTTTTCAGTCAGGGGTTAAAAAGCACCACCTAAACCAAAAGAACCACAAACAGAAAATGCTAATGAAGAGAACGCAAGGATCGTATCTATAATCTGACACGATTCATGTTCATGTTGTTAATGTAAGACAGCGTTGTTCACCGCCTCGTAGCTCTTATCTTCGCATAGTCTGCGCTTAAATAAGATGTTCTTACATTGTACGTTCATTAGGGATTAACATTTTAACCTACAATCTATTTTATTTAAAACTTTTGCTGATAAAGTTACCCATTTAGCGGTTTGAATGTAAAAATAAAAGCTCATTTTGCTTCTTTAAAATGTGCTGTGATCTAGATTTTAAACGAAGCGACATATCTTAGAGGGGGAGGTGACCCTTAATAGCTAAACCCACGGTTTGCCAGTTATGTTTCAGTCCCATGGAATAGGAGGCGAGCCTATTGCCATCTACCGAGCGCGATTCTAGACTGTGAGAAAATTCGTAATGAAAAAATTTAATTACACTGTGCCTGATCTGGGGTTCGAACCCGAGACTTCATGTTTAGAAGTAGAGCTTGCGAAGCACTAACTATGCCACCGAGGCTGTCATAACTGTATATAACGCATACTTATTCAGCACCTCAATTATCGTAGTCTTTTTGAATGTAATTATATTAATATGTTCATTCAGTCGAATTCACACAAAACAATGAGCTTTTTATTTGAATTTTACTCTTGCGTTATTTTTATCTTATATGTTAATACGACCATAGCTTAAAACTTTATAACTAAAAGATTGGTAGAAATAAAACATATCTTCAGCTAGCAAAACTCTTATAGAAAACGAGCTTAATGCTATTGATTCCATCAATGTTGCATACACCTTTCACATCAATCACTCATTCACTCTCTCACTGAATCATACCAGAAACTAAAATCAACATCGTTACGGATATCCTTCGTCGGACGTTCATTTTAGCCCAAATCTGGGCCATCTTCATAAGTTTTATAAACCAGACGCTTAAGAAATGGGGATAGGATGAGAGAATGAGATCTAAACAATGGATCTTATGGCCATTAACGTGATTTAAGTGGATTAACCACTTAATGCTACTTTAAACTGTTTAGGAGAACAAAATCGTTGCTTTAACGTTGTTTGGTTTGAAAAAGCTCTCTTAAATTTGAGTAACGCGCTAGCAAAGTTTACATCTATTTATAGATGGGCCGGGCCAGTGGGAATAAATCTTTAAATTTATGTAATTTATATAAAATAAATCTTTAAATTTATGTAATTTATAAACAGTCAAATAAAAACAAATCTAAACGCGTTATATAATATAATGTACTTTATTGAATGAATTTAAAACTACCATAATTCTCGAAACTTCGTTCCCATGCGAATTGATGTTAATCGCCTTTCGATTTATTGTCAAATCAAAATCAAAATCAAAATCAAAATTTTATTTATTTGTATAAACATGGTTACATTAAAATGGTCTTATCGTATTATCTCCACAACTGTCAGTAGTTATCCGCATGTTTTGCCTAGAAGGCGTACAAATGTAATAGATGATAAGTTTAAAAATTCCAGTTAACTTCAATAATCCTATTTCCAATAATTAATATATACAACAAATAGAAAAAAAAAATCTCTATTGTTCATGTCCATGCAAATTCATGTCAATAATTATAATTAAACAACCAATAATAAAATGTCCTAATTCGTGTCAAATAATAATAATTAATACAACCAATAAAATATCCTAATAATTCATGTCACATAATAATTTTATTATATTTTTAGGTAGCATGTTTATGTATAAAAAAATCATTCACCGAATAAAAGCTCATTTCTACTAGCCACTTGTGTAGTTTTATCTTAAACAAATCACCATTTATGTCTTTTATTGCCTTGGGTATGTGATTATAAATTTTGACCGCCATGAAATGTGCATTCTTCTGGAGAGATACAGTACACCAGGGTGCACACAATAAATTGTCCGTTTTCGTTCTGAGGTTTCTCTGTCTTTGTTTTTGGTGAGTTTCAAACAATCCCGTGTTATTTTTGACGAACAATGCTACCTGTTTAATATAGAGGCAAGCTAATGTCAATAATTTGAGCTTTTTAAATAGGGGGCGACAGGAATCGAGATAGTGGGCGCCACATAAAGATCGGACACATTTTTTCTGCACCCGAAATACTCTTTCGGAATCTGTAGAGACTCCCCACATTATCAGACCGTATTGCAACACGGAAGCTACATAACCGTGGTAGGCTTGTAGAGCCGCTTGGGTGGACACAGTTTGAGATATCCTCTTTAGTGTCTTCATCAGTGGTCCTCAAAATTCAGGGATGAAGAACCATTTTACAAAGTAGTTGTCCGGCAGTGGACCACCACCTGACTTTCTTGGTTTAGTGATACTTAATGCGATTGTCAGCAAAATTGGGGTCCAACGCTGACTACTTTATCTAAAAAAAAAAATTCGTGTTAGGTTCGTGTTACTGCATTTAATTGCTGTAATATTTTAAAGCATTTAATATTTTCTTGATGGGTTCGTGGACCACTTTGGGTGCTTTCAGAGACCACCACTGGTCTGCAGACCATTGGAGAACCACTGGTCTACATCAAAAAGGAAACCTATGTGCAAAATAAGGTTGATGCATTGATGAGTGCTAGTCTCTCAATCAGTCAGGAATTTAATATTTTATATAGATAGAAGATTAGAGTCTGAAGGCATGTCGACTAAAAACACTAATACCCCATCTAGTACATATCCCAAGCACATCGTAAAGTCATCATTGTTAACTTTGACAAATTCACCATACAATACAACATCATTAATTCTCGACTCGTCCGCAAACAGGGGCTGAATAACTTTACGCATTTTGACACATATTTTACAAAAAAGAAAAACTTCTGAGAACCGCGCGTCCTTATTCCGGATTCTTCTCACGCGGCCGCGATAACCCTGAATGTCAATTGAAAGTTCAGATACGATCTTGAGACAATAGTTGCTTGACACCTTGTTTGTTCGGACCTATGGGAAGCGGGGAATTTTAATTAATTAGCTTGCGTCTACAGAATAGCATCAGTCTTGGAGGGGTTTTCAATGTGTAAGGTACACGATTTTCCAATATTTTAACGCGGTTTGCTGCGGTTAAAGGGCAAAGTGTTCAGGTTTGCTGTTCATACGAAACTTAAGGTTGGACTTAAGGCCCCTGGACAAATAATCTTGAGCATTCGGTTTCTTTTCGCCGTTACCCCACCTAGATTTTACGCTCAGATTTTAGATTAAATTCTATGTAAATCAAATGTTGGTCTTTAAAAAAAAAAACAATCTAGCATAATATTCATTGCCTATCCTAAATTGCCTATCCTTTAGTGTAAGTAGCAAATAATTAATAATATAATTGTATAAATAATATGATATAAATATAAATTTTATAATTATTAATAATAATTATTTCCTCAAGGTTGGTGCAGATTTTCGTAATATGTGAAGTGACGGAAAGTGACTGCTTTTCATCAGGAGGGCTGTTAGCTTGTGGCTAAGCACCAACGATGTAAAAAAAGCTAATCCTAGTAACAAACTTGGAAGAATGCGTGTCCCATCTCGTTCAATTCCTAACTAAAAGCTGTTAGCCGTCAATCGTGTACAAATGAGCGTTATTCTGACAACAGTGCATTAGCATTCCTCGTACATCTCGGATTCTAGTCGATGCTGTGTCGTGACCGTTTCGATTCTTATTGCCTTTCTTGAAAGCTACTGAATAACACCGGGACTATCGATTTGAATATTATAAACTAGCAGGTGTTAAGGTGAAAGTAGACTATATTATGAGTCTCGTCAGAAAACTCGTACCTATACCTATCCTACCTACCTACCTATTTTGACGAAGAAAAGTCTTGAAAAAATGTTCTGTACCATTGAATCAGTTTCAAAGATTTTCGTCGTCACAATTACCCAATTAAAAAATAATTAATTATGTATCAAATTAACATTTGGTACGGACCAAAAATTACTTCCAAGACCTGTCTAGGTACTACTATCTTCCATAGAATGTTTGCGATTGGTAATTTAAAAAGTGCAAAGTATTAATGCTTTGCACATTTAATATATCTACGTTTTCTTTGTTCGGGCCACTGGCCTCTGCTTAATTGATACATAAATGCGAAATTTTGCTCATGTTTATCACTGTCCACATGGAAGACCTGTCCACTTACTTTCTGCTGTCTTCGTAATTTCGTTTGTTCAAGTTTCGTATCAGAAAACGTTTTTTGCCTCGATCTGTGTGAACACGATTAAAGAAACCTAAACGTAAATAGTAGTGCGGTTACAACTCTGAAGTTCGACCACTAACAAAATATAAGAGAGAAGTTAGTTTGTGATTATTCATGGTTGAAGTTCTTTTTATGTGGAAAGCTATCATTTTATGGTGTAGATGCATATGCATTTTAGGTTTATGGTGTAGTCTTTGATGGACGCTCTATTTGATTTGAATGAAACTGCGTGACTTGATTTTACTTTTCCACTTATGCTTTTATATCTAATAAATATTATATCTACATATATATTTTAATAACGGGTTTTCCCGCATACTGTGCTTGTCACCGTGTTTACGTAGGTCATTTCATTTCGACCAACTCTTTTGATGCCTGCGTTGTCAGGTCGCACGCGATTTAGAGCTCCACCAATTTATCTACGACTGCCCTCGTCTATGTTAGTACTATCATTTCGTATACATCTAATCCATCATCGGCCGAGTTTGCTCGGGTGACGACAGCCTAACTCAAACCTGGACCCTATACGTCAAGTCACACTCAAAGTAAATCTCATCATTTATTTATTTTATTTCACTTACTACAGCGCAACAATTATAAAATCCTACTAATCCTATCCTACTATCCTACTTCCTACTAATATTATAAATGCAAAAGTTTGTGAGGATGGAAGGACGTTTGTTACTCTTTCATGCCAAAACTACTAAACCGATTGCGCTGAAATTTAGTATATATACGTGGTTTAGACCCTTTTATCTCGATATTACCTCGAGATCGAAGACTACGCCGGTGAAACCACGGGGCACTGTTAGTCATTCTTATTTTAACCAAGTTTAACACTTCTCAGGAAATTCAATTTGAATCGACTCTCACCGTCTCATTTTCTATTTCCACTTATCCACGAGATGGTCCAATTTGGTTCAATTACGTGTAAACGTACGGGTAACACTCAACAAGTAATGTTTTCTAAACATTCTAAACATTCGTGTGTTTACGATGGATTTTCTCAGATTTTCTATATATAAAGCTTACACACGATCTGTTCGTACGACCTCGAGAGGTTGATTAGAAGACGATTTTGTTTGGTCGATTAAAAATGATTTTTCTCGGAAATCTCAATACTATGTACAGGCTAATTAACGAAAGATGCGTAAACCACATTATATAATATTTATTATCTGCAAAGTGCACGGCAGGACGTCACATCGTGAATGAAATCTCTCTGTCTCTTTTGAACACAGTCAATAAAGGAGATAGTTACTGATATGTTTAGAGTATTATTCGTTGAAATTGCATCAGTGTAACTTACAAATTGCAATACTGTGGACGCGCCAGTTTTTGTTAACAGAACTGTACAACGCTTTGTATTTTGTGTACCTAGTATGTGACATAGAAATTACCTTAATGTGATGCCTTGTCCAGCAGTGGGCAAATGTGGGCTGATGATGATGATGATGATCATAAGAATTGATAAAACAAAAATCTTTTCTGATGTTACACTATAACATATTTTTGATGTTATTTTATTGCCGGTCCTTTGGGACGTAGTCAATTTTCGTTTGCGGCCGAAAGGCCCGCGGTCCCCTAAATTTGGTCCTTTCAGATGTAGTACTCAAACATCTTATCTCCAATATCTCATAACTGAAAGACCTAAGCTAGCTCATTTTGAAAGATTTAAAATGCCATTGAACTATCAAGTAGTTTCAGAATAGTTTGCGTACGCTACCTACGTCTTCCACTCTCTAGATTCGAGAAGTCGGATTCAACTTTTTGTAAGTTTAATATATTGAACATTTCCTCTTCAACCACTATCATTGTAACTGGTAGATGTTGGCAGATGGACAAGTGTTTTCTGACGTCAGAACACCTAACGTCTGAATATAGTTAATCATGCGGATTTCCTGACCTTGGCTAGAACTGGCATCAGCTGCGGTTGATGTACTTTGTTTTATAGATACTATCGCAAATTACTCGGTGATTGTCTCGGTGGTGTAGTGGTTGCAAGTACGAGTGCTGAGCTTGTCCTGAGTTTGATTCCCGGGTCGGGCAAGAAGTATATGATTTAACACTATCATGGTAGTAAACATTAGGATCGCTTTTTACGGGATAGTTACCGTGATTCGACGTTTTTTGAGTTTCCCGATATTTCGATGCAGTAGCATGCGCCTGCTGGCTTACTATGCAGTTTCACTTTTTGTTTTAGAAGACTCCGTCCCGTGTTTTAGAAGACGGTTCCTTACTGTTTGTAAAAAATCAAACCTCTATGTCAAAGCAAAGTAAAAAAAAGTTTGACAGCCTGGTTGACACAGATGGTAGTAACTCTGCTTTCTGTGCCGCAGGACCCGGGTTCGATCCCCGGCCAGGTCAAACATTTGTGTGCATGAACATGTCTTGTCTGTTTGATCTGGGTCTGGGTGTTATAAGCTTATATAAGTATGTATATCAGTCATAATCTGGTTACCATAGTACAGGCTTCTAGCCTAGTTTGGGACCAGATGACCGTGTGTGGAAGTTGTCCCATATTATAAAAAAAAATAAAAAAATTAAGATATGGCAATTTACCGCACATTTCCGCACACTTTGCGCCACGGGCTCAAAACCTGTAGGGTACTTTCTGTTGGCCTAGCATCATTAAATTTGCAGCAAGGTCTATTATCATAAAAGAAAAAAAATCCAATACCATAAAATTTTACAAAAATTTATGATTATTAACATTACATGTATGCGGTATTGGACCCTATATGTACGACTGTGCGATGCATAAATCTAGACATAGTTTAGTACTAAACGCCTAAAGCTATTATAGGTTTGAGATGATCCCGTTGTGTAGGTATTCTGGTGTAATGGGAACGGGTATTTTGGTCTTTGGACTTACTGCGCAGATATGCAGAATTTAACGATTTGCTTGTACCCATTTGTAATAAGAAAATAGGTATTTATGACTCTACATTGTACAAAACTCGACTGTGTCGTTGGTTTAGTGGTGCCTAGCGTTAACAGGCCGTTTACGAAGTTGTTTTTTTTATGATAGATAGTGACAAGACGAGCTAATCAGGTGCCTGATGGTAAGCATCATGATTGCCCATATCAGACACAGTGCCACCCAGTGTTTTAAAATTCAAAATTCTGCGCGGTACTGCACTGCGCCTGTCACCCTGAGATATGAGTTGTTGAATCTCATCATGCCCAGTAATTTCGCTGGTAACATTGCCCCTCATACCGGAACACAGTAATGTTTGCACATTACTGCTTGGCGGATGAATAACTGGCAAAGGTGTGGTACTTCCCCAGGCGGCCCCCTGCAAAAGAGGCCTACCACGTCAAAAATAGTATAGTTAATTAGTATATTATAATAGTATAGTAGTATAGTAGTATAGTTTTGCTGATTACGTGATTTTACAGACGTGTTTGGACAGTTAAAAAAGTACTTATTAATTTCGTAATTTTGGAACTGGGTTGACTTACACTCAATATTTGTCTTCATTGGCAGTACAAAAACCTATTTTATAAAATAATAATTATATATATATTTTATAAAATTTATTTTATAATAAAATTATAATTTTATAAATAAACATTATAAAAAGTTTCATTACCCCCAACGTTTGTGATAAAGTTAATTAGGTGCCAAGAAAACAAAACTGTGGCTTGTCTACGCCGCTTGAAATAAACGTAATTTGTTATCGTGGAGAAAATTAGCAGAATGCGCGTCTGGTGTAGTTTTCATAAATAAACTAACTGAGATGAGAGATAACTGTGCTGACCTATATTTTGATAGTATAAGCTTGAAAGACTGAAGACCTTCTTTCTTCATACTAAATGAAAAGGTAAACAAAAAAGTCAGTGTAGATACTGATCGGATATTTAGGGTGGTGCGTCATAGTCCTGGAGTGCCACAATTTGGAATTTATTTGGAATTTTCTTTAATTTCTTTATTTATTGGCCTTGGCGTATTTGGCAGACCATTTAAACACTTAGTCTATAAAGAGCATTTAGAACACTCCACAGACAATGTGTCGCTTGGAACCACTGAGGGAAATGTAAGTATTTTCCCATAGCCTACACCACCCTCTCGACCCCACTGGCTGAATCCGCAGAAACGACATGTCGATACGTGCGTTTGTTGTTTGGTTGCAGGGGACTGCTACTTATTTCAGGTTGTAACCTACTCGTGCTTGACGTAGTCCCATTCCAGGTTTGTTCGAGTTTTCCTTCTCTATTCTCTAGATAGATTGTGAACCAACGCTGACGAAGCCTATCTCCCTGAAAATTCCTTTAAAATGAAGATAATTCAGCAAGAAAATTCTTAATTCAACTAAAATCATATGAAAATATGATATAAGTTGGTATATCTCGTATATAATATTCATTCGAAAATAATGTATTCATTCGATATACTTTAGTAATGAATGTGAAAATATTATATTTGTTAAGTTACTTACCTTCTTTATCTCAAATAACCTTATTAACTACCTTTCAGCACTGCGAGAATTAATTAGCATTTTTTTAGTGGAGACGAAAGAGTGAGAAAGAGACTGAATAATATAACATCTGTAAGGGCACTATAAAGAAAAACAGTTTTTATATTATAACTAGTGGTCCGCCCCGGCTTCGCACGGGTAGCAGAAGTAGGTATAGTGAACGTTTTAACAGGAGTAAATACGTGATACATTGTATTTTTATAGATATTACCCTAATGGTTTACGCAGCGCGCACAAATCAATGACTATTTCTGTTACAGTGACCAAACCTTAACAGATGTACAAATTTACCGCGCACTTATATTTTGTAGATATATAAGTATCCACTACTACTACAAACCCCTAGTACATTATTTCTACTACCAATAGTTTTCATGCCGCATATAAACTACGCATATGGACTATTTTGTAGGTATTGGTAAGTACTACAAACACCTAGTACATTACTTTATTCTACCACCAATACTTTTCACAGCGCATGCATATAATGACTGTTTCGATTATTGTGACTAAACTAAAATAGATGGATATAAATGACCGTGGACTATTTTATAGATATTGATAAGTACTAAAAACTTCTCGTACATTATTTTATTCTACCATCAATAGATTTCACAGCGCACGCAAATTAATGAATATATTAGGTAATTATGTGACACCTTGGTTCACAATATATTGCAGTTTTCTTACGGATCCCTATTTTTTTTCAAAATCTCATATAGCCTAAGTCACTCACACTGAATTAAGCTTTCCATAAGTGAAATAATTCTTTTAAATCGGTCCAGTAGTTTCAGAGCCTATTCATTACAAACAAAAATTCAAATAAACAAAGGCCGGCAGCTACTAAGTCACTAAGTGTATATTATATTAATAATCTGGAAACGAATACGGCATACGGATTAAGGAAACACTGAAAGAATCTAAGAGCATCGATAATTCGATGTCGTTGCAGCCCAATTTAACGGGGCTTTGATAAAGAGAAGCGAAATCAAAATCGCGTTTAAATTATTTGCAGAACGTTATCTATTACGCTTATTATGCATGTTGGAAATAAATTACTTAAAATGTTGCATTAGGGTACCTATTTACGTCTTGCAAGAAAATATTGTCAGCGCGTTCTAATTTTTCCTGTAGCGTCATCTAGCGAGCATTTTTGGAACTAAAATATTCATAACAAACATTTAAACTTTATTTTTCCACATAAGGGCTAAAATTTTTGAAAACGCTGAAACACGTGTTTAATTATTTTCATTTTAGAATGTTTCTACAAAATTTAAAATAAATCGGCTGAAAAATGAAGTCTACTCCATACAAACTTTCAACCCCTATTTAATTCACTTAGGGGTAAAATTTTGAAAAATCCTTTCTTATTACTTGTCTAGACTGTAAAAATAATCTATTGTCCAAATTTCATCATAATCGGTCCAGTAGTTTTGGCTCTGGGTTGATGAGTCAGTCAGTGAATCACTTTCTCTCTTTATATAATAGTATATAGATTGCTAAACCTAACTCATTATGTTTTTGTAATGCATGTTAACGCTGCATATATACCAAAATTATGGATGATATATTAATAGCATTATTCCATGCCTACACTATTTTCCCAACCCAATTAATTTTATTTTGTTTACCTTGAAGCTGTGGCAATCGTTTTCCGACACAAGGACAAACAAACACACTCGCTGTAAAAATAGCTAGGTTTCTTGTCAGTTTTATTATCAATTGGATTTTTCGTCAAAAAATTTCTGGTTTACAATTAATTAAGTGCTACGATTACAGACTTGAGTACGATTATATTTGGAAATATTCATAATTAATAACGTTTTCAGAAAGCGTTTCAAACTATAACATAAAAATAGTGACGAGGTAAAGTCGATAAAAATATCGATATTTTGTTTGGACACAAAAGTCAAGGCGAAGGAAACAAACCTTTTTAGCGTTCAAATAAATACTTCCAATGATAATTCAACGTACAGAAGATCACACAACGGCGTTTGCGTAGTGTATCAGAAATAGCCGCCAATATATTCCGAAAGCCGTGAAAACTTCATCACGTCGTTACATAAATAAAACCCGGTCAGAATCACGATTAAATAGGCTAATATTTGCAAGGATTGGACATAAATTGCTCGACATCGACCGCTTTAAGACAATTAGAGATTTAGAAATGAAACAATAAAGCGATATAATAAGTGCTTGAAACATATTATTATTTTCTTATGCGTCATTTATGAATTTGTAATGGTGTTTGCTCGTATAAATACTTACCTCGTCGACCAGGTAAGTATTTATAGAAGTATTTTAGAACTCGCGGCAGATACCGTGAAAATAATTTTACGGAAAAAGGGATTTACGGAGCTATGGTCACGAGAAAAGTATAATAATCAGTATAGAGCTTCATTTATCCTTAAAAGTATCAAATTTGTTATTGTAACTGTTGAACAGTTTGCGTTTGAACCTATATAACTTACTCTAAATCTGTGGATACTGGTTAGATACATTATTAAACTTGAGGAAAATTGTGAAAATGTTCACATACGACAACCATTACTTTTTCGCGGTTTTTTTTATAAATCTACGTGAAAAATGTCCCAAACATAATACACATAAATCGTCTGCTAAAATAATAACCACAAATCACCTTTTGTTTGTCTTAGGACTACAATGTAAAAATATTTTTTTTTAATAGTACAATAACTCATAACATGACTTTATGCCGTATATTATCCATTTAAAATTAGAGCTGTAGAAAAATATTATGTTTGTTACCTGTGTAAAACAGTTCACCGATACACTATAATAGATTTTTTGTGATAATTACGTATTTCAGCAGACGATACTTAATCTCTTATCTACTAGTATTATAATATAATAGAGTTAATAATACAAAATTTTACAAAGACATTGAAATTATTAATAGGTATTTCTTTAGTTGCATTTTTAGCATACAGGGTGCTCGTGGCCGCCTTATAAAGTAGTATGTCTTTGTTATTTTAGGATCTATTTCATCTAAATAGCGATAAGGAACATAACTTCAAGAAAAGTTATCACAAAACTGCTTACAACAAATAACCCATTTTTTTGTTAAAGTTATAAACTAATATAGGTTAACATATCCAAACTTTCTCACTTATTAGTGGGATACTAATATTATAATATTGAAATAACCACTTTCTACATATCATAGGTTCGGTCACGTACAGTTTGGCGATAACCTTTTACGAGTTTTCTACTAAACGAATTAACATTCAAACATCAAATGCAAGCCAATGAAACTTTGTACATTCGGTATTCGCAGCCGCATAGATCAGCATGGAGGATGTGCTAGACAGCACATCCTCCATGCAGATCTCAGTTCTCTATTCAGGTGGAATAAAATAGATATATAGAATTTAGATAATATAATATGTGAGACTCGGTAGAGGGACATATTCGGAGAGTAGGCAGCAACGTTCTCCGTTTCCAAGTATTACAACTACTGCGATCACCAAGCCGTCGGCCGAGCGTAGTGACGCATTACGGCAAAATCCCCCCATATGAATAGTTTATGGCGTTTTATAGGGGAGTCCTATGTTCAGCAGTGGACGTCTTCCGGCTGATGATTATGATGATGCAATAGACTTAGAATTGTGACACAATTCTTGAAGAAATTTTTGCCTTTGTTTCCATTTCTGCCTCTTATGCCTGTAACTGGGAAACCCAGTTTATATTACATGGAGAGAGGTCATCGCGCCATCTTTCAAGGTCGACCTCAAAGCTTTTGTCTGTCGCTTGCCACCCATACCATAGAGAACTTTGCCTATATCTCTGGGTGCATGCAAAATAATTAGACATAGACAGGTAGTTAGCCGAATACCTTTATAGTTACCAACACGTTTACCAGCGACGAATAGCCATTCATTCGACTGATCATGGATATCGCTACCAAGTCAGATTTACTAGCTAAAGGACTAGTGTTCACACACTATCAACAATTTGCCGTACAGGCGCGGGCTAGTGATGTATGCAAACATCGATACAATCCCCGTGTAAGACGTGTGTTATGGACAGTTATTTTGTTCTAAACAACTTTATGCCTCATGATCTTATCGGCATTGAATTGTGTAAAATATATATAAAAGTGAGAAAGAGACAGCAGGAATTTAAAAGAGGTGTAAAAGAGACAAAATCTGGGATAATATAATACGGGATATATTTCATGTTAGATCTGCTGGTGTTTGTTTACAAATTGCTACGTTGTTAAATCGAAAGTAAAACTTGATTTTAATGGCTGTAGTAGAAACATGATTTGAATGAAATTACATCTAGAATTATTATCCAATTAATATCACGCTAATGTGTCAAACAAAATATCTTTTATAATACGTATGAAAATTATTACGACTCTTTTTACAATGGTAGAAAGTAGAATTGACATAGAATAGAATTACTGTTTATTGAGACTACTGCGGGAGCGTTGTGGTGCCGATCGTGAGTATTCGGGTTCGATCCGTAGGTCAGGTAAACTGTTATTGGATTTTTCCATTAGGAATTATCTCGTTGACAACCTGGAGTCTGGTACTGTGCCCGATAAATGGTAATAGACTCGCCGCCTATTAGAGATCAAAATACTAAACTGGCAAAATATGCGTGTACCTACTATGGGACTACTATTGACACTCAAATTATTAATAAATGAACTAAACACCTCTGCCTATCCCTTTGAAAAAAAGCACGATGTTAGGTTATAATGTTATGTACTGAGACCAGTATGAAAACATAAACACATCTCATAAAAAAAAAATGTTACACTTATTGGTCGACAATTGGCGGCCGTATCGTTTTAAGCAGTCTCGTCCAGGCAACCAGGTAGGGATGAAATTTGGTACACATTATTAATTTACTTATAAACTGAACCTACCTGTGACAAGTAAAAGTTATGATAAGTACCATATTATTATTAATTCCGTTCAGTACCCAACACTACTACTGTTAAATCTTATGCAATGTTTTATGGACGAAGAATAATAATTTTACTGAAGACAATAATTTTGACGAATACCACTACTACATATAATATTTTATATCGATATAGACATTCTTTTTTCCAAATGTGTCCCATCCCTAACAAATCTTGAACCTCGTTTTCGGTGATTTATAAATTGGTCACTCGGCGCGTATTGAATTCGTCGACGATTAGGGGGGATCGACGACCAGTTACAGTAAGAGATGTCATTATTAAACCACGGTTACCACAAACATATGGACCACAGAAAGGAAGCTCAAAACCAAAGAGACACTAAATTAATCCTACTTTTAGTATGTATAGTAAAATGTTTTTATGTATGTTATGTATGCTATTTCCACATTATTTCAGTCACACCACCGACCAAATGTGAACTACTTTACTCTCCTCTCCCTGCACGG
Source organism: Hemistola chrysoprasaria (assembly GCA_947063395.1). NCBI lineage: Eukaryota > Metazoa > Arthropoda > Insecta > Lepidoptera > Geometridae > Hemistola > Hemistola chrysoprasaria. The sequence continues at coordinate 11,097,607 of OX346727.1, read as the reverse complement.
TTATCTGGAAGAGATCGCTTTTAGCGAGAAGACCGCCAATTGTTACACTAGACATATTCCTATTGTTACATTTAAGTTTTAAGAGTTTTTATGTGTGGTGAAATAATAAAGAATTTATCTATCTATCTATCTAATATAAATTATGCAAAAGTTTGTGAGGATTAATGGACGTTTGTTACTATTTCCTACTACTGAATGGATTGGGTTGAAATTTGGTATGTAGGTAGCTTATACCCTGGAATAACACATAGGGTATTTTTTATCCCGATATTCCCGCGGGAATGAAGACCACGCAGATGAAACCGCGGGGCACAGCTAGTATTATTATAAATGCGAAAGTTTGTGAAGGTCGATGGATGGATGTTTGTTACTCTTTCATCCCAAAACTACTGAATCCATTGGGCTGAAATTAGGTATGTAGATTATTTAGACACTGCAATAACACTATAATATGATAACCGCGGGGCCCAGGTATAAATTTATAATATTGTATATGAATTATTTAGTCTGAGTTGCATTAACTAAGTTCATGTTTAACAACAGCAATGTGTCAACCATGTATAAGCAAAACCCCGGCTGTGAGTTAAATAATTACACGAACCATTTCACCCCACTTTTAGCCCGAATGTGCGGGGGCAGTTGGTAATAGATTCCTGTTACCAATTAATGAGTAACTAATCTCAAGGGTATTAAATGAAATACCTGTTCACCGCATCCCCCGCGAAAACAAAAAGAAAAATAGAGAACATAGTGGAGGTAGCGCTCAGTAGTTCCCATACTGCGATATCGTGTTTTTTATGGATTAGGGTGAATTCAGCCTCTTGACCATGATAAGACCCCAAGGTTATAAATTATAACGCAATAGTTAAACTGCCGTTACAATACGGAAGTTATTGTTGATAGCTTTTATGCGTTTTTGAATAGGTCATTAATAAACAATATGTTTACATTGCGGTTTGTGGGAGTTTAGGGGATTATTTATAGGGGCGTAGAGAATTAACTTTTTCGAGTTTTATCGATATTTTTGTGTGATAAATTTGTCTCATTAGGGGTTTGGAATGTGAAAGTTTAATAATATATTTTTTTGTGGTAGCTAGGTTCTTACATATTACATACGTTTTATATTTTACTCATTTATTATTGTTTATTTTATACCTACAATAGGTAAGTGCATATCATAATATTATCTTTGTGACTTATTATATATGTGTTATAAGACGTTCCGCAGATAGAACAACTTTAGTTGAAAATCACATCAACTTATTAGATAAACTATAAATTTTTTGAAAGTTGAGTTTAATAGTTGTCAGTTTCAGCAACAAACACGCTCAGCTTACGGTTGCCGCAATTTTTACTTATGAAAACTTTCAAATCTTCAAATCTTGAGTAGAAATGACGCTGTAAGGGTTGGGGAAGGAATGAAAACGCTCGAAGCGTTGCGATTGCTGATTGCGATACTTAGGTACAACTAATTGATAGAACTTAATACAAATTAAACGTCGGGCCGTAGAGCTTGTGACCACTGAGCCATGCCACCAAGGCAGTCTGAGCGGTCGAGTCACCCCCCACAAAATAATAAAAATATTAAAGGTGGCGAGTCGAGCTTATTACGGTCGAGCTGTCGCCGAACTCATATATAATAGGTACAAAGCCCAAAAATGTCATACGTCATGACCTATTTCAGAATAAACAGTCTAGACTAAGCTCATAAGTATTTTCATATAGTACTCGTAAGCCGTATTTCAAGTAAGTAGCTCACATATGGCACAAACCATAACCTATCTCAACCTTTATGGGTTTTTTATCTTCGTTGTAGCACTTGAAACTATTTATATCGACAATTCTTTATAGAAGGGTATGAGCTTTCTGAAGTGTCTCAAGATCACTCGATATTATGTTTATATTTCATCTGAAAATAAAAAGCTTTTGCCTGACCGACGCCACGTAAATTTATCTATGCATAGGTATCTACTGGATGGACGTCATAGAAAACCTGTAGATATAAGTATATTATATATATAACAGTTCAGTAGGTACGTTTATTTATTCTGTAACAGTACTGCAAAATAAGTAAAGATATCGGTAATTCCGAAAATAACTGAGACCTGGAAATAACGAGAATCTGTATCTTACGGTATCGTTAAAATCGGTATAATATATCTGTAAAATGGCATTTTTCTTCATGTTAACAATTATTATTGCCTACTATTTCCGTAAGCGAGCTATCGCTCTCTATATTTTCCGATTCTATTTGCCGATGATACGACATTGATTTTTAAAGTTGATAGGAAGGATACTTCACTAGTACATGTAAATAATACTTTAGCAAGTATATCCAGATGGTTCACAGCAAACAATCTGTTATTGAATGCGAAAAAGACTAAATGTTTGAAATTTTCGTTGCCTAACGTCAGAAGTATAGAACCAATCATAGTTCTTGACGGTGAAAGACTCAATATTGACAATGCAACTTTGTTCCTTGGCATAAATATAGACTCTAAACTGCAATGGAGCACTCATATCACCGAGCTCTCAGGGAAACTAAGCTCTGCAGCTTACGCGGTTTATAAAATTAGGCAACTAACAGATGTAGCCACGGCGAGATTAGTGTACTTTGCATATTTCCATAGCTTGATGTCTTATGGGATTCTGTTGTGGGGGTCAGCTGCAGATATAGAAACTATCTTTATACTACAAAAACGTGCGATTCGTGCCATCTATAAGATGCGTCCACGCGAATCCCTGAGGGAATTATTTAAAGAAATAAACATACTGACCCTACCATCCTTATACATTTATGAGAACATCATGTATGTGCGTAAAAATTTACATAAATTAAAATTAAATAGTGACCTTCATAATTTTAATACTAGGAATAAAGACAAAATAGCTGTACCTAGCTTTAGATTATCTAAAACAAATAAAAAGACATTCTTAGGAAATAGTGTACGTTTCTATAATAAAATCCCAAAAGAGATAACTGGGCTCTCAGAGGGTAAATTCAAAACCTATATAAAATCTACTTTACTTAAGAAGGCTTATTATAAAGTCAACCAGTACATAGAGGACAAAGATGCCTGGAAACTTCTGCATAGCCGCCTCGCGGCACCTTCAAAGAAAACGAATGTAACCAAACCAAATATTGTGAAACTATCTGTTGAAAAAATTAAGCCCCACAAGTTTCTTGTGCGTTCTTCTTGTAGAGGTATCTTTCCGAACGCACGGTAGACTCAGTACTGTATCTTCATTGACGTACAAAAGTGTCAGATTATGACCTATTTGAATAAATCTGTTTGAGTTTGAGTTTGAGTTTATAGCTCGTGCTTACTCTATGGACTATACTCGGGATTGTGGAGATCCGGAGACGAACTAATGTTTAGGGGATAGCCCAGTGTAATAGTTACTATTCTTTGGCAAAGCGGTGCAAGTTGAAGTGGCAATGGGTAGGCTTAATAGCACGTATGACTGATTGCAGATGGGGCTGTAGGCTGTAAGGCTAGATCTAGGATAGCACCTATTTAAAAGCCCTAATTTTACCATATATAATAATAAAATAATATTTCTGAGGAACGGTTATTATTGATATGAATAAAAACTTAACGGATTCGAAATGTTCGTTATTTTAGAATAACCCAAATGAAACCTGAACAACTGATTTATGTCCAATACAAAAGTTTCACCAAAATCTTTATAAGTGAAACGCCCCTGCAGACTACAAGGGTGGGATATGTGCCAGTTACCTGGCTTTAATGCATGTCTATATTTAAACTTGTCCCTGGGGGGTGTGAGTTACCGTTGAACTTTAAAACAATATATACGAGTAAGCCCTTGTAGTTTACAATCAAAACTTCGAAAATTTTGATGTGAAAAAACTGAAATAAAGTCAATATTAGTCCCGATCCTGATAACTTTTCAATTTCTGATTGATAACTTTTCAAAAAACAAGAAAACCATTACTACTATTACAATTTTCATAAATACGTAGAAACTGTAAGGTTTTCTATAACAAAATATTATGTTTTCGCGCAAATAAAGGCCAGATCCAGAGCCAACCTCAAACAGTTGCGTGGTAAATTATTCCCTATTTCTTCATATCTGTGAATTTTCATATTGTATGGGTAACGTTTAACCTTAAGTATGATTACACCTTTTTGTGACATGTCGTATAAGAAAGAGCGTGCCTATGCTTTCATCGAGGTGGATCTTTCCCGCCAAGTCGGTCGCTACGCCTGCGCTGGCAAGGCGAAGGTACGCAGGAAGTTTACGCGGCACGTGCGCGCGCGCTTCCTCACACAGGATGTTTTAAAATTCTAACATGTAACCTTAACGATTTTGCTATGGATTGGAGTGTGGACCGTTGCTCCTTGACGGCTAGGTTTGTGATTAGAAAGTTAAGGAACCTAGTACTTAGGTCGTACAATTAGGTACGGTGGACGGCTTTTTTGAGTTTGTAATATTTACAATAGTAATATTATAAACTCAAATACAGATTACAACGATTTTTGTATATATGTAGATTCTTTTTTCGACACAAAACAATCAAGAACATAATAACAAGGCATAAATAACAATAATAATAATTAGCGGTCTCATCAATAAGAATGATATCTTCCAGACAACTGTGCCCTAAATACATAAATGAAAGAAATGCAATCAGTACTTTTTTTCTTTTTTATGGACCCACACGAAGGTATTGCCAAAGGTAGTAAATCAGTAGTTGCGTCCTACAATTTTATGAAAATAATTAATGGTAAGTACAGTTGAACACAAAAGTAAAGATTATTTGACAAATTTAAAAGCGCGGAGCTTAGTAAGTTTATAAATCTATATAATAAAATTGTACAAACCATAGTTTAAGAACCTATTACGTACATCTGGCTTGTTCTTAGTCGAATTTACAGCCAATTGCTCATTGTCCGACACTACATACTACACTAATGCAGAGTATTGTTAGCGTACGTAGCATACTGAGTTCCGAGCCAAATATGGCCGTGCCACTACGTGGTTACACTGTTCTTGTTGGCTTCAAAATTATTAAGCACTCAATGTAGAGGTGGAATACATCCTATACCTACCTCTAAGTGAAATTATGGAATTGAATAACATAGTAATATGCAGGTAATATTTTCACGGTAGGATATATTATTATTAATTAAGATAAATGAGTAACCGCTACTTTTCTACTCAATGAGACTGGGACATGATTTAATCCTAGTTATCTTGTTTTTCGCACTACAATTGAATGTCAAATGCAAAACCCGGTGTTGCCATCCCTCCCTCGCCCCTACCATAGATTATGTTTAAACAATTAGTTGCCATTTATATTTTTACAATAAAACTACCAAAACATTTACAGGACCAAATGCAGGCGCGTTACAAATTAACATCGACCCTGCAATTGTTACAATTTCATGCTAAAAAACTATTAAGTCGATTGTGCTTTTATGTGATAGACCCTGAAAATTGTGGGCAATAATTAGATAATATAATATATAAGTACCTGGATGACCGAGCTTTGCTCGGTATTTTTTATTTTTTTTAAATTGTGTTTTTTGGAAATTATATTTAAGTACGAATTACTAATAAAATGATGAAATATGAATAATATTTTTCGACCTTACCGATAGAATGATAAAAAAATATATTTTTTCTTCCAAGTGGTAACCAGATGACTGATATACATACTTATATAAGCTTATAACACCCAGACACAGATCAAACAGATATGTTCATGCACACAAATGTTTGACCTGGCCGGGGATCGAACCCGGGGCCTACGGCACAGAAAGCAGAGTTACTACCATCTGTGCCAATCAGATAAATAACAATTTAGAAATAAATGTACAGAGCAGGACAAAAGAGGTACTGCTGTCAACGATTTAAATACTGCCATATTTGGCTCAAAACGAAATCTAAACTCATAAATTATAGAAAAACATATAGCTCAGTGACTCTGTGGTTAGCAGTAGTAACCACAATAACCACAAATTGATTACAAACAAGGCTCGGTCACTTCACGGTCGCAAATACACTATTGATTGTTTATTGTCGCTCGCTAATGCGATTTATTGTAAACAAACTGTTTCGTGTGATTGCGGTAGGTTATACATAGTAAATATTGTGGTACTGTCCACGACAGACGCGTGAGTAATTTTTTAAGTTTTTAAGCGAACGGGAGAATGGTTTCAGGCGTTCCTCTAATAGTCAATGGTCAACCCTGTCTCGATTTTGGTACGTATTGCTTAGAACTCTACTCTAGAACTTTGATGCAAAGTCATATGTACTTCGCAATTGTGCATTGGTTTTTATCTTACTTACGTACATTTATATGATAAAGTCCAATACATAAAAAATACTTTAAATGAAAAGTTCTAATGTAATCAATAAAAGCTTCAATAATTTTGTACGCGATTGTACTCGAGGCATGATCGATTTGTAATTTATTAGTACTGAAATCTGTTTATTTTATTACAAGTCCGTAATGTGTGGTAGCAAAAATAGACGTGTGAGTAAATGCAATCAGCATTCACTCACACAAGATAAATTATTATTACAATACGGGACATAAGATAAGTGATTATTAAGATTCATAATACGAAAACTCATATTGAACAGTCCTACCTAGCAATTAGAGAAATAATAATATTCACAATTTATTGTAAGCTATGTTCCATTAATAATTGCGACAAAAACAATTTGAAGTCATTGAAATTAATAGTTTTCTACTTTTTAATACGTTGAAATTGAATTTGCTATATTTACATGACTCATATTAAAGAGAGCACGCTGTATTTGTCCATAAATGCTCTGTTTACTAATATTCATATAAAAAACCTCAGCGCGCGCCATCTGGTGTCAGGAAAGGGCCGCATTATGTAATTATTTGTAGACTAAACGTAGAGAACAGAATTTTAGAGTAAACGTTTTATTTTGAGTGTCGTGTTATATTTTCTTATTCAGATGTTATTGTTTTTTTATTGTTGAATTTTATTTATCATCATTCATAACCTTTTATACCCGTGGATGGTGTAAGAGCCGGCTAAGGCCCAATTTCACCGATACGATCCGTAAACGCGTTCAGCTGATCTTAGTTCACGGTGAACGAGTTCAAATATTGAATTTAATCTCGGCTTAAGAAAAATTCATTTCACCAGTACCTTTTTGATCCCGTTCACGTAAACCAAGTTCACGTGATCCAGATCACAAATTCTAAAGACAAATGTCATTGTCACTGTCAAAATGTCGTCAAAGTTGTCAAAATGTGTCAAGTTTTGTTTGTTCTGTGGTTATTATCGAAATTCGTTGTCCGTTGTGACCTTTGAATATTTAGCACATTACTGAAAGTTGTGACTATGTATTTTATTTTAGTTTTAATTTAGCTATAGTTACTCAGTACGGTAACTGCTAATACCGAAACATAGCTTAACCTGACCCCAGATGGACGATTATAGATAGCTAGTGTTTAAAATTACTTTCCTTGTACAAATTGTTTCTCATATTTCCTTTCATCTTTATTTCTTTTTATTTTAACGTAGCGCGTTCATTTTCTATTGTTATAGTTTATTACCAAACTAATTGTAAAAACATCCCCATTCTCTTTATGTTGCTATATTCCATTACTGTACACATTTAAAATCATTATTGTCTTAAAACCCGTTATATTTTCTATTGTTCCGCCCCGGCGACCCGTATGAACCATTTTGTATCCCATAAAATGTCGTAAAAATATTGTATTTGATTTCTTTGAAGTTAGTTTACGTTTAGCTCTCGAGCAACCAACAATAAAAAGACTTGCAAAGTGTAAAAGTTTTTTCGCATAAGAGTTATTAGTTCTGTGAGTGCTGTTTCGTCAATCATTTATCAAAAAGTGCCTTTAACCATTTCTTCGCAAATCAAGAACTCTGACTCAACATAAAGGTGGAAAGAAAATAAGGTCCTACATTCACTAGGTAGGTAGTAATTCCGAGAAAATATGTATGAAAGAATAAACAAGAAGTATTTAAAAAATCTGATTTCATGAGCACGAGAAATAAACTCACTAGAGTGACAAAAATATTCTTCATGAAGATGAAGAATAATAAATAATATTAATAATTTTGGATTAAAATCCAATGCTCATTTCATTTTTCTTGAATATTATGTAAATTATACCTTCATCATATAAAATGTGATAAGTACACGTTATTTTTGTAAACAGTGCAGTAAAATATAAATATAGTACCTACCTATAGACGTCAAATCACATCTGAACCAAGATCACAGAGCTTAACCGGCCAAAATCGGCCGTTCAATATTTAATCTCGTTCAAGCCCTAACTACGTTCAGTTTGAGCCCATGAAATCCGAACTGAAGTTATGATCTCAGTTACGGGCTTAAGCCGAGTTCAAGTCGGCCTGATCGCGTTCAGTTCTGCCGGTGAAATTGGGCCTAAGTGTTATCAGATGCCAGAGGTAGGGGAGCGTCCTCTGTTTAAAACCATCAAACTGAGCTCGCCAACCCGCCTGCCAAGCGTGGCGAGTATTGGCAAACCCTATAGTTACCCCTTAGTTGACTTTCTATGGTTGAAATGACTTATAACATTGTAATTATTTCATTAGAAAAGTGCAATGTGAAAAGTCATTTAACTTTTCTTTAAACACAGTCAAGATAACTTTTTTTTACTTTTTAGGCTTAAGTATCCATCCTTCTGTTCTTTATTATAATTATATTGAACTGAATTAAAAATTACATTTACAATATACATATTATGTTCGTATATTTGTTTTATCTGGCGATAACAATTTTCTTCACGAGTGTACATGCGCTTAAGTTCGCAGAGCCTATGTTCAGTCTCGCCAAGTTACGCCAGCCTTATTGTAACTGCCAATAAGTATCATATTTTTATCCATTTTAATAACACGACAATTAATTTTTACTATTATCGTACCTAAGTACTACAGTACTAATTTCATATTAAAATAATTTTATGTTACCTATCTCTATTTAGAGTTTCTATTACAGATATGACCCAAATAAAAATTAGAAAAGGGGTTGTCGATCCTAAAATAAAATATATTACACCCTTCAACGCCCCAATAAATAAATTACACCAAAACAGATTGTTGACAGCCCTATTTATAGAGCAAAGGGGTAAAAAACTAATAATATGGCGCCTCGATTAACACTAGGGTTACCATTGAATATAATTAACTTTGTGTACCTAATGGAAATAAATAGACTGAAACATAAAACATCTGAAAAAAAAACATAACATTTTGTAGTGGTAGGCCTCTTTAGCAGGGGGCCGCCTGGGGAAGTACCACACCTTTGCCAGTCATTCATCCGCCAAGCAGTAATGCGCAAACATTACTGTGTCCCGGTATGAAGGGCAATGTTACCAGCGAAATTAGTGGGCATGGTGAGATTCAACAACTCGTATCTCAGGGTGACAGGCGCAGTGCAGTGCCGCGCAGAACTTAGAATTTTAAAACACTGGGTGTCACTGTGTCTAATATGGGCGATCATGATGCTTACCATCAGGCACCTGATTTGCTCGTCTTGTCACTCACTATCATAAAAAAAACATAACTATATAGAAATATCATAAATTTTACATAAAACTGGAATTTTAAGGAAACCCCGTGGTGTCCTATTGATTTGCATAATGTCTTTTGTCATAAAATTTTTCCGCATACATCATTTGTCATAACCTCCTCTAGTCATAATATTGGAAATACATATTTTTTTGTAGTAATACTGATAAATTGTCCTAAAATTTAATTGCTATAATATTTTTGTGTATAATAGTTTTAATTCCTATTGTTAGTTGTCATAATCGTTGTTATGTATAATTTTATAGTTAATAATGGTGTATGTCCTAATTTTCATTGTTCATAAATTGTTATTGTATATAATCGGTATTGTACGTATTTTTCCAAGTGAGGTATATTGTAGTGTTGTCCTAAATATTGCTTATTAAGTATGTTTACAATTTCTACAAATTCAAATTTTATTCCAATCACTTTATCTAGAAGAGTATTTTTGGTACAGTGTTATGATATGTAGTGTAATTTGTATATATATATTAGCGGTAACGGTATGTATAAATGTATATCTCTAGGAATATGATTATATACCGTAACATAGTAACACTCTTGTATTGCATTTATGGGTAGGTAGGATCTCGCCGTAACTCACATACCCAATAATATCATTTTTTAATTACTCGATTTTTTTCATATGTAAATCCACTGATATTTAATTTGTTGTCTTCTCTTTTTGTTATAATATATATTTTGCACTCGTTTTCTATTGTAATTATAATTTCAAAATTCGTTTAAGCACTTTGTTCCAAATATTAACACTAAAATTTGACTTTGTGTTATTTTTATAATAATAATGAAACTACCTTCATTTTTATTCATAATCAGTAATAGCGCCACTATAATATTTTTTTATAGCAATGTGATATATAACAGTTTGCTACATATTAAAGATGTTTACTACGTTAATGAGTTACGAATATTTAAAATTCTATTGGTTAGGTTAGGTTAGGTTTAATTTATATTATGACAAAGTTAATATTCGAGCAATATATGATTATGGCACATAATTTTAGTGATATCAATAGCTAGGACATATTAGGATTATGGCATAAAATAATATGGTTATCAATCAAATGGTTAGGACATAGAATATTATAGGTTTCAAATATTAGGACAATTAAAACTATAACAAGTTATAATAGGAGTATTGACGTTATGACTGGTGATCATTAGCTATTACATATATTATGGCTTAAAATTTTATGAGTTCTAAAATTATGGCTAATAATAGTATGCGAATGAATAGGGAACCAAACCCCGTTCAAATCCTGACTTATTGCCATTGTTTTACTTGAGTCCAAAATACTTTCTGCTTTTTTTTTATTCAACCGCTTACGCATGAAAAATATAATGGATCACACGTTAGCGTTCTTCCCAGTTCACCTTAACGCATTTTTTCAAAATATAAAACCCGTCAAGATCGGGTTTCCTCGATTTATTTAAATGTACAGAGAAATCGTAACCTGCGTACCGAAGCAGTGAATCAAACCTGGCTTATTTTATATCCATGTTTATTTAATGTTTAATTTTATACGCAGCCAACGACCTTACGAGAAATTATTTTTAAAAGTCATACAGTACAGATAGTGACACGACAGACGAGCACAGCTTTGAAAGATCGGAATAATGATTAATTTTATTGTTATTGCAGTTTGATTAATGACAGGGTAAACATTACAACAGCTGCCCGTCTAGCATGGCACGGGGTAACTAGTTTCCCCGTTTTTTCTCACTTTTGCGCCCGAAAAATTCATAATATTAAATTTGCTATCTCGTTCTAACCCCCTGGGACTTCGTTTTCCCTTGTCTCTGTGCTACCGGGGCAGTTAATAGCTATCACTGCTATCAAACAACATTTACTAACTAATAAAAAAGAAAAAATGCCAGGAGTGATTGCGATTAGTATAATTGCGCGCAGCAAGCAGTTCGTTTTTTCCAATATAGGTAATTACTTTGATAGAATCTTCAGTAACCATCTGGTGTTGAGTGCCCAACCCTTACTTGTAAGTATGTTAACAATGGCCCAGGTGAGCAAGTAACTGCGTAGAACAGACAGATATAATAGTGTCCAGTATCGGAAGTCTAGACGTAGTTTTGCATCGCTTTGCCATCCTAGTAAAGTCATTAAGCAAATAATTAAAAATTTTACTTTGTGCTTATTTTCGTCCGCCATTTGTAAGCAAAAGAAAACGTTTCTCACGTGTTTTATGTCACTGACTCACAGTTCTCTAAAAGATAAACTAATTCGGTTAATCGACAGAGAAGTAATGTAAACAAATTAACGACTTAAATTAAGGTTTCGTTCAATGAGTTTATATTTAAACATTTGAGGGCTTTAATATATCCCTGAATAATAAATATATCCTAATTTTTTCATGATTTACAGCAGTTTGGCGCCGCACATCGCAGTTTAGCGAAACTTGAATAATTTATTTTTCATTTGTATTCTACAATCATACGGAATGAATATGGCCAAAAATTGAAGTACATTTTTTGTCTTTAGCTTTTAAATCTATTACACATTATTAACAGACATAAGCGCCCTCGCACACATTCATTACATTCGTGGTAAGAGTGTGTTTACTAACCACTGTCAGTCCGTCAGCAATTTTGCATGCGTTTTTGGTTTGACGTGTTTCGTCTTCCTTATTAGCTTATTTTTAAATAAATGTTTTATTGTTTCAGATACTAATGGATCCGAATAAGAGAAGTTGAGATTCCCGGTGAAACATGACGCGCGCCGCCATTGCGTTTTGGCGCGAAATGCCGATCGCTGTCATATACATTTTGTTGGCAACGGCATGCCTTGTTTCAGCCAGGGATACTAGAGACATTGTTTTAGGTAAGTTTATTATCTGTATTATTAAAAAACTTTTAGAAAGCTTTTCCTGACATATTTGTACTCACTTTCTTTAACTAAGCATAATAATTGATGACATTACTAACATTTTTAAATGCAAAACGTGCCTAACCCGTATTTTTAACATGAGGTGCAAAATTTAATGAGTAAAATACAAAAGTACAATTACTTATGTACTTAATACAATTAATTACTTATATCAATGATGGCACATTAAGTACTTAATTCTAATGTACCTACATTCTAAGATACATTCTTAGCCACTATCGCGTTTCCAACACAACGTACTTTATCGAAGTAAATGAAAAAAAAAAATGTAAGCCATAAATCATGTACTTAACATAAAATTTTAACTATTTACACAAAAGTTCCACCGCAACTATACCAACTTATTTCGCTAGTAAAATTGTAGTTATCTTCAGAAAATAATTCAATATCGTATGATATACGATATTTCATTTTAATCAATATATTTTTATTATAATCAAAATCAGTGTGGTTAAAAAAGTAGTCAACTTCCAATGATAGACAGGCAATAGTTACTTGTCTTATTTAAGGCGATGACTCGGGAATATTTAGAAAATCTCTTTTTAAATTCGAATTAAGTATATCCTGTCCTTACATCAAAATATTTCTTAAACGGCTCTAAAACACTAAATAACTCCGATTGAAACAAGACAATAGGCTTAAAATTATGCATTTTGAATTTTTATAGCAATTTAAAGTCAAAATTCGTATTCGCCGCATCCGTATTAGCCAAAATCTTTGTATTTGAAATTTTAATCGAAGGAAGGGTTTGAATTCAAATCATAGGACCAGTTTTGCTTTGGCAATCGGAAATGATTTTTGATGCCTGTTTGGTAGTCGACGCGAGTACGAGGCGCCGTATTTAAAATTTTAGGGCCAGCAACATAGCTGGTCAGGTGGGCAAAATTGGAACTAAGGTCTGTCAGCCGTTATTTTGAGTCATTCCACTTTCAATTTTTCTATTAGCGACGCAGTTAACTGAACAGATAAAATTGTGGGTCTATATTCCGTTGTTAAAGTTACGTGTACAAGTAGTTTTATGAATGTTACAGTTGTGTATTCAAATATGGACCACCCAAAACTAGATGGCGTTATTGTTTCTAGTAATTTGGTCATTCAAGTTCTAGACACGAGTACTGTTAGATTGTCCGGTAATTGTTGAACACAATCAATAGTGGTATACAAAATGATTTGCATGTAGAATTTGACTTGACTGACATTTTAACTGCGATTTAGGATTAACCTTTGGTATGGCATGCCGGAATTTCAGACAAAGTATTTGCATTGCGTCTCGCGTGGATTGCGTTCCGGAATACGATGCGACGCGGCTTAAACGTGACAAAAACATTATATAAGTTCACGGATATTTGAAAAAAAAATAATTATGTATATTATCCGTTTCTACTTCTTTGATAATAATAATACTAATTATATTGAGACTTGTCTAATGTTTCCCTATTTAACAACACAATAATTAACCAAATCCATCACATCCTTTCAGCCCTTATTTAAAACCAAATTATCATGCACTAATCAAATTATTGTACCAGGACAACATAAGCGACGAGGAAGCGGCATTTAATCACTCATACCAACCAGTTGATTCTGACCCCTTGCTCCTGTGTACTTAGGTTTTATATATTTCCCTGATATTCAAATCCACGATAAAATAGGCAAGCATAAAACCAGACAGATTCAAAATAAATAAGATCCAAGATGTGGATTTTTTTGCCAATAAAATATTCCCGTTCTTTTAGTTAGTCTTTGATTTAATATTATCAGAAAACTAGTCTATTTTGAGTTCCAGTTTGAGTATCTCAATATCGCTTTTAATAACAATAAATTGGGGAAACTAGCGCCCAACGAATAAATGACCCATTGTTGGGCGCCAAAAACCAGAAAATAAAATTACGATACATTTAATGTCCTAACTTTCTTAATACCATAAATTAACGTTTCATTTGCCTTATTTCATGCCACTCACGTTCTTCACCGTAGTTGCTAAATGATTCTGACCAAAAAGTCCTAACATGCTGCCTTTCGCTCATATAAAAAGGAAACAAAGGGCTCCCGATTGTCTGGTCATTAAAGTGAAGCATCCGGTGCATCTAATGAGTACCAAATGAGAGGGTTGGGACAATCGATTTGCGCCCGTGAAGCGGTAATGCTTTCCGCTGTGATTCTAACGACGAAAGTGATGTTCGTTAAAAATAATTTGTTTAATACCTATCATATGTCAAGCGCAATATAGGAGTTATAATCATCATAATCATCTTATGCAAACGGCACCCAACCGCAAGAATTAGGCAGAGGACTATTTTCAGCAGTGAACATTTGTAGGCTGATGATGTTACTGAAGTTCACATCGTAGCAACTTTTTACGGATGTCCTAAACTAGGCAGAGATTTTGCTATGGTATCTAGATTACTGATAAACTTACTTGTGTATATAATACGTTAATAAGAGACAGCTCATGTAAATTTGAGTTTAGTTTTCTGTGTCCTGTAATGTTGTTTCATTGTGTGTGGTGTACAATAAAGTATTATCTATCTATATATATATATATATCTTTATCAATATATATCTAACAAATAGAACATGCTTAATCGCGCAAATGTTATGACCTGCCTGGCGATCGAGCTTTTAAAAGGCAGAGTCACTTAGTCACTAAAATCCGAGCCATCCTAAAATTTGTTTAGAGTCTAGGTTTCAGTCATTTTTTTGTTGTTCAGCTAGCTATAGAGACCCTGTGAAGATTCTACCTTTAAGTATTTGAGATGCTTTTATCATCTCTTCCTTAATTTTGACACAAGTTTTGGCGCCACTTTCCAACTTTTTCAACAAAACAAATATTTCTCTTCGTCCTTTCCTGGAAAGTCCATCGTTATTGACGATCCTAAATAAACACATTACGTTTACGGTCATCGATAGAACGATTGATAATCTATCTATAGGTATCTATAGGTTGACTGCCTCCGTGGCGTAGAGGGCGCATGCTCGACTGCCAATCAAGAGGTCCCGGGTTCGATCCCCAGGTCAGGCAGTGTTAAATATTGGATTTTTCCATTAGGAATTATCTCAATAACTGCCTGGAGTCTGGAACTGTGCCCGGTAGATGGCAATAGGCTCGCCCCCTATTACATGGGACCAATAACATACTGGCGAAATGTGGGTGTATCTACATGGGACTGAGTCCTGGGTACATCTCTGCCTACCCCTTCGGGAAAAAGGCGTGAACGTATGTTATGTTATGTTATGCTATAGGTTTATCGTCTCGATAGAGTGAAAAGTTGTTTTGATAATGTTGCTTTGATAAAAGTTTGGCAAGACAAATTGTTGGCAATTTATTTTGTTAAATTACTTATACTTATGGAGGTATTATGAGATAGCAGGATTAAGCATTTTTAGATTGTGTTTAGTGCCTTTGCTGTTGATAAACGAGGAATTGTGAGCACCTTTTGACCTGGCCTTTTCTTAAGATAATATCAATTTGTTCATGAAAATTCCGCTTACGTCGACTTCCTATAGCTTGACCAGTCACACTCGCTTTATTAAATCTCCATAAACTCGTGAAGAAAACTGCTATTCCCAGAAAAACAAATATACCAACATATGTTTATGGTAAATGTAATGTTCAGTTCAGTTCAATCATTATAATAACAGTTTTCTTCACGACTTTTCATACGCTAAAGTTCGCACAACCTATGTTCAGACTCGCCAAGATAAAAGGCATGTACTGTACTTAGGATAAAGTATTAGGGCTAGTATTTATAAATAACCTCACATCGCCTGTGTATAGTAGTGTAGCTAATATTTTTCACCGCTCTCGCAGTAAGCTGCTCGCTATCTAAAATGCTGGAGAAACGAATGGGACTATTTAACTTTCATAAAATCCATATCTACATATGGGGCCGCTCACTGCCTATTTTTGGCCCTTGCAGACCTGGGTACCCTATTGAATTTTCGGTAGCGCCAACGGTTAAGGGCGGCAAAATATGAATAGCCTAAGTACTGATGGCAAATGTGTAAATCCGCCACTGGTTCTTTCTTCCATCTTTGTCACTGTACCACTGTACATCTTCTAATTTACCATGCTCGCATTCTGTTCCCCATCTAGTCTTAGATACGAGTGATTGTTTTATGATAATAATTTAATTAGTTATATTCAGTAGGTATATATAATACCATTCACAATACCAAATAATTGAAAAAATCTATCCAAATATCAGATTACAAGCAACTTACAGTAGAATACGAATGAGGTACGCGCGACGGAAGTCGGTTCCTTTGCCGTCATGCTGCCAACCTGAACGCATCCTCTGCGATGTTGGTACGCCTGGAGCATTTGCAATTTCTTTGGGAAAATCGTGATTTGAAATTGGTTGGAGATTTTTTCTAAGCACAATTTAAAAAAATCAATAATTCAGTAAAACCTCTTTCATTTTTATGCTTTGTTACCGGAACATAGTTTCTCTTGGGCTTTTTTTACTTTCTGCATTTTAATTTGGGAGATCTTTATTTTTTAATAGATACCTGAGCATATTGGCATAAGCCTACCTTCTTTCTGAGTTGTTACGCATTAATCCTATGACGTCTCATCCCATTCAGTTGTATTTCCTCTACGTATACCATTTCTATTCCTTGCCCATCCTGTAGCAATTATTAGATTTTTTATATTCCTTAATTATCCCATAAGCAATCCTCACTCACTCAATGTTGTAAATTAAACAAAATACCGAGTTTGTATGTACTCGTATATCCACGGTGGACATTTTAACTTTGTATTTTCGTTTTGTCGTCTTAATTCTTCTTTTTACTGGAATCCTGACCTTTACAAGTAACGAGTAATTCTATATGCAGAATTTATGTGATTTACTAAGTTAACATTTTTAAAGGTTATATATCATTAGAACCACCCGGTACCCAACACGCACCATGCCTCGCATGTTTAGTATTATTTAAATGAAAATCTATGGACATTATAATCCACTCACTACATCAAACTTGAGCGAGGCGATCCTGTGGTGTTACGTTACAAGTTGGTGTGTTGTAGTGAGCACGACTCCTTATAATCGCTTTCCGTCCGTACGCTTATATCTTTTAAACTGCGAAAAGTGGATTTTAATGCAGTTTTTTATCAATAGTCAGTTAGTCATTGTTCATAATAATATGTATACCCAATAACGATACCCGGAGTGAAGTGAAGGCGGGTCGCTAGTTTCATATAAAGAATACCGACTAACTTGTTGGGTCCCGGGTTGACATACTGAGCTGTAACCTTTAAAACTAGTCAGCATAGTGCGTGTTCGTGCCGTCCCAGCAGCCAGCCTTGCCGATCGTGATAGAAATTAGTATTCAACTAATGTTGTTTTGACATCCAAGAAAAGAACGTGAGTTTATCTATTCGAATGTAAAATAATATTAATTCGTGTTCATATTCAGCGAGTGCTTTTAGAATTTTATATTTAATGGTGAATAATGAGGCTACATGACAGTAAGACACGGTTTCAAAGACGTAACAAACTTTTCCAGAAAATTTGCTTAAATAATTCTAGAACTTCGGAGTCATGGTGAGTTGCAGTGTGTTATCTATACTTACATATAAAATAGCTTTAATATTCTTTTGTTCGCAGAGGCTTTTGGAATTGACTGCCTCGGTGGCGTAGAGGGCGCATGCTCGACTGCCAATCAAGAGGTCCCGGGTTCGATCCCCAGGTCAGGCAGTGTTAAATATTGGATTTTTCCATTAGGAATTATCACAATAACTGCCTGGAGTCGGGGCACAGGCCCGGTAGATGGCAATAGGCTCGCCCCCTATTACATGGGACCAATAACATACTGGCGAAATGTGGGTGTATCTACTATGGGACTGAGTCCTGGGTACACCTCTGCCTACCCCTTAGGAAAAAAGGCGTGAATGTATGTTTTTTATGTTTTGGATTATTTTCATTAAGGATGTTGCAACTAACCCCTTTTATTTGTCATATAAGCCCTTCCGAAAATTTGTAATTTTAATAAATTTTTCTGCAGATTGTTTATAAGTGGAAATTTCTTAATTATTGCTCTCAAGCGTGTTAACTCTTGTTAGGATACCCAAGATTATCTCTCGCGTATCTAAAAGCAATTTCCCGTTTCACTCCTCGAATCCATGAAAACATAGTAAAACTTGTCTAGTCCATAAACGGCGTCATAAAAATAATGTCAAATTGTTGGTAGCACCCAATCTACCTACCGCAGTGGTTTCCGAGAACAGGCCGTTAAGGGCATTAACGTTCGATAGTTTTGCTAGAAAAGTGGACGTATTTAGTCCAGATAGGGGGCAGAGTGGGCTTAGATGGGGGAGCTTGCCCTCATTAGAAGTTTCGGTTACGTGTAAAACGCCTTATTAAGGCCTATATGTCAAAAAATATTTGAATTTGATAATTTTATTTTATTTATTTTATTACAGCATTGATGATGGGGCCATATTATATACCAAATTCGTGAACTTTAAAGCGTCTTAAGTTAATAATTACTCTCTATTACGTTGTCACGTCTAAATAGCTAAACTATTTTTGATGAACTTTGGCCTTGTTATAAGTGAGAACTTGCGAAAATATAAAGGACTTCTTATCCCTCAGGAATCATGCTTAAGCGGGTAAAGCTTTGATAAAGAGACATATAATTGCGTTAAATTGAACCAATATCGATCTCAATTTGAAGAGTTTATACTCACCGCTTTACCCTGTAAAAACTATAGAAAAAAGACGTTATAACGCCATGAATTATGTGATATAACCCAAAACCCATTCATGTAGAAAAACACCCATTAAAACCTTGATGTATCTGCCCCCATTTTAACTAATCTTAGTTATGGCCCCTTACTTAATCCGATCCTGTATACGTTTATAACTCTTCAAAACAAACCTTTAGTACGGTCACGAAATGTAACTCGAAGTGGTGATGATGCTTAAAATGCCGTAAAAATTTTACGGTCTAAATGAAAATAAATAGTTTTCCACTGCGTTCCGTTTAGGAGATATACAATAAAATGTTTTACAACAAGTGGAAAATAGACTGGATGTCTGAACCGTGTCGCAATACATTAGTTATAACAACAACATTGTTTTAGTGCGTCCCATTAATTTCAACGAACAATTTTGTGCCTGCCAGTACTTTACATAAAAAAATGCTTCGGATAAAATTGATCATACCGAACCGGTGAAAACGGGAACGGGTGACAACGGGGCGAACTATTTTACATACCATAACATACCATCACGCCTTTTCCGAAGGAGTAGGCAGAGGTGTACCCAGGAATCAGTCCCATAATAGGTGCGTGTACCTATTATATTATATGGAACTGAAAATTCGCCGGTAAGGTATTGGGCCCATGTAATAGGGGCCGATCCTATTGCCATCTACCGGTCACAGTTTCAGACTCCAGGCTGTCATAGAGATAACTCCTAATGACAAATCCAATAACTCTTCGCCGGACCTAGGGATCGAACGTGGGACCCCATGATCGGCAGTGGAGCTAGCGCAATACGCCACCGAGGCAATATTATGCCAATATAAGTAAAATCATTTCATGTAATATATAAATTATCTTCGATATGAGAGGTCAATCCATCAAGGAACACTTAAACAAGTTACTACCAACTTATAAACCCCGATTATAAGTAAAAGCACATTAGTTAGTGTCTCGCAATATTAGCCTCTTCCGCATTAATCTAAAGATATATTTTACCGTAAATAGCAATTAATTTGCACTCTTGTTAGAAAACCACAGTTATTTACGAGTTACTAGCTAACGCTGCGTTGAAGAGTTTATGTGGGATCTGACAAAATCTCTTAAGAGGAAACCACACCTTTTAAGAATTTGAAACAATCCTATGAAAAATTTACCAAAACTGTGTACTTTACTGTGTATCTGTTACCTGATGTATATGTTACATGTGTTTTTTCAAATTTACCACCCATACACTAAATTTTTTCTAAAAAAAATATAATATACCGCCGTTATTCAATTCATGTATCTTGCTATTATTAAGATTAAGTATTACTTATTTTTTATGTAAACTAGAAAAAAATGAAGTTTATAAACGAAAACCAAATTATAGGGACATAGTTACTGTATCTTTTAACATACGAGTATTATTAGTTTATATAGGTAACAGGTATAATACCAAATTTTATCGAATACATAATACCCCATGTGGTCATCGTTCCCGTGGGAATTATCGGGAGAAAATGTTTTATGCTAGGGTCTAAACTTTCGACATACCGAATTTCAGTTTTTTAAAAGAGTAAAAAAACATCCATCCATTCATCCATCATCACATACTTTTGCATTTATGAGTAGGATTATATTATACTAGCTGTGCCTCGCGGTCTCAGCCGCATAGTTTTCGCTCCCGTGGAAATATCGGGAAAGAAGTACCCCATGTGTTATTCCAGGGTCTAAGCTACCTAAATGCCAAATTTCAGCCGAATTGGTTCAGTGATTTTGGCGTGAGAGAATAACACACATCCATCTATCTATCTAACCAAAACCTGGCTGGATGGCGCTGGAGTCTAGTTAAAACTCGCAAGCATTTTGAATGAATGAATGATAGATAGATAGATAGATAAACTCTTTATTGGAACACCACAAAAAATAATCCTTAAAATTAAAAATACATAACAAATAGTGTGGTCGTATCGCTAAAAGCGAATGAATGAATGAAAACTCTTTATTGCTACCACAATATAACAGAAAATAACAAAGAAGAAAAACTTAAAGCTAGAAAGAAGTAACAACTGGTGGCCTTATCGCTCAGAGCGATCTCTTCCAGGCAACAATGCAGGGAAAGGAAATACATATACTGAAGGGACGGTGGTTTCAAATACATTATACTTATATAAATAAAATACATATGTACCAAATACTTAATAATATATTATTTTGTATTATATTAATCGGAGAAAACAAAGGAAATACGAAAAATCGATATGGTACCTAATCTTTATAGGATTGTGTCAAAGAAAGGTG
This sequence comes from Hemistola chrysoprasaria, assembly GCA_947063395.1. Classification (NCBI taxonomy): domain Eukaryota; kingdom Metazoa; phylum Arthropoda; class Insecta; order Lepidoptera; family Geometridae; genus Hemistola; species Hemistola chrysoprasaria. The sequence goes on along the minus strand of OX346727.1, from coordinate 11,076,123 downwards.
TCCTTTCATCTTAAGAAACATAATATAGGTGGTCCACGGTAATAGCGTGTGTTAATTATAAACTAAATTATGTAGCGTGCAAGAAAATATACCACCAGATGACTGACGTCTTAATAAATTATTACCTACTTATTCCGCCATAAACACAATAAGTGTTCTGTGTTTTCGATATGCACAAAAACATATCAACCTGACTCAATTTATAGTTAATTGTTGACTATTTATGTGATCTATAGAAAAACTTTAAAATATTCAGCACCTGCATTTTCAGCTGTCAATAATATATCATTAGCGCAATTATTATTTTCATTAATTTTATCTCATCTATTATTCGATTAAAAAGGGCAGACGTCGTGTTTTTATTATATGTATTGGCCCAGGCACACATATTGGGTGTATTTTAATAAACGCCCTTATATTATATTACCACTGGCTACAGAGCAAAGCCGTTATACCCTATTCGCTGTGAAATGGTGCCCGTGACATTTTACTTTATTTGGGGAACTGATCGTGATAACAGTCAATTTCTTTTCATAATAAATGATTGTTCCTATCAACAGGAATCATCGTGTAATATTTCTGCTCCAACCACGGGCTGCAACATAACGTAAGGGGAAATTATTTTTAACAGTAATTGTAATAAGTCACGAGTAAGTAATTTTCGCAATTCACAACAGTCATAGGCACCATCGTACAGCGAACAGAGTATAATTATTTTGTAGCAAACCCTCCCTTTTCTTGGGTAAAAATAAATTGGCAATTCTTTAGTAAGGCCACCTGTATACTTTGATTTTATTTTAGTTATGACTCGTTGGTTTGTTCGTTTACAATCAGTCAGTGGTGCCAAGTGGTCTAGATACTAGTTGAAAACTAAAAAGATAAATATAGTCTTAAACCCGGATCATAAATATCTGGACATCTGCAGAAGCGACAGTTGGTTTGATCTATGACACGTTCTATTTCAGTGCTAATGTACTTAAAGTTAGACCGCTTTTAATTGCTGCGACTGTACGCACTGGGACACGATTCTATAGCTTTACTAAATTTTAAACGGGCCATTCAAAACTCGAATGGACACCACGGACCAGCAAGCGCAGCGTAGGATGTCCACCCACACGGTACGATTTAATGAGGACAGTATGAACACCTTTGATGCAAGCCGCTCGCAATCGGACTAGATGAAAAATTATGGGGGAGGCCTATGTTCAGCAGTAGACTTCCTAACTACGGCTGAGATGATGATGGCTGATGATGATGATGATGATGATGAAATGGGCCATTACGTTATTTAAACTTTTAACCAATCTAGAGTAGGTAATAAAGTTCTCTTAGAAATTAATGTTTTAATTGAGGGTAGATTAAGTAAGTGTCGGTTGTATGTCAGTGTTGAGTCAGTAGAATGTCCAGTAAATAATGGTATTTTACTAAAAAACCAGTAGTAGTGGTAGGCCTCTTGCAGAGAGCCGCCTGGGGAAATACCACACCTTTGCCAGTTATTCATCCGCCAAGCAGTAATGTGTAAACATTACTGTGTTCCGGTCTGAAGGGCAATGTTACCAGTGAAATTACTGGGCATGACGAGTTTCCACAACTAATATCTCAGGGTGACAGGCGCAGTGCAGTGCCGCGCAGAATTTTGAATGTTAAAACACTGGGTGGCACTGTGTCTGTTATGGGCAATCATGATGCTTACCATCAGGCACCTGATCTGATGTGCTCGTCTTGTTCCTCACTATCATAAAAAAATGGTTAACAAGTTTTAGCGTTGGTCAAAGCAGAAATAAAGATAAAATTCTGTTGAGTTAAATGAGTAAGTCTGTAAATTAAAATGGGTGATGGCAAAAATCATAGCGACTTTCATTAAAAATGGCGTCATTTTTATTATTGGTGTCGTGCGATGTCCATCACTTACAAATGTGTTATGATTTATTTATTCAACGTCTTTGACATGAGATATTTTGTATCTGGGAAAATTTTGAGTTCGCTGGTTAATAAAATATAATATAGATGTAGATATAGTTATTATATTATGAGGGGATTAAAAGTGGTTTGAAACGGTTCCGTTTGACCCACCGCCTCTCTGTCACACGCATTTGCCTCCATTAGCTCGCCTGACACGCTACCGTGTGTCTAGATTCGAGGGTTTTGATGATGGAAACTTAAGAAATAAAAATGTACTACTATCCCAAAGTATTACAAACACAGAAAATAAATTATATTATGTAATTTCATTTCAAACAGAGTATAACTGGTAATCATTTAGAAAAAAAGAATAATAAGGATCATTGTACTTTTCATTTAGATAAAATTTTACTGTAGAACCTAATCTGTAAAGAACCTGTAAGCTTGAAAAATATCATCTGTCAAAAATATCATTTTTTAAATGTATTATGATACTATTTCAAGACTTCAAGAGTTCTAACTGATTACTAGTAACCCTGTGCCGTGGAGTTACCGGCTTTAGAATAGTGAATCTAGAATTTATCTAGTGAATTTAGAAAAGTTAGAATCCACTCTCTCTACCCGTAGTTGCCGTAAGAGCCGGCTAAGGGTTAACAGATCTAGAGGACGGGCAGCAGCGTGCTTTGCAAAAAAACCATTGAACTGCGCTCGACAACCCGCCTGCCAAGCGTGTCGAGTATTGGCAAACCTCCCTTTAAGGGTGAGGCCTATGTACAGTAGTGGATTACCAACGGCTGAGATGATGACTAGTAACCCTGTATTCCTACGAAGAGAACCTATTTCCAGAATTCGTCTAAAATCCTCATATTATATTTTAGCTTAGCATCTGTCATTGATATATTCCGTACAAGTCGCGCTATTCCGCAGCTGCCATATCTAAATATTTGCACTCTACACTTCGGCCAAGTATATGCACGTAAAAGGAAGTCGCTAGTGTCTATATTTCAGGTTGATTTGAAGAGGAATCAATAGGGGAACCTGTAGTTCTCTTATTGACCGATCTACGTCTATGTTCTATGGGCAGGGCATTGCGCCCGTTGCACATTCTATATTTGCTAATTGCTAGAGGAATTGCACCTTTGTGTTTCTCAATGAAGGCTTGTTATGGTGTTTTAGGCATAATAAAATAATGATATATATTTTATATAATATGTCCTCCTTAGTTGTGATGTATTTGTTCCTATGGTATTGCAGTTTTTACCCTGTCTTTCTTCTAGTTAACTCGGAATGAGATTATCACTTACCTCAATGAATTAATTCTTCTTTAGATCTCTGTTACAAATAAGTTGAATCCTTAACTTGAAATCAGATACACTAATGAGATATGGAAGTACCTGTATAAAAGTAATTGAATCGTTTTACCAGAAGTCCAAAATTATCACATCAAAGCATCCTGGAGATGCAAGACTTTTTCTCCTTAAAGACCTCCTTAAACCATCCAAAATGAACATTAGCAGGGGCGAGACGGTTTGTCAACACTGACCGAAGCGAATGACAAATTATTCACTTACCAATTTCATACATCTTTTAACTAACGGTTTTCTAATTGATCTACTGTATCTTCATGTCTTAGAGCGTATATTTCACTGGCAACTGCTTTAGAAATCGCATTCATACCTTGTCCTGCCAGGTTTTTGAATGCACATGCAGACACCATGTTCATTTTACAGTCTGATGCTATTCTAGGAATAATATTCCTCCATATCTCAGCGTATTTCGGTGCAGGTGCACAGATGTCGAAGCGTCTTCCTTTTGGCGGAATATCAGTTAGGGATATGCGATTCAATTTGTCGTCTTATTCCGTTTCTGGATTCATGTTTCTGAATTTATTAGCGTCAGTTTTATTCTTATTTACGTGGTCCTAATTAAAGACGTCTGACTAATTGATTATGAAGTCTGTTTTGATTCTTTGTGTCAGTGTGTTAGTGGTTGATTGCTAAGTTACTATTTGAATTGCTGATCATATGAGTTTCCTTATGCGTTACGACGTCGTTGAGCTAATAGCTTAATTGATTTGCATTAGAATTCGTTCTGTAGATGCAACATTGATGAGTCTTTGTTCGTAACATCATCACCATGATTTCAGCCGTTGAAAGTCCACTGCTAGATATAAGCCTTCCCTATGGGTAGGGGGTAGGGGTTTTGCCAAAACACAATACGCTCGGCAAGCGAGTTGGCGAGCGCAGCTCGATGTTTTTACGCAGAAGACGCTACTGCCCGTCTTCTGGATCTGACAATCCTTAGCTGGCTGTTATGGCACCCACAGGTAAAAAGGGTGGGTGGGGTACTTTTTAAAAGCCGGTAACCCCACGGCTTTATTCGCAAAACGTTTTTCTTTTCGTAGGGAAAGTATGATATTAAGATAATATTATTATCTTGCACAAAAACACTTCTGAATTTTATTAAAAAAAATTATCTGCATAAAATCTTTTCAAATCGCTACTTGACTTTTTGCAATGTATATACGAGCCACGAGACGCTCAGCGGGCGGCGTTCACAAAGAAATAGACTCGTCGGTTTGTTTATTAAGAATTTTCTCACGAACATCTGCAGGAACTGTGTGCAGTTGCATTCGTAGAGAAAGTAATGTTTAATTTATTTCGACGATTTGTAATGCAACGAAGACCTAGGTTTAAGTTATGGGAACGATTTGTAACGTGTCGTCTGTGGACTTAATAACAATTGGTTAATGGGTGGAGCTATTGATGTCATTATGTTTTTATTGACGACCATTTTCATTTATTATACTTAATTTGTTAGTTAACATTTAATTAATAATGTTATTTGTCTTTGATGTAAAGTTTCCTGTTAGTTCAGGTAAGTCCTTCATGAAAGTAGTTTCGTGGTAGTATTTTTTTCAATAAATGCATTTACTTATTTCTTGACTTGTTCATTCAGATAATGTTCTGATATTTATTTCAGAAAAATCTAGTAAGTAAACTTCAGAAAACTCCTTTTTGTATAAAAACTTATTTTAAAAGTCGTCTCCATCACATTCCGTGTTCTTCAAATCTCTGGCAGATTTATTGGTGTCAGTTTTTTGCTCAGTTTATTTGCTTTAAAAAGACATAGTGTCAAGTTGCACAAAAAATGTCATAACGAGCCTGACCTTAGACAACCGTTAAAAATATGCACAGTTTTTTTTTCAAGAGGCATGAGACTTATTATGGTTATTGAATATTCGATATCTTATATTCAGTATTGTGAAATTCTCGCCTTCGAAATTAATGTCAATAAAAATAGCAGATTATCGTTATAATAATTTATAGCAATTTGAGACTTCCAGGTCTATTATGACACTGAGATAGGTAACTCGTTTTCACCGTTTTTTGTCTCTTTTGCACTCAAGCAATATATATCTTCTGTCACGTTCTAATCCTCTAGGTCCTAGTCTACGAAGTCCTAGAGTCTAGGACTTAGTTTTCCTTGGTCACTTTGATAGCAGGGCTGGTGAAATCTCTACAACACTAACTAATTTCTATCAAATTTAAAAACTGTGCAGCTCTAAACCCAACGAAGTACACAGTTTTATGACAATCCGATTAATAATTAAGAAGTTACCGTCGGACAAATTTTTGTTTTGTAGTGGTAGGCCTCTTTTGCAGGACGCCGCCTGGGGAAGTACGAAGTACCACACCTTTGCGAGTTATTCATCCGCCAAGCAGTAATGTGCAAACATTACTGTGTTCCGGTCTGAAGGCCAATGTTACCAGCGAAATTACTGGGCATGACGAGTTTCAAGAACTAATAATCTCAGGGTGACAGGCGCAGTGCAGTGCCGCGCAGAATTTTGAATTTTAAAACCCTGGGTGGCACTGTGTCTGATATGGGCAATCATGATGCTTACCATCAGGCACCTGATTTGCTCGTCTTGTTACTCACTAACATAAAAAAAGTACATCTACAAATTATAATTTACTGGGTTTCCTATGCTTCGGTCAATGGTCGTCAACACTTCTGTATGATCAGGGTCAAGATGATGGTAAACGTTCTCTTCAGTTTTGAAGTGGTTTGTTTTGACACTGAATAGTTTGACCGCTAATCATGGTTTGTATCCGTGTAGGTACGCTTACTTATTTAAATCTATTAAATCTACTAGGTACTTTAATGCCACCACTATTTTTATATTAAAATATTTGTTAAGATTTTTTATTTTATTTTATAAGGCTCCAGACCGTGGAGTATATTATGTAGTAAAATTAATTCATTTACTGTGCAATTTTAGTTCTAGGCAACGACATGATTATATTTGCTTATAAATTATATTAAACTCAACATTATGTGTTACGAGATAAAAATATTACCATTATCATCTACCTTTAAAACATTATTTAGGTACCTTTGCTTTTTCATGTGGTGTTTCTTCCCTAAACATTTGACGGAAATACGACCGTGGACTGTTGTTTTGATTTCAAACAAGCCCTATGCAGCTACTTCTCGTTTCGCTTTACTGAACAAATATTAGATTTTGTATCTTACTTGGTTTGCTACTTTGTGAATAGTACCTAATATTACTTGGTGCGGATGTTCTACTGGTTTATTTTGCTTTGTTTGTGGTTAATCGTCTATTGCAATATTGTTTCATGCTATTTTATTCACATCTTTGGTAGGTATGTGTTAAATGAAGCTGAACGTAATCAATTTCTATTATATTTTTAAGTCTGTGGCTCAATTATGTATCTCAATTTATTTTTCAAGTTCAATGGACCGCCGTGAGGTTACCGGCGATAGAATAATAAATAGGCTAAGGGTTATAAGATCCAGAGGACGGGCAGCAGCGTCCTCCGCATAAAAACTATCAATCTAAAAGCCAACCCGACTGCCAAGCGTGGGGAGTTTTGGCAAATCCCCCTTTATGGCAAGGTCTATCAGTGTCGGTGGATTTCCTACGGCTGAAATGATAATGAAGTGCAATGGTGCTTATCTGTTGAGAGTTAGATAATCAGTTGTACCTATCTACCTACCTAGTTGTATTTCGCAACTATAATATATCACAATTATTGTAACTTTATAATATCATGTTAATGACTTTTCCTGGCAATAACCATATTATATGTTCCTTTTATGTGTTCCTACTTTTCTACAGACTGCCCATTCTAAAGAAAAACACATTATTACTCTTTGTTTTCAGCGAATCGCAACAATAGTCTTAAATAAAGATATTGCATTTAAAGCTTCATCAATTAGCCTCGACGCTTCCCCCAACATTTAATGATCCCAATCCCAATATAAACATGCAATTCATCTGCAACCCACCACCATTCCTGGATTCTCGATCTATTCTTACACGAGTAAATATTTGTACAAATCTCTGACAGACCGCCGTCCTTGAACCTAATCGAATAAATAGAAGGGGGAAACGTGGTGAAAATTAAACTTTACAGGCATTTATTGTACCTGTACTAACCCCTTATATTTTGTGGTCAAGTGAGAAAGTGATATTTTGTATAAGCTTGACCTTATACGACCTTACAGTCGATGATCAAGTTGATGGAATGAAAGAAAAATATCAATGGCTCCTGTTTTTTTGCAGTCAATTAGATGTCGGGTCGTGTCACCATGTACACGCGGGTGTACATGGTACATAATATGTCGTTACGAAAGTAAAACAAAATAAATTATTACGCATATCATACAATAACTACTAAAAGTGAAAACTTGTAATTGGCCTTCTTTACTTGTGACTCTTCCTATTTGTATACTAGCATAAATGTTCCTAAAATTAATGAAATAAAAAAAATAAAGAAACAACCAGGTCTTGCAGTTTACATGCGATCTGACACAGTATTTAATGTCGGCTAAAAGTCCACACCAATGAGATTTAAAGCCATCCTGATTTGGAGCCCGACGTAAATATACTGCCACATCTGATCTATCTTATCATCAGATCTTATACATAATATGCCACATAGACTGTACAACTCATACTTAAAGACTCTAGAAGTGTATGTGGAAACAGATATTTATAATTGTAATAAATCCTAAATAAGTGAATACATAAAGCAAATGCCAGACATTCAATGATAATCCAACCCCAATAATTACGGAATTCAAAATAAAACCTGAGCTATTTTCTGTAGAGCATAAAGCTGATGTGATCTTGATCCTAATAGGTGAAAGCAGGAGGAGCGATGGAATTAGCGACTTAAAGCTAATACATGTGATGTGGATACGAGTATATATAACATAAATCTATATTATAATAATAAATTTTGCACAGCTCTAACGGAAAGGACAACCCAGTTTCTCAAGACAAAGCAAAAGCTATTAAAACGCTAATATTCTAAATTTTGATGAATTATGAAGTACATTTTTTTAAGATAAGGAAACAAACAAGATTAAAGCAAAAATAAATAATGCAATGTTTATTATATGATTATTAGGTATATATAAACAAACTATTAACCTTAAACAATAAATCTTAATATAACCAAAAATAGTATACTAATTACAATCTATAAATAGACATGATAAACTTATTAAACCCTTATCAATTTGTTAATAACACGCAATTTGGTGATTTAAACACCAAAATTAAACCATTCAACACAAGTTTTTGTACCTATTCGTTAATAACCGGAAATGAAATTACGGTATACGCTGCCATTAATCATTGAGTGCGATACTCATAAAATATTTGAAGGCATCTTCTCATGGTACGTCAAACTGTATGTCTTGGTTTTCTTCTTTAAGATAATGATAACATAAAGGAGGGAAGAAAGCAGTCGTTGGGTCACGCCGGAGTCTTTGTAGGAATCTAAAACTACACATTTTAGTTATCATTTTAACATTTGAGTTGGATTAACCATACAATACATAATGGTTTGACAAGAATAGTTCTATAATTGGGTGAACCCGATTTGTGAGAGTATAATAATTTAATCTCTTTGATATTCTGTGCTCCTCCGGAAAAATACAATAATATAAGGAGAAAACAGTGAACTCAAAGCCTAAACATGAAAATAAAAATGGCATGAAATAATTTTAGCTCTACCAATGACTGCACATACAAAGCAAAAACCGTAAGCAATAAATGCAATTTTGACCACTAATTCGGCCTTTTTGCACGTCTACGTTTTTTGCCCGTCTGCAGCTAGATTCAAATGAGAGGTCACACTTTTTATAAGTAACATTATTTCCTTGTAAGTGATTTTTGACAAGTAATGTTTTCTACTGAGAGATGAGTTGAACTTTATAATATTACCAACGCTAAGAATAAAAATGACATATTTTATATTTTGTTGTTTAATGATGTTTTTCTACTGTCAAGACATCTAATTGAATTTTCATTTAAATTTTGCATCAGTTATCTTAATTTCATGATTATATTGATTTCGGCTTCAAATCCGGAATTCCTGGATCGAATCTCATATATGAAATTTTCACCTGGGATCCGTGTTTCGAATGGCACGTTACTGTACCGGTTGTTTCCTATAAGATATTATGTAGGGGGCCATCGTATCATAATGTAATACTACTTGTGGAGTCTTGGAGAACTGAAACTCTGATAATATGGGTTGTCTACATAATTAATCCATATAAATTGACTCGAGCAGTGTAATTAGGAAAACCCATTCTGTTAAAGTAAACATTCAAATTATTATTATTGACGTTTATATTTATTTTATTTTAATTAAGGTTGGTAAGAAATTTATTAAAGTTTCTTTGTCAATATGTCATAATTTAATGTCAGTATCAGACAGTGGTTTAAGTATCCGAGATATTGTATCATTTCAATTCGCCTTTCTCCAATAACTCTGTTACTATTATAAAATACGAGTAAAGGTGTAATTTCCAGCAAGTATTCGATTACAAGTGTTAATTGTAATTTACAGCTAGATTTGACCTGTACTTGAAAGTAGCATTACCGTTAATGTAGGCTGTAACTACGAAATTGTTTACTTTCATATTCTGGATTGCTTAGAATTGGTGGTCGAATAGCCAATTTAAATATTTTACTTCTCAATAAAAATAATTTACGTACGTTATAATAACGTCGCCATCAATGAGGCTCTTCCTTTAATAGGTAAGTAGTATCATAATTTTTGTACCTTTTCATATAAAGTTCTTCAGTCTTTTTACATAAGAAGCATTTTATGTCAACGATAGTTTTTTGATCACTATTAGGAAATAGTGTACGTTCCTATAATAAAATCCCAAAAGAGATAACTGGGCTCTCAGAGGGTAAATTCAACACCTATATAAAATCTACTTTACTAAAGAAGGCTTATTATAAAGTCAACCAGTACATAGAGGACAAAGATGCCTGGAAACTTCTGCATAGCCGCCTCGCGGCACCTTCAAAGAAAACGAATGTAACCAAACCAAATATTGTAAAACTATCTGTTGAAAAAATTAAGCCCTACAAGTTTCTTGTGCGTTCTTCTTGTAGAGGTATCTTTCCGAACGCACGGTAGACTCAGTACTGTTTATCTTCATTGACGTGCAAAAGTGTCAGATTATGACCTATTTGAATAAACCTGTTTGAGTTTGAGTTTGACTATGTTATGTTTTTTGTTTCAAATCATCTTCACAAATAAAGTAGTTAGCTATGACAAAATCAATGGCATAACTGTAGTACGTTTAATGTTCAATTCTACTTTAATGTTGTTTGATAAGATCAGAAACTTTTCAACCACGGATACGCAAACAAGTAAACAGTCAATTTGTACTTCAAGTAACCTGATCCATTCACTCATAATGTGCTGTAAGATAATATTTATCAAGCGTAGTAAAACAAGGGCACCTATAACCTTAAGGAGTATCTAATGATGTTTACAATGCACTTTACTCGCAGTAGTTTACGATATTATAATGCCTCCACTTAGCACGGTTGCCGCCACTTATTGTAAATACTACTTAACAGGAGTATAAACTATATTTGATTATGAATATTAGCGTTTAGTTGTATACTAATTAGGGAAAGATAAAAGCAATTTATGAACAAAAGCTTAACACTTGAAATGAGTTAAATAGTTATGTAAACAAACTTCAATGTAAACTTGTAAGATTTGATAAAGATGCATAGACATCAGACTAATTAAAATAAAAGCTTGTAAAATTATCAAACAATATAATATAGATAGCACTAATTCGGATTTTTAATTTCACAGGTAAGTTTCTGAACTAAAACGAAGACTATAAAAGCAGTAAGTAATCAAAATAATTAATAACAATCATACAAAATGTTTTCAACGGTCTATAGATAGCATGAAATGCCAAACAAATGTGAAACATATTTCAAATAAATTGCTCCCCGAACGAGACATGACTTAGTCACCCTCAGTCATGACTCCATTCCAGTCTTCGATTTAATTAAAGGAAAGTTAATGTTCTTTTTTAATTTTACGACGATTGGTTGATAATTGTTCATTGGTTGATAGTTGTAACGTCTTTAAATAAAAATATTGCCGTTCGTAACACTTTGCTATGCTTGATCTTGTTGTACTTATATATATTGTGGTGTTTACATTAAGTGTTTAATATCTAATATTATATATCTACCTGTCAATTTAACTTTCAATTACCTAAATTTTATTTCAGGCGATACAATTCTACATATAGCGATACATTTCGATATTATTTGATATAAAGTCTCCCTGGTCTCAAAATAAAAAGTTTATCTACCTGCATCTCTAACTTTCAAAACTATTCCTAATTAATTCCTAATTCTCATGAATATTTTGAGAGATAGTATGTTTTAGACGTCTAACAAAATAATCTCTTGTTTTAATCATCTACAATTACATTAGTATGTATCATCATTCATCACCATTTCCACAGTAAATTCAACAGTTACTGTTAAACGTAAAACCAAATAATTATCTCCAGCTTTGGACTTTAGAAATAATTGGAACTAATTGTAGAACCTAGTTTCCTATTAAAAATAGCTGTCAAAAACTTGTAGACATCCCTTCACATAATATGAGAATATGAGTAACTCAAGAGTAACTCAATTTTAGTTTTTTTTTATTCCTGTACTGGACTCGTCTCGCCGACGTCTGTCTAACAAGGTCAACCGACTCAGTGACTCACTGAGCTTTGAGCTAATGGGGATGAGTAGGTCACCTAAAGTCTAAATGAAGTCAGTCTTCTTCATCTTATAGAAAATCACGGCTCTTTCTTCTGACCTCTTTCTTTCAGCCTATGCCATAATTGAGTATTTGATTTTTTTATTTAACTATCCAAATAAATCTAAAATACGATTTTTTTAAAAGTATAATATGTTATGGGTGCTTGTTAGTTAGTATTAAAAAATCAAATAGGTTGGCGTTGTAGTTTATTTTGAACTAAATGATCCGATGAACCTTTGTTTTGAAAGTTTACTAAAAATTATGTATTATCCGATTCAAATGATTGATAAATCATGATTGATACATGTCAATTAAATAACATTATAGTCATAAAAAATTAAGTTAGGTCTATTGGGATATACTGTCGATGTTTAAACATTACATGTATAATTCTACAAAGATTTGACGCTAAGTGACAAACTCACTGAAAGCGACATGACAAAGATTGCATTAAATGCTCACTTGGGCGGACTATAAACGCTTTGTCCTTTCACACTACAGATCAATCTTTGTGCTGTGAATGGTCACTGAGAGATTTGATCGAATGTCTGAAATATGTAGCAAGTACTCAAGTTGACGTTTATTTATGGTGTGATGAAACTTACTTTCTTTTTAAAAGAACATTAAATTTTGTGACGATTTGCTCCTTGTATAGTCAATCATAGTGTTACCAGTCTTCAGGTCAATCTCTGACTCTAACATAACGACTAAAGTTCATGACCTTACTAGGTATGACGACCGAGATTTTCGACAATTTGTTCTAGTAAACTCCATATTGACTAAAATAAAAAAAACTCCATAATATTGAGTAGCACAAAGAGTATTGTTTCAATGAAACGTATAAAATCGGGCCCGCCAAGATTGAAAGCTTTATTGCTCTTAAACCAGTGTTCGGAAGCACTTACGGCAATTTAACTGCAATAAAACCGTAATTAGCAATAAAACAACAGAATTAATAAAGCAAATTTGACTTAAGCGATGGATCAAAATACAATTGTGACGATAGTAATTAGTTATAATTTATTAAAATAGCCCTTAAAATTGAGATATTCTTATCTAATCTGATTTTCTATAGTTCAAGGTAAAAATATTGATAACGATAAGGGTGTTTCACAAGGATTTATTCTTGGTCGACTAACTTTAAAATTATAGTCATAATTTTTTGTTTGTAGTGGTAGGCCTCTTTTGCAGGGGGCCGCCTGGGGAAGTACCACACCTTTGCCAGTTATTCATCCGCCAAGCAGTAATGTGCAAACATTACTGTATTCCGGTAGGAAGGGCAATATTACCAGCGAAATTACTGGGCATTATGAGATTCAAAAACTCATATCTCAGGGTGACAGGCGCAGTGCAGTGCCGCGCAGAATTTTGAATTTTAAAACACTGGGTCTATGGTACTATGTCTGATATGGGCAGTCATGATGCTTACCATCAGGCACCTGATTTGCTCGTCTTGTCACTCACTATCATAAAAAAAAATTACGAAAATATTAAAGGACATTATAGTTAATTTCATTCTGAGGTAGAAGACAATATTATAGTTAAACTGGAAGTGTCTACTTATTTCAAGTATTTTAATGCGTCATAGAATAAGCATCCAGATGCGCGGGAGCGTAGTACAAACGGAAATTCCTAATCTTCGCATTAATGTACCGCGGTTTCGCACTCTCAAACCACGTGTGGGATTCGATATCTTCGTGTTTTTTAATAATTATCACGTTCCGGCCTTTAATGGAGGAATTTGTCTAGTGGAGGAACGTTTGAAGTTATTTTTGTCAAAGTTTATTAACCGCTATGGAATATTTAGTTGTATTGTGCTTGTGGACTTGTATCGTTTTATCTTTTTTTTGACACGAGGATTCTTACAGTTTAGCTTTATAGTTGAAATAAAACAATTTTAATCGTGAAGAGCCTTCGAGCAAGCGGCACGGCGGCGGCCGAAGACCGTGTTCCTCGAAGGCCAAAGCTCAACGTGATGTCAGGTATCTCCTCGAAATATATACCTACATATGGAAATTTATGAGGCCCTGTTTAGAAGTTAAAATAGTTCTTAATTTAATTGATATCTTAGCAACCTGAAAACTTTGACGTATGGCTGATCCGAGCTCAAGTAACAGGAGTGATATCGAGGAAACTATAATATAGGCCTCATCATCATCATCATCATCATCATCATCAGCTGGAAGACGTCAACTGCCGAACACAAGCCTCCCCCATTGAACGCCATATATACTATTCATATAATATTATCTGCCGTAATCCCCACGTTTGGCAGGCGGCTTGGTGATCGCAGTAGTTGGAATACTTGGTGCCGGAGAGCGCTACTGCCCACTCTCGGAATGTATCCCCCTGCTGGGTCTCACGGCTACTACGGGATGAGAAATGGGTGGCCATATGCTATATAGCCGGGAACTACACGGCCAAAATAACTAGGCCTGCTGAAGCATATTTATGTATTAATATTTTTACAACTTACAACACAGCCGATGCTATAAGTGATCCAAACATTGATTGTCATAACCGCCATAAGGCCGACCCATAAAAAGAACGTAACGTTGCTGCATACTAATACAATCGGTTACAGTTATAACGCAATTGTTACGTATTTGGTAGCTAGCATGTGTCTTGATCGATTGTTTGAGGTTGAGGTCTCAGTAGGAAACTAAGGGCCTGTGCTCATTCTGCGATTGGTATCGACACGACTTTACCAATATATTCACCACTTTACAACGATTGCATTGAAGTGTACGAAAAACAAAGAACACGACAGTTCTCGTTGTCTAGTTCTACTGGAAATACTGCAAGATGATGATGCAAACCTCTTTCCCTTCCCTTCTGATTATTATGGCCAATGGAATTCTACCTTATCTTGCTCTTACGTCAACCGAGGCCGCCTCGAAGTGCCTCGAACTCTCTCACACTAGATTGATTGATTGATTGATTGTTGGCATAGCATGTATTCTTCTTCCAGTCAATAAAGTCTATCATCCATCATCTCTGTACTCACATTTTCACTCGATAATTTATCTTAAATATTTTGCTCCTTTTTAGCTCTCAGAGCGCTTCTGAAATAGACCCTAAGGACTTTTGAATAACATATTATAAAATGATTTTACGTTAATCAAAAATAGCATCGAATCTGTTACAAATAAGGACTACCTGCATGAATGATTTAGGTAACATAATGCTTATGACCTATAGAGCTTATGAATATGAAAAGGCTACTAGAGCAACAAGCACATTGTCGATAAGTCATCGCGGTTACAAGAATCGTGCGCAGGCGCAAGGCTTTGCGTCAAACTTTAAAATAGTTACTTCACTACTATTGTTAGCAGTACAATGAAGTTTCACCTCCTTAGTTTAATACACTGTCTACGATCTTTATATGAATGTGTGCTAAGGCGCTAACGTCTATGCGAAAAGCCGTTTTGAGAACTACTGTTATAGTGCAACATTAGTTCCATTGTTGACTACATTTGTTATGATCATAGACATAATGTGTGTAACTTAACTATCGTTTTCTACAAAATATTGTCTTTTCAAAGGACTCTTTAAAGGTCTCCCAAACCTACATTAATACACGTTAACGACACAACTTCAATTGCCACGTGGTATCCGTGGTATCTTGTAACATATTCCTGTTAGTATCAATGATGGAGCAGATACTTATCAGAAAGGGCACTATGGGCAGTCCGATGAAAATCCGGAAAATTTAGTTGTACTTGTAAAACACGTGTAACAGTAGCTCGATTGTGTCGATTGTGTACGAGTAAGGTACTTTAACCAAGTAGGTACCTTACATAATAATACGTCATGAGGACGGGCAGCAGCGTCCTCTGCAAAAAACCATCGAACTATGATAATGATGACATCGATAATGATGAATAATACATTTATTTCGGAACTTCCATGAATTGTTAGTAAGAACTTATAGTTACACTAATTTGTTAATAAACCTAGCCTATGGTTGGGGTTTGAGAAAAACTGCAAGCCTAGCGGTTTAGAGCGCTGGTAGGACAGGTGAACATTGAACATCCAATGCTCAAAACATTAATTTTCCATATAAACCAATAATTATTTGACATTTTTAAATATTGTGTCAATAACCTTCTATGACGATTTTGTATTCTCGGACACGTTTCATACAAACCATAAACATGTCGATGACCTCACGAAAATGCTCGAAATAAAGCAAAACAGTTTTGGTGAAAATGGACCGATGAAATGCGAGATCATCTGGTCTTCCTTTACTCACAGTAGGTAACACTGACTCATCTAATGTAAAGGGTTAGTACGCGGTATTTTGAGATTCAGTTGTATGAGATGATTTTAATTTTACACATATATTTAGTACATTTACACTTATTATGTATTTTAATAAATGACTAGAATGAAATTTCATCTAATTACAATATAGCCTTTTGGAGGCTAATAAGTAATTTATCTCTAACTTTAACTGCTAGATAAACGTTAAAACTAAGAATGTCATCAACAATTATTCTTATAGTCTCTATTAAGACCTCTAAAAGTGTCTACCTCACACATTGTCCATGTATTCTTTATACGCGGCACTAACACTACATTTCACTGATTGTTCACAACTCTTAAACTAACTGAAAAGGTTTTTTCTTCTTGGTCTTCTCACTAGTCCCATGGTGTGGAGGCCATCCAGGAGTTTTGTACACCCGCAAGTGTGCGTGACGTGCGTCTCGAGCTCTATCGGCTCTCATCGGAGCTCAATATCGCTCGCGGGGTGAGGAAGACCTGATAGGGGGTGGATGACAGTGTCCATTCTATACGTAGTATTATTAATTATTATCTGTTCTGTGCCGCGGGGCATCCCTAGTATTATTTTAATCAAAGATACAGCCTAAAGTTCAAGAAAATTAAGTCTTAAGAAAATTCCCAACTCTTGGTGGGCTGCATCAGATTTTTATCTCGACCAATTTACCTAACAAATTAGTCAAGCAGTTTGTATATAAAGTTCCGTTAGCTAACGTAGTTATCTTGTTTGATAAGCTGTAATCATTATTGAGACAAGACCACCATCTACCAGAGACTAGTTCTGCTTAGGAGGTAGATTGATCTAGATTATTAGGTATCCTATCGGTGTAGTTAATCTTTATGACTTTAGTATATTTGCGTTTGGGATTCTGTTTTTCCATAAAAATGTATATGATGGCAATGGGTTGAGTGAAATACTCTGTTTGGGATAAGTTAAAAATAGTATGTACTTACCTTACCTAAAAAGATGAGATAGCGTGTCTCTTCTCCAGCAAACGGAGTCCCTTCACCTTGACTCCTACTTTTCGAGATGTATCCGTTCCTATAACCGACCGGCTTGAGATTTTGGGGGTTACTTTAACACCCAAACTCAATTATGGTTTATATATCGAGTCCAAGGCCCAGTTGGCTGCAAAGAAGCTGGGAATACTGTCAAAGGTGCGGCGCTATTTCACACCAAGGCAGCTGCTGGATCTGTACCAAGCACAAGTCCGGTCATGTGTGGAGTACTGTTCGCATCTGTGGGATGGTACAGCTAAGTACCAGCTAGCTACCTTGGACTCGATAGAACGGAGAGCCAAGAGGCTTATTGGTGATGAGCCTTTAGTCGAAGCTCGGCTCCAAAGCCTTGAGCATCGGCGAAGGGTTGCCAGGCTCTCGGTTTTCTACCGGATACATTTCGGAGAGTGTGCATCGGGACTTCATGAACTAGTTCCCCCATGTCCGTTCTATAACCGAACATCCAGGGAAACGACAAGACGCCATCCTTACATGGTCGATGTTCCACTTAACCGTACCAAACGCCACGCGGCTACTTTCATCCCGAGGACCGCTAAGGAGTGGAATTCACTACCGGCGTACGTCTTCCCAATGGAAATGAAAAATGGAACGACCCTAATTAAATTATTGTGAATGTAATTAGTAAATAGTAAATAGATAAATAAATGTGAGATAGATAAATGTGCCGTGGAGGTACCGGCTTTAGAATAGTGCTGCACCCTCTCTACCCGTGGTTGCCGTAAGAGCTGGCTAAAGGTTAACAGATCCAGAGGACGGGCAGCAGCGTCCTCTGCAAAAAATCATCGACCTGCGCTCGACAACCCGCCTGCCAAGCGTGTCGAGTTTTGGCAAAACCCCCCCTTTATGGGGGAGACCTATGTTCAGTAGTGGATTACCAACGGCTGAGATGATGATGAAGAAATAGATAAATACGAGTTCGATTTTGAAATAGTTGGAAAGAAAAGAAGTTATTGTCTATTAGTTTTTTAGTTTTTTTTTACTTTTATAATAGTATGTGTTATTGAAGAAGGTATCAATGTTAGTTTTCATTTTAAATTTTTTTATATTTTATTTTAATTGGGTCATCATCATCATCAGCCGGTGTAAGTTCTCTACTAGACATAGGCCTCTTCTAATTTGCGCCACTGAGCCCTGTCCTCCGCTCTACTCATTTATTTGGGTCAAATCTTAGCTTAATGTTAAGCTTCTATTTACCCCACACATGCAAAAATAAAATTGCGTCTTCTAAAAAATGTAAAACTCATGTAACATTTCAATTGACTAGAAATTATAACTAAGTAGATACCTCTCTCTATTAGTAGTATTTTGCCCAAAGTGAATAATAAAGTATTCCTTTAATGAAATCAACCTAAAAATTTAATTCCTCCAAAGTTCGAACTAATTCAGCTGTCACCAGTTACTATGTAAACAAAGTCACGGGAAGGCATTAGTCACGGGTAGTGTTTCCTTTTTCGTTGCGGACGTTACAAATCTTCCGTGTTTCTTCTTACTATTGCACAGATAGGAAATTAACTTATTCTGAAAGGACTCCTATCATAGGAGACAATTTTACGGATATTGTGTGATATTTTGTAAAAAAATGGAAAATGTATGTTATGGGTTACTTTTTGTTTTAACTTTTATCAAAGTTCAAAAGTTGATTACTGTAGGTATTATGCTTTTCATTAATAAATAATTAATGAAAAGCATAATACCTACAGTAATATTTTATAATTTTGAAACAGGTTTGGTACTTTGCGAAACTACTTATTAACATTTGCCGCCTTGGACATACGTTTTATTTTGACATTCAGTAAAACAAATATCGATTCAATAATAATTGAACAATTGATAACGATTTTTGTAGAAGGGAAAAATATTTCCCTTGAGCATGAAAGGGTTAAATTAGATTACCTAGTACGTACCTAGGTCTGATTACCTACTAAGTTTTCGTTTTTAACATAACATAACATAACATACGTTCACGCCTTTTTCCCGAAGGGGTAGGCAGAGATGTACCCAGGACTCAGTCCCATGTAGATACACCCACATTTCGCCAGTATGTTATTGGTCCCATGTAATAGGGGGCGAGCCTATTGCCATCTACCGGGCACAGTTCCAGACTCCAGGCAGTTATTGAGATAATTCCTAATGGAAAAATCCAATATTTAACACTGCCTGACCTGGGGATCGAACCCGGGACCTCTTGATTGGCAGTCGAGCATGCGCCCTCTACGCCACGGAGGCAGTCAAGTCAAGTTTTCGTTTTTACTTAGGTAAATATCTTTAATTTTCTTACCTATTTATTTTACAAGTTAAATTTGCTACAAGACAAAGATATTCTAATTTTATTAAAATATATTATCTATTATTTATGAAATATCTCCATTTGTACTAATTAAAACATAAGTAAATAAATGTCAAATGCATTATTTTCTACCGTCCCCCATTTCTTATTACTTATTAATAAACTAAGCCTACCTATATTAATTAAAACTGCATCCTTGCTATGTAAACCACATTTCTGCTAACGACTATTTTTTCATTTGCGTTTCAGCAAATTTTCTGTTAGTTTTTGTTTTAAATTTTTTGTTTGTACAAAGGCAAGTAACCGAGGGGTAGTCGGCCATCTTGGATTTATTTATGGAAGGCGCGTGCGCATCTTTCTTGTTTTCAATTAGTTTGATTTGTGGGAAATCGATTTCAGGGAATTTCAGTTACAGTTGAGTTTCTTGAAATAACTTATTATTGTTACCCGTAAAGTTGAATTTAAGATTTCTCTTAATTTTGTGGTTACTTACCTATTTCGGTTTCGTAGCTCGACAGAAAATAATGGAAAAAAGGGGGCGCCACTGTATTTTTGAACAATAAATACAATTGCATTTTGAATTTATGATTGAATTAATTGAAAAATATATTAGTTCCGTTTCTTATCTTTTCTGTAGATCTGTAACTATCGTACCTAAGCTGCAAAAACATTAAAAATCACAATTTTTTACATTATGATCTGTAGATTTTTTATGGGTTGATATAGTGTTTTTTGGGTTTTTAATGTTTTGAAAGTGCTGTTTTTTAGACGAAGTTCTCGAAATTCGTCGATCGACGTTTTGTATAACTAAATTAATGTCACCGATTTCATGATAGCCATAGAATTAGTAAATTATCATAAAACTCGAATTTTAAGAGACAAGCTCGATCAAACTAAAATAGTCATCATTATGTCAACTGAAATGCGTCGAATATCATCACCTCTCAGTCTCAGCAAAAGTTAAGAAAAACTGACTACAATATTATATACGGGGTTACTGGCAGATGACATATTTCATCTAAAAACCCTTTATTAGTACGTACAACGACCTCATTGTACTGAACATTTTAGCTATAAGTAAACAACTTTCACTATTCATAGTGAAAGTTTTCATAGTGATAGTTTGGCTTCAGCCAAATCAGAAATAGTGAAATAAAATCAATCCTTCCAGTATTCCTAAGTTTTATTGGCCTTTTGCAAAATTTATGAAATAGATTATTTTCGCTATTTCGATAGAAAAGAACGTTCAAAATCGATAGCAGACGTACAGCGGCATACCCGGGTGACCAGATGATCATACTAATCTGTCACAACTGAAATTGAGCTTCGTTGCTAGACGTACGTATGATAACCATAACGAAATTGCGTCACGTGACACCTGTCTCTTCGTACAACAAATTAAAACTGTGCGCAGATTCGTCTCCGTGTCATAAATAAATGATATCCTCAATTTGTTGTATTAGATTTAATTTGCTATGAGTTTTCAACGGAAACCACCACTTTCCCGCAGTTGTTTTCCGCCATCTTTAATTTAGGAAAAGCGCGCATTCAAAATTCGAAGAGGAAGCGGATGTGCCGGTTGTCTTTGTAATATTCCTATTTTATACTCCCGTTGCGGCCAGCACGAAATTAAAAATATAAATTGTCGTTTCATCTCTATGCTTCCTAGCTCTCGTGTTTTCTTTTGATCTTTCTTTATATCGGCTGTCAAATGTGTGATAACTGTACTCAAATTGGATATTAGGACATAAATTCGTGCTAATGATTGGAATATTTCATAATTTGCTCGTAATGATGACGTGGCAAACACGGTTTATTGATGTTTTTTACTATGTTTAATGTTGCCATCACTTCAAATGAGAGATGAGACTAATTATTAGTAATTTTAAATTTATTTCCTAGCTGTGCCCCAGATTTACCTGCAAAAGTGCCCTATGACTATGATACAAGTGTATATTATTGGCTCAGTCATTTATTAATTGACAAATAATTACTTATTAAACAAATTTTACTCGTACCTACTTAAGTACCAGTATGTGAGCACCTACAAAGAAACTTTCGCATTTATTCGTATATACATAATATTATACTCGGTACCAGAATCGAATTCGATTAATCGTTCGATCGATCATCGATTAAGTAAACAGATTCAGCTTTCAAGCCATAATTTACTGGCTTACCTAGCTATAATCGAAGTTACTCTGCACGATTTTGTGCAAGCTTCTGAAATTGATTTTCATTCAAAAGAAAACTACTCATTTGACATCTGTGTCAAATGAGTAGTTTTCTTTTAAAAAAGTAATAGTTCTCAAAGAAAGGAAAGATGATGTTGTTATTCTAGAAAAAAAAGCGTCAAAATTCACTTTAGATTGAATTTCAATCATTTTAGATTAAATTGTTGAGCTGTATAGTCTGTGGTACAGAAATTTCGACATTTAATTTCCTTTTCTGCATTACGCCATCTATTATTGTTGCGAGAACTACTTACACCTTTTTTTTTAAGAAAACGCCTCATTATACCCCAAAATAATTACCATACCAGAGAATCACGCGCATGCGTACAGGAAACCGCGCTATTTCCTAACGTCATATGTCCGAACGCAATATGACGGCTGTCACACGATACGTCTCAAAACAACCGTTAACTACTTGCACTCGATTACTAATTTCATAGACTTTATAAGCATGGTTATAAAGTTCTAAATTGAGTGGCAGTAACTTTGACAGCTGTCAAATAAGCCCGTACTATTTGCTATCGGTTTTGGAACAGTAATTGATACACGACGCCTGATTTCACGTGGGTTTTTGCTTGGATTTATTTTTGAACGTTTTTTAATGTATTCTAGTAATTTTTGATGAGCGTAAAAAGAGCTTTTGTTGAAGTTCTACTTATTTTGACGATGAATTACTTAATGTATCAATCAATATCTTGTTTTGTATGTACCTTCCTACCTATTCCAAATATCCACGGTAGCAAATAAACTACCTACCTTATAAAATGGCGATTATCTAGGCCTCTAGTCCTTGTATAATTTTGATTCTTTGTCTAAAAAGGCTTGCAAAAGTAACGAACTTTCAAATTAAGATAAATTTGATCGCACATTTGCTTACTTTTACGTATTTCCTGACATATTATTCGCTGAGACCTGTGTTATGAGTTATGATGTACTTCTACTATGTTAGATACTCAAGGTTCTAAGCTAATACTAAATTTTTTTTTGAAGAAAAGCAGGTGACATATTATATTTTTTAAATTGATGTTTCTGACTGATGTGATTATTTATGGATTGATTGTAACTACAATTTTTTTTTTGTTTTTATGCTAAACTAAGTAGGTTTAAGTGTTCTGTAATTTCCAACATATTTGTACTGATTGTTATTGAATAAATAAATATAGGTAAATGAAATGAAACAAGCATTCACGCACTTTCGTATTAGGTAGATATATGTATTATTAGGATTCGAACTTGATCTCAACACATTTTTTCCATCAAACCCTGTGCCAAAACTCAAGACAGCAGTCTAAAGGCGCCGATACACGACCGGTGAGCCGGTGGCCACGAGAACCCATTCTCCATAATATACATTGTAGTGGTAGGCCTCCTTTGCAGGGGGCCGCCTGGGAAAGTACCACACCTTTGCCAGTTATTCATCCGCCAAGCAGTAATGTGCAAACATTACTGTGTTCCGGTCTGAAGGGCAATGTTACCAGCGAAATTACTGGGCATGATGAGATTCAACAACTAATATCTCAGGGTGACAGGCGCAGTGCAGTGCCGCGCAGAATTTTGAATTTTAAAACACTGGGTGGCACTGTGTCTGATATGGGCAATCATGATGCTTACCATCAGGCACCTGATTTGCTCGTCTTGTCATTCATTATCATAAAAAAAAAGAAAACATACATACAACTAATAACTCAGGGTGGACAGGGGCACTACAGTGCCGCGCAGAATTTTGAATTTTAAAACACTGGGTGGCACTGTGTCTGATATGGGCAATCATGATGCTTACCATCAGGCACCTGATTTGCTCGTCTTGTCATTCATTATCATAAAAAAAAGAAAACATACATACAACTAATAACTCAGGGTGACAGGGGCACTACAGTGCCGCGCAGAATTTTGAATTTTAAACCACTGGGTGGCACTGTGTCTGATATGGGCAATCATGATGCTTACCATCAGGCACATGATTTGCTCGTCTTGTCACTCATTATCATAAAAAAAACGCCACAATTTCCCGAAGGTGTAGGTAGAGGTGTACCTACTCAGAATTCAGTGTCCCATAGTAGGCCCACATTTCGCCAGTATGTCATTAAAAGGGGGCGAGCCTATTGCCATCCAGGCAGCTATTGAGATAATTCCTAATGGAAAAATCCAGTATTTAACCCTTTGCCTGACCTGGGACCTCATGATCGGCGGTCGAGCTTGCGCCCACTACGCCATCGACGCTGTCTAGACTCTGGACCGAGGTAGTGTAGACAGTTGTCAAGTGCTAACTATATATAGTATGTATATTATGGTAGGTAGGTAGTGCCGCGCAGAATTTAGAATTTTAAAACACTGGGTGGCGCTGTGTCTGATATGGGTAATCATGATGCTTACCATCAGGCACCTGATTAGCTCGTCTTGTCACTCACTATCATAAAAAAAAAGGTAGAGATAGAGATAGGTAAACCTGTCTCGTGAGAGACTGGAGA
The DNA here is from genome assembly GCA_947063395.1 of Hemistola chrysoprasaria. Taxonomy (NCBI): domain Eukaryota; kingdom Metazoa; phylum Arthropoda; class Insecta; order Lepidoptera; family Geometridae; genus Hemistola; species Hemistola chrysoprasaria. The sequence goes on along the minus strand of OX346727.1, from coordinate 11,051,795 downwards.
CTGTTGTAGATTTTGTTAAAAAACCTGTGTTACAATCACCAGTGCCCCTAATATTTATAATATAAGTATTTATATTTTGTATATAATATGTTTATAAATATAAGTAGCTATATTACCTATGTAAATACCTATCTATTGCACACCGCCGTCGTTAAATGTTTACTGTTCCTTCCATCCCCAGGTTAAGACCACCGATTGTTTACCGTGTCTTTTGTAAAATTGTTTCCTGTGGCCTATCGTGGCCACAGGTTCCAGTGTGTCAGCACCTTTAGGGTTTCAGTCTACCAAATGGTAAATGTAACAACCCAGACAAGGTTAAAAGCAAATGAACTCGTTCAATACATTTATCAAAGACATTGTACTGCGCTAGACCAGAAGTGATTTTAAAAGTACACCCACAACGAAGCTTGTTTGGATGATAGCCAAGTAATCAAAATCCTATATAAAACATTACCGCGATTTGCGTTATGTACTCTTGTAGGTACGCTGAAAATAATTGTATTTGTATCTAGATGATGAGATTTCTTGTAGCTGCCTGCTGCTGGTTCATTGTTATGTGAAATGTTGGTAAAAAAATTGTCCTATGAGCGGGACTTCAACCTTTCACACCAATCCGCGTGGCGGCACTCTCCTAATTGAGCTATCCTTCTAGTTTTATTTGCTATCGTGGAGGTGCGGAAGTTATATTACGGAATTGCGGATTTGCGGAAGGTTTTTTGGAACAGGCCAGTAAGAAAAGCAGCCGATGAAAAATGTATTTAAGTTTCGAATTAGGAACTCTCTGGAAATCTTTAATGTTTATGAAATTCATATTATGTCATTTGTTTTTACAGATTTAAAAAGTGTCTGACGAGCGTTAAAATGGATATTTTTTTCTAATCATATGCAAAAAATGTGCAAAATAAGAAAATAAGCTGAGCATACTAAAACACTCTTTAAAAAAAGTACCTATAAATTTATAACTTTGTATATATAACTGTGAGTTGGTTTATATTTGCTTATGTCCATTTAATAAAAGGATAAGTTATATAAAAGAATACTTATTACACTGACTGCTCAATGAAAGGAATAACTTCTTATTATATTAATGAAGTCTATTTCTGGTGGTATTCTCGGTGGCGTAGTGGGCGCAAGCTCGACTGCCATTCAAGAGGTCCTGGGTTCGATCCCCAGGTCAGGCAAATTGTTAAAAATTGGATTTTTCCATTAGGAATTATCTCAATAGCTGCCTGGAGTCTGGAACTGTGCCCGGTAGATGGCAATAGGCTCGCCCCCTATTACATGGGACCAATAACATACTGGCGAAATGTGGGTATCTACTATGGGACTGAGTCCTGGGTACACCTCTGCCTACCCCTTCGGGAAAAAGGCGTGTTGTATGTTATGTTATGAAGTCTATTTTTCAGTCTCGTTCACTTCAATTGCACCTATTTAACAAAGAAACCCAGTAGCAACGATCAAACAAACCTCAAAGAGAGGAAGTCTATCAATTAATTATCCTTAATTCCCTCAGAACAAAGAAGTCGAGATTGATTGGCCGGCATAAATCTTCAATCAACCAACAAAATATGGGTTTAGGCTTTCGACAAGTCTTTCAAACTATTTAATACTGGAGTTGCCAATGAGAAAAAACAAAGGATGCATTTTTAAAAGTGAACGTTGACGTGGAACAAATAATTAAGTACTTAGAGATGATGCATATTAAAATTACACCCGATCATCACTGTCTTTAGAGCTATATTACAGAATAAATAATCGTACTAACCTACCTATGTATAAATGCTTATGTATAGATGGCCGTGGGGTTACCGGCTTTAGAATAGTGCCTCCCTCTCTCCACCCGTGGTTACCGTAAGAGTTGACTAAGGGTTATGAGATCCAGAGGACGGGCAGAAGCGTCCTGTGCGTAAAACCATCAAACTGCGCTCGCGAACCCGCCTGCCAAGCGTGGTGAGTATTGGCAACAACCCTTCTTATGGGGGACGCCTATGTTCAGCAGTGGACTTCCAACGGCTGAATGATGATGATGATGATGATGATTTAAAGACGCAATACACGCAACCTCGCCACTATCATTGTTGCTTCATCACTGGCTATAATAAACACAAGTAAATCATTGCATGATGAAAATTTCTTTTAACACATTAATTTTAACAACTGGTTTAGTGGAAGCGCATGTGCACTTTTAGAGTGAAAGAATTCAACTCGTGGTTATAAAGTAAAAAAACCATTGTCATTTCTACTACAATGGTTTTGTTGATTTATTATTAAATGTAAGCTATATAATATGAAAAAGAAAGTTTCGAAAAGCAACACCTCATTATTATAATGTTTCCAAATTCCAAATTACAGTGTCTTAAAGTATGACAATAAAATTAGAGCAAATAACACACAATCTTCAGTCAGGCCATATAATCTTCGAAGAGACGGTATTAAGACAATGGGCTCGGTTCTAATCCCGCGCTATGGTGGTCTCGGATTAAAATTAGTGTGAACATGGAATTAGGAATTTGGGAACAGATGGGGAATTCGGAAACATAATATTACTTTTTTGCTGATTTGGAAATTTTGTTACATAATGCTTTGCTATTTAGACTGCGTTGCATCAACTAATAATAAACCAATAAACTAATATTAAACCAATACTTTTCCCTACCGTTAGATCTCTGCTTAATAATATTACACATAGTACCTACGTCAATGTTAACATTATTTTTGACGTCTAACAATTGTTATACTAGTAAATAGATTTTTGAAAAGTTTATCTATTAAGACAAAGCAATTCAACGTCATTGATTGAGACGTATTGAGCATGAAACTTTTTGTTATATCCCTGAGAAATTAATAATTAATTATAGCGAATAAATTGAAATTAAATATAACATATAAATTTTAAAATTATTATTATTAATATGAATATAAAGTTATTTTACAATGGTGGCCGGTAATTTGCGAACTTGGTTGACACACTGCCGTATGTCTAGATCACAATATCACAAAAAACATTTTGAAAGAATACGTCATTAGTAAGAAAGCAAATCAACGTCATTTTTTTCGTTAATGGAATTTGGAACATTCTCATAACCATGGCCGTTTCACGAGTGGCTATTGTTTTTAAAAATATGACTTTCTTGATTGAGACGGCGACATTTTTTGTTTTGGGCCCCAAGTTGTGGCCCAGCGGTGCATGTCGCATCTGCTCAACACGTGTTACCGCTAACTTCGTATTTTGAGAAGTTCGCAATATAATAGTGATGGGACAATATCGATAATTTATTTAATCGAATTTATTTAAGAAATAATAAAAAAACACCGATCTCTTTTTTTTTTTTATCCAATTTTCTATATCTAAATAAAATTTTTATAAAATTATCTATGCAAAGTTATTTCACATCAGAATCACATAATATCGAAGATTTCCTAGTTGGGACCCGAAGACCATCTGTGGAAATTTGCCCAATATGCCTTAACATTATAAATAACATGTATATGTTACCGGAATTGTATGTAATCCGTCATTGTATACAATACCTAGGAAATGTATACAATGACGTATATAATACGAAATGTGTGAAATAAATTATATTAGACATATTTCCTAGGAAATCTATACATTTCCTAAGTAGCAATCGGAACTTAGGTTAGTTTATAGTTAGGTATATAACATTATATTATAATATATTTTTCCTAAAATTTTAATTTTAGAGTTTTTTATAAAATTGAAATATTGAAAGAATTCAATATTTTTTTTGGGAAGCCCAATAACAATCTGTGTTCTGTCTTTTTAAACCTAATTAATTTATAATAATTTACCAAAATGTTAGTTCAGACTTAGATTTTTTGCGACACACTTAACTCCTCACCAAACCTTTTAATACTCCCGAAATGTGCCGAAATGTGGGTGTATCTACTATGGGACTGAGTCCTGTGTATACACTCTGTCTACCCCTTCAAGACAAATGCGTGATTGTATCTTATTATGTAATGCTCATAATCGATATCGACAACATAACATATAACCTCATCACTAAACCCATAATTCACAGGCCACAAATCTCGAAGAACATTAAAATCTCGAGTCACTCCAAAACAAAGCGTTGTAACTTTGTCCTCCGTCTCGATCCTCGATGGAAAAACAATGTGCTACATTACCACGGTCATATTATCGATATTTGTCGCGACAAATTGGATTTTGAATGTAACGAGTTATTTTGGTATTGGAAATACATAATACATAATATAGGTATATTATTTTTAACTTCGTGATAATGAGAGCGTTTCTTGACAAGGTTTGATATAGAATAAAGTAAGCTTTACTCTGTATAATGTTTATTAAAATTTCAATTTGCTTTTTATTCAATTAATGAGTTGAGTACAACTTATAAACTTGAAAGCCCTTCTAGGAATTTCACACAATCCTATGAAAAATTTACTAAATCGGTGTTTCGTATTCCCGTGTTTCCTCCGAATGAATTAACCCATTCAATAATTTTTTATTCTGATATTTTTATAGTGAAGTAACCTATGTTCCTGTCATTTTAATTTTTCTTACAAACCCTTGGGTTTTTCATAGTGAACTTCCAAAAATTGCAGTTTTACTCGCGTGATTAGACGTTCACTACAAAAAAATGTAGAGTTTATAAACAAAAATAAAATGGTAGGGACATACTTTTCTTCAACTTTAAAATATCAGGATATAAATATATCAAATAAATTTACTGTATTCGGAGGAAACAGGGGAATACAAAACATCGACTTAGTAAATTTTCCATAAGATTGTGTCAAACTGCTAAGAGGTCCTGTATCCTGTTAAATGTCAATATTTAGAATATTTCCATAATGAAGTTGTAATAACAGTTTTCAATAAATATCTACCGTAAGCTATATTATAAATACATGATTTCTAATGAAGTCTATATTTAAACGTTACACCATAAATATTTTTAATTTAACCCACCATAAACGGCGCAAAAGTAATGGCGAAACTCCCCTAAGAAAGGTTAAAATGGTTCCGTTGCGAACTCATTAAAATCACGTTTCACTCCTAAAATAGAGAGTTTGCCAACGAGACACCTGAAGATCATAAATCTGATATATTATTGTAACACCCGCGACCTGCGTGCTATTTCTCCAATGTATGTTTTGATATGGATAGGAAATCTTATTTAAGGAATCTTAAGATAAAAGATTACCCCCTACAGTCTATATACTACTGCAGGCCATGTTACGCCGTTATATTATGTTAATTTTTACTTTTCCGGAGCGTGAACCTCGGAAACGATAGGGAAATAGGAAAAAGTGTATAAAATAAAAATTATATAAAATTTTATAACCTTTCATTATGTAGTGAAATACTTTTATCTGCGATGCACCGTTTTGGAGATATTAGCTAAAAACTCAAAACTGAGAACTATAAAGTCCTCAAGCCGGAGTTTGGGGGGTGGTTTTTAAACCACCCCCCAAACTCTCTTCCTAGACTAGCTCACTATCTAGGCTCACTTCCTAGACGCGGGGACTTTTAGTATTTTCTGTGTCTAAGCACTCTAAATAAGTTTCTGAAGGAATCGCTTAGTTACGCGTTCTCTACAACATCATATGAGCCATCCGTTGATTGGATCATATCCTTACTTATACAAAGCCGCTTCTCTCATCTGTATGTTTATCCGCTATCTTTTAAACCGCACGCAACGGAATTTGATGCGATATTTACCAAGGAGAGATTTAAGAGGAAGGATTATATTATGTGTTATTGTCATTACAGTTTTGTATAAATTGGCTGAAATATGAAGATGATTGATGAAATGGTCGGCATAATAATATATTAGTAGGCAGTAGGCACTGCGTAAAATAATAGAGTTATAATTCATTGAGAAAAATGTATCAAGAGTGATGTACTATCAGATAAACAGATAAACCATTTATTGATAATTTGTCAATTATAAGTCAATTTCAAAAAAAATATATAAATATAAAATAAATTAATTATTATTGTAATAATTGCATTAAATAAATTAGATTCATAGTATATGTATATAATTCAAGCAAAAAATTAATATTTCATAAATTCATCAATAGTGTAAAACGATTTCTCGACGAGCCAGTTTTTCAATTTTATCTTCAAGTTATAAGACTAGGTGCTTCCCTAATAAACTCTGGGAGACGATTGTATACTGTCGGCCCCATCACGTGTGTCAGCTTGTTCGAGCGTGCTCGCGTGCGCGTGTGTATCGGGCCTGGGACGGTACACTTTCTATGGGCTAGACAGAGAGAACAGATAGAGAGATAAGCGATAAAAAGAGAGGCAGCTTGTATATTAATATAATGATAATAAATTAGGCGCTGTGTGACCTGAATTGCACTTTATTGCGTCGGAGCTAGAGTTGCTATTTATTTAAATGATTTTGAGGAGTGCTCCTTCTGTCCCTTAAGTATTCTATGGTATTATGTAAAAAACTTGGTACTATAATAATAATAATAATAATATGGAACAACTTCCACACACGGTCATCTGGTCCCAAACTAGGCTAGAAGCCTGTACTATGGTACCCAAATGACTGATATACATACTTAAATACGCTTATAACACCCAGACACAGATCAAACAGTCATGTTCATGCACACAAATGTAATTAGTAATATACTAATATACTATATACTATATATACTATGAATGTAATTAGTAATTTTTATGGTTGAGACTTATATTTATCATTTATACTTATGTATATTATGTACCTACACAGTTTCTTCTTAAAACGACATATTTAATAATTATGCTTGAGAAGCCGGGCGCCAATCGCTAGTAATATTAAATTCCCGTTAGGGTTCCGTGCCTCAAAAATAACACTTACATGAAATTCGTTGCGTCGGTTCGTTCGCCCTGTTTCATAGGACACATAAATGCGTGGAGGTATCAACTTGAAACTATCGTAGTCGATCAAACAGGTTGCAGAAAGGAAACAAAAACATCCTGTTAAAATTAAGAATCATCGTTACATCAATATATTCACGGACAAGTGCATCTCATTCATATTCCCGCTGCACTCAAAGTTATGTTTATTATCAGAAAATCTTTAATATACGAGTACAAAACCTTTCAGCACTCTATCGCATTCATTTTTCACACATTTTGTTCTAAAGCTTTAATAAGGTTGAATTTGTGATACTATGACACGGCGCTATAGTAGTAATAGGGACTATCCTTTGTTCTGATTGCTTTATGGATCCATAAGATTTATGAAGAACATTGAGTATCTTTTATTATTGTTGTCATGTTTTACAGAATGACATGTTGGTCACTTAAAGTCTATCATTGGGCAGACTTTGACGTCTTGTATATTATCTCCGATATTTACAGGTCGCGTCACGGTTTAATAGCGCTTGGAAAAAGTGGAGAGGGGCTTTGCGCAGGTGTATTGGTCTAAAAAGTACTAACAGATCTAATAATAAATTTCTGCGCATTCAAGGTTAGCGCTATTAAACCGTGACGCTTCAACGACGTTGACGTTTGTATAGACAAAGTACATAATAGTACCATAAGATAGTACTAACTATTAACCTACTAGTACTAGAGTACTATAACATAAGTACTCGACGTGATATAATTACCTAGTATTCCTTAATAGAGGATTACTCCGGTAGCTATCATTTACTTAACATCATTATATCAAATGTTATAAACATAACATACATTCACGCCTTTTTCCCGAAGGGGTAGGCAGAGGTGTACCCAGAACTCAGTCCCATAGTAGATACACCCACATTTCGCCAGTATGTTATTGGTCCCATGTAATAGGTGGCGAGCCTATTGCCATCTATCGGGCACAGTTCCAGACTCCAGGCAATTATTGAGATAATTCCTAATGGAAAAATCCAATATTTAACACTGCCTGACCTGGGGATCGAACCCGGGACCTCTTGATTGGCAGTCGAGCATGCGCCCTCTACGCCACCGAGGCAGTCAAAAATCAAATGTTATCACAAATAAAAATTATACCAATTAAGTTTTGTATGGCCTTTACACACATCAATCATAGAATTAAATACTAAAAAGCCAAAGCCAACTACTAAACTTTTTTGATTTATAGGTAGGAATTTAGTTTTAAACCAAACACTATTAAAACGTGCTAATAATAATTTTGGCGCCTCATTAAAAATATGTTTACTTTCAAAATTTTATTCTCAGTACTCTATAAACATGATTTCATGAATCATTTATGAGTCAGTGAAGTTTCGCTTTTTTTCTTAGTTATTTATACTCTAACATAATCCTTTGAAAGGGTCGTTTTACTTTGAAAAAACTCTGTGCAATTAACTTTTAACAGTTGTAGTGGTAGGCCTCTTTTGCAGGGGGCCGCCTGGGTAAGTACCACACCTATGCCAGTTATTCATCCGCCAAGCAGTAATGTGCAAATTATTTGAAGGCAATATTACCAGCGAAATTACTGGGCATGACGACTTTCAACAACTAATATCTTAGGGTGACTGGCGTAGTGCAGTATCGCGCAGAATTTTGAATTTTAAAACACTGGGTGTCACTGTATCTGATATGGGCAATCATGATAATTACCATCAGGCACCTGATTTGCTCGTCTTGTCTCTCACTATCATTAAAAATTACTTTTAAATAAACAGCTGAAAAGGCTCCGTGTTTGAACAAAACGTAAAGAACAGCTGTTTTTTCGCTTAAAGAGATTGTTCTATTTAAAAGTTATAAATTAATGTGATTCAAAATGCTAAGTAAGTTCAAAGACTTTTTTCCAAGTTCTCAGTACAATGAAAAAAAAGTTTTAGCTTTGTAACAGGTAAACAAAACGCTAATTTTAGTAAATTTGCTTATTTCATTATAAATTAATGGCAATACTAAAAAATATTCTAACATAATATAAAAATCACATTATTAAGCATATCAAATAAAATTTCAATTATGATGTAAGGTCGACGTGGCCCAAAACTCCTTTATTTTTTTCAAAATTTATAATTTATGGCCATCCCATTAAAAAAAAAAATTAAAAACATACAGTTCAACGAGCCTCCTCATTTCTCTGCTCTACGGATTATTATTTCTGATTTGCCTTTTAAATAATTCATTTCATAAATTGTTTCAGATGACACGTACAAAGTGATAGAAGTATCAACCAACGAGCGGTTGCGGCTGGTCTGCGGGCTCAGGGTTAGGAGCCAGGCTCCCTCAGTTCAATGGTTTAAAGATGGACAGCTCATAGAGACTACCAAAAGGAATATTATTCTGCAGAGGCAATGGTAAGATTAGATAATGCTACTAATACTATCCATGCGAAAGTTGTGGTATGTGGGTGTATGTTTTTTACCTCTTTACGCCACTATTAAACGTATTAGACCAAAAAGCGTGTAGAAAACATAAGACTAAAGCTTTTTTTCGGATGCAAACAAAACCGAAAACAAGGAAGATAAACGTTGTGAGATGAGAAGCCTGAGAAGTATGACTCGAGTGCCTTTGATGGAGCACATGAGGGAAAGAGTGATATGGAATATAGAACAGATATAGAAAATTATGCTAAGATGGTTGGAACATGTGGAGATAATGAATGAAAGGAGTTTGTAAAAGATAAGGCCAGTGTGAATGATCAAGTTTAATCTAAAAACAATTAATCTTTCATACATCTGAAACGATTTGCTAAATATTGAATTTCAACTACTACCTCAAGTTTCTACCTAATGTAATAACCGCTTCATAATTTTTAATACCCTGGTATTTATTTGAAAAGTTATTTTCAACCATTCACACTGGCTGGTACAATGAACTTCTGGGACATTTTACCCAGTTCTGCTGCATACAGAACTTTCTAGTTCTTTGTACAAAATTACTGCACATAGCTAGTGGCACAGAATAGTTCTCGTGGGAACAAACCAAATAATTTTACACATGAAATGTATTCAGCCATTTCAATTACAAATCCAAAAATATCCTAGTAAAACATCAAAGATCCAAGAAAAGGACATAAACTTGTAACAGGCGGTAATAAGATGCCTCATGTTGCCGCTACGACCACTGAAGTAATTGAAAAATGCTCAATAAAACATTGTAAAGTAAGAAAGTGTCTTTGATTTAAACAGGAAAAGCTAAATAAGGTATCTTTTGATAGCCTCCGCACAACTTCACGCACAGAAAAATAGGTAAACCATTTACCGAGAAGAGTCTAGATGTTTACAGATATTTTATCGATATTACAAAAAATCTTCCACATAATAAGTTTTGCATTTTAATTCCTAATATGTCATTTTCAAGTCACCAACCGAAACAGTCTACGCGATTTATAGTAGTTTTAGCGTAAAGAGGTATACATACTTTCGCATATTTAATATGAATATTAATGAATACTATCAAAATGGGACAAACAGAAGTGTTGCAACAGTCAGTTGAAAACATCGCTGTAAAAATTTTTTCAAAGAAATTAAAGCTATAAAGCTAGCGTGTAGCATTTTCTCTCTTTTATTCCCACCTCATAAAGAAAGCATTCGGGGTGATAAATCATCAACGAAAATAGTTACGTGAGATATCAGAATTCCGAAGAACACCAAGAATAGAGATACCTCTGAGACGGGCATAAACTGGGTATCAATATTTACGTAGGGCTATACTTGGATGGTAATAATTCATAATGCAGCCCGCTGGGATAGATCTGTAGTGTTGCTTTATGATAGTCATGTTTATCGATAGTTGACTCACATAATCGATCACACTATCGATAGGAAAAATTAAAACTGAACAATAATGTCTACAGTATCGTAAAGAAATTTAATAAACTGTGTGAATGAAGATATGCCTTAAAGAATGAGTGTAGAGATGACGGATAAACTGATTGGTAGAAGAGGATGTACTGGTGCTGACCCCACCTAGTGTGGGATAAGGGCAGGAAGACGACGACTATCAACAGTATCGAGTAATTAAAATTCCATTGAAATCAAAACTATCGATTATATTGCGTAATTTACTACCGATACTATTGCTTTATATTATATCAATAGCAATTTATAGTATCACAAAATTTCTGACTATCGATAGACTATCTTTAGTAATACTTGTTAACTTATATTATTGACATTTTAAACTACCTTTAATCTATAGCATCGCGTGGCAATCGTATCGATAGTAAGATCAATAAGTGGCGTTTAAGTGATTTCAAGGTCACGGCAGTATAATAAATATTATCGATAGACTATCGCTACAGCACTAATCTGTGGTATTGGAATTCCGCGATAAAATAATTCATTGCATACTGCACAGAGATAATCCTAAAGCTCCAATAGCTTTGCATCATTTAGAATTTAGACTGTTCAAGCGGCTGTCTTGGCATAAAAGAGAGATTTTTCCATAATAGATAATATCAAGTTGTTTACCTTCCAGGTTAAGAATAAAAGGTTTCAAAGCGAAATACGCAGGAGTTTATTCCTGTCAGAACGAAGAGGATAAAACAAAGGGAATGAGTGTTACTATCAAGCATAAAGAACAAGATCAGGATATTGCAGGTAATAATATTATTGTTGTTAAATCTACAAGACTGCGCGGTGGCCTAGTAGTTCGCAGCTCTATTACCGATCCTATCCCGGGTTCGAACCCTAGGACAGGCAAAAAGTGTTATAAGATTTTTCCATTAGAAATTTTCTCAATGACAGCCTGAAGTCTGGTACTGTGCCTGCGTTAGATGGCCATGGCAAATAGGGGGCGCCTGTTACTTGGGACTTAAAAACGTAACTATATAGCTACTATAGGCTTGAGTCCTGAACCTTCCCCTTTGGGAAAAAGGCGTGTTGTTATATGGATGCAATAAGCATCAGAGCGCTGACAAATCTTTCAAATTGAAAGGCGAAATGATCTGTGACAATTTACCAGTAAGTTCGATGATGCATGCTGCCCAAAGACGTCGCAAGCAGCAAGCTCGCCCGAGGCTATTTTCATATGATATTTTATTAACGTCTTTATGCCCATCCACATGTGTAAACATATCCAACCGATACCGGATTCCCGGATAACCGATGTCGTGAGGAAGCCACGGTTTTAATACGATTTTGCGTTTTTCGATGACATTCTGGGTGCACTTAAATCTGGATGAATGTGCCACTTCCCGTGTTGTGAAATTATTGGATTGCTTGATTTTGTTTTAATGAAGTGACTTTCCGTCTTATTTGCGTAATGAATGAATTATTTCGAATCGGATTGTGCCAAATTTTCGTATGTTTACATTTTGTAAGCCGGTTCTGGCAGTTCTAAATGCTAGGATATGAAAATGTCCTCCTTTATATAGATTAGTGTCTGGCCAATAGAGGTGTATAAGTCTTCAAATTTCACAACCGCCTCTGACATGGCTGACTTTGCTAAAAAATAACTTAGTTCTATTACGGATACCACGGTGTTCGTTATGAACATAAAAGGTTGCTTTAGATTTGAATTGAGACTTACCTTATTCATTCATTTATATACAAATTAATTAATGAATAAGGTAAGAAGGTAGGTAGGTGAGAAAGGTGACTCGATATTTTCAACTTGACACTCAGAACAATGACCAGGACTTTTGAAGAATGTGTAAGAAAAAGCACGACAATACTTCGTTGAACATTTTAACACGAAAGCTGAGGCTAAAGTCTTATGTGCCATCCGAACTAAATACAATTTTATCGATATACCGCTTTAAATAGTAAAATATAATTGTTCATTGCAGCTATTATAAAAGAGTATGTTGTTTCAGGATATCAAGCGGATACTGACACAGCACCACTTCTACCAGAAATTCTATCCCAACACGATGCCTCACTCATTAACGACACAGTTGATAACAACACAGTTGATAACAACACAATAGATAACAACACAACTGATAACAACAACCTAAAAAAAGAACAAGAACCTTCGAAAAGAATCCCGAAGAACATTAAAGAAGACGAAGACCCAGACGATAAGATTGAAAAGGAGCATCCTAATTATGGCCACGTTGATGTCAATATGACCAAGTTTCCACCAAGGTTTAAACACAGGCCGAAGATGTTTAATATGGATATGAAACCAGCTGGAAGCTCTATTAGACTCCGATGTGCTGCTGAAGGTAATAAACTCAGTAACTATAATAACTCCACTTACGGCCACTTGTGAAACTATTATAATTTCACCAGAATGGGTGGAACTTCTACTGCTTCGAAAATACATGCACTCATCAAATTTCAATCAATTCAATTTGAAACTGAACGACTCATAATTGGTAAAAAAATCGATTCATCGAATTGTTATGATTTCCCATTTCCCATGCATCTGTATGGGAAGATGACCGATTCATTTATAGCTACGCCTTTTAGTATACCAGTGGTGTGTCAAAAAAAGTCTGCCATTTCCAATTTCCATCGACTAGACCATTCTCATTCTGTTGAATTTAGGCTCAGCGCAAACTAAAACGCTAACTGTATTCGGTTTGCTCTCGACTCTCGACGTAAAGCCTCCGGGCAATGTTGCGACACCACCGCGCATTTGCTTTTTATACATTTTGTAAAGAATCTGCGTATGGCGATTGGCAGCCACGCAATTAATATGAAGTTACCGGTGTGTGCATGCACTACCTTAACCGTGTGTGATGCAGCGTGTACATGAAGATGTCACTCTTCAGCTTGACTCTTCGGCCACGAGCGCTAATATCGTGGCGTTCATAAAGCATTCATAGATGTACAATGCCAATGATGAACCACCGGTGGCTGTAGTTGACGGCCCGTTTGAGACGTGCCTTAGGTAAAACTATAAAAACAAGATCTCTAGAAAGTTGTGATACAATAAACCTAGGCCGAGATAGGTATCATCATGTAGAAATTGTTCTGTAATAAATATTTTACTGGCTGATGTTTGAAACAATGCCATTCTTATATCGTAAAGTGAGTCAGTTTCTTATGGGCGCAGATATCAGTGGGATGTTGAATAATGGCACTCACTATCTTTTAACGACAGCTGCGACACAACATAGATGTATGTAGAAGGCAAGCTCTTTACCCAAGAAGCGCTCGGCGTACACGCACTCGTAAACGCGCATCTTTATAGGGAATCTCATAAAAAACCGCTCCTGAGTACATACTCTCTTTTGAAATGTTTATTGAAATTCTTACAATATAATAATATTGGTAAATAATTATACCCATATAATGGTGTGAAATATCTTCTTCTTCGCTCGATCTTGTAAATACTGTTAGGAGAGCAATTTTTTTTCCACTCATTTATTGCACTCGCATGTTGTCTGCATAATATATTGAAATTCAATTTTTTTTAATCAATCGGTATAATCGATAAAATACATATCACATATTTATCTAAACATGCAAGACTCATTGGCACGTATACATGAATTACCTCGCCCACATTAATATTGATCGCAGTTAGTAGTTTTTTTTCGCCAAATCTAGGTTCCTTTTAGGTATAATAATAATATATTTATAAATCACCAGTTTGATAGAACTGATCTTCTGTACCCGTTTATTTTATGTCTGAGTCTGTTCAATCTCGTTGACATCAATATGCAATAACTTTGTCTTGTAGACATAACCTATTAATAAATTCTGCATTCAAAAGCATCTTGTGTAGCTTTGTTTACTTTTTTCTTATGTTTATTGGTTAAATTGATGGGGTGATTTCGTTCTCTTTTCATTCTCTATTTTAGACGATTGCTTTTTTCAAATTAGCTTACCCAGCAAAGCTGAAACGAGAGCATTATAGATTTGTTAGTTTATTATGTAGCATTGACTTTTGTGCCTAAATTACTTGTGCGATTTTAATGAATGAACTGTCAATCTACGCCAGCTTCTTACAGTCATCATCATCAGCCCATGATCGTCCACTCTTTGACATAGGCCTCTCCTATGGCACGTCACTGAACTCCATCCCGCGTTCTTCTTCTCCAACCACTACCTTGCGTATATCTTCGCTCCATCTAGCACAGGGAACCACACTACGCTTGTCAAGACGCGGTCTCCTCTCTAGAACGGTGTCGGTTCTGCGGCAATTATGACCGGCCCATTCTCACTTCAGCTTGCTAATCCTCTCGGCTATGTCAGTGACTCTAGTCCTCTTACAGTCCGTATTCGGACAATAAGTACTGTTAAATAAGATCAATTTAACCTACATACAAAAATACAACTAAAATTCAACCTTTCTCGCTCCCCAAAATTATGGTCACGCTACAAAAATATCTCCCGCATTTATTACGTCGTAAACATTGCAGGCAACCCTACGCCCAATATAACGTGGTATAAAAATAAAGTGACCCCCATAGTGAGGAGTTACTTCCAGCCTTCGTATGGGAAATGGTCGATGACTCTCGATGAACTGACTAAAGCTGATAATGGAAATTATACGTGTGTGGTTTGCAATGAGCTGGAGTGCATCAATCATACCGTCGTGCTGCATGTTCAGGGTAAGTTTTACTGATTAAATGAAATTCTGATTGATTATATGAAAAACCGCGTTGTTTAAAAGGATTTTCCAATAGCAATTTCTCCATCCAAACAAACAAATTTGATCTCGAAAAATGAGCTCTAGAACCAATATTTCAGACAATTATGTTTAACACGACATGGGTTGGCCACACTCGAGCAGTCTAATTTGAGAAATTTGTTCGGTTAGAGTATCTTTTATTAATATTATTTAAGTAGATATTTATTATTTTTATAGATATTTATTAATTTCGGTGCATGGAAGAATATGAAATGAGTCTATCAAAACAAAATTTACGTTGTTGAACTATTTACTTTTGTAATCCACATACAAGTCCCACTTATCGTTTATTTTAGTTTTAAGAAGAACACAAGCTATAAAATTAAATCCCCATACGTATGGGCTATAAATCTTTTTGACAATGATAAATGTCGCTATGTGCGGTCCATACAAACACCTATGATCAGTAAGATTAGACCTTAGGGTATATTAAAGATAATACGAATCACTTAAGGTATTGTCAAATTATGTCACGGCTGTTTGTTACCTATTCATGCCAAAACTACTGAACCGCACGGGTAATAACAAATTTGCAAAATTTTATAGCAATACGGACTAGCAATCACGAAGTGACAGCAGTAAAATTGTGCAATTACTGCTGTCAAACTTCACTTTTTGTATTTTTTTTGTACACAAAAAACTTACTCCTAACATACTGCTAAACATACTGCTGTCATTATGTCCTAAAAGACATTATGACAAGGACAAAGACAAGGGACAAGGACAAGGAGTAATTGCGCAATTTTACTGCTGTCACTTCGTGATTGCTAGCCGTATTGCTATAAAATTCTGCATTATGTGCTATTTGTGGTGTTATTAAATCAGTGGGTGAAACTGTAAGGCGCAACTATCCCTTCATACTAGCAAAATGAATTTAAAATACGCCAAATTATGACAAATTTCCGGGAAATTTTAGAGCGTTACCCATCGAAGCCCTACATAAAAGAAGGTTACCCCGGTAACATCACAGTTCTGGTCAACGACACAGTCCAGTTGACTTGCCCACCTGTCTCCGACTTGGAACCATTCCTCTACTGGATCAGACCATCAAACTACTCGTTGAGAGACGCCGAAGTTGGCCCCAGCGATATGCCTATACCAATCGGAGACGTTATCGAGGTTAATTTTACTCGGTGATGGTCAAATCTGTGACTAATCAGGTTGAGGCAAAGAGTCCAATTATTGTTTGTAAATTATAACTTTATTCTTGTGACAGCTGTCAAAAAATAATTATTTGCTCATAATATTTCTTAAAATACAGCATTTATGTGGAATGTGATTGGCATTTGAAATGAATTATCTAAAATATTACTATTTAAAGTATTTAATTTAGCGAAATATGAGCAATTTTTATCTGTCCCACGGATCAAGCTATATATGTCCATTAATTACAAAACTAAAGACAAGTCGCCAATGTCCTTGGCAGTTGTTCAGCACTTGTTGAGCAAATGAAATGGCATGCCGTTTTCGTTTGTGCCACGTTTACAGACTGACTGCCAGGAATTTTGGCGACTTTTCTATAGTTTAATAGGATCTAAGTCGGTTGCGGTAATTAATACTTAGAGCAATTGTTAAAGAATCAGACGTAACCTATCAAAGGTGAAGGTGAATACGTTGAGCCCAATCTTTCCTTTAAGTAATTATAATATTGTAAGATACAGACACTTCTTAAAGTACATAAAATTAACTAGGGTTGAGGTAATATAGGATTTTTTAAACGTTAGATCATTATTAATATTATAATGGTGTAAGGATTAGTTAACTGTATGTTTAACCTAGTTTTAAGGAAATTAACAATAATAAGGTGCTGGTAAATGTATTTGTCTAACAATAACAATATCATAACCTTAGCTAGGATTATTATAAACCTATCCACAATAAATCATCAACCCAAAAACTTGGGATAGCTAATAAAAGACATTAACCTGCCCCCGAGGTACGTCACTGCTTTCTTCACAGTACCATCTTCTAAAACGACCAATCATTACTTTATAGAGCGTCTATACGCCAAGCCAGTGTTAACACAAGGCGTGGTGAATCAAACAAGGCTGATCGGTCAAACGGCTATGTTCAGTTGCGAGTACCTCTCCGACATGCATCCATTCGTCTATTGGATGTACTTCACAAAGGAAGAATTCTTCTACTATGAGACAGCATACGATGACATCAAGGAGACTACAATCTACTTTGATAATAATAAGATTGTCACGGTGAGGGTTGTCACTAACTGGGTTGTGTTTGCATGTTCGTGGGCTTGTAGGTATATTTGTTTGTATGTATCTTCTAAGTTATTTTTAAGCATGTTTAGTTAAGCTAATTCTATCAAATAGTAGTTTCAACTTACGTATTTTGATTTTTATTCCTTGCATGGAACTTTATGTACGGAACTTAGAATTGCTTTTTCCATTTTGTTTTGTTATAAAATTAGGTACATTATGAACTCATCTATGTTATTATTTATTAGTTGATGCATGTATATCATTTATTAAGTATTCTGATGCTATTCTGGTTTTTCTTGTTTTAAAATCATTGAATTTGGTTCAATAGCATCACAATCTTAACATCTACCTTTGTCTCATTGTCTTTAATTGTTATTTTATTTATTTCGTTTTTAACCTTCACATTCATATTATCCTGCAATCGTTCCCGAATTGTCTGGTCCCATATTATTTCTCTTTGAATTAAATACTAAACTGGTTAATTTAGCTTGAAATGTTTGTTTAATAGTTCCGATGATACAACAAAACCGTGATTTTTTTAAATGTCTTGTATTCATATATCCGATTGTAAACTTCCAGAGCGAAAACCCAGCGGACAAACCGGAGCAGTTGACGATATACAATGTAACCAAAGATGACGAAGGGTGGTACGTGTGTGTTGCTCTCAATACCCTGGGTAATACTACTGCTAAGGGCTACCTTACTGTACTCGAATGTAAGTATTAATAAGTAAGTAAGTACATAATAGACACATTAAATTGAACAATTGTAACGGATTTTATCGCGTATTTATATCGTTCAAAAACACGGGTCATACCCGGTTTTAATAGGCGTACACTGTACACGGAGACCATTTGTTTTCGAGTCCAACGTGCAGAGGCCCCTTTGAGCTTTTAATCTAAAGAATAACACCTATCGGGGCCATCTAGGACTATTGTGAATGAATGGAAACTACTAGAACCAATAGCCAAAGGGCTATAGGTGTGATTTCTAGATGGATGGTAATCGGGCTATTGCTTAGAGACTTGTGTGTTAGGTTTAAACAAAGATTGAAAAAAATATCAAATCTACGGCTTATTATTTATAATCACAACGTTTCCGGTGTAAGTAGTAATCGCTTACAGTATCCAGTCTTAAAGTTTTCTTTTTCCGACACCCGAGTTACGGTTATGTCATCTGCTATAGGATTTTTGATTATCTAATTCTCTTCACTTGTACTTAATAATATTATTTTGTTCTTTACTGCTAAGATCAATATCATCTCCAATGAAATTATTTATTTTATATCAGGAGCCTTAATTAAAAAAATATTTATAATACAAATCAGGAATTACCTACCATTGAAAAGTCTGATTGACGTTGAATAGCAGCAATCTTGAAACTAATTAACAATATCCCTTAACTATAATTTATACGAATTTTATCAAAGATTTATACGTTCAATTAGTGCAGCATTCAGAGTACTTGCATGCCTTTACATGTCGCACTCCATCTTAATAAATTGGATTGAGCCTGGATATAATACTCAATATTGATTTAATGTTAAAATGTATTTTAGTTGGGATAATTTTATTATAATATTCTCTTAACATCTACGTCATAATATGTTAAAATAGTTAGATTAATCATATTATATGATATTAAATATGGTATTATATGGTAGGATGAATTTATTAAGTAATTTGCAATATGAGTATTTGATATGACTTTGAAGTAAGTTCAAAAAATACAACTCCTGATAATTTTGTTATATTTTTTAAATTACCAGTAAATTTTTTGCATATATTATGTATATATTATGATGAGATGCAAAAATGTCCCTAAATGAAAATAATAGATAGATAGTATATAAATAGATTATAATATAATATTATATTAATATAGTAGATATAGATAGTATATTTATTTATTTGTAAAAAGTTTTTACAGTTATTCTTAAGGTAGGAATTACAATATTATGTTAAGGGATCTTAATGAATAAAAATTACATTATTACAATAATGTTAAGTCTTAGATATCAAATTGCTAATTACGGTATAAAGAGGAATGTTATATTATCCATATCGGCCATCGGTACGGGCCACCATCCCATTATCAAAGCTGCTACATATTTATCTTCACCGTAACTCGTCCCAAATGAGCAGTAGACATGTTGAACGAATCAGTCAATTACGAACTTATTTTACATTCAATTCAATTATAAAAACACCAATAATTATGAATCCAAAATCGAGACATTGCTTCTTTCTTACTTACCGAAGAAATTCTACGCCTATCTCCGTGGAGACAGGACTAGGATAACAGCAATTAGTTGAATGTTTCTGATAACACTAATGGCTAGACTGAAATGCTTAGTCTTTAGCTACTGTCTGTTCTGTTTTGCTTCACTTATCTCCTATGTTAATGGAATAATAATGTTCAAGTCCATGGTAGTAATTTTTATATCACTGCTGATTACAAAGCAAGGCCGCTCCGAGGCTGTCTTTTCGCGATAAACTAAACTTCTTGATCGATTTTGGTCTCAATAACTGCCTGGCGTCTGAACAGTGCCCGGTAGATGGCAATTTGCTCGCCATCTATTACATGCGACCAATAAGATTCTGGTGATATGTAGGTGGTACACACAATTGGGAATACAATTGGGACACTGAGTCCTGCGTGCGCCTCTGCCTACCCCTTCGGGAAAAAGGCGTGATCGGATGTTTATGTGGTAATCTTGACCTGAAGCTGCAGCATCAGTTTCAGATGGGCAGTAGTCAAATATTTCGTATTTGGGCTGATTAGAAACGTCTCAATGAACATGTTACACATAGACAAAGATGACCAGGGTCTGATGGAGTATAAAGAACAGAGAAGGCCCCTCCTGCTCTGTTCTTTTTGCTTTTATTTTTTACATTTCTTAATAACACTGATACATAGTATTTTTTTTCTTTTTTTAGCATTCCCAGTAACCGAACCACTAGACCACGGCAAGCACACGCTCCTGATCAACATACTGACAGCCGTTCTCGGCGCGATGTTCTTCGTAGCCGCTATCATAGTAGTCATGATCTTCAAGAAACTCAAACGGGAGAAGATAAAGAAGCAGCTGGCCATTGAAACGGCCAGGGCTGTGATCGTCACGCATTGGACTAAGAAGGTGACGGTGGAGAAGCCGCAGATCGGTGCTGCCAATCCTGCGGAGGAAGGACTGGTAAGTATTTTTATTTTTTTATTAACAATTATCTCATTTACAGGATACGACATAATATCTCACGTCTGCGTGTACTTTACCACAGAACAGATAATACTACGTATAATAGAATTGACACTGTCATCCGCCCACCAATCGGGCCTTCCTCACCCCGCGAGCGAGATTAAGCTCTCCACGAGCCCCGCTTCTATAGAAAATCACCTCACACACGATCTTGCACGTGTATAAAACTGCATGTGTGCAGTGTCTGTGTAGTAGGTTTTTTTTAAATGACCTATGCTTTTGGCCTCAGATGGCCTCTACAGCTTTCATGTGTATTAAGTTATAGTGCGGCTTTTGTATGGGATTTAGTCGAGTGTCCGGAGTGTGACTTTACTCATCGGCTGCTTGAGTATAATGACTGGCAAAATGTCCTAAATAACGTCAGCCAGAAAATTTATAAGGTTGTACATCTTGTCTAATTTTGCTTGATCAATGACAGCTGAACAAAATTCAATTTTCAGGTCATATTTCCTTAAAATAGATACTTGTACACCTTTATTACCACTACTAACAGTGCAGTGCCGCGCACAATTTTGAATTTTAAACTCTGGGTGGGCACTATGTCTGATATGCCATTGATTGCCCAATCATGATGCTTACCGTCAGGCACCTGATTTGCTCGTCTTGACACTTACTATCACAAAAAAAACTTACATCAATGGTATCTTATCAGGTAATTTTATATTCATCTATTTTATTCTCCTAGGATTTAATTTACGGAAATATGACCAAAAAATAGATTTATTGATCATATATTTGACAAAGCATAGTATAGTATATTATTTGTCTATAGACTCAATGTTTGAGCATGACATTATTTTTTAAGGCTGAACGATGCAATAGAATCTAGTCGGCCGTCTCAGCACACCGTCAATATCTCAGCCGTTGGTAATCCACTACTGAACATAGGCCTTTCCCATAAAGGGGGGTTTTGCCAATATTCAACACGCTTGGCAGGCGGGTTGTCGAGCGCAGGTCGATGGTTTTTTGCAGAGGACGCTGCTGCCCGTCCTCTGGATCTGTTAACCTTTAGCCAGCTCTTACGGCAACCACGGGTAGAGAGGGGGGAGCACTATTCTAAAGCCGGTAACGGCGAACCTAGTAATATAATCGGTAGTAAAAGCGATAAGTATTTGCAGGTAGTTTATGTTCATCCCATACTTAGAGCTATTTTCCATGCAATAAAATGTTAAGTGCAGTGTCGTTTTACGTATTGTCGTAACGCCTGAACAAATGTTTATTGCAATTCCCCGTTGGTGTCTCTCCATTTCGTGAATAATTTTAATTTACTGTCTGTAAATAATATTATTAGTTTTTTTCGACTGCCTCGGTAGCGTAGAGGGCGCATGCTCGACCGCCAATCAAGAGGTCCCGGGTTCGATCCCCAGGTCAGGCAAAGTGTTAAATATTGGATTATTCTATTAGGAATAACTGCCTGGAGTGTGGAACTGTGCCCGGTAGATGGCAATAGGCTCGCCCCCTATTACATGGGCCCAATAACATACTGGCGAAATGTAAGTGTATCTACTATGGGACTGAGTCCTGGGTACACCTCTGCCTACCCCTTCGGGAAAAAAGGCGTGAATGTATGTTTTTATTTAGTTTTTTTTTTCTCTTTTTCGAAAATTGTTCAGGTTCATGGGTAGGTGTATTCTCTTAAGTACCTTTTTGACACACGTTATACAGGGTTATCTTAAAACACCTGAAACCCCGTAGGAGCTGGCAAACAACATCAACAACAGCACAACAACATTTTTTCTACGACTTTTGATAATTTCTTCTTTTAATATATAGATAATTCTTAGATTTTACTTGCATACAAAAATAAATATCAATTTAATATTCCACTTGAATGTTCTTAACTCTACGCGCACCGTAACAGATTACGTTACGGTGCGCGTACTGCCTACAAGTCCTTGGGTCTCTGGCGAAGAAAGTGTTATTATTATTACTAGCAGCGCATGCGACTTACAAATATCACGACTGTACAATACGATAAAACATGAAAAATACTTTTTGTTTAATTTATTGAGTTATCTCAAAACTCGTAGAATAAATAAATGTTGTTATTTATGATGTTGGCTGCCTGTTCCTCCGGTGATGCTGATGTTTTTAAGGTAAGCCTGTAGCAAGGGCGTCGCCAGCCGATGATCAAGGGGGGGGCTAGTCAAGGAATTTCTACCCAATTTCCCCATTTGGGTAGACGGTAGATATACAACAGGTATTTGCCTGTATACAATTTACAATTACAAATTTTTAATGAAACAGAAAAGCCCTACAATCCTACAATTTTGTAGATGTTTTACAGTTTTGTTGTTTTTTTTTTTATGAAATAGGGCCTAGATGGTTCTGTGTTTAAAAATACGTGCCTATCGTATGGCGACACTTGAATGTCAAAATTGACAATAAAGGCTAAATTTTTTAGATTCTCTAGGGGAGCCCCCCCCCCTTCCCCCCCTTTGCGACGCCCTTGGCCTGTAGGTATATGTAAGTACCTACCTACTTACTTATATAGTATTTTCACATTATAGCTAATGCCAGTCGTAAAAATCGAGAAACAGAAGTTGTCCCAAGTTCAGAGCAATACAAACGATTCCCTAATGATGTCTGAATACGAGTTGCCAGTAGACATCGACTGGGAGGTCCCGAGGGAATCTCTCTGTTTGGGGAAGGTGCTCGGGGAGGGAGAGTTCGGGAAGGTCGTGAAGGCTGAGTGTGGAGGAATATTGAAGCCTGGACTGCAGTCTGTTGTCGCTGTTAAGATGTTGAAAGGTTGGTTATAATATAGCTGTCAAATACTTTTACATTCCAACTTTTTGTAATTTTAGCAAGTTTTTGTTGTGTAAGTCCAAAAACAACAATAATGTTAGGTAGGACTTGTTTTCTTCCTTGAGAGTGTACATGGCCTTCTAGGAATTTGACACAATCTTATGAAAAAATTACCAAATCGATGTTTTGTATTCCCGTGTTTCATCCGAATATAATTAACCCATTCTATAAATTTATATCCTGATATTTTTATAATGAAGTAAGCTATATCCCAGGCATTTAAACCCTTGGTTTTGTCATAGTGAAATTCCAAAATTCGCAGTTAAGTATACTCGCGTGATTGGTCACGCGAGCTGCTCACTGCTACATCTACATTTTTTGTAGTGAATGTCCAAACATTCACTACCATTCATCATGCATGTATGTAGTCACATACACGCATGATCATGTCTGTTTGACTCGGGAATCAAACTGGGAGCCTGCGGCTTATAAGGCTAACTACTAACTTAACTTTGTTACCTTTCTACACAAAAATAACATGAGTAAAAATCTTTATTAGAATTTAGTTAGTAATATAATCCTATTCTATTCTTTTCTATAGATTTCTTTTCTACTATCCTACTTTCTTCTTCCTTTTAATATCCTTTTAATAATTTTCAAATTTCAGTACTATGTAAAAAACTAATGTTTTTAACAGGTGAACAAAACGCTTGCGAGTTCTAACTCACCTCCAACGCCATCTATCCATCCATCAATCTATTCAAAACCATCTAGTGCGATTTTGATTAGATTGATGGATGGATGGATGTTTGTTACTCTTTCACGCCAAAACTACTGAACCAATTGGGCTGAAATTCGGTATGTAGATAGTTTAGACACTGGAATAACACATAGGGTACTTTTCATCTCGATAGTCCTACGGGATTTTGCATATTTTGCAATAAGTCAGGTTCAGAACCACTGAGCCAACCAACCAGTTCTACTGAACTGGTTGGTTGGTCAATCAAATGGTAATCAAGCGGTGTTGTTCCAGAGGGCCACACTGACGCGGAGATGATGGCGCTAGTGTCCGAGATGGAGATGATGAAGATGATCGGGAAACATGTGAACATCATCAACCTGCTGGGATGCTGCACTCAGGATGGACCGCTCTATGTCATCGTGGAGTACGCTCCCAATGGAAACCTCAGGGAGTTCCTGAGGAACCATCGACCTGGGAACAGGTAACATTCACTGACAGCACAGTGACCAGTAAGAAAATCGGGGAAAAACGAGTTAATATTTTATTAAACGTCACCCATACAAAATTACATGATATGAAGAAATAGGGAATAATTTTCCACTCCATTGTTTGTGGTTGGCTTAAGAGGCCTTAAGAATAAGAATAAAGAAAAAATTAATAGCTTGAAAATAACACAATATCAGATTTCAATCATCATCATCTCAGCCATAGGACCTCCACTGCTGAACATTTTTTTTTTTTTTTATGATAGTGAGTGACAAGACGAGCTCATCAGATGCCTGATGGTAAGCATCATGATTGCCCATATCAGACACAGTGCCACCCAGTATTTTAAAATTCTAAATTCTGCGCGGCACTGCACTGCGCCTATCACCCTGAGATATGAGTTGTTGAATCTCATCATGCCCAGTAATTTCGCTGGTAAGATTGCCCTATATACCGGAACACAGTAATGTTTGGACATTACTGCTTGGCGGATGAATAACTGGCAAAGGTGTGGTACTTCCCCAGGCGGCATAGACACAGACCTCCCCCATAGATTTCCATCCAGTCCATATGTAAGCGGCCTGCCTCCACCGTGTTCCTCTTTCGTTCTTCCGTTGTCAGATTATCTGTCCACTTTGTGATGCTATGTTGTGATAAGCTATCAACATACTGAATTTCAGCCCAATCGGTTCAGTAGTGATGGCGTGAAAGAGTAACAAACATCCTTCCATCCATCCATGTTCACAAACTTTCGAATTTATAATATCAGAATTAGTAGGAAGTAGAGTTCTACCATAATGTATATAACCCAATATTTTTCGTTTTCTTTTCAGATATGAATCACCAAATGAAGACTTGAAAGAGAAGAAGGCTTTAACACAGAAGGACTTGGTCTCCTTCTCTTATCAAGTAGCCAGAGGAATGGAGTACTTAGCTTCTAGACGAGTAAGTTATTTACCACCTCAAAGTTAATGTCAAAGTCAAAAAGATTTATTCAAATAGGTCACAATCCGACACTTTTGTACGTCAATGAAGAAGAGTAATGAGTCTACCGCGCGTTCGGAAAGATACCTCTACAAGAAGAACGCACAAGAAACTTGTAGGGCTTAACTTTTTTTCAACAGATAGTTTTACAATATTTGATTTGGTTACATTCGTTTGTTTGTGTCGATGCCGTGTGGTGGCTATGCAGCAGTTTCCAGGCCTCTTTTTTTTTTTTTTTTAATTATTTATTTATTTTTATTTATTTATTTAGGAAAAGATAACAGCTTACATTATATAACTTTATATTAATTATATTACTAAATTTAGGCTTAAAAATAATGCAGCCCACATCACTTTTCTCAGATTTTTCTCGGTAGTAAATATTAAAGGCTAGGTGGACAATAGAAATTATAAAAACTATATATTATATGAAAAGGTTGTAGGAAGATAATAAAAACTAATCAACATTAATACTATAGATAAAATGAAAAATTAAAAAAATTTAAATATACATATTTGCAAAGGTATTTAAAGAAACTATGTGTTAGGGAGTAACCATGTTATTTAGAATTTGCAAATTTATAGTGACTCATAGTGCAATTAAAAATATCAATATTGATAAAATTTGTGTTATATAGTTCTACCATACGCCGAATAGGACTTCTTTGTCCTCTATGTACTGGTTGACTTTATAATAAGCCTTCTTTAGTAAAGTAGATTTTATATATGTTTTGAATTTTACCCTCTGAGAGCCCAGTTATCTCTTTTGGGATTTTATTATAGAAACTTACACTAATTCCTTTTATTTTATTTCCTTTTATTTATTCAAAACATTAAATTTCGTTGTCTTTATAACTTAGGTATTAGTACTTAGGTATTAATTTATATATAACTAACTTAATATAAATATTCGTGTAATAAAAATAGATAATAATTTGGAAACTTTTATCATGGGGGTGTTTCCATAAGAGCTACGTGTATGTACATAAAAATCAGCTATATTAGTCTATTCAATTCGTACCAGACTTGGGACACTCCACATTTATAGGTAAGTATGAACCTACAAGTAACCGGGGCGTCCGTCTTGACGGTGTAATTTCTATGAGCTAGACAGAGAGAACAGATAGATCGACAGATACGAGATAGAAAGAGAGACAGTTTGTTGGTTAATAAGTATAACGATAATTAGTTAGGCGCTGTGCGACCTGAATTGCACTTTATTGCGTCGGAGCTAGAGTCGCTATTTATTTTGAGGAGTGCCCCTTCAGTATAAGGCTGGGTTTTTTGATCACTGGTTAATTCGAACCAATGGTTAAATTTTTTGACAAGTAGTTAAAATTTGACAAAATTCGTTTTTCATCCGTGGTTAGCTATTTTTTTCCGCACGATTTAACCATTGGTTAGAAATTCAACTATAGTTAGTTTGACAAAAGGTTAACTTAACCTAACTTTTACAAGTTAGGTTAAGTTAACCTTTTGTTACCTAACGATCAAAAAACCGGCCCTAAGTAATCTGTGTGTGGTTGTACCTAAGTATTTGTTGTTCTATATTCCAGTGCATCCACCGCGACCTGGCAGCCCGCAACGTGCTGGTGACAGAAGACTGCGTGCTCAAGATAGCAGACTTCGGTCTGGCGAAGGATGTCCAGAGCAACGACTACTATCGCAAGAAGACAGAAGGCCGGCTCCCGGTGCGGTGGATGGCGCCCGAGAGTCTCTATCATAAGCTATTTACTACGCAGACTGATGTGTGAGTATTTTATTCTCTTTATGAATAAAACGTGTTTTAGTGTATTTGCCAAGCTATGTGCCAGTGTATCTGAAGTTACGCAGATTTTGAAGTTCCGTACTTCAAAGGAACTCTTTTAGAGTTACGTTGTCTGTCTGTCCTTCTGTAAAGATCCTTTTTATCTTTTAATCTTAAATTCTTCTTTAAAACAGAATGTAATATTTCGATACGAGAGCAGAATAAAGTCTAAAAATACAATAGGTACTTACTTACTTACTTACCTAAGCTTATTTGCATTTGAAAAACTGATCCTATGTAGAAGATATTATCCCTGAGTTCAAACTAAAACTCAAACTTAAAAAGATTTATATATATAATATAATAGGTCATAATCTGACACTTTTGCACGTCAATGAAGATAAACAGTACTGAGTCTACCGTGCGTTCGGAAAGATACCGTAGTTCTTGAGTAGGCAGAAGTAGTAATGGAGTCATGTAGTCACTGTAATGATAGATATTTCCTTATATTTTTTTCCGGGGTAATTTCCCTTCTCACAGTTCTTCGTATGAACAGTTTATGACGCGGTTTGTGTTACTTTACGCAAGTAACTGTACTTCCCTGGACCAATGAAGATTCAACCACAAAATCTACGATTCGTTACCTACATACTTACATATGAAGCAACTCGTAATTCGTAACGTCCAATTTGCTTATAATGTGATGGGGCAAAGAAAACTTTCTTTTTTAGGGTTTCGTACCTTAAAAGGTAAAAAAGAACCCATATATGATCACTTTGTTTTCAGTCTGTCTGTCCGTCTGTCTGAATATTTTTTAACGAGAACGCGTAGAGGTATTAAGTAGAAATTGATATCAACTACTCAGATCTGCGGTCCCTTGTGACTGTAAAAATAATCATGCTAATCTAAGTTAATGCAATCAAAAGTTATGGCCATTTTACTGCGTATAAATTAATAATACGCTAAGGAATTGGCTGTAGATCGAAGACGAATTGTTTTTTAGGATTGAAAGCGTTTTGTTTCAGGTATCTATGTACGGAACCCTATACTATGCATACATACGTATGCCTTAACAATTTTATTTATTTTTCTTCTAATTTACTTCTTCTTCGGTCTGTAATATTAGCCAACCTAGTGTCAGAACTTTTAGGTGGCCGGAAATCCTCTGGCATGACATATTGACTATCACGGTCCAGATGTACGTATCTAATGTAATGAGATTATATTAGTGATGAGTAACGCCAGATTTAAAACCGGACAACAGCCTGGACATATTTCTTCTGGGCGTTCAAAACGTTTTGCTCATTAAAAACACTAAAAACTCCCAGCAAATCAATTTATTTTATTTTTGTAGCCGTGGAGTTACCGGCTTTAGAATGCTCCACCCTCTCTACCCGTGGTTGCCGTAAGAGCCGGCTAAGGGTTAACAGATCCAGAGGAGGCAGCAGCGTCCTCTGCAAAAAACCATCGAACTGCGCTCGACAACCCGCACAACAAGCGTGTCGAGTATTGACAAAACCCTTCTTTATGGGGGAGGCCTATGTTCAGTAGTGGATTACCAACGACTGAGATGATGATGGTGATGACGATTGTATTATGTGTGCCTCTTTTATTAATATACTAGCGGCCCGCCCCGGCTTCACACGGGTAGCAGAAGTAGGTATAGTGAACGTTTAACAGGAGTAAATTCGTGATACATTGTATTTTAATAGATATAACCCTTATGGTATATGCAGCGCATGCAAATTAATGACTATTTCTGTTACAATGACCAAACCTTAACACATGTATAAATTTATCGTGGGCTAATTTGAAGATATCGATAAGTACTACAAACCCCTAGTACATTACTTTATTCTACCACCAATACTTTTCAAAGCGCATGCATATAATGACTTTCGATTATTGTGACTAAACCAAAATAGATGGATATAATCTATGTATACTGTTTTGTAGGTATTGATGATTACTACAAACCCCTAGTACATTACTTTTCTCTACCACCGATAGTTTTCACACCGCATGAAAAATAATCACTGCTTCGATTATTGTGACTAAACCAAAAAAGATGGATATAATCTATACTGTTTTATAGGTATACTGTTTTGTAGGTATTAATAATTACAAACCCCTAGTACATTACTTTATTCTACCACCAATACTTTTCACAGCGCATGCATATAATGTCTGTTTCGATTATTGTGACTAAACCAAAATAGTTGGATAAAATTTCCGTGGACTATTTTGTAGATATTGATAAGTACTACAAACCCCTAGTACATTATATTATTCTACCATCAATGGATTTCACAGCGCACGCAAATTTATGAATATGGTAATTATATTATGTGACACCTTGGTTCACAATATTGCAGTTTTCTTACGGATCCCTATTTTTTTTTTCAAAATCTCATATAGCCTTTGTCACTCACACTGAATTAAGCTATCCATAAGTGAAAGAATTTTTAAAATCGGTCCAGTAGTTTCGGAGCCTATTCGTTACAAACAAAAAAACAAAAAAAAACAAAAAAACAAAGTTTCTCTCTTTATAATATTATTATTAGTATATTAGTATTAGTATAGATATTTTATCATAATTTATTGTCAGGTGGTCGTTTGGCGTACTCCTGTGGGAGATAATGACGTTGGGCGGCACTCCGTACCCGACCGTACCCGGACAGTACATGTACCAGCATCTCAGCGCCGGACATAGGATGGAGAAACCGCCGTGTTGTACGCTTGAAATGTAAGTCAACACTCATATTATTACAGTCGCTCGCAAACACGGGTTATTTTCAGTGAATCGAATCTGGGACCTGCGGCTCAGTATGCAGGGTCACCACCGGCTGAGCCAACCCGCCAATCAAGTCAGTTATGTCAGTTAGACAGCCTGGGTGGGTCAGATGGTAGCAACACTGTTTTCGGTACCGCAGGCTCCGGGTTCGATCCCCGGCCAGGTCGAGCATTTGTGTGCATGAACATGTCTGTTTGATCTGTGTCTGGGTGTTATAAGCTTATATAAGTATGTATATCAGTCATCTGGTTACCATAGTACAGGCTTCTAGCCTAGTTTGGGACCAGATGACCGTGTGTGGAAGTTGTCCCATATTATATTGATGAAGGCAACGTATTTTATCCGGCGGGCTTTTTTTCCATACTTAGCATTAAAAACAAAAACCAGTCAAGAGTCAGAATTGGAAACGAAGGGTTCCTCATAACAACATTTATAAAGACTCACTTGTATATTTTTTAGATATACCTACTAAGCAGGTTTAAACCTATTTTCCATTTAAAAAAACCGGGTCAAGTATGAAGTCAGATTCGCAAACATACGTTTTCAGATCATTTATCTTTTAAGTATTAATTTATGAATTTAATCACAATACCTAGCTATCCGCCTCGGTGGCGTGATCGGTCTCGGTGGGCGCAAGCTCCGATCAGAAGGTCCCAGGTTCGATCCTTAGGTCTGAAAACATTGGATATTTCCATTAGAAAATATATCAATAACTGCCTAGAGACTGGAGCTGCGCCCGGTAGATGGCAATAGGCTCGCCCCCTAATACATGGAACCAATAAACATACTGGCGAAATGCCTACCTACTATAGGACTATAGGACTGAGTCCACCTCTGCCTACCCCTGCGGGAAAAAGGCGTGATGGTATCTCATGTTATGTAACTTAATTTCCATTTAAAAAAACTTTAATTTATAAAATTTATTTCCAGCTACATGTTAATGCGGGAATGTTGGTCGTTCTCTCCCGGCGACCGGCCTTCCTTCACAGAGTTGGTCGAAGATCTAGACAAGATACTGACAGTAACAGCCAACCAGGAGTATCTAGACCTGGGACTACCGCAGCTCGACACCCCGCCCTCCAGTTACGATGGGTCGGGCGATGAGAGTGATTGTGAGTTCCCTTTTATTAAGTAGAGATATAATGGATTTTGTGCGGGTAGTTGTTAAAAAGTGATGGACGCAACGTGTGACATACAAAATAAAATAAATTTGTACAGAATATCTAATTGGAAAACAATATTACAAGTATTATATACCTACCTACCTATGTGTTTGAAAATGGTGAACTTCCTGTGTATATTTAATTACTTTGAGATCGATAATGAATTTGCCAGAGTTCAAGAATAAATAAATAAATGTTCATCTCCTTGTCGTTCAACCAAAAAGAAAATTTGAAAAATATTTAAAAGAATTAAATAATTTTAATTCTTTTAATTTTTTTTTTTAAATTTAAACGCATTAAACTTGCTGTTGATATGCATTAAACGTAAAATAACTTTGTTTATTGGTTTGAAATGAGGAAATTAACTATACTGGCAAATGGCAAACTCACTAACGGCTGTAGACTTGTGACGTCTGGATATTATGAGGGTAGGTAGTTAAATATAAATTTTGGACGTGACTGTAGCGACATCTAGTTTTAGTCAATTGTTTTTTATTTAAATAGATGTCAATCCCACCTTAGATTTTAGTACGAGACATAAGAATTAGGTACATAATATTATGCCTAGAGTCGGTGCCATTTACTTGGCACTCAAATGTGTCGCTAGCTTCTTTGAAGAAGTCGCAACCGTGACTAACGATTCTTGAGAATTTGGTTTTTATAATTTTAGCTCCGAATTTAGCGGAGTGCCGAGTTATTAGGGATGGCCTCTTTAATATTTTTCTTGAGAATAGGCCTTCTGCTGTTTAATCTGGTAAGTTAAAACTGTGAAAGAGATTATTGATTTTAAGATATTAGTTTCTATTAACCGATTTATTATTTAAACTACCAATGTATTTTTTTTAATTTAAATAGGTACCTATATGTAACATACATTCAAATAACAAGGTAAAAAGTGCCTTTTAATCTGCTCGTAGGAAATTCTTAAAATGAAATTGTTGCATAATAATTATAATTATATTTAAAATGTAAATAAACCAAATTTTGGAGAAAAACTGTAAATACTAGTGTATTATAATACCAAAGGTTATGTGTATTATTAAAGTATTATTAATTTGAGGTTTTTTTTCTCATAATTATTATTTTTATTAATAAATCTTTACCGAAGATATGTTATCCATGACAATTAAGATTCAATAAATTATTAATTTTAATAATTAAGTGTCTAGTCTTATAATTGTAATTTTAAAGTCAAACCTATTTACAAAATAAGACCCGCTTTCACTCGAATTAGGGTAATAGAAAGAAATGTAGAGTTTTATAAACACAGAATTACATTTTTTTAAACTAAGCAGTCTATAGTCTATTCGCTTGAAATTGATTGGATTGGTGCGGAAGGTGAGGGTTCAAGTCCCGCTCGTCGATGAAATTTTTCTTCCCGTTTTCACATTGTGTGTTGCTCCCAATTGCTAAAGGCGCCAGATACATTATTTTGTTAACTCTGTGTAAATTGTAACACCGGCTTAATTACGTTAACTCCTGAATTAGCAAGGGGTCTACCATTATTATACTTACTTAATAACTACTAATATTTGTTTCGAATACAGTGAAAATAATTATTGGGCTTGACGTGTACAGAGTAGAGCGAGACAGCTTGTCGTGCCTCTCGCTCTGCCTAAAATTGTCATGCCTAGGGCCAATGACCGTTTTTCTCACTGCACTTGAAACAGAGTATTGTTAACATTGACAGTCAATTATAGAAGCTCTAACATTGCAAAAAAAAACTTGGTCTTTCGTGTTGGCTTGTATTCATTTATTTTTCTATTTTTTAATTATAATTATTTATATATATACGATCAGTTATAATTATTTATAATTATTATATACGACGTATAAATAGTAATCTAGTGAGACTATTTTTTTCTCTTAAATGATTACACACACATACACACAATACATTTCTACTTACACTTTTTGAACATACAAGCACGCATGCCATTGGTGCCTATTTGAAACATAAATTGAATCTCAAGCGCGACTGAAGTCAATTGCGTCTGGTAGACACAATTGAATAGGTCCAACTTTAAAATTGCGTTACTCTTCTGTTTTTGTACTGTCAATAATTGTAGTTTGATTGTAAAGTGCATTTTTTTTACCACCAAACAAATTATTAATATTTGTGTACTTAATTAGGAAGTTAGAAATTAATAGACCTGTTTAGAAGTCTAATATTATGTGATTAATAAATTAATATAATAAATATAAATATTAAGTTAAATGATATAAAATGATTGTAACATACAATCATGGTATATAATTATTATCCATATTCCCGTTTATGTTAAAACATAACATACACGCCTTTTTCCCGAAAGGGTAGGCAGAGGTAACCCAGGACTCAGTCCTATGGGACCTTCTATGGAAGGTACACTCACATTTCGCCAGTATGTTATTGGTCCCATGTAATATGGGGCGAGCGTATTGCCATCTACCGGACACAGTTCCAGATTCCAGGCTGTCATTGAGATAATTCCTAATGAGAAAATCCAATAACACTTTGCTTGACCACGGGATGGAACTCGGGACCTCATTATCGGCAGTCGAGCTTACACCCACTACGCCCCGAGGCAGTTATATTTTTTTAGGAATATTATTTTTTGAAATTATTACGAGATTAGTTTTTATTAAGAAAAATTTGTAAATAGTTAGGTATATATTTGTTATTATTCCATTTCTGTATTTATGCATAATATCTGTTTAATGTTTTTATTAAAATATAAGTCCTATGCGTGTTTAAATCTATTTCGAAAAATGTATAATTTATTACTTCTCTATTTTAAGTGTGATGTTAAGAAGTTAAGCAATTGTAGCTCTTGTGCATTTAAGAATAGAAATCGTTTTTGTATGTTCTCTATTTTGGTTTTAAAGTTCTGAGGGTAGTTTGAAACTTGACGTGGAGTCAATGCAGCATCTTGTTTGTATATTTGATAGATCTTTCAGTGAATTATTTTATGAATGTGTCGAAATAAAAAACGATGTATCAATGTAATTTTGCGTTTTATTTCTTGATAGCTGTGCTGGAATGTCGGGGAAAATAGTTCTCTGTTTTACTCCAGGATCTAAGCTACCTACATACCAAACAACCCAATCCATTCGGTAGTTTTTCATCCCTCCATCCAACTTTCGCTTCTAAAATAATTAATCCAAAATGCAGCAAACTTTGTTTCAGCGGTAGCGTATGAAATAGTTTTTGATAACTTATATTATAATGGCCCAATGTGCATCATGCTCGGGATTTCTCTGCGAGATCGAATCAGAAATGAGAAGGTCCGCAGACGAACGAAAGTTATCGACATAGCCCAGCGGATTAGTAAGTTGAAGTGGCAATGGACGGCACATAGCACGTAAACTGATGGCCGATGTGGCTGGAATGGAGACCACGGACCGGCAAACGCAGCGTAGGACGTCCACCCACAAGGCGGACAGGCGATCTTATAAGGACGGCAGGAGGCGGGCCGCTTACAACCGGACTGGATGGACTATGGGGAGACCTATGTTCAACAGTGGACGTCTTATGGCTGAGATGATGATGATGACTGCGCATCATATGGGCAGCAGACGGGAAAGAAAAACTTGCGATGACATTTTTCATAAAGCCCTTAGGTATACCAGGTTCCTTGATTTAATTAATCTATTTCAAAGGGAGAACATAAAAAAAACAGCAACGTTTCTTTCTATTTTTTATTTATTCTGACATTTTTCATACTATGCCTTATATATATATTACAAGGGGAACACTGAAAGTTAATATAATAGACCAGTAAGAAAAGCAGCCGATGAAAAATGTATTATAATTTCGAATTAGAAACTCTTTGGGGAATCTGTAATGTGTATTAAATTCATATGTCATTTGTTTTTACAAATTGGCAGCAATTTAAAGTGTCTGTCGAGCGTCAGAATGCATTGACTAGACTGAAATTATCCATTTTGACGCTGCCGATTTGTTAAAACCAATGACATAGTATAATATTTTTTTTTTAGTGGGCAGTGTATTGAAAAAAGACTAAACAATAGAGCTACCTACTTACTATCTAATCTAACTAAATACACTATACCATAGAATACTTCGAAAATCCACAGGCCGACATGTCAGCCTATAGATAATCCAAGTGCTCTAAACCCCTGTCAGATGGCAGCGTACCCAAGATAATGGCGGCATTGCCACTTTGAATAGCAATGCATATACGTTGGGCCAGATAAACGCATTTTGATGATTTTTTGTAATATAAATTATATACCTACACATTACAGATTCCCAAAAAGTTCCTCTCGTAATACGAAATTTAAATACATTTTCATAGACTGCTTTTCTTACTAGCTTATTTAAAAACTGTCAGTGTTACCCCTTAGGTACAAATGTCGATACAAAATTATGCTAAGCAATAATATAATTTAACCATTTTCTTAAGCTAGCGAAATTAATACAATTTTTATATATTTTTCCGTTTTTATGGGACATGAAGGAAATATTTTTCACTTAAACCTAACATTTTTGATCCAAAAGAAACTTTATTACGTATTTAATTAATTATTAAAATTCTTTTTTGGAACAATAACATATATTAACAATTAATATAACATAATTAATTATATAAAAATCACATTTTTTTTATTAACTTTAATTAAAAAAGATTCAAATAATACTTTAATTTCATTTTATTATTTGGTTTTCAATTCACCACTACAAATAATCCTAGCTGCAACTTTGTCAAATTTATTATGTGTCTATACATATTAAATGTCTATACTTCACAAAAATAAATAAATACAAGGTGACAAATATAAATTACTTTACTTACTATTAATTGGTAATTAATAATTGTATACATAAATTGGGACAGCTTTTACTATAGATCTAACTGTGAAATCACTTTGCCAATTCGCTTTTTCCAGGTCCGTTCCATTGACAGTTAAACAGTAGACGGTGACGCTTAATAATATGCAACTAATAAGCTTGAGCTCTTACGCTGTTTTGTATATTTTAGTCAAGCTCGCTGAAAAATAGCAAAGGACATTTATTTTATTGTTCTGTTTTTCAGTTAAAATTATTTTTTTTTTTGTTTTAAAAAAGTGTCGTAATTCTTGAAGGGTAAGGTCGTAATTCACCCCTTTACCCGTTAAACTGAACAACTTGCAAACGAAATCAGCAAAAAAGTCAACATTCCATACACATTTAATGCCGATCAGCTGATTAATTTTTTTTTTTATCTCAAATTGTTTTTTTTTTTTAATTTCTTATTTATGCACCACCTTAAGTGTAAGTACACCTTTTTGTAATTTGTTGCATGTGAGTAAAAATTAATCCTTATTTTTCTTCCTGGAGTGTGTGGCATGATGCCCATTTCAAGACACAAAATTAGTAACTCTGATACGTTCGCTTATGAATATGAAGTCAAGTGTGCTGCGTAGGCACAATTGAGTAGGTCCAACGTTCAAATTGCGTCACTCGTCTTCTGATTTTTTACTATCAACCTTTTTTATCAACCTTGATTTGCTGAACTTGTCCCAAATTATGACTATAACGACCCCTATTAAAGGATGCTAACTGACCATCAGTAAAGCCCGTCACACACGTAGCTATAATATATATTAATATAAATCATAGCAAGGCATATAACCATATATTTTATATATATTTTATATATACCAATATTCTACTGACCGCACACTCAGCTATAATATATATTTCTATGACGTCACCAACATATACCGTAATATATATTATTGCATATTAATATAAACTACTGTATCAATGTAATCATGGCTAAAATATATATATTTTACACATGGTAGCTTGCTATAATATATATTATAGGACGGTATATTAATATTTATTATAGCTACGTGTGTGACGGGCTAAATAAATTATAATTATAAATTAAAAAGTTATAATTACCTACTTCACGTATAAAACAAACATAACTGTGAATATTGTCATAATCTCTATTGTAATTGTCTACTCAAATAACTAAACATAGTTATAAAATATATTAAATATTATCACATGTTGTAAATGTCACGTATTTGTTGTAGATTTATCTGTTGTCAGGTGTTTTAGTCAAATTGGTCAATATTATATTATACTTACTATAGTCAAACTATTTCAGACTTGATTTATAAATTTTTCTGTTAAACTAAGGTCTGGTTACATATTATTCTCCTTTAAAATTTGTTCGCACTGGTTTATCGTCTTCCTCAAAATATTGTTTAATTCTTAATTTCTTTAAGGCATTGTATAGGTGGCGGTACAAGCAGACGAGCCACCTGACGGTGAGCTAACCGCTGCCTATAGAAACAAGCAAGACCAGGTGTATTGGTTTACATTGAATATTATTAAAGAAGAATTATTTACAAGGCCTTTCTTTATATGTTTCATTACGTCACAAGTTAAAATTAATCAAGTCTAATTTTTCACTGTCTCTTGTCCGTCGGTCCTTGGTCTTGTCCGTCAAACAAATAAATGTCGAAAGCAGCTTGCTATAATTCTATAGATATTCATATTGCAGCCCATAAAACTTCACCCTGCTATAAAAAGTCGCGATGTTTCTTCATATAATTTTCAGCACCTTTTCTGCCAAGTTATATCAGATAGACTATTATATTCTGGATCACAGACCCGAAAATCTTAAAACATAAAAACACAAAAAAGACTGCAAATCACATATTAACACAGCGCAACTTCTTCTCAGGCACACGCGACGCAAACTGGAAGCTAGGAACGACTGCTTTGGCTTCTTCCTTCTCTTCCTCTTCCACTCCACCCATGAGGGTATTAAGGCATACTTTCATATCAGACGCGAACTTTTTCACCAGCCTTTCTAATGAAAACAAATGATCATCTAAGGCTTCTGGGATCTCCTCCCGCATGAAATCAGCTAGCCTCAATAAGTATTCTACGTTTGAGCCAGAAGAACCTTGGCATTCTAGGATTTGCTTGGCGATATCTGGCAAAGGAGCTGAGCCAAGCCAATGCCGGTTCTCTGGTACAGCTATGTATAATAAGGCGTTCCTATTTTCACTGGTTGATATACTAGTAGAAGGGTGTATAAAAGGTCTAGGATGAAAGTTAACTGTGTAAGTTCTGTAGCCTCCGAGTTGGCATTCCCGTGTGGATAGGTAAGGCAGGGCTGCGTGGTTTTCCGCCGAGACTAGGAATGCTTTGCCCCATGTGATTCCCTGAAACAAATAAAATATTTATAAGAAATTGACGTAATATTCAACGTAATAGGGAAAGTCCAGAAACGCTTCTGAAGGCAGAAATTACCGCAGAACGTAATGACAGCAGTGTACATTTCTCACAGTAATTAATAGTAGATACACGTATGGGCTAAACTCCGTTATCTACTGCATATTTCTACAGCATTATAGACAATTTTAGGACAGGTCACGTAAAATAATATTTATTAATTTTCAATAGATGCCCGATAGATAGTCCGATATAACTATCACTATTCACTATATATTATAAAATCCTAAATGAATCACTGTTCCTAGAGACCTGAAACTTTGAATATAGGTTCTTTACGTTGTCTGTCCGTGTGCTAAGGATTTTTTTTTAAAAATTCACATTCTAAGGGGTCCAAAAAAGGCGTCAGAGTTTTGTTATAAAACTGCCATATTTCATAACTAGCTGTGACCCGCGGTTTCACCCGCGTAGTCTTCGTTCCCGTGGGAATATCGGGATAAAAAGTACCCTATGTGTTATTCCAGGGTCTAAGCTACTTACGTACCAAATTTCAGCCCAATCGGTTCAGTAGTTTTGGCGTGAAAGAGTAACAAACATCCATACATACATCCATACTTACAAACTTTCGCCTTTATAATAGTATTAGGATATTAGGATTGCGAGCGGGCAAAGCCGCTTTTCTTACACTAGTATCATTATAAACGAAGACCGTCAACGTTATCAGAATACTTATACAAAAGCAAGACAAGTTTATCTCGTATTCCAGACAGATCTATATAGATTAAGGGTGTTCATACATATTTGTATTGACATATTGAGAGCGCCGAGATAAACAAACATACTTAATGCAGTGTTTACCAAAAAAATTGGCGAGAATGATGACAATTTCCTAGGACACTCGCACTCATATAATGTCAGCGCAGTTTTCTGATTTCACAAGTTTTATTTAACTTGCAATCTTTGTATGTTCGGATCAAATTTTGCAACTAAACTTTTTAAAGTTCAGTTGCTTTTAAGCAGCGATCCTCAATCGATTGACATGAAATTTATAAACGTTTTGTTTGGATGACAATGTATGGTAAGCTAAGTGACGTCGTACTAAATTTCTAAATCCTATATGGCGGACGATCCAAGATGGTTAACTAGTAATTTTTCAAGCATACCCCATGGGTATCAAAGTTAAGGATTTGCTGAGACTGAGAAGGATATGAACAATATTGTTTTATAACTTAATTTATGATTTATTACATATCGTTACCGTCGATCGATGTTGCGTATTTTGCTTATACACCTCCCTCATCCCTACTTTCGTTTTATTTTTGACCAAAACTAATTGATCGTCAAACAAATAAGCCGGTATCATAACGACGTTTGGGAAATTATCTACTTTAATAAGATGTATGTAACTTGGTGATGTACACTACTTTCAATTCCCAAGACATAATTGTTTAACAAAAGAATAATAATATGATGGCGTGGTTATCTCTTATGTATGTATTAATCCTTTGTCACGTATTGGGAACAATAATAGAACAAAGATTCAAAGAGATACATAAGTACACATGTACCTTTATTAGATGAAATATTGTAGAACAGATGGGCTTATGTTAACAAATAAGAAGATTTTTGCAACATTTCGCAAGAATAACAGCCTGTTTGAACTAGAAAAGTAGAATAATGAGGCGATAAAGTAATCCAATGACCCGCTACCACGCGTGTTGTTCGTGATTTCTTCGATACTTGATAAAATAGTTTATATTTAAATTATATAATCGGCTAAAACCTAATGTAATGTATTAAGTAAATAGTTTCCGCGTTTTTAACATTGTTATCATAGCAACAGGTTTACATAGCAGAATACAACCAAACACCCATAAATTGATATGATTTGACCTTGTCATAAGCCAATATTAAAGCGACTATGTCTATTTGTGTACTATGTGTGATAAACATAATAACTAGATTTTGCAAGGTTTGTCGTACTTTATATGCGAATAGTAAATTTAAAATGTAACCTTGAGAAACACGCGCAAACTGTATGGGAACCAAATAGAGGAACCACGTGCGTAGTTTGGACCAATTCCACAAATAACGTAATGCTGTGCTAATTTTTATACTGTTCGAAATTTATAATCTCGTCTTTAAAGCTATAAGGATATATAAAATAAGGTTTGTTTTTGATCGCAATAAAAACATAGTTTGCCGAATTTTGCAAACTTGATTCTGCTATAAAATGTTATCACTTCCATGAGCTTGTATATAGGTCAAAGCCTTGTACTGAACAAACACAACACGGCAACGAAATGAATAATCAACCATATTGTGTAAATATAACAGCATTTAATTTTAATGCTACAAAAGCGAACAAAGAAATGTGGAATTTTAAAGACAGTGTTGGGTTGAAAATATATGTAAAGTTTTTGTATACACTGCCTAAATTTTTTTTTCTTTGACATCTTCCACACACGGTCATCTGGTCCCAAACCAGAGCCTGTATGTACTATGGTAACCAGATGACTGATATACATACTTATATACGCTTATATAAACACACAGACACAACCAATTGAAGTTGGACGTAACCAATGTAAAATAATATTATGTACCCAAATACTTGTTATCCTATAATGGGTGTTTGGGTACACACTTTTTTTTATATTAATTTAGGTTAGATAGCTTTTGATTTTAACTACACCCAATGGCATTTGGGAAAATAAAGAACATTGTCGTTACGAGACCTGGGTTTCATTTAGAGGAACTTGTATTTTAATTTCCATACGCTATTAGTACTTTTATTTCCGTACCTAACGTAGGTAACTTGTATTTGTACAAAATGTATTTGTTTGTTTTTTTTTTTATTACAAAAGATTTATTTTCTAAATTTTAAAAGAAAATAATTAAAGCTTCAAAGTTCAGTGTAAGCGATGAACCTAAACTATTCTTACAAAGTTTGATAAAGCCGTGTGCATTCTTTAAAAAAAATGTTTCAAATAAGTAGTGTCATAGTTCTGACTACTGACCGTAGTAACTACTAATTAATCTGTACTACTGACGCCTTCGCTTCGCTCGGTCATTTAGCATTATTAATAGAATGCCGGAATTTTTCCGGGTTTTGCAATTAGCCACTGAAGAGATTTTGGTTTTTCAAACTTCTTCTTGACTGCCTTTTTTCCATTAGGAATTATCTCAATAACTCTGCCTGGAGTCTGG
Organism: Hemistola chrysoprasaria; assembly: GCA_947063395.1. Classification (NCBI taxonomy): domain Eukaryota; kingdom Metazoa; phylum Arthropoda; class Insecta; order Lepidoptera; family Geometridae; genus Hemistola; species Hemistola chrysoprasaria. The sequence goes on along the minus strand of OX346727.1, from coordinate 11,009,761 downwards.
AACTGTGCCTGGAAGATGGCAATAGGCTTGCTCACTTATACATGGGACCAATAAGAAAATGGCGAAATGTGGGTGTACCTACTATGGGACGTCCTGGTCCTGGGTACACCTCTGCCTACCCCTACGGGAAAAAGGCGTAATTGTATGTTGTTTCAAATATCATAACTAGTTAACGATTTGGTAGTGGAAGGCCTCTTTTGCAGGGGGCCGCCTGGGGAAGTACCACACCTTTGCCAGTTATTCATCCGCCAAGCAGTAATGTGCGAACATTACTGTGTTCCGGTATGAAGGGCAATGTTACCAGCGAAATTACTGGACATGATGAGATTAAACAACTCATATCTCAGGGTGACAGGCGCAGTGCAGGGCAGAATTTTGAATTTTAAAACACTGGGTGACACTGTGTCTGATATGGGCAATCATGATGCTTACCATCAGGCACCTGATTTGCTCGTCTTGTCATTCACTTTCAAGAAAAAAAAAACATTATATTTGTAAATGGTAAATGATATTTTGTTAATCTCCGTTACTTTGTTTTTTTTTTTATGATATTGAATAACAAGACGAGCAAATCAGCTTTGTTTCACAACTAAACTCTAAATTCCATCAATCAGTTGCGTTAATTCTCAATACCCAATGTTTTGTAATATCGACATTGTGCCATTATTTTGCAGTCATTCTCCCCATAGTTTTTAAGCGTCGCACGGTTCATCGATTTGTTTTGTTCTGTAGTTTATTAAATTATTTAATTAACAGCATGTGTTATGGATTTTATCTCATTGAGTGAGCGCTTGTTTGGTAGTTCATAGGTCCTGTTTGTTGGAACAATGGTGTGTGTCTTTATTATCAAAACATTAATGTCTGAGAGGAAATGTTACGTCACACATTATTGGTGATTAATTAATAGTATAGTTGTTAGAGTCATGTGTTCTGTTCTGTTGTCTTTTGTTCGGATCGAGGTGCTTACATATCTCTAAGAATGCTATACATAGAATGCTATATTAATAATATGAAAAGAGCAAATGTCTTATATAGAATTTTGGATACGATACAGACCTAAAGGGTTGGAAGTAGAATTAATTTTGCGAACTTGTTGGACACACTGCCGTGGTTAGACTCTGGATTAACTTGCCATAAGAAATCAGTCAGTTTCTATATGAAAAAAAAAAGTTTATTAAGACTATGGGGAGCATCTAGCCGCCTGCCAACCGTGGTGATTACGGCAAAATCCCCCCATATGGCGTTCTATGGGAGAGGCCTATCTATGTTCAGTAGTGGACGTCTTCCGGCTGATGATGTGTGATGCGTGTTATATAAAAACTCAAATATTTTTTTTTAATAATGTGATAATAACCACAATATTTGAGTAAGCAAAGCTTTTTCATTATAAATATTTGACTATCACCGATATGAAAGATATCTCGAACACAAAATATTTTCTAATAACATTTTTACATAACTATAACCTTCATAAGTATATAATATATAAAAGTTTATTATTATATAGATAAACATTCGTAGTTCGCATGGTAACAGTTTGGGCATTTATCATTTTTGATAGACTACCCGCATCCCACAGATTCACACGCTGAAAGATACCTACCTGATTTAGAAAAGGTATAATACTTTAATGTATACCAAAATAAAATAGAATACCTGGATGACCGAGCTTTGCTCGGTACCATTTTTTTTTTAAAAATAAAATGACATTTTCTAAAAATGATTCCTAGCTAGATCGATTTATCGCCCCCGAAACCCCCTATATACTAAATTTTATGAAAATCGTTGGAGCCGATTCCGAGATTCCAATTATATATATATATATATACAAGAATTGCTCATTTAAAGATATAAGATAAATAGATAAATATCATGGTAAACAACCTGCGGTCTTATCTCATTAAGGAATTTCTTACAAACCCGATTATTTAGTTTAAGACATAAATCTACACACAAAATTATATCAGCCGTCTAAAGTTTTGCAATTATTTATGATATTAGGAGACTGAATGAGACTACGTGTGTTCCTCTGTTTCACCCGCTGAAATATTCTCAATATGTATTTGTTTAAGTTCAAAGATAGAATGTTCACTTTTTGATTCTTATTTATTTACTATAATAATTGGGTTACATCCAATTTATGATACATAAGATATTATTTTGGTGATTGTCAAATTGCCTTATTATATCTCTGCTTTATGTGCCGCAGGCCTCGGGTTCGATCCTCGGCCATGTCGGACGAACATTTGTGCGCATGAACATGGCTGTTTGCTCTGTGTGTGGGTCGTGGGTGTTATAAGCGTATATAAGTATGTATATCAGTCATCTGGTTACCATAGTACAGGCTTCTAACCTAGTTTGGGACCAGATGACCGTGTGCGGAAGTTGTCTCATATTATTTTTATTAAACATTCAAACTTATGGCATTATTTATATTGGGGATGGTAACAGATATTATGATTTCCTATAGATATGATCTGATATGAAGTTATTACAAGGCAATCATGCTTATCTAACATAATATTAAAATATCTTCACCTATCTCCATTCATAAGTGGAAAGTCTCGCCAAAATATATCCCAGATAAGACTAATCTAATGTTGTCAAGTCAATACTTACAACGTAAAACAAAGGCGCTCATAGCGTCTGACTATCTTAATCCTACTAATATAATAAATGCGAAAGTTTGTGAGGATGGATGTTTGTTACTCTTTCACGCCAAAACTACTTTTAGATTAGGCTGAAATTTGGTATGTAGGTAGCTTAGACCCTGGAATAACACATGCGGTCCTTTTTTCTCCGATATTCCCACGGAAATAGTGACAACGCGGGTGAAACCGCGGGGCACAGCTAGTATGTATATTGTATATATTATGCTCTGATTACCCTCGGACTGCATCGGTGGCGTAGTGGGCCCAAGCTCGGCTGCCGTTCAGGAGGTCCCGGGTTAGATTCCCAGGACAGGCAGTGTTATATATTGGATTGTAGATGGCAATAGGCTCGCCCCCTATTACATGGGACCAATAACATACTGGCGAATTGTGGGTGTACCTACTATGGGGCTGAGTCCTGAGTACACCTCTGCCTACCCCTATGGGAAAAAGGCGTATTTGTGTTGTTACCCGTGCGTGCACTAGTAATTTGCTAGTAATGCGTAAACTGAACAATATCTACTATTCTTACCTTGTCGCGATAAAATATTTAGTTAATATTTTATTTTTTTTATAGACAAAGTGGTCTACTCGTATATGAGATACAATTTACATATTACGAATAAGGAAATAAATATTTCACCCACGGGCGGGAATTGAACCATGCACCCTTCGCACCCATCTAAAGTGGGCGCTCTACCACTTGAGCTACCGTGGAGGTACTAGTCGTCGGCGAAATTTTCCTATCCCTCCTACCTACCGCATATAGGGGCGTGTGTTTATCTATAGGTGATGCATTTCGCATTCTACCCACCGACAAAGTGTAATGTTACAATTAGAATTGATATCGAAATTGATAAACACTTCCACGCCAAATATTTAGTTGCATAAAAGTCAGTTACAATCAGCGACATAAAGTAGTTATTAGCAAAGTAACTACATCCACTCACTGGACACAATAATACGATTAATCGCTCTGATAGCTTTTATTGTATACAAATTACGTTAATGAAGTGAAATGAGTGGTGTCAATATTTACCTTTGCTGGTTTATCTTCGATTTCTTATTGCGCAAAATTGTATAATTGTATGTAGGCGAGGACTCAATGAAGCGGCCTAGCTATTACCCTGATGCTGCAGCATAAGATCGAGGTTGATATTATTAGGAAAGATAAGATATCGAATTCCAAATCGGATCATACTAGAAGTTGCTCATATTATCCGTTCAAGTACAAGAAAGGAGCTGATAATAAGTCTTTCATAAGACCGGCAAACAACACTCTTGGCAACGTCTTTCTATTCTTTACATTCGCGCTACGTTGCCGCAGACACAGAGCATACACATCATCAGACACACAGATACATAGACACGTTAAACTTGTGACTTGTGAAAATTTAGAAGCATTCGACTGTTCTATTCGTACTTTCTTTTACATTAAAATGTAAAAGAATTTTCCACCTAACCGGAGTTACATATATAACAAAGCAATTCGAAGTCAACACACAATGATTAATATTATATTATATCGCTGACAAAATATGTTATGTGATGACGACGGTTGCTAGCCATCATAATATATATAATAGTCATGACAATATGATAAATATAATGGTGGGTAACATTGAAAATTTTTAGAATAACCCAGTAAGAAAAGCAGCCGATTAAAAGAGGACCTATTTAAATTTTGAATTAGGAACTCTTTGGGTATCTGTAACGTGTATTAAATTCATAATAATGTCATTTGTATCTATAAATAGGCAGCAATTTAAAAAGTTTCGAAATACATTAAAGATTCCCAAAAAGTTCCTAATTCGAAATTTAAATACATTTTTCAACGGCTCCTTTTCTTACTGGCCTATTCTAAAATCATTCAGTGTACCCCTTGTATTGACCGGATAATTAAAGTAGTAATAATTTCAGAGGTAAATATAATGGTGTGCTAATTGGTGATAAGAACAAGATTGATAGGTTCCCTTAATAATTTAATTATATCATCCATCCATTTAATTTAATCATTAATTCGACCCATACCGATTTGACCATTCACACTCATCATATAAATCTCCTTTGTCAATCTTTCCTATCTCCATCCTCTCCACATGACCTAACAATTTGAGCATACTTTTCTTGCGTGAGAAAGGATGATAATACTCTGCATGTGCAAAAAGTTTGTGAAGATAATATGACATAATAAACTGAATAAAATAAATTGTGCTGTGACGACCTCTCCAAGTGTAAAGGAGAGAACAAAAGGAGATCACAAGATTATTAATGATTCATAAGAAGCAAGAGAACAAGCAAGATAGTTTTGGAAATGGTTTAAAACTTCCCTCCTAATTCCTCATTGACCGCACCTTGCCTAACAAACTAAGAGCATAATATAATATTCTCACTTGTTGCACCAGTGAATATTAGGCACGTTCACTTTCATACTATTTCTTCTACAAAGGCTGAAAACGAAAGGCACAAAGATAATTCATAAGTGCGAGTACATCGCACTTCTGCCAATGTCAATTCGTAAATCACCGGATGTAATTCGAACAGTGAGACCATTATATGAGACGGTGATACCATAAAAGCCCAAGATACACGTAACAATTGAATGGTATGGTTACTTTGAAAAATGTTTAAGATGGTTTGGGATATCGCGTGAAATTAAAATTAATTTCACGCGGCGACGTTGCGGGTAGCTGCTAGTTCAAAATAAATTCTATCGTTTTCGCAAAAATATATGAAACACACACTTATTGACAGGAGAGTACTATTAGTACTCTAGCTTTGTTCATTTATGTAATCCGCTTTTGTTTTTCCTTTGGATTGACTTTGACCTCAGAAGTTCATCTTCATTATATTTTTACCGTTATCGCGTTCTGCCCTACTTTTTCTCGACGTACTTCGGACCAATCCTAAAATTAAAACTGAGAGATTAATTTGAGTAAAAGGTTTATTTATCGTTAAGCTCCTCCTGAAGCAGCCTTGGTTGGAACGACTGTCTTCACTCTTTGACTCGATTCTACATCGTATTGATCTCGTGGGATCAGACTGGGCAGGCCTCAGTTGTTGTAAGAGCCCTGCACAAGTGGAGACTGTGCCACACGGCTTGAGACAGCTACTTGACCCGAGACTTTTTCTCTAAATAAATAAGCCGCAGTTTTCCGGTTACTATATTTCAGATTTCTGCTTAGTTTGTGTTGAGGATAGGATATATTAAATAGTTTTATGGGATAGTTTTATTTCTATGCCAAACATTAAAGAAAATTCTGCTAATTTCAGAGCAAATTCTTTTTCAAGGCCCAGTAACGGTTTAAAATCGTACAAAGATATGGAGACGAGCATCATTGACTTACTTTTTAGTTTATTTCCGTTACGGCTAAAGTTGGCGATTTCGATAAATGGCACGGAGCCAACATTGTTAGAATTGTATTTGCTTTTATGATGAACAAACATACTGTTAAGAGAACGTTGACAGTGGATGACCGCTTAGATAAAAATAATCAGGGAAAATTCACTAAAATAACAAACATTTTGAACAATACTTTTGAAAGAATGTGTCATAATATATTATTGTTTATTATCATTCAACATATCAAGGGCAGGAGCCAATGCCCAAGAAATATTGATACGAGTACCTATTATATTATCTACATTAATTTATCATGCTTGAATTCCAGACGCTAAAATTTGCATTGTATTTGGCGCAGATCTACATTCTGGTCTTTCATAAGAGTTAAAGAGAGAAGACAGATGTCCATACATCACGAAGGATGGAAAGTAATTTGGCTGAAATATTTTAGAAATAATGGTAAGCTGTAATAAAAACTACTATTTGAGTTTTTATTACAGCTATTTGAGATATCATGGCCCTGTGATAAAGCAAAATAAAACTATGCAGTAAAGAAAAATCAATGATCACCAACTTAGTAGTTTTAATAAATAGTTCAAAATTATCAAGCGTCTTCTATCTCTATACCTATCTGGTTTTTTCGACGAAACTGGTAACTATGATATAAGATTTCGGCATTCGGTCGGCTTTAGAATAGTACCTCACCCTCTCTACTCTCTACCCGTGGTTGCCGTAAGATCTGAGGTCTATGAAATCCAGAGGATGGGCAGCAGCGACTACTTTTTGGATTTTATTTTATACTTATAAAACAATTTAATTTAGAGAAAAAACCCAAGACTGTAAAATTTTACAAAAGAAATTGTGATTATTAACATGTTTGCTGTATTTTACAACTAGATGGCGTGGTATGTTCTTAGTACAGTAAGGTTTTGTTTAGGTATCTAGGTATAGAACCATACACTACGCATACATACGTGTAAATCCTTAAATAAATTCCGCGTGGGTGAACTCGCGAGTAACAGAAAGATAGCTAACCAACTCTAATATTCTCTGCGCGTCAATAACTTTAAACATATTATGATCGATAAAGGGATAAACAAAGCAATAAACAATGTTATTTCCAAGTTGAACTCAGTAAGTGAAATAATCTAATAATATAGACACACGTGTTAACAAACACGTGGTAGCCATGAAAGTTAGCGAATGCGCAGTGAGACATCATCACGTGATACTTGCATTAGGTGACATTCTGCGCAGTTAACTGCGAAATGTTTTGCCACTATACCAGTATCTTAGATAATTAACAAGTCTTCCCTCGCGCTCTGACCAGATACCGCACTAACTTAACACAACGGCGTCGAAAATGAAGCATTTTTTTCAAATTTTAGTGTGCGTAACACATGCGTATAAAACATTTCGCAAAGAGTGCGTGAAAAATTGTGTAGGACACGGTCGGGAACAATAATTAAGTATTGAATGATAGGCGAAGGCTTAATTTAGAAATAACAGATCTACTTATGAAGTTCCCTTTATCAATTATCTACGTTCAAACACCGTTCATATAAAGTAAAATTACGAAGGCCCTTATTTTAATTTGAGCACCTGGTATAGATTTCCTTATTCTATATTATTATTTTAAATTTCCGTTAAAATAGATCATATTATGTACTTCACATAAATGTCATTGAATGGTAAAATACTAACTGCACCATAACAACGTCATAAAGCTGTTTCCAGTAGGTTAAGACTTATTTTACACGTCATCATTGAGGATATTACTGCAGACGTCATCAGTCATCACAAACCCAAGGAAAAAAAGAGTTCCAAGTTGTGTTGCTTAATAATCATAATATTTAAACAGTATGTAGCCAAATTATAACATAACATTAAAATAAAATAATAAAGATTCTCTCATATTAAACGTTTTATCATTATAATTTTGTTTTGATTCGTTACAAATAACAAAAATATTTTGATATAAAAATTACTATCATACGAAATGATTTATTTATTATAACAGTCGTCGATATGACAACGGTTAGTATTAACAGTTACTTACTTTCATGATGATTTCCGCTGGATATGTTCAGCCCCACAGATTTATATTTCGACCTGTTGTAAACGGCTTGTATCCAGCATGTTCCTACGGTCTTTATTAGGTCATTTATTTAGTCACCCTTGTGATATTACCTTATCTAAAAGTTATTTTTCTATTTTGGCTCACAGAAAAATACTGTAAATAATTGCGTTATAATTTCTGATACCTAAACAGTTACTATTGGATTGTAATCTTACGTAAACAAGGTGTGGAAAGAAATGCCAATTACAAAAATCTTTTTAAGTGCAGTCTTACTAGTAGGTACGGATCACTGAAAAGACCTCAAGGTCTAAAGGCCAGACGTTTTTAGCCCAGAAGATCTCAATTTACCAAATTACCAATATAAGATTGCTCAAAATCCGAAGTCTCAATTATGAGTTATTCGGGTACGGATCACAGATAAACTTCAAGGTCTAAAAGTAGGTAAATCCTTTAGCCTAAAAGATCTCAAATTACCAATAACACAGGGTCAGAATGATGAAATTATTGATCAATTGACATGGGCAACCAATTTTTACTAATCGGTAATCAAACAAAGGCACCGCAACGAGGTTACGAAAGACGATTACTACCAATCGATTGCTAAATAAAGAAGTAAAACTACTCGTTATAATAACGGAACAGTAATAAAACAAAATGTTTAGCTAGATTAGATACCAGTAATCAAATTATTTCTTGATGAAGGTTCACCTTCGTAACTTGCGGTTGAAGAGTCAAATGATCGCCTGGGCGTTATTACATGCATGTCTAGAAAACCCAAGTGAGGTCCTAGTGGCTTTTATAATATTGGTTTTCTAATTTTCGTGTTTCATTGACTAATAGCATAACTTTGCAATAACAAGAACCTATTTCCCTAACAATTAATTTAGTTTTTGTCTGACAATTATTTTTTTTGTTTTGTTATATAAAATTATCGTCTTAACAACAAGCTTATCAATTTGTTGTACGTGCCCAGAGCAAAACAAACTTAATCTGGGTATATAGGGGTTATCATGACGTTTTATATGTTATATATTATATACAGAGATATATATATATATACATCCCGGTATAGAAATTGCGTCCATGCGAAGACACCGACTTACGGCGTCCACCATTTCCACTGTCATTATCACCAAAGTTTATGTGAATGTTGACTTCTTTATCACATGCCATATTCATGTGCATCTTATATTTCCAAAAATTCAAAAATTGTGGATATTCATACTCCTTATATCCTGGTATACTTGTTACGTCATGTACATTTTCACGTCCTAGTGTATATTTTTTGTATATTTAAATCAATACTGATGCTCTTGTTACCTCTAATATTACTTAATAATAATTACGCGTCTTCTAATACATAATATGTATCTATACTACTATTTTGTAAAATCTACACTAGCCTTCCGTATGCCGCGTCTGGCGCAGTGATAGATAGATAGATAAATTCTGTAGCTGTTGGTTTCTTTTGCCCCCTGGGGAAGTACCGCAACCACTGCCTGTTATTCGGCCATCAAATGGTAGTGTGCAAGCACTATTATAATTGTGTTCCGGTCGTAGGGTAATAAATAATGTGTCCAGCGAAATTACTAGGCAATAAGACTTATCAACTGGTGTCTCAGGGTGTTGAACGCAGTGCAGTGCCGCGCAGGACGTGCGTTATTCGAAGTCCTAGGTGACACTGCTTTTATGGGGGGCTTTAACGCTTAACACCAGGTATGGGACCAGCTCGTCTCGGCATTCAATGAGATAAAAAAAAACTTGAGATATAGCAGCATTAATTTACAGGTGCGTAGCAGTTGCGTCAGATTTGGCAGCATTACTTTACAACTGCCTGGCAGCTGCGTCAGATTTAGCAGCATTACTTTACAGGTGTGTGGCAGCTACGTCAGATTTAGCAGCATTACTTTACAGGTGCGTGACAGCTACGTCACATTTAGCAGCAGTAGTTTACAGGTGCCTGGCAGCTGCGTCAGATTTAGCAGCATTACTTTACAGGTGCGTGGCAGTTGCGCCAGATTTTGCAGCATTACTTCACAGGTGCCTGGCAGCTGCGTCAAATTTAGCAGCATTACTTTACAGGTGCGTGGCAGCTGCGTCAGATTTTGCAGCTCTACTTTACAAGGTGTCGACTCACAAAGTGACTGGTTGAGAATTTTGATTCAAAAATCTCTATGTGTCACATCTACTTTCACACAGTGAATAGTTGGGAAATGCTCTTTGAAATCCATCCATTCCCCAAAAATTCACACCCTTAGTTGTGTGTTATACTTTGACTCGTTGGCTATAATTCCAAGGTGGGAATATGTCCGGATCATACCAAAACAAGTCACAATTTGAATAAAATGTAACTCGTTTTGGTGCGATTTTTTTGGAACAAACGCTTTGCACCCCCCTTGCCATATTCCCACCTGAGAAATATTTCGAGAAACGGCACTTTAGTAGTTAATAGAATAAAACTACTTTTCTTAAATTATTCATAATGTTACGTAGAAGAAAACAAGTAAAAATGTATTTTTACACAAATTTATTCCAAAAAAGATTGTATTGTCCAAGGTAATAATAATTAATAATAATAATTAATTAATACTTATATTTGGTAAAACAATTCTGGATGGAAACTTTGAATTTTCAGGCCAAATTAAACAATAAAATTATATAATAGGCAACATCTAGTACTAAAATAACGTCAAAGTAACTATAATACTTATATTTGGTAAAACAATTCTGGATGAAAACATTAATTTTCAGGCCAAATTAAACAATGAAATTATACAACGTGTTACAAAAAGGTGTAGTAATACTTAAGGGGGTGCCATCTACCCGTCTACCTAAATAACTTGCAAAAGAAAGAATTGCGAAATTCACAATAAAAAATTCGGCTGGCCATACAAATTTCCCGATCAGCTGATCCATTTTATATGGGAAAGTGATTTTTTTTTTGCATATTTCGCAATACATACTTTCTTTTGCAAGTTATTTAGTTTGACGGGCAGATGCACCTCTTAAGTATTACTACACCTTTTCTTAACACGTTGTATATTAAAATTTTTCACTGTCATTTTTGAATTCGTATCATTAATTTAACAGGGTAAATGCAGATAGACACTAACGTGTATGTAACGCCAAATTAATCAGACGGCTACTCCTCAGGTTTTGTCTCTTCGGTGCTGGAAAGTAAGAAAGCACATGTAAAATTATGTTTTTTTTTTATGATAGTGAATGACAAGACGAGCAAATCAAGTGCCTGATGGTAAGCATCATGATTGCCCATATCAGACACAGTGCCACCCAGTGTTTTAAAACTCTAAATTCTGCGCGGCACTGTACTGCGCCTGTCACCCTGAGTTATTAGTTGACGAAACTCGTTATGCCCAGTAATTTCGCTGGTAACATTGCTCTTCAGACCGGAACACAGTAATGTTTGCACATTACTGCTTGGCGGATGAATAACTTGCAAAGTATGTGTTGTATTGTTGTAATTATTATTCACAATATTTTATAAACCTATACTTAATAATAAAATATGGTGGGGCTGCTGCTGTTTTGGGGCGCAAGCCCGTTGACCGTTGTAATTTAAAATGAAATTGTGAAAATATGTCCCAGGCATTGTAGTGTGTAGTGGTTAGGTTTATCACCTACTCGTATTGCAAGTGGCTACTAGACGCTGCATAAGTAACACTCAGATAGTTTATTAATTTATTGATTGGTAATGCCATACAAAATATTCAATTTTCAATCAGCATGATACCAACCTACAGACTATCTGAAAATTGAAAAATACCAAATGCAATTAAGTAGGTAATTACTACTTACCTTTACGTAACTCCAAATTCATCAGACGTTCTCTCAAGTTTCGCTTCATCGTGTCAGTAGGTAAGTATAATCACGATAATAAATAATAATATTCATCACTGTAGCGTCCGCAAAGTTCACGAGCAGAATTAATCGTCGCACGCGGCAAGTTTCGTCTCGTAGCCTCAACGCACCCGAGCGGCAACGTCGCGTTCCTTACCAACTGCCAACTACATGCATTGCACAAAATGGCAACGTCGCATTTGGGAGTGGACACAATATTATCGGCTAAATGTACCAAAATATACACCCAAAAAATATACAGCGATGCAGCGCCTCTATCGGACAATCGGTGAATTACATTATACTCGTCCAGACGTTCTGGAGGTGAATTTGCGTCCCTCCGAAATTTTTACTATAGGTAGCCATTACTTATAGCTATGGAATGGTGAAGAAAACAATCTTGCGTCCGTATAAGGGACGCAGTAAGTCGGTGGACGCAATATTACTATGGGATTTTTTGAGTGTGGACGCAAGAAATGTATTGGGATGTAAATATATATATATATATAGATATATGATATACAGAGTTTAGTAAAGTTCTCGTATAATAAATAATTCGTCAGCGGAAAATAGTCAATTACATTTGGGGTTGCGTTTTTTAGAGGACGCAATTTTATTTTTTTGATGTGTAGGGGGGTCAGTGTAAAGCTAAAACCAAGTTTGTGGGGTCGCCACCCTTGTCCCACGGCCGCCATCTTGAAAATAGGGGTTGAAATGGTTTTTACGGTATATCTCAAACTATTTATTTGATAAAAAAATGTTTTAACATTTTTTGTTGCAAATTAAATTCTCTACAACTTTGGTCCAGTAACTTTTTGTCGTAGAACTATAAATAAAAAAGTTATAAGCGAAAATCTTCAGAAATTCGAGAAAAAAATGTATATTTTTCGATGTAACTTTTTTTTTATCATTTTACTTAAAAATGATATCTGACCATTTTTGTAGATCGTTTTTTGAGGAATAACTTTTTTTTGCATCAATTTTCATTAAGTCAATAGCTAAGGTTTTACAGCGCTCCGAAGTGAGTACTATTTTTTAGTACTCTTAACTATACCTATATTATACGTGTGTACTAATAATATGTCATTTTTTTTTTTTTTTTTTTTGTTATAACTTTTTTAATTACAAATTTTGCAATATTATTAATAATTAATGATTGACTCTTTTCCCCACCACCCACGTTGTAGTCTACTCTAAATTTGTAATTAAAAAAGTTATAACAAAAAAAAAACGCGCCTCTAGAGAGGCGCGTTTTTTTACGTGGTATCCCCAATAGGCATAATCCACGGTGATTTTCTAAATTAGAACTACTCCGTCCTCAGTCGTTTCGATGGATCAGTCGTTTTTTTTTTTTTATTTTTTTTTACTTTGTTTTTCGCTTATAACTTTTTTATTTACAGTTCTACGACCAAAAGTTACTGGACCAAAGTTGTAGAGAATTTAATTTGCAACAAAAAATGTTAAACTATTTTTTTTATTAAATAAATAGTTTAAGAGATATACCGTAAAAACCATTTCAACCCCTATTTTCAAGATGGCGGCCGTGGGACAAGGGTGGCGACCCCACAAACTTGGTTTTAGCTTTACACTGACCCCCCCTACACATAAAAAAAATAAAATTGCGTCCTCTAAAAACGCAAGGTAAGGCCTAAAAAATGTAACATTTCAATGGACTAAGAGCGTTTGAATTTGGAAGAAAGTTAGAGGGAAGTAATTAATATTTGTCAAAGAAAATACCTTATTGTATTTTACACAAATCTGTCAATTTACGAAACTTACACTTTCATAATCTTCTCTTAATATAATTCACAAAATCTTCTTTTCTATCTTGGTGAGAGTAGGTAGTGTGAGGTGTGAAAATCTCTTTCTTTCTTTCTTTATTCATTTCGCATAAGTAACTTTAATAACGAAAGAAAAGATAAATTAAGTGGAATTGAAGGTGCATTAATTTATATTATTGCATGTTTTCAATGCTATTTGACGATGTCTATTAAACGTGATGTTTATGACGAACCCTCAGCTCTCAACCTCGACAGATCAACCTTGGTGCTTTCCAATGCAGATTAAAAGCATATTATTATACTTATATGTATATTTATATTTTATTAATAATATGTATATTTGTCTTACAAATAAATCTATTTTGCGGTATTCCTTCGGAATGTGAGTGGTGTATTTTAAAACTAATTATATGCTACATCCGTATATGTAATTAATTTATAAACAAGTGCAGCTTTTTTCTGGTTCTATGGATTCTAAAACAAAATATAATAGGAATGCATATATTTTGAAAGTGATGAACGTGCGTTATATGATATATTTCTACAGTAAACTATAACTACTTAAAAATATGTAAGTAGGGCCCGATTGTTTAAATAGTAATGGAACGAAGCGAGGGCGGATCGCTAGTAACTTTACACGCACCTTCCCATGTCGTGAAATGTCGAGAATAAAATCCTTCTATCTTGTGGTACTCCTATTGATATAAATCTCAAATCTCATTACAATGAAAAAAAGTTACCTTTGTAACATGTAAACAAAACGCTAGCGTGTTCAAACTCCACTCCAGCGACACCTAGCGCGGTTTTGGTTAGATGGATAGATGTTTGTTCCTCTTTCACGCCAAAACTACTAAACCGATTGGGCTGAAATTCGGTATGTTATTAGTTTAGACCCTGGAATAACACATAGGGTACTTTTTATCCCGATATTCCCGCGGGAACGAAGACTACGAGGGTAAAATCACGGGGCATCTATCTGCAAAAAATTTACATTTATTTTGACTATCTATCCACTCTATGTGAGAGTTTAAGGCCTCCTATATTAGTTATGCCATTTCCGGTTGAAATATAAAAGTATACCTGGTTAAAAGGTACAATTTCTGTAATATCTTAATTGTTTAATGTTAATGTTTACTTACTTCTCTGTCCTCAACGAGTGTTGCGACTCGACCGGGCTGAAACAAGATATTTTTTGTGATATCAATGCAACATAAATGAAAGGACGGAAGCAAACCTCCTCTGCGCAAAACCATCGAACTGCGCCCACCGACCCGCCTGCCAAGCGTGGCGAGTATTGGCATAGCCAAGCTTAACGATGATGATAATGACAATAGGCTTTCGTCCTATTTCAAAAATTTACTAAAAAAAAATTTAGGGATACAAAAACAAAAGTGGCGACGTATGAATGTATCTTACCATGGGACTAAGTCCTGGGTACACTTTGGACTAGGACTACCCCTTCGGGAAAAGGGCGTGATGTTATGTCAAAATAGTTAATACGAGGACAATAACCTCTCTGGACATTATACTATTATGATAAAATGTGCGTCTAGCGTGTGTGCGTCATTGAGTTATTTTGGTCGTGTGAATAAAAACGCAATTTTCCTCTCGATCTCTATTTTCTTGATAACGTCAAAGAACACGCGTACTTTGCGTGAAATCAACAATGTACAGGTTAATAAATAGTATATGTATTTAAAACACTTTTTGGCCTGACTGTACAGATTTGCGCTAGTTGTCGTCGAGTTGACCCATAAAATAAAATGAATATAAATTAAAGGTGGCGATTCGACCCGCGTGGTAGAGCTTATTGCGGTCGAATTGACACACAATTTTAATTTATTACGTAACGTGCAATATGTAGGTATTTTAATATAATTTTACTTTTAATATAATTTTGTTTATTTTTACTTATCGGTCCATTTTGTCATGAGAAATTAGAGATACAAGGTAAGTACCAAATATAACATACGTAATAACACTGAATTAAACTGAATTTATTTTGGTGTCATCTCGACCGCAAAAAATTTTACCACGCGGTCTGTTGCCACCTTAAATTTTTTATTATATTGTACTGTTTTAAAAGTTAAATATTTTATAGATATAGGTACCTATGTAATATAATTTAATACTTATGAACTGAATAGTACTTATCTTAAAATATAAAGATAGGTAGTCGTAAGTATACATAAATAAATTGTGTGTGTGCGTGTGTAATTTAAAAGCTTTCACAAGCGAATTTCATGTTAGTAATGAATATTAAGGTCATGCGCGAGCTTGAAAGAAAGATGCGAAGTTGCATCAGACCACCTGTTGAATGAAGAACCTTGCGTGTCACTGACCTTTAATTCTACGTATTTCAGAAAAAAAGTCGAAATTCAAACACCATAATAAATGACCGGTATACCTAGCATGCCATATAAAACTATTGTTCAAAATTAGACAAAAATCTATTTAAAAATAGAGATATTATGGAACATGAATATGGCGCAGGAAGTCTGCGCAGATTTTTTCTTACCTTGGTTTCTGTTCCACGATGCGTGGTATTTCCTTGCCAAAATCGTCTTGAAAAACCTTTCACGTATCCAGTAAGCGATTGCTGATATTCAAATCCAGGATTCCAGCAAAGGGATCCGTATCCAAACACCCAAAAAGGTTCATTTCTTCGCTCAATTTTTTCGTCGATTCTCTCTGTGAATTCGGCCTTGTCCATCGCTTCTTCTTTTGTTTTTCAAGAAAGAGGTTTGTATTTCTTATCCACGAATTTAAGATATTTTTCTTTGCTCTAAACACCCTCAAATTAATTTTAATTCAAAAGAATTAGAAAGCGATGAACGTGATTAGCAATCGAATTGAGTTTCACCTTTTCGTTTTTCTATTTGTGTTTCATTATGGGTTTTATTTACTACACGTGATTTAACTAAATAAATAATATACAATACTAATGTCTAGAATTTAAATTACTAGCACCACCACCACCCATTGCGCGTTTCGATTGTTGACTGATCTTTATATTATTTCTAATTTCCGCGGAAATCGACTCTGCGCACTGCGCTCCATGCCATCATTTGCTAGCACTGACGTTTCTGATTACTGATTTCTGTTTGACATTGACAATTGACAGTTGACAGACAAGCCGCCATTGTGGTTTTTACGTTTCATTTCACTAAAAATTTTAATAATGTGGACAATAATATATATTTTTTAGAATTTAATAATAAATTAGATCATACCTGCGTACTTTTTTATATTAGTATTAAAGTCTAAGAAATGTCAACAATTTTATTTTACATCATTGTTTTAAAGTTTTTATATTAATTCCTTACATTATAATAAATCGTGAAATGAAACATTATTGATTAGATTAGCCAATGGTGAGCCCGTTCCTTTTGTTATGTGGTGTAACGTAGTGTTACATTCTCTTTGATGTGGTGAGCCCTCAGAGTAAGGATACCAAAGAGAACCAGTCGTGCAAAAATCTGTTCCAAGCCGCGAGTCTGGTACCGCCGCAATATAGTCTGGTACTATGTAGTTAGTTGCATGGCAACCGTAGGCCGACCGCGTGATGCCAGTGTTAGGTAAAAAGCTAACCGAATAACAACAGATACGTGCGTGAAAGCGATAGCTTTTCATAATTTAGGCATGTATTTATAATAATTTTAGGAATTTATGTATCATCAGTGCGTGTTTCTATTTTATTTTAATTTTTTTAACACAATAAAGTGGACAGCGCTTTGTTCGAATGAAAAACCATGGAGTCGATTACATTTTAAATATTTTTGGATAATATTATCCGAACATAAATATATTTTTTTTACATAAATTAAGGTTTGGCATTAATTACCTAGAGGATTTAAAACATTTTAAACATTGAATTAAATATTTGTTTATTTTATCTCAATAACGCACTGTGCATTATAATATTATACTTTTTGTTTCTAATTGGTTTACATTGCATGGTCCTCGTTAATTTTACATTTATAATAACATTTTAATATTTTTGTGACTTTCGACTATTTATTAAGAGTATAAAAGTAATCATATCACGTATCAATTTAGAATAATATCGTCAAAGACCCTTTCTACGTGCTAGAATCAGGCCCACGAACCTGTACACACAATTAAACCGAGATTCTATCATGTTACTTAATTATCTTTACAAACATAAATACATTTTAATTTTAAAACTTTTTGACCCTTTTAAATTTTAATTCTTGTAATATTATATATAATTTATAAAAGTTAAAAAGTATAAGTGTGATTAATTTATTAAAAAAAATTAAATATTTAAATCACTAAATATTTTAGTGCATATAAGTCTACTCCAATGCTCCTATGTTCGCCCGCATCGCTTAGTGTCAAATTTAACATTGAACTTCATAGGGTGGAAAATCGTTCAATCCAAATTAGGCTTTAAAACAATCAGGTAAATAGAGTTTAAATTCAAATTATAGAAATTCAGTAGATGTCAGTAGATGTCAGTAGATGTCCAAGCGCGTAATTGTCAGTGATGGACACTTTTTTGTGAAGCTTGTTCAGGGATTGTGGATCTGTAGAAGAAAGCGATTCAACGTCATTGGGTGAGCCCAAGGAAATACTGGTGAGCCACTGAGGTTGGTTTTTCATGACGCAATATCTGAAATAATTTCTGAGATTCTAATACATATTAAATAAATAAATAACATTTGTATCCCGGTTATTTTGTGGGTTTTTCTTTTAATAAAATATTAGCCTGTACGGAATAGCACTCGTTTATTATTGTTCACTACACGTTCAAAGTTAATCAGAGCAGACTTTACAAGTTTAAGCGGTTAGGGGCGCGTCGTCTTCTACTTGAAAACTCGCGTGACGTCTCTCTGTCCGGATGCTTGACGCCGGTGTTAGATTAGGATATTTCAATAGTAAATTTTTATGAAGTATAAAGCTATAATATTACCTAATTAAATAGACCAATTTTCCCCTCAAAGGAAGAAAATTTATATTTCGGGTCTTGCCCTAGGCCTGACCTCTGAGATTACCTCTCCTATTTACAGTTACGAAGTTGGCATGTGTATCTACTACCGACTACCTATCCCGTTTTCACCTATGTAACCTACCCTATTGCTATCTCTTTCCTACGCTGTGACATTTGACGGCTAGTGGCTGGCCGAGTAGAGGCCCGCATACCTCAGTACCTCCAGCCGGCAAGTAATTGCCTCGGTCAGGCCTAGGGCAAGACCCGAAATATCAATTTTCTTCCTTTGAGGGGAAAATTGGTCTATTTCGGTTCTGTGCCTACGGCCTGACCTCTGAGATGTGTCTTGAATCTGCCGGCATGTTAGTTACAGCTTGGTTTTGTCTGTGACAGTTATAGCATTGTGGCGTACTGTGATGAGATAGGTATTTATTACTATAGGTTTTTACTTATTAAGTAATAAAATAATATTCAAAATTATATTTATTGTTAAAAATATGATCAAAGAATAAAAGAAAATTCAACCTAATTAGGTAACATAAAAATCTTCGAAAAACTTCACAAATAATTCACAAAGTCGACAAATAATCACGCTCAAAATTATTGGTAGTAATCAACTAGCCCAATGACCAAAATTGTACATTAATACAAATTTAAATTACAATGGCACGAAAGATTCAGTGACGATCCTCTGAGCGTTATCATTTTGACAAGATGGCGATTTATCAATTTCTTTGTAATAATGTTTAAAGAAATTGTTTGGACCTTGCCAATTTCCCTTTTTTAGAACCTCGTCTAGTGGCAAACAATTATTAAACCTAAAAGTAGCTACTGCTGAACGAGTACTACCTGCTCCTGCTTCAATTCCTGCTGAGAATAAGGCTGTTCGCACCCATCCAGCTATTACAGAACGAGAAGCTGGTCCTGTTTTTCCTCGTGTGGTAACGAACAAGGATGGGATCATTTGATTATTAGCGTATCTTCTTGGATAGGATATTTCAATGTAATGTGCGATCCAATTAACAATGTCCCATAGTGATTGTCTGTTTCTTATGAATTTCCATCCTGATTGTATATACTTAGCCTTGTCCGTTTTTGATCCGTATTGTGGCCAAAAAATAACTTCATTTTCAAACTGAACCATAAATCCAGAATCTATTCTCAAGAGAGTCAAGTCATGCACTCTTCTTCCAGATGATAAAAGTAGTAGTATTGAAAGATGTCTAGAAACTTGAAAGAGGTTGCTTGCGTCTGGAGGATTCTGGCGTAACCAATACGTAGTACTAATTATAGTGATCTGTGGTAACCAAGTCAATAACTTATTTATATCCCAGATTTTTGCTCGAGAAGTCTGAGGGTTTGTATTTGATATTCCTTTTAGAATATGTTTTACCAAAGGGTTGTTCGAAACTCTATCAGCATGTAGAGGGTTTGAAAATGTTGCAATAGTTGACTTGTGTACACAGATAGTTCCATATGACAATTTACGCTCTTGATATAAGAAACAAAGATATTGTGCTACCTCAGCGGGATTTGGATTATTTACTGAAACGTTTTTCTCCGTAGCCCATTGGCACCAACTGTTCCATGCTGCTGAATAAGTACCAAGAGATGATTTGCGCCAGGACGTTTCTAAGATTTGTTTCTCGTTGAAAGACCAATTTTTCACTAAATCGGCCCACTCCGTACTCCATGCTTCCAAGTATAAGTCTTGTATCTTGGGCGGGGGGCGATTGGTTTGAAGGTCCATCAAATGGTCCTGTAAATTTCGTATCGTGAAAGGTTTGTCTAGAGCTCTTTTCTTCAGAGTCGGTCGCCAAAACACATTCTCCCATCTTGGGACTATTAAAATAAAGTTTCCTTGACATTGGTTGAGGTGTTGCAAGATTCTGGGTATTAACGGCGGAGGAGGAAATACCCATCCCAGCTTGTAGTTCCACGTCCTTGTGAATGCGTTTACAAATTCTGCCTGCGTGCATGGGTATCGCGTCACATATTTTGTGACTACTGCTGATTCTTCGGTAGCGAATAGGTCGATGCATGGAGTGCCCCATTTTCTGAATATTACTTGCAGAATCGCGTTCGACAGATGCCGGTCTGGCAAACTCTTGCCCCTTGACAGGTGATCCGATATGATATTGTAGTTTCCTGGTATATGTTCTATTCGTATTTCTATATTTTTGCGGTTTGCTAGATTCAGAATATCGCTCGCCAATTTTAGTAGCTTTACGGATTTGGTCCCACCTTAATTTTTTAAATATGCAACAACGGTTTTGTTGTCGGATTGTATTAAGATGCTTTTGTTCTGGAGTAGGGTTTGGTAGCTTGACAGAATTTTGTAAACTACGAACATCTCTTTTATGTTTATATGCCATTTCTGTTGGGATATTGTCCATAGTCCTGATATCAGTTTGTCTTTTAATTCTGCTCCCCAACCTGTGTTTGAGGCATCGGTGACTAGGTAAATTTCCGGTTCTCTCGTAATGATCCTTGAACTTTGAGCTAGGTTTTCGGTCCACCATTTTAACTCTTGTATGACATCTGGTTTCATTTTGAAGCACGCGTTGACCTGAGTTCTGGTAAGCGGTTCGCAGCTCTTTGTATTTTCCGGCAATGCAATCGTCCTAGCGGTATCACAAACGAAGCAAACTCCATCTTGCCCAAAATTGATTTTGCTTGTAGCCAACTCCACTTTTCGTTTTTTAGAGGTTTTGGATTGATGTACTTAGATTTTTTATCTTTTCCGGTGGTAGACTATTCATGTTTGATTCCGTGTTCCAGTTTATGCCGAGAAAGGTTATTTCTGTCGCTGGTTTCAATACAGACTTTTCCCAATTTATCTTGAAGCCTAAAGTGGAGAGAGTCTTTAAGACTATTGAAACCTCCTTTTTTAATTCGACTGGGTTTTGATTGAAAATCAAGAAATCGTCTAGGTATACGACAAGACGTATGTTTTGCTTTCTGAGATATGTTGCTATCCAGTTGGTAATTTTCGCGAATATTTGGGGTGCCGAACTCAAACCGAAAGG
Source organism: Hemistola chrysoprasaria (assembly GCA_947063395.1). Classification (NCBI taxonomy): domain Eukaryota; kingdom Metazoa; phylum Arthropoda; class Insecta; order Lepidoptera; family Geometridae; genus Hemistola; species Hemistola chrysoprasaria. Next base: position 10,988,065 of record OX346727.1, on the reverse strand, counting down.
GAGTGCTGTTAATGCATAGGTTGTGCTTCGGTAGTGCAGTGCTAGATAGCGCTGGTGTCGTTTCGCTATAGGCACGTGGTAATAGGCTTGTGATAAGTCTATTTTGGTCATATTGTCTCCTTTTTGTAACAAGTATTGAAGTTTTCGATAGTTGATTAGTCGAAACTTTTGTAACTTTACGTAGTAGTTTAGTCTTTTTAAGTTGAACACTGGTCTCCAATTGCCGTCCGCTTTTGGAGTGAGGAACATTTTGGATAGGAAGCCCGTATTGCAGGTCAACTTTCTTAATGTCTGTTCTTGAATCATTTTGTATATTTCTTTGTCCATTTGTCGGGACACTGGTGTTTTGAATTTTTCTAGTAATTTTGTCGATAACGGAGTTATTGGGGGTTTTTCCGAGAACGGGATCACGTAGCCTTTTATAATGCTTATGATAGACTTTGGTGCCCCGAGTTTTGTCCAAGTTGCTACGTGATTGGCGAGTTGTCCCGCTCGGAAGTGGTTGCAGTCAAAGGTAACGCCTTTTCTCCCCCCCACCCCTTTCCTTAAATCCATCACGTTTTTGGTCTTTTGATATTTGGCGTTGGGTCTGCGGCCGTGGTTTGAATGCTACTTTTTTGAATTTCCTGGTATCCTGATAAGGTTTTTTTGCAGTGTTAGTTTCCCGAGGTTGTTTTGCTTTATTGATCTTTTCTGTATAGTCTGGCATTGATCGTCGAGGGGGTGGGACGATTTTCGAAACACCGTGTGTTTTGATAGCTACTTGTAGCTTTTCTTCGTCCCACAAATGGGTGCCTGAGGGAGGGATTTCCTCCAGAACTGATCTGTAGTACTTGTTCTTCGGTTCATATAATTTTCGACGGTATTCAATCACTTCCGCGCGTTTTCCACACGCATATTGTAGCAAATCATCCGATAATATGCGGAACTCGTTATCTGTAGCTAATATTTTCCTCAGGGTTTCTACGGCGTCTGGGTGTTGATCCGCTACTCTTTTTAGGGCCTCTTGGAGCTTCAGGCGTTGTGCTAGAAGTCCATGAGTTATTGTCCCGAATGCGGAATCGCATTTGCCCAGAAGGTCTTTAAGTTGACTTGGTTGGGAGTATTGATGTAATGTTGCATTTACTCGGAGGCAGTTGAAAACTGGTGAAGCATGCAGTTTCTTTTGGGAGTCAGCGTATCTAATTTTATTCCATGTTTGCTCTCCCAGTCTTTGGCATTTTAAACCCTGTTCCTCCAGTATTGGATTTGCTCTAGGAATGGCTGGTTCACTTTCCTTCGTAGAAGGTGAGAAAATGTTCCAATCTTGGTTCGTTTCTCCTATAGGGTTTCCGAGTGGTGAAACCAGAAGTGGGCTAGGAGCTCGCCAGCTTGAGTTTTTGGGGTCGTTTTCATTTTCATTGTTTGAACTCATCATCTCGAGAAGTTTTTGCATCATGTCCTCCATTCAGTATAGTCTCGTTTCAGTAGATGTCTCCTTTGGTGTATATGAAGACGATGATGTGTAACGTTTGCGCTTAGGCGAATTTCTCTCTGGTGATATTAAGTCACGCTGGTCTTTCGCTGTTCTTGGGTCGATAGAGCTTCCTTCGGAAGAGGATGATAAGTGTCTGGGTCTCTTTCGTTTTAAGGGCCTGACTCTCGTAATATTGGCTCTTGTTTGATTATTTTCGTCATCAGAAGTCGATCTGGAATAGTCTCTTATTCTGTTTCGGTGTGATTCTAATTCCGTCGATAAGGCGTCCGAAATCTGTTCTCGTGAGCAGACCGACGCTCTTAACGGCTCGACTGCTCTTCTGAATAACTCAGCCTGCGCTGATGACCCTCGCAATTTTGCTGCTACATGGTTTGGGTTAGTAATAAGGGACCCTACAGATGTCCCAGTCCAAAAGCTTAAGTTTCATATTCTTATAGGATTTTTCTCCAATTGTCTTTGCTTCAGGATAAAAAGCTTGAACAAGCTCCAAAGATGGTATAGCGAATCGTATTTTATTAAGGACTTTGTGGTCCATTTTTCTGCCTAGAAGTTCTTCTTTAGACCAATCAATAACTTGCCATTCTCTCCAACCGTCGGGAAGACTTTTCTCAATAATTATCTTGATTTTAGATAAAAGTTCTTCATCTTCCTCCTCGACATTTCTATTGAATAGTTCTCCCAACGTGATGAAATTTCGTGAGATCGCCATCTAAAAGAGAAAAATCTTTTAGTTCGTGATCTAGGAACATTTTGATCTATCTATCTCTAGATCTGTCTCTGGGTAGATACATATTTAAATTCAATTACATTTATGCGTATAAGATCTAGTTGATTTGAATATTATGAAGTTTACGGTCCCATGGATCACATAAATCCGATTGGGTCAAATGTGGCATCCAGTCGGGTCAAATTTTGCGCCTGGTCGGATCATACTCCGTGTCAGGTCGGCCCAAACTTTGGGTCCAGTCGGGTTGGATTTCGCGCCCGGTCGGGCCAGATTTCGCGCCCGGTCGGGCCAGATTTCGCCACCGGTCGGACCAGGTTTCGCGCCCGGTCGGGTCAGATTTCGTGAACGGTCGGGCCGGCTCACGTTTATGAGATTTTAGACTAGAACCGTCTGAGCTTGAGCCCGAGATCGGTGTTAAACTCATAGTTAGAAGCACTAGGCTATTTTGATGTCCTATATCTGGCTAGTAGCCGAGATGAATAGGTTCTAAAATTCTCGTACGGAAACAATTAATCTGTAAAGAAGAGATTAAAGAACTTACCTTATTTAAAACTTTTCACTGTTTACGAACGTTACTCAACGTTTATGTATTTAGATATAGAATATAATATATAGAATGAAAATTTTCTAAAGTTTGCACTAATAATATACACACACCAATCCGCTTGTGCAAATAAAAGCGTACTGAGGTATGCGGGCCTCTACTCGGCCAGCCACTAGCCGTCAAATGTCACAGCGTAGGAAAGAGATAGCAATAGGGTAGGTTACATAGGTGAAAACGGGATAGGTAGTAGATACACATGCCAACTTCGTAACTGTAAATAGGAGAGGTAATCTCAGAGGTCAGGCCGTAGGCACAGAACCGAAATATGTCATTTCACATTTATTATTATGAATAGCAACATTTCTTTACAAATTGGCAACATTTATTAAATATTACTATTTCACATTTATTATTATGAATAGCAACATTTCTTTACAAGTTGGCAACTGTATCTCTATTCAATCTATAGTATTTATGATATTCAAAGACAACTCAACCAATGGAAAATCAACCAATCGTTTATGGTCAAATTCTGTTTCTATTTAATTGTAATAATGGTAATGGCAGATTGTTTAATCTGAAATACTATGAAATATTTATAATTCATTTTGTTATTTACTGTTATATAGTTATTGTGTCATTTTAGACTTGTAAAATGATATTCGATGTTTTAATGACTAGTTACAATATTTGTTTAATAACTATTTAATGTTATATACAACATAATATGTGATAATTATCGTCATTTTAAATAATGTTTAGAATTAAGATATGTTTTTGTATAAAACAGTTTTATATTGTGGCCAATACACTGTATTAAAATTTATTATTTTGTTATGTTGCCGGATTGGATGTTACTCATAAAGTTTCCCTCCAAAAAGTGAAAATGGCGAGGCTTTATAAACAGATGCTTCTTGTTTCTGGCTCTCTTACCTCTGTAACTCTTGCAGAGTCTCATTCCATTTCTACTTTACTTGGGTGACTACATTTGGTGCCGTATAATATTTGAGATAAGTATTATATCGTTACTCTGTTCATTATTCTATTCAATTGTGAAATTATCGTGTACTTGATATAATAATACTGTGTAATGTAAATTATAAAATGAGCCTTCTCATAGTTGGTGATTGTTTTTAAAATAATTCGTATTATTATATCTTTACATTATTTGATGGTAATATATAGCTGTGATTCTATAATTTGTGTGTTAAAATTGTGGTGTTGATATTTATTGAAAAGATTAGTCGCCACAAGTTTCTTGGTTGTTCTTCTTGATGGCGCTGTAGTTTGGAACAGCTAATTAAATTAACTAGATTGCCAAATATTATTTTTATTTCCCATCCTGATACCTACTTTACTTAGCTGAATAATATAGGCAGGTTAATAAAGATCTTAACGATCTAACAATTTCCTTAGGAAATAGAAACTATTAGTGCCTAGGTATTAGGTATGAAATTGGCTTACATATACCTATAGTAGTTCTATAAACTATTGTATACAATACATAACATAACACATTTATCTATAGGTATATACTCTCTCTCTCTAACATAATATATACCTATATAGCTAACACCGGCGAGCGCTGATTCGTCGGCGCTGCGCGCATGCGCGTAGGGTTGCCCGGTTACACATTGTTCAGCACTCTGTTCATCAAGGTTATTGGCTCGTGTCGTTGTTTCAAAAAATTATTTTGTAATAGGTAAGTAGAGATTTAAAATCTATAAATTTTGAAATTATTTTAAAAAGTTGGCGGGATTTACGATAATAAAAGATATTTTCATAGTGGTGTGCAACATGGTCATTTAATTAATTACACATTTTGAATTAATATTAATTACATAACATACACTATTATCATTATTTTTGCACCAAAATTGTGATATCGTGGGTAACTAACTCTTATATTATAAAATTGAGATTACAAATCCATAAATATTTTTATTACTTATAATAATATAATATTTGATATTTGGCTTCATTTTTCTTGCAACTTTATTTATCAATAAGAAATGTTTAAATTTTCGCGATTCAAACACATTATTATGCAGGAAAAATGGGACTTAACCCGCTACAACAATAATTTATTTATTTCAACGTTTCGGCTAACGTTACAACTGAGCGTCAGTCGTGGTCATTTTAAAACCTTGCGTCCACCGCCTCAGAATCGGCGCGTACCTACGGAGCGAAATTATGCCGATCAGGTGCACGATGTACCTACCATAAAAATCAATACAACGCAACGAATCCTTTCGCTGCGTACGCTCCGATTCCGACGCGGTGGACGCTTACCTTTAGACTCAAATGATGACTGAAGAGGAATACTCTTCTTGTAACCATAGCTAATGTGTATCAAATCTAAAAAGTACTGTTTAACAATTCCTAATTTGCCTTGTGTAAAGGATTTGATATTAAATGTAGTGATTAAGAATTATACCTATTGTAGGTGCATTATCCACAGTATTACAGCGAAGGTTATTGAAATCGTTTAAGTTATGCTGCAAAGTTATTGAAATTATGATACGTCAATCGTTACTTCTTATATTTGATAAAATATAATGTATCATAGTTTATTTTATTTAGCCAGATAAGTCCCGTTTTTGCCGTAAAATGAATTTATCAACTTTTGATAATATACCCTATTATTATGAATAAATAGGGACAGTAACACGATTACATAGTAATTATACTATAACAGTATATCTCTTTCTACCCAAATCTTATTGCACCTATTTCTTAAGATGGCATAGGTAAAAAATGGAATATGTTATTATTATTTTATGGGTCTTGGGCAGTGAACAGGAAATATTGCTTTATGAAATGTTTACTCGATAAATATCACTATTTTATAACATTTTATTAATAGCATAGAATGAGATTAACAATTTGAAATGAAAGTAAGATACTTTATTTGATATTGGTAAATAGTTCAGTTGCTTCAAACATTTTAAAGTTTTTATAAATACACTTTATACATGGTTATGCAAGCTTAAATTATTACAATAGATATAATTTAAAATGGTTACAGTAATTGTTCCGACTATTGGGGCAAATCTATTTACTTACAATCAGACTTTTTACAATAAATGGTTAATCGCTTCACTAATTTAACAAAAGTAAAATGCATAAGTTAAGGATCTATATTTTTTGATGACTTGAGACATATCTTATATAATAGCATGACAGAAAAGAATAGAAACTGAACAACTTTAAAATGTATGTGTTGATTCAATTGTTATTGTTGATGAAAAATACAGTGGCGCCCCTATTATTTTCTACTATAGTTGACACACTATAGTTGCAGACAATTTTACTTAAAAAGTATTATGTACCTACTTTTTACTCTAATTATTAAAATGTTTGATGCTTGGCTTATCTCAAATTCACATTCCAAAGACGTTATATTTTATCCTTATGCATACATATATTGAATTTAAAATAGAATCATATTATCGTTTTAATATGAATAATAATAATAATATCATACATATTTATTATATTATTATAGTAATTTAATACATTTCCTGAACACAGGACAGGTACAGTCACATTTTATAATTAATATTATTATTTCAAGTTATTATTAAATTTAATTACACAATGACTAGTGATATGTAACGATAACTTTACATACGTTATGGTAAACATATAATATATTATAATGATCAATATGCCATAATATTATTATGCTATTTTTAATATAAAATATAATACCATTATATAGCCATAAACTGATTAACGTATTTATTCTTTTAAACTTCCATTATAAGCTACTATTATGTAGATTCTTTGACCTATTGGGCTCTTGATTCTTGATTATTATGCAGAATTATATTAGAAGGTATAATTTTATTTTCAATCATAGTATATTATACCCATAATATGAATATATACATACCTAGTAATATATATTTCATTTTCACTTACTTAATTTAATATTTACAATATGATGCACCACAGGGAGAAAATTAAAACTAATGTAATATACTAATTACTTTTTAAAATGTCAGGCTTTTTGGTACTTAAATCCCATAAGGGTGTAACAAGGGTCAAAAATAACTTGTATTTAGTGGAGGTAGGTTGTAATTTTATATCTAAAAAATATTTTATTATGCTTCCATGAGTTTATATTTTATATTCGACTAAAACAGTTTTATAACTAGTTATAAATTAATAATATCAAATCGAGACTACATTTTGGTCTTTTAATATCGATAATTCAACATTTTAAAATTACTATCACTAATATTCCATTATGTATAATAATAGTTTTATAATCATCGACATAGTTTAAATGCTATGGGTTGTACAAGATCATTAATTTTAGTAAAAATTTAAATCATCAGTAATTTATTTATCCGTTGGTCGCAATCTAAATTGACACCCATTAATAAATATATCCTAGCAACATATTCATTACAACATATTAGTATTGCCATTTCATTCATAGCCGAATAAACATTTTAATTATAGTGATACCAGTTTTACCAGTAGTACCAGAAACGACGTTCTATAATATAATCCATTTAATTTTTAATATCTCACTAAGTACACAATTTACCTTACAGTCTGACCGTTTTATCTTTTCAGTTATCAGCGTCGTGGGAGATTTGGTAATATAACGTTTCTCAAAATGATAGTTAACAGGCCGTAGTTCCAATCTTGACTACCTGAACCGGTAAGTGGCGGCACTGTGGTTCCATTCACAATACACATTTCCAATAATTATTCAATCATCTTGATCTATTTCTTCACAAACACTCAAGGGTTTTTCTAATTTCCTAACCTATATTTACACGTCGACGTGAAACGGAACGTTAACTTAAGCCGAATCCAATATGGCGTCGGCTCAAGTGGAATGCTTGGATCATACATTCGATTCGGGACCTTCTGTGTTGTGCTTGAACGACGCCCGAATCCTGGCCAAATATAGCGCGCATATGTGCCCGTAGCATTTGTTGTACCATTCTGGTGTTCGACCCCTGGAAAAGTAGGTTGATTTATCAATAGAATACAATAAGTATACCCATAATTATACGCTTTCTAGTTTTTAATCTAATCGATAGACACGGCAGAGTGTCAGGCAAGTGCGAAACACCGGCTGAGGGTTATATTACACGAACCATTTCGCTCTACTTTGGCGCCCTAATAATTTAAAATCTATTCATTAAAATAAATATGAGTATGAAACAATAATGATTTTTTGTGTTTCCAGCACATTAAAATGATATATATATATATATATTACCATATTTTTTAAAATAAACCAAGAATGTTTCACCAATTTGGACAATAGATGGCGTTTCTATAATATTATTACGGCAAGTATATAAAGATCGGGATTATTAAAGTTATGGTTGCGCGATATATCTATACTTTTACTACGCCGCGTGCTCCTACGGTACATAGATAATCAAACAATACTTACATAGTGTCAACCCTGGCTAGATGCACGAGTCTACTCCGTCCCTTGCCGGCGGGTTGCGCGAGGTACCTAGATGCTAGTACTACGCCGCGAGCTCCTACAGTACAAGCGGTCGCGGTGTGAGCTACCGAGGTCTCCGCGACCGCGCACCATCCGCCGCCGCCGCCGCCGCCGCCTTGCTGCCACGACCTGGAATGAATAGTTAACGTTTAAGCTGAAGTAAGCTAGAAGCCAGTGATCATAGTTAGGAATGGAGGCGTTGCTGGGATGCGTCGTCGAGGAGAAAACTCGCTTATTTACGTATTATATTAATATCTATTAAAGTTAATTAAAATTAGGTTATGTAAGTAGGTGAGGTAACCTCCCTGTCGTGGTTAAAACCCAAGGTAATTAATATAAGGGGCCGCGGTGCGTGTTAGAAAATGTCAGGTCATCAATATACGATACGACGGTGAGCGCTGCACCGTCGCTGGGTTGGCAAGCTTGGTCAGCGTGCAACCTCATCCGTGATATTTCTTAGCAAAAAAAAAGCCAGATGAACCAGAATTCACGGCATTGGAGATCAAACAACGAATATCAAATCGACAGTCCCTGATAAGTAACAGTAGGTCTCGGTTCACTATATTATGGTATGGAGGAGGCCGTCGTTAGGTCGTGTCGGACGCATGACTGTAAACAAATCAAATTTGTTGTGCATAAATCAAATCATTATGGGTTATGACCACATAGGTCCGTTCTGTTATTAGAGATAGATAAATATTAAATTTGGATTTTTTTCTTTATAATTGATTGAGATTAGTTTACTATCTTACCTCAGAACACAGTAATCTCTAGGCGGGAGGTTGATACTAGAAGCAGTAATGTATTGAAACACCTCGGCGTTTGTGCCCAGTTTCTCAGCTACCCTCCATTTCACTAACGAATCGTCCCAAATATGGCGCTCTCGGAGTATCCTTTAATAATACAAAATTATACATTTAGAATGTTTCATCAACGCAACGTTTCATTTCATATTTATTAAAGTCAAAATCAGCGTAACTACCTGCATCGCGGTTTCGCCAAAAAGTACCCCAATTTTTTTAATTTTTATTTTTTCTAAAGCCTTCATTATTCTCAGACAAAACAATCGTTCAACAGTTTTGGTGTGACAACGTAACAAACTTAGGCAATAATGCAAATATATACAAATTTTCGCATTTAGTTTTAACGTGAATTAGTAACAAACACTAGGGTAGGATTAGTGGCATTGCAGTGTTATTTCGAAGTGACGCGAAGTCCTAAGTAGGCAACATTGCACTACACTTCAAATAGGCTTTAATTTTGATAGGTATCCTAAATTTAGAAGATAAGTGATAAGTACATAATTTTTCTGGCCAGAGGCAGGTAAACCTCCCCAAGCTAAACTGTTAATAATGCATTGTTAATTTACCTTTGCATAACCTCCTGAGGTGGTGCTTCCACATCAGTAGTAGCTCTCCACAGTTTGAGCGGGTGGCCATCACCAACCTTCTTACAACATAATTCTACGTGCGGCGCCGCGCCCGATACTGACATCCAACCACGCGTCCTGGAAATTAATATATATATATATATATTAGCAGGAGAGGGGCAAAGGTCACCGGTCGCGACAGTACCTCCTCCAGCAGATCTCTTTGGCCATACAGCGGGGGAACGCTGCCAGCCTGATGGGTACCTTTGGACATAGGGGTGCACGGGACTGCGAACGGGAATAGCCAACCAGGCTTGTTGTGGATTAACGACGATGTTACTGATTGGTAACTTACATTTAATTATTTAGTTTTACTGACATTATTTTATTTTATTATTAATGTGACAATTTTTAACATTACATTGAAAAAAGATGACTGCTAAAAAAAATAGAAATTGTTTTTATTTATCAATTTCTGGAGGCATTGTTGCAACATTGTTTTTATCATTTTATTGATTTGTCTCTAAATCTCTCGATTATCTGAAATATTGCAGTGGAATAGTCAAACAGTTTTTTATGCTATAGGTGGCAAACAAGCATACGATGTGCCTGATGGTGAGCGGTTACCTCTGCCTATGGATATTGCAACACCAGGGGTATTGCCAGTATGTTGCCGACCCTTCAAGACTCTATTTGTTCTCCTTTTGACAGTTGCATAGATTGGAAAATAGATGTCGTTATTCTATTTAGTCGTTATAAAATAAAACAATATGATTACGTGTATTATAATTCTTGAACTAAAAAACTAATGTTACGAGTGTAGCTTTAATTTTAAGAAGATATATACAATTTTATTGTTTTAATTATTAGGTACCTACTAAATTAAGTGCATTTTTGTACGATATATAATCATTAAATCCGGCATTTATATTTAAGTTATTAACTGCTGTTATTATTTAAAAATATAATTAGCACAAGACATCTAGGTGGTTACGGTAAAACTCTACAATGGATGAGAAGTGAGAAAAAAATGCTCGGCATAAGGTGAATTTTGATTAATAATTTCTGTTCTTCTTGTACAGAATTTAATTGTTAAAGTGATAATCCATAATCCTATATGTAATTTCTCTTAAAAAATAGAAAAATTAATACGACAACACCATAAAGTATATATATTATCATTATTAATTCCCAATATTCATTAATAGATGTCGCTGCTTGTGTAAACAAAAAATACATCAATATCAGACATGCATGTTACCTATATATGTTTGAGTTATTTAAATAGACATTATGTGATACACCAAATTGTACTTATTATAATAGAACAGAAATTATTGAATAAAATGACATCGAATGAAGCGAATGGTATACGCGCTAACACCAAGTCTCACCTCTTGCCCGACCGTCCACAGATTCTATAAAAGCACGAAAAAAGTTAGACTAGATACTATATAATGTGACACAGGTTGAAAGACTTTTGAAACTACTCTCTTTTAGAGGTATACTAGGGGAATAAAGACAAAATATTATGTTAGTCAATCTATCTACAAGGACAAAGACAAACGCAGATGATTTTATTTTTATTGAGGAATTGAATGAGTGTTTTCCGGGTTACGTTGTTAGATGGCGTCACTTTAGTCCATTTTTCTATGACCTGTCAATGTCTTCCGTCTAAATTATTATCTACATTACGATTTTGAAAACTACCGTGAGTTTTACTGGTATTTATCACAAAAGCGCCTTTGCACACGTATCTATTATAATGAAATTTCTTTCTCTGGGCACTCCTTGAAAATAGCTGTGACAAGATTTCCTAGATTTCACTACTCAGTGCTGCCATCTAGTGAACGTCATTTCAGAAAACCCTCATTTTAATGAATTTCAGATATTTTTTAAGAAACAAGTTTGTAGAGGCACAGTCAAAGTCAAATAAGTAAATCACAATAGGATTATGAACAGATTAAACCATAAGACTTACTTTTCTTTGGCTTCTTTGAGTAAAGCTTTTATGCAAGCTTGCTGGAACCCCTTCCAGTCTTGGTTGAAGTCCGCGCCGAGTTCTTCTAACGCGACCTATAAAAAACTTTTTTGTTAATGACACAAAGAAACTATTCGGCGCTTTATACATTTTTAACGTCTAACAAATATTAGATAAACCATCTGCAGGTTGTTTGCTATCCGAAAGGAAAATCCTATTACTCAGTCCGTATCCAGTATCCACCTAATGCTAGAATAGCTTATATCTTGATAATGCTGTCTTTCCTGAAATCGCTGAAGGGCCAGCGTAAAAAATACAAAAAGAGATTCTCGTATGGTATTAATTTTATAAAAATAACCAGTTTTGGGTTTGCCATGGTAAGGTTCAATTAATAAAAAAAACTTTCCTAAATGTTGCCCGTCATATGTTAAAAACTCCCTTTTTTAGACAATTTGTGGTGGATCGAGATCGTCGTCCCTCTCTCAGATCATTATCATCATCCACACATCCACATTCAACATCCTGGGAATAGGCCTCCTTTATATTCTGCCACTTCATCATTATTATCATCGGCCGGATCGACGTCCACTGCTGAACATAGCCCACAAAATGCCATAAACTATTCATATGGGGGGATTTTGCCGTATTCACCACGCTTGTTGTAAGGCTTGGTGATCGCAGCAGTTGGAATACATGGTGCCGGAGAGCGCTGCTGCTCACTTTCCGAATAATGTCCCTTTGCCGGATGTCCTGCACATAACCCTGTCTTATGCCATTCGAAGAGACACTAACCGGTACAGACTCCTCGAAGTAATTGAACTTGCACCTGGCCAGCATGTCTGCGGGCGCGAGGAACAAGGTCTCGTGTTGTTGTATGAGCAGCAACAGGCACGCGTGCGCCGCGCGACTCTCGCTTATCTGACGCTGGTCTGCTACGCTCTCTATTACCATCCTACAAATACAACAACCAGGTATTACATGAAGTGGAGTAATACTTAAGGATCTACCCGCAAAAGCTTGATCATCATCTCACCCATAGGACGTCCACTGCTGAACATAGGGCTCCCCCATAGGTTTCTATCTAGCGTGTTCCTGCCATCCTTATCTGATCGTCTATCCACTTTGTGGGTGGACGTCCTACGGCGCTTGCCGGTGCGTCGTCTCCATTCGAGAACTTTACAGTCCCATCGGCCATCAGTTTACGAGCCATGTGCCGCCCATTGCCACTTCAACTTGCTTATCCTCTGGGCTAAGTCGGTAACTTTCGTTCGTCTACGGATCTCCTCATTTCTTATTCAATCTCGCAAAGAAACGGCTTTAAATGCATGATAAAATACTAATAATTGTCGCAATCTTAGTGGTATCCTTACTCTGAATATTTTATGTTGATAATATGTATGTTTATTGTGTATGTATGTATATAAGTGTTCTAGTCGTATTGTCGATATAAACCTCAGAAAACCTAAGAAATCATCTTTACAACTGCATTTAATTTATTAATACTAACCTATTGGAATTCCCTTCTTTAGTGCTGCCAGTCGTGGGGGGAGCATGATGCAGCCTCAGTAAAGTCGGAGCTAAACATACTGCTAGATTTGACGCTGTCATTTGATTCACCGCTGAATGTTCTGCTACCTGAAACAGGATAATAAAAGAACTTGAAACATAAAACTCAATGTCCATTTTAGGCCCCACAAAGCAGCATGCTGGCAAAAAGACTCGTATACCAAAAATCTGTCTTTTCAAGAACAAAAACAAAAACATCAAAACAAAACTTGTAAAATAACCAAGTCTCGCAACTCAGTTCTTCTACCGTAAAAGTTGTGAGAACCATGTAATACCCAGTCGGTTACTTTATTAAGTCCCTACTTAAGGGACCTTCTGTCTTAAATTATTACGTAATTAGCTAACCTAACATCTTATAGTGACCATATCAATATTAAAAATCTTTTATGTTTTAAATAAAATAGTGCGATTGTTAGACAATCTTATTTAATATAATATTATGTAAAATTTGTATTATTTGTGAGAAAAATTGTGTTTTCATGCAATGGCATAATATAATAGCATCTATGGAGTTTGTTGAAAAAAGGTTGGTCAATAAAGTACTCAATTAAAAACTTTTGTGTTGAAGTGAAGTATGCCTGAATGGCGGAATATTTTCGAATAGTAACTGTAATAATGTCGTTTTTTATATTTAATTTGAAGAATTTTCGGTTACTAATTTTGCGATATACCTATTACGGTTAAAAAGTGTTATTTTCTTTATTTATTAATTCATTCGTGGCCGAGGGCTCTTATCAAGTGGACACAAGCCTTTATTACTTAGCCGTTAGCCTTTATTAGTGCACTTCCCCTCTGTGGAAGATTTTTGTAAAGAGGGTGACACACCTATTGAAAGTAAATTAATTTTAAGACTGAGTATATTCCATTTTATTTTATTTTTAATTTCATTACAATTTTAATTTTATTTTAACGCAGATTTTAATTTTATTTCAACTGTTGACATCACAATTTTAATTATTTATTTTATTAGCATATATCGCCCTAGTTAATTATGATTTACTAAATAAAATTTTGATGTATACTAACACTAGATATAAGAAAAATGATACAAACAAAATATGGTCTGTAAAAATTGACTGAATAAATGAATTTAATTATTATTATTATTATTAGGGCAACAATATGGGACAACGTCCTAACACAGTCATCTGGTTCCAAATTAGGTTAGAAGTCTGATGGTAATAATATAATACATAATATACTTTGAAAATGTACAGGCGGACTTGTCAGCATAGGCTGGAGGTATTCTATAGAGAAAACCTCCAAACCTCACAAACAAAGTACATAATATGTTGTTTCAGATAACTGCTATTATTTTTACAACGCGTTCAAGCGCTCAGATAGATATTATACGAAATGAAAATTTTACTTACCCCAGCCAAAAAAGCGAGTAAGGAATTCAAAGCTTCAAGGTGTTCTTCTGGTAACAATAATAACGCGCACTGCACTGCGTCTGGCCTTAGCGGTTCAGGAACATCTGGAATGAACAAAATAGTATGTAAAGACTAACTGACTATAATGTAATTAGTCTCAGATGAGACTTCAGCAGATGCTGAAAGGTGCCCCAGAACTTTGTTGTGATTGGATTTCCATTAGGATTTTTTCAATAACAGCCTGTGCATTTGTGCAAGTAATTAGGGTTATGAACCGCAACGAAAAAAATACAACAGAATCAGAAGAAGAAACAGAATTAAGGACTTTTTTAATATCATTGATTTTCTGTTAGATATGCATGTATGTCTCTGACACAAAAAGAGAAAAAGAAAATCAAGTTACTTACGTTGAAATATAGCTATAAACGTCTCACTCAATTTATTAGTGAGTAGCGCATCAGGCAATTCTCTAAAGTACTGTTTCACCATATCCGCCACATCATGCGCCTGCGCACCGTCAAAGGTTAAGCTGGATTGTTGTGCATCCATCATGTTTAGATTCTCTATGGCGAAGGGAGCGTTGGCGGCGCCGGCGCTTTCAACTACTGTTCGCAGTTTTGCTATTCGAGATTTAACACCGGCTTTTCTGAATATACCCATCTGCAAGAAATGAACGTAGATAAGAACTGCTGCAGTGATAGCGTTTTATTTAGATATTATTATAACACTAGCTATGCCCCGCGGTTTCATCGTCGTAGGAATATCGGGATCATAAGTAGATGCCCTATGTGTTATTACAGAGACTAAACATACCTATCTTATCTACATACCGAATTTCACACTTTGCATAACGAAATTCAGTTTTGGAGTGAAAGAGTAACAAAAAAGTGAAATTACTGGACATGACGAGTTTCAACAACTAATATCTCAGGGTGAATGCGCAGTGCAGTAACGCGCAGAATGTAGAATTTTAAAACACTGGTTGGCACTGTGTCTGATATAGGTAATTATTATTATGCTTACCATCAGGCAATATATGCTAGTCTTTTTCTCACTATCATAAAAAAAAAACATTCCAACACAATCGAAACCACATCCACGATCCAAATATCCAAACTTTCGCAATTGCAATCATTAGTATAGGACTAGGATATAAGAGCAAAGCATATACTGATTTTAAACTGCTTGAAAAATCTCAATATTTAAGTGCTACGTGCTTCTTTTAAGTATTTCCTTTCTATCGTCAATGTATAATATAATATTGACAAAGCTGATTGAATTGGTATCCAAAAGTAAGCACTTTAAATTGAAAAGGTCTTGAATTCAATTATGATTTCACCTTTCTAGCGAGATATACACCATTCAATAATTCAATCACATTATATACCACATTTTTTCATTGCATCAAGATTTCAATCAATGTTTAGAATATCACATAAATAATAAATATAGAATCTGTTTACAACTTCAAACATCTTGATTTCATGAAACTCTCGATATAAACTTGTAACACTCCGGACAGCCTGTTTATTATCGACATCAAAACTGAGCATGTTATTTCTGATACAGATTGCTCTTGGTTTTGTAGATTACATTTAATGTAGGGACTTTATATAATTAAAATATAGAAGAATCATTTCTAAAGAAGAATTCCAGAATGGTATACTAAGTCGCATATCAGCCTGTGCACTTCACATTTTCGAAGCAAGGAGAAAAGTTTGCAATAAGAAAAAAATCGCAGTGAAAGTTGCAGCAGCGAAGAATGTTTAAAAAAAATAACATTAGCTACTGTAAACATTTGTTGTATAATTCTTCGCTGCTGCAAACTTTCGGAGGCATTACCTAAAAATGATCTTAAATATGATCTTCGGTAACGTAGAGCGCACCAGAATTCATCACAATGACGTATGATATGTAGAATAAAAATTGATTGTAAATTAGAGACTAACCTGATCTAAAGCATTGTTTTTCAGCCAATTTAAAGCCCATTGTATTGGTTTAGGTAAAGCATGGCCTGTCCTTTGAAGAGAGACTGTAAGCGGCACGCCGAATACTGTTTTATCTGTAAACAAAATATAATATTATTATTATTAGTTTTATTCTACTAAGTGAGTCAAGAACCTCCTTAGCCTCCTCCGAAGATCAAAGTTGTCATTACTTTTTTGATTTTAATAGCCCGTTACTCTGTCAAGTTGGCAATAACCAAATTATCACGTCGCGGGATGACATCGACGACTGCTACAGAGTTATAGGTTTATTTGGAACTACTCTCACTATGGAGCCGGCTCTGAAATCGCGAAGAAGCAACCTGAAGCTATAGGTTTTGACTGCGCGCTGTGGAGACACATATTATTGTTATTATATTAACACTGTGTCTCCAAAACGACTAACTTCAAAGAGTTCTAAAAGTTTTCGCGAGTCATAATATTAGGGAATTTAATAATTTGAATTTATATTCTAACTGAACGGCTTTCCCAAATTATACTGCTCAAGTCAATTTATATGGGTTATGTGTAAAACACCCATATTGTCAGTGGGCACAACACATACAAAATGAGCTAAAGGCTGCCTTGAAAACAGTCGAGACCTCTAGTTTAACATGCCATTCGAACCACGGTAGCGACCAGCTGAAAGATCACATATGAGATATAGGTAAAATAGGATACACCTTACCTTTATAATCCGGAGTCTTGATCTTCCTGATAAGTTTAGGCAGTTCCCAGTTCCATCCAGACTTGTGTGAGGGACAGTACCTCTCCATACAAGCTGTGAGTCTCAGGAGCGCCAGCTTGCGGAGTATGTGGAGCTGACCGCATGATAACGATGACATGGGACGAGATACTGGGGACATTGGCATATTAGGTAAATATTACTTATACCCAGTTCGATCCCCAGGTCAGACAAAAGGATTTAATATCCATTAGGAATTATCTCAATAACGGTCTGGAGTCTGGAACTGTGCCTGGTAGATGGAAATAGGCTCGCCCCTTATTACATGGGACCAATAACATACTGGCGAAATGTGGGTGTACTTACTATGGGCCGATTCCTGGGTACACCTAACCTATCCCTTCGGGAAAAAGGCGTGATTGTATGTTATGTTATTACTGATCTGACAGTGGATGTACCGGCTATAGAATAGTCCACCCTATCTAACAGTAGGTACCGCAAGAACCGGAGATCCAGAGGACGGACAGCAGCGTCGTCAGCGACATCCTAGGACAGCGGCATCTATAACTGTGCTCGCTAACCCGCCTACCGCGTGGCGAGTATTGGCAAAAGCCCCAATGGTTTTAACAGAAAATTTTGATACTGGCGCAGAGAAATCTGAGCCAACTAAACAGTATATCTACCTGCCCATCTATACATATATATAGGCCACCCACTACTATATATAGATATACATACATACTATATATACTAGGTATAGATCTTATATTAGTAATGTCACTCTTTTCGGTCTCATTCACATGGGTAGGCACAAAAATACTCAAAGATACTTACAATAAGAGTCAGAGTCCTTTGAATTTGGTTGGGGCTGTAACGTGTTATTAGCTTTTGGCCCGCCGTTCATAGTTGTCGTTCTAAACGAATACCATCTTTGGATGTTTCTGAAACAAGAAATAAAAATTACAAGTTAACATTTAAAAAGTCCTGCTCCTGCGGTCAAGGTAATAGAATTTGGTCGTGAATTTAAAAAGGGAAACAGGATTAGTACTGATAATTAGTCAGTATCATCTAAAAGGATCATTGTACTTATTTAGTTATTATGATTTGGAATAACTCCAGTAACAAACTCATTATCATTGCGGGTTTGCTTGTTTGTTTTTGTTTTGGGATTTCGGGGCAGTTCCAACAGTCCTAGAAGTCAATTTGAATTTAAATACATGTCTGTATTTGGTCTTTCGTGCCACTACCAAGCTGTAGCCGTAGGACATCAAACATCTACTTACTTCTTACTCTTCATATCAATGCTATCATCATCATCATCCTGATCTCCATCATGAGACCTGGAGCCAGCTGAATTGGGACTGCTATCTAATTCCGAACTCCTAGATGCTGACTTATCTCTCTTTAGACTTCTGTCACGAAACCTAGAAAAAATAACCTACTTAGTATTTCAAAGGCTTCCGTATATGTGCTTGCTTGCATTGATTTGGTCAACTATGTCAGATTACACAGCTTTGAAGATTTAAATGAAGGTTCTCCGTGCTGAGTTTTAGCAAAAAACTGCGTAACAGACAGAACAGTAGGGTGCGCTGCACGGTTCCAAAGTTCTTTTTTCCGAAAGTTGCGAACATGTCGCATAAAAAGTTTGCAGCACCGAAAAAATTAACAACGAATGCTCACACCAGCAAAAACGTTTATTTTTTTTATGTCATAGGTGGCAAAGAAGCAGATGGTGTGCCTGATGGTAAGCTGTTACCGCCGTCTATGCATATCAGCAAGACCAGGGGTATTGCCAGTATGTTGCCGACTCTTCAACACTCTATTCACTCTCCTTCTCAAGAGCCCCATGTTGTAGCTCAACGGGAAGTTCGGAAGCAAGGTTCGGAGAGTTTTAATCAATTTTCTGCTGAACACATTCGATGTAATTTTTATCTAGTTAATAATAAATACCCAGATTGTAAAGTGGTCATATTTTGTGCTACCTAAGTAGGTTTAATTTAAAGTAACATATGTTTAGTAGATAATATCTTACTTCTGTCCTTCCTTCCCAAGGTTGAGTGAGCTGGTCCTGATTGCTTGCCGCCTGTGGACCGTATGCGCCGGTGATTTCTGAACTTCTCGCAGGACTTCGGGGTCTGGTTTTAATTCTATAGGCGATGGGGGTTCCACATACACCTGCAAACCAAATTTCTTGGTAAAAACAATCTAACTGGAATCAATTGTAAGAAGACATTCACCCTTTCATATTTCCCCAGTATTCTGAAGAAAATTGCTTTGGTAGGAAGGAATTAAGGCCAGGGAAGTTACTGAGCTTCCGAAACATAAACTGCTGCTGTTTTAAGATTTTGAGCGCATTGGCACAAAAAAAATACAAATAGAAGGTAAAGTGCATAGAATGCAATGACTATCAATTAATTGAGCTTTCAGACGTACCCTGGCGTAACATCAACGCGATGCTAACGCGGCGCAGTGGCCGGGCGCTAATTTGTATGAAAAAGAAGTAGAATACATACGTCGGCGTCGCTAGTCTGAAAGCTCACTAATAATATAACGATTCGAAAGTGAAAACACACACACACGCGTGCCCGTTACATGGAGAGGAAGATTGGGAAGCGTTATTCAGAATTATTCTCGCTGGCGTAAAATGGGTCATTCCCGTTCCAAAGAGTGAGGACCAGCGGGACTGACCCCGTAAAATGCCCTCGTTTATTTGTTTGTGCTTTTCTAAATTCTATGCTCATCACCTCATGTTTATATTTTGTGGCAGTGGAGTACACTCCCCTACACACGCAACAGCGAAGAATTCTGCACAGTCCTAAGCAGCATGATTGTTATATGCTGGCATGTCGCTTAATGTCGTGCATGTCATCGTAAAAATACTACTTCTTCCTTATTTATATTATCAACCTTTCATCCTCATTCTTTCATGAGCGTCCGTCTTTAGTTCGTTGCTAACCGCTCCGCAACTATATATTAAATATAATAATTATGACGGGTTTCAAAGTCTTGTAAAATTACCTCTGTCTGATGAGTATGCTCCCTATAATAATTGTGCCTCCAACTCGCCGGTTGACATTCTGAATCACTCAGCGCACTTGAATCATCATTCTTCATGCCTCTATGGAATATCCTCTTCGCTCTACCAAGCTTCGACTTTGAACTCTTATTACTCGAGCCCATACTCCCATCTGACGCGTAACTTGAGCTATCATCACCGAATGGAGGATTTAAGACAAAGGAAGGTTCTAATGGACCAATAGGAGAAGGCGGCATTACAGTCATGGGGGAAGGAGGTTGTGTTCTAATAGCTGGCTGGTGCAAAGGACTGTGAAAATCGAAAGGGAATGCTGTGGGTGTTGTAGGCGTCATATCTATATAATTAAGATCAGGATATTTATCCTGATTGGCGTCTAGAAAGTGTGGGGAAGAAACGATGACTTCGGTACGGTTCTGCCGTTTTCTCCGTCGGGTTTTCAGAGATTCTACTCTTCTGAGGAGAGCTTTTGCCCCGTCTCGTAGTCTTTCAGAGCCCGTGCGTCGGAAGCGGGTGCCGGTCTCTTCATCGTCCTCTTTGTCACTGGAAAACTGTATCATTGTTTGCCCTGGAACTGTCAATCTGTAACAATAAACAGCTTATTTATATCTGTTCTATAGAATTTATTATTATTATTAAATAAGTACTTCTGAAAATGACAGAACGCATCAAGGGCGCAGTTTATTGTTCGGTTTTATTGATTTTGTTACTATTTTAGTTTTAATCATGAACAGATTTTTATTCTAAAAATTTGCAAAATCTTTTTCATTTTGGTTATGATAGTACCTAAATTATGTTAAAAACGACTAATCTTCATATTCCTTTTCGCCGTCTTTAAATATTTTTTTATCTCCAAAACAAAAAGTGATTTCGTTAATGCGATTTTGCGGTACATCCTAATTACAAATTAGTATTTCGCTCAAAGTTTGTATTACAAAACAACAAAGTGCTTAATGCGGGGAAAGTTAAAGTGAGATCCCTCAGAGGTAGTCATAACTTTGGAAGTTGGAAGTATTACCACTGCTTAGTGAAACCGCAATATGTTCAGGTACAGAAGGTCGGCTGTAGCAGATACTCGCTTATGAAAGTCAATATTAAAAAAAGAGGGCTGAAAACTATTACCATCTGTATTAGAATTTTGGTTCTGGACCGGAACAAATCAATATTTTTTGTTGGCGTTGCATTTGTTTTCGTATTTGGAGCTATTAATGCACACGAAATACGGAAACAAATAATAATTTAATTTTGGATAAGTATGTAATTTTTTTTTTATTGCTATTAAAGTTTAGTAAAATTTATTAAAGTTTAAGGTACGAAAAAAATAGGCCCGCTGCACGAGCATTTTATTTTTTCTAGTTTATATCTCTTACAAGCCCAAACAAATGCATGTGCTGTCTCTTTTTTACTTTTTACTATGATCCGGGAAATTAAAAGAAACAAAAAAGTGTGCGGACGCGCTATTTATCCAGTATTTTTTCCTGAGATTCCATGTTTTGCTGTGCATCTATGTGTGCATAGATACGTATTTTCGATCGCCATATGGAGCCGGCCTTCTGTACCAATGTAAAATATTTTGTGGTGAAACTCTGCTGAGTGCCAAGTTATAAATTGGACTAAGCTTTTACTCTTTTTGTGAAGTTAACCGTAATAAAAAAAACCTAGAGGAGGGCATCCTGTGGGTACTAAAGAACCTTAAATAAGCAGGTTTGGTACCTCAGTACCATTTTGCGTACCTATCTGAAAATTAGATATAAAATAGTAATACCTAAGTTATTCTTTTAACTGGCATTTATTAACATGTTTTATAACAATCTGGAGCTCTGCGTATTCTGGCGTATTAACTTATACCATCATACAATCACGCCTTTTTCTCGAAGGGGTAGGCAGAGATGTACCCAGGACTCAGTCCCTTAAAAGGTACACACACATTTCGCCAGTATGTTATTGGTCCCATGTAATAGGGGGCGAGCCTATTGCCAACTACCGGGGACAGTTCCAAACTCCAAGCTG
Source organism: Hemistola chrysoprasaria (assembly GCA_947063395.1). Classification (NCBI taxonomy): domain Eukaryota; kingdom Metazoa; phylum Arthropoda; class Insecta; order Lepidoptera; family Geometridae; genus Hemistola; species Hemistola chrysoprasaria. The sequence continues at coordinate 10,965,829 of OX346727.1, read as the reverse complement.
CTATAGAGTTAATTCCTAATGGAAAAATCCAATACTAACACTGCCTGACCTGGGGATTGAACCCAGGACTCATAATTGGCAGTCGAGCTTGCGCCCACTACGCCACCAAGGCAGTCTTTATACTTACTCCCAACCCAACCAGTACCAGTAAATCCCAACCAGTATTATTTTCTTATCTAATTTCTATTTATTAACTTAACCTTATTTTACAGTAGCATGTACCTATGAGCCTCTGCACATGTATACCATATTATGTACGAAAGTGATTTTTGTTATGCGATGCGGTGCGGCCCGTTGCGGCTGTAGTCTGCGCGAACATTTACGGCACGTCGTCTACGATGAAAAAATGCAATGTGCAGAAGCTCTAAAAGCTTCTAATATTCAATTAAAATCTAATATTCAAATTTGATTTAATTTAATTTAATTAAAAGAAAATTCATTTTAAACCAGCCATTATTAATCGCATGGTTTCCACTTCGTTTAAACCTAACCAATTAATCTTGCACTAAAAGCATTCCGCTCTAAAAAGCCTACCGCCCTTTATTTTGGCTATCGAGGCCAAAGTCATGCGTTGGAAAAGGTGTGGTCTCACTGACAGCGAGTTACTTTATTTTAATATTTAAAGCAATATTAAAAATTGACATCTTATTAATCGACAAGCTGATATTATATGCCCTGATTTTTTATATATTATTATCTTGTTTTATAAAAAACAGTAATTTCACAAATAACAAATACGTATCTATCTACAGTGTTTTATTTATTTTCATTCTGTAGCTGAAGAGGAATATAACACAGAAAATTATATCTAGAATATTATGTAATTGCGTGGTAAATCTATGTTGATTAAGAAACCTAAGGCCAATAAATTGTCTGATTCGTTGTCACGTAATGTATTATTTTACTTTGCGAGTCATAAAGTTATAAGGAGAGCATGCAAAAGCGGACTCAGTCAGTCAGTTTTAAAAATATATGTATCAAATTTAATTTGTAAAAATTAATTCAGTTCAATATCGATATTGTGATAGGATAATGTATAAAATGTTTTATGGGTGTATCTTGCATACACCCATAAATATATAATATAGTAAATTTTTTTTCAGTTGACTAGAGAAATTAATTGCCAAACAGAACCCACAGGTTCATATGATAATTATCAGAGCGAGTTCAGTCGACGCATAAGCCGATGATCGCGTCTCGCGTGCAGTACCACCACGCCCTTACCCAAGTCTATCATTATAGTTTGGCAATGCACCGTGATAGGTGAAGGGCTAAGTACAGAGAATGTATCAAAACGTTAGACCACTTAATAATACATTCACTATAATATGAACTTTTTTTGTATGGGATTGTCAATGTGTACTGGTCATTGTAGAATTCTGATGGGTCAAAACCCGTTAATGTTTTTAAGGTACCAATTAACATAATATGCAGTGGTGTTCCCGGGTATAGAATAGTACCCCTCCACTCTCTCCAATCACAAGGATTATTGTTTGTTGTACCAATAAAGTGTTTATCTATCTATAACCCATTGTTGCCGTAAGAGCCTGCTAAGGGTTATTTGCAGTGGTAGGCCTCTTTTGCAGGGGGCCGCCTGGAAAAGTACCACACCTTTGCCATCTAATCATCCGTCACGAAGTAATGTGCAAACATGCGCAAACACTGTGTTACGGTCTGAAGGGCAATGCTAACAGCGAAATTACTGGGCATGACGAGTTTCAGCAACTAATATCTCAGGGTGACAGGCGCAGTGCAGTGCCGAGCAAAATTTAGAATTTTAAAACACTGGTTGGCACTGTGTCTGATATGGGCAGATTAACAGCCAACTATAAACAATTGAGTGGAAAATTAATCTCTATTTCTCCATATTTGGGAAATTTCATATAGTATGGAAGAGAAACCCACTTAATATAATGAATCATATTACATTAATTATATTACAGAACTTTTCAAAAGAGGCTATTCGATAACCAGAAACCCTTTATATACCTAATCAATACTTACTAACAAACTTTTCCGTCTCTAGTGTAAAAAACAATCATAAGAACAAAACAACAAAGACTGTTAAAAATATAGTGAAGTCAAGAGCTAACGAGTCAAACAAATGAACAAAAGATCTTAATTTAGTTTTAAAATGGGATCAATCACAATCATTATGCCTCTGTTCAAACAATCCCAACCAAATCAATCCACTTAAAATTCCTATCAATCATTATAGGAACGAGGTTTGACTGTATCTGAATATAGGGTTGCCCGTTGTTAGATAAAGCAATAATTTGAATTAATTTTATGTACTTAAATTTTGTTCAAGTTAATTTGTAATCGTTCTACATTTAAATAATACTTGGAAAAATAACCGTGCTTTTAAAAAGAAATATCATTAATATTTATAGCAGTCTTCGAAGTAAACCCACAACTTGCCCACGCGTGTGGTTTCAGTGTCGTTTCTATTGGTAAAATAGTCGATTCTCGCACGTACATAATAGACTATTAAATACATATTTAATGTAAATCATTTGTCTCAAATAATAAAGCTTCTTTTTGCAGCGAACGAAATAATTTACTGTACCTACCTATAAATAAATAAAAATATCCCCACATTTCAAAAATAAATAAATCAAAAATATTATACCTGGCAACTCAGCTAAGGTATGTCTATAGAAATATTAATAAAAGAACGAAGTTATTAATAAAGCGTCGGTGTCAAGACTCAAACCTTTTAATGAGCACTTGAAATGAGCTCAAAGGGAACCAATTGGCTTTTGATTACGCAATCTTTAGCGAGCTCTAGTCCATCTCTTTTTTAGTATTTAATTACGGATATTGAGAAAATGTAAATGTAAAACTAGCTGTGCCCCGCGGTTTTACCCGCGTTGTCATCGTTTCCGAAGGAATGTCGAGTAAAAAAGCCTATGTGTTATCCGAGGGCCTAAACGTTATGTAAGCAGTTTTAGCTTGAAAATGGAGCAAACATATTTTATTTCTTATGAAAACTAAAAGCTAGGTAGATACATAAGATATAACAGAATACATATTAGAAGGCCAGTTAGAAGTTTTCACATACACAGCGACAGCGCTGTTTTTTTTTGTGCCGTCTAGATGGCGTTGGAGACGAGTTAGAACTCGCTAGCTTTTGTTTACCTATTACAAACTTAACTTTTTACATTGTACTAAAATTAATAATATTAAGCCCGTCACACACGTAGCTATAATATATTATATTAATATACCGTCCTATAAATATATTATAGCAAGCTACCACACACGAAGACGATGCTTATATATTATATTTTAGCTTTCATTTTATTGATAAAAATAAATTAAATAAAACAATGCTATTGTTCATACAGCTTGTCTTTCGACAAAGACCTCTTCTAAAGCTGTCCACTTTTCTCTATCTTTTGCAGTTCTGTTCCATAATGGGCCGGCTATCCTTTTCCCATCCCTGGGGTACCATTCTGATATAATTCTAGTCCCATTTCTCATTTTTCTCTCTTACTATATGTCCCGCCCAACCATTTAATTGATACCTTAGTTTATATTAATATGTTATACGTAATAATTATTACGGTATATGTTGGTGACGTCATAGATATACATATTATAGCTACGTGTGTGACGGGCTTTAGTAATACCTTCTTTCTGTTGCTTTCCTCTTTCGCCGCATGTACCTTAGTAACTTTATGAATAGTCAGTAGGCTCTAATGGCCGACGCCTCCGTATCCGTATTAGGAAAGGCATTTAGATTACATTGTGATGCATTTAACGTCTATCATATTGAATGGTTTCGGTCTTATTGTATGATTGTTTAATGGAGAATAGCCGGTAGGTAACTTAGTGATCGCTCGTTGGTTTATTGATACCACTTATCATGCTGATTTAGAGTGCAATAGCGTGTTTGGTGATTAATTAGTTTATTATATTGAATTTTATAAAAAAAAAATTGTGTTCGTACAAGAATAAAGTTTTGATATTAGATTAGATTAGTTTACACTTTATTGATAGGTACAATAATACAAAAAAAACAATATTATCAAAAAACCAATGAGAAACACTGTAACGATTGGCGGCCTTATCGCACTGAGCGATCTCTTTCAGACTAGATAAAATTTGGAGGTGACAGGAATTGTTTTTTGGAGGAAACGGAATAAGCCAACCATGCAGAGAGAGGTAAAGTCTTTATAGACGGTGGCTTCAAATACTCAATATTACTATACATACATAACATAGCATGTTACATATTATATAAATATAATGTATACAAATCTATAAAAGAAACATAACTTACAGATCAGGTTCGACGTCAGTGTAATGTCCATCAGCATCGACGAGCCCCACCCTAATGGTCGGCAGGGTTTCATCCTCGTCGTCTTCCACCTCTCCTCGAGCCTCGCGTGCTTCGCGCTCTGCCAGCGCTCGAGCCGCTATAACCTGGGAATGGTAATACAATATATAAAAATTACTATCATCAGCATATGAAATACTTCAATGCGTCAAGTAGAACGTCTTCGAGCAGTGTATGTTACCAGTGATAAGTTATGGCACTGAAATGTGGTCTCTTACTGTGGTAAGTGTGTGTCAGTGAGCTCAAAATAGCGCAACGAGCTATAGAGCATAACCCATGCGGGCATCGGGATTTCTCTGCGAAATCGAATCAGAAATGAGGAGCCGAACGAAAGTTACTGACATAGCCCAGCGGATTAGGAAGTTGATGTGGCAATGGGCAGGGCTTTAAATTTTAATGTTATCTCGAGGTCACCGGATTACTCCAGGTCAGCATCCAGATCGGCAACTTTTGAGTTACAATTATTCTTAGGTAGGTATCTAGGCAGACGAGAGTGGAAGTAACTGACAGAAATGGTACTCACTCTTGACTCATGGATCTATTGCACGTGTAATAACTAAAGAACCGAAAATACAATGGTAAATTTTTCAAAGTAGCTGTGGAGAAGTGTGGCTTGTAGGTTGCCGCCCTTCTCTTGTCTACCATAATATTTAAGTAGAAACTTGATGTACCTGTAACCTCCTCTGTGCTTGAGGTGTGATCTCAACCACTCGCGACCATCTCCTGGACTTCCTCTCATACTGCCACTTGTCACTGAGTGCGCACTGGTCGTCATCTGAATCGTTCTGAAAAATATAATTATTTTTAAATATTTAAGCCTACCCAGATACCCATGAATTGTCATCCAAACTAAGTGTGAGAATTTCAGCTCAATGCTTTCGGGGATAACTATGGGATAATATTTAAAAGCACCTTTTTTACAGCTTTAACGCACATTATAATTTATATTACTTACAAAAATAACGATTTAACGATAAAGTAATGGTTTTGGGTATAAATATGCTTAGCTTTAAATTAATTGTATAATAATTATAAAAATATTTTTTTGCGTTATATCTGTGTCGAAATAGAGTGCACAAGAAAATCCTAACCTAACAGAAGTCGCTTTGCTCTGAACTGTATGACATAGCAGAATCGAATCTGGCGCGTCGCCGGCCTCTGCCGCTGTACGCTCGCTTTATTCGCTCAACTAACGAGTTGTGATCACAAGACAACCCTAAACCTAACCTACAGAAGTCGGCTACTTCCGAACTTTATAGTGAAACCATAAACTGTTTTATTCAGTAGTAAAATACAGCTCCGATAGCTCACGGTCATACAGTTATAGACAGGAGCTTGTTGCGGGCAGTTGTCGAGGGCAGTTCGATGGTTTTCTGCAGAGGACGCTGCTGCTCGCCCTCTGGATCTGTTAACCCTTAGCCGGCTCTTACGGCAACCACGGGTAGAGAGGCTGGAGCACTATTCTGAAGCCGTTAATTCCACGGCTATAATTTAATTTTATGTTATTATATTTTAATTTTATTTTATCAATGATTATGTGTATGATAGACTATGAGTATAATGTCTGAAAATAAAACATTTTTATTTTTTATTTTATTATTTATTGTAATACAATATCATAGTTAACTTTAGCTCCCTCAACTTATTTTAAACTTCATACCGCTAGATAAGTGCACTGCCTTAAAAAGCGTTGACTAATTACAATTTCAATCGCGTGGAACCAACGCAAGCTCGTTTAAATTGTATCTCAGGCTTTCAGTCTTGATTGGAATTGTTTGTCATGGAATAAAGTAATTTGCTTCGGATTAAATGGATCGTGGGCACCTGTGGACGAATAAATCTTTCTTAATTGAGTATTAGATTTTTTTTTTTGCATAAATGGAAAGATTATATATAAGTGTCTTGGCAAAACTATTTTTTTAATTCGCTATATTTACAAAGTTATATTAAAAAAACATTACCGAAAACACGCCGATAGTACCCGAACGAGCTCGTGACCTGTAGTGACGTCACAATGTTATAAAGTCCCATATATAAATATAACATAATGATGTCACAATCATGGCGACCACTCGTAGCGCGTTCGTGATAAAGTGACTTTTATTGGAATTTTAACAATTTTGAATTGCTTATTTTTTAATCGAATGATACATAATCATCATTAAACTTACAGGATAAATTTAAATATTTTTTTTTTTAATTCTCAATTGAAAGAGATTTAGAATGTGGATGTAGAATGATATGTGCAATCAATAAAAAAAATAACCTACTGATTCTACGAGTACTAAATATTATAAAGGAAAGTTTGTATGGATGTTTGTTACTACTTTACGCCAAAACTACTGAACCCATTGGGCTAAAATTCGGTATGTCGATAGTTTAGACACTGAAATAACACTGGGTACTTAAAGTTAAAATCTAAATAGTTCTGTGCATAGGATTAATTTATTTAATATATTTTTAAAAGGACATCAAAATATTTTAAAGATATATAGGTATCAAATAAATTTAAATCGACGTTGGATGTTTTGTTATGAAATGGATTTGATCCATTTTCCCTCAGGAAGTCAGAAATTCGATGAAAATTGGCTTTCATCCCGTGCAAGGTAACTTAATGTTTTCTTTCAATTTGAAAAATCAACTCGGAACTTTTAAGGCTTTTAGACATAACCAAAACAACTTTGTGTATATAAAGAATCTATATTGTACTGAAAGTAGCTATTTTCTATCGTATTTTTCTTACATCGAATGGAATACACAACGCTAAATTACCTATTTATCCTAACATTGTCTAACTGTGACGTCATAAAACCCGTAATAACCCGATAGCGGGTTTTATGACGTCACAGCTTTAATTTAAAAAGTGATGAGAAACGTGAGCTGTATCGCAAAACATCCATCAAAATGTCTGTTACATTTATATCAGGGTTTTATAACAGTTTATTTATAACACTTTAATATAACTTAAATTAATTTTATCTTTCATCATCATCATCATCAGCTGAAAGACGTCCACTGCTGAACATAGGCCTCCCCCATAGAACGCTATAAACTATTCATATGGGGGATGTTGCCGTAATCACCACGCTTGGCAGGCGGCTTGGTAATAGCAGTAGTTGGAATAATAATAATATGGGACAACTTTCACATACGGTCATCGGGTCCCAAACTAGGCTAAAAGCCTGTACTATGGTAACCAGATGACTGAAATACATACTTATATACGCTTATAACACCCAGACAAAGATCAAACAGACATGTTCCTGCACACAAATGTTTGACCTGGCCGGGGATCGAACCCGGGGCCTGCGGTACAGAAAGCAGAGTTACTACCATCTGAGCCAGCGAGGCTGTCAAATACTTGTGGAATACTTGTGAATAAATGTGGAATACTTGTGAATAAATGTGGAATACTTGTGAATAAATGTGGAATACTTGTGAATAAATGTGGTATACTTGTGAATAAATGTGGAATACTTGTGAATAAATGTTGAATAATTGGTGCCGGAGAGCGCTGCTGCCCACTCTCCGAATATGTCCCTCTGCCGGGTCTCACGGCTCCCACATAAAGTTAAACACAAATTTAACTTTATAATAACTAAAATTAAAATACCTACTCAACTCCACAAATTTAATTATTGTGGTTCCCATAGGAATTCCAAGAGCACTTTATTAAGTACAATCCTACATATTGAAAGGATCAAACCACAGGATATTAGATTATATTACGAGTATATTAGGTTATTACAGGTTTAATTTGACAAAAAATAGTGGAAAATAATGGGGGCGCCACTGTCTTTTTCAACTATAGAAAACGATCTAATCACAATTTTTTTCAAGTTTGACATTTACGGTAAATTACTTGAAGAAATGGGAAGAATTTACTCAGTATTGACCGAATAAAAAATAACTCGCGGTTCCTATTGAAATACACATCAGTGGAACACATCCTATTTCAATGAGGCTCTAAGTCAAGCGGTTACGGCTATGCATTGTCTGCCAGTAAGGACAAAAAAACCTTTACACCAACAACTTAGCTGCTCAAGCGTCGCTTACAGACGCTATACGAGGAGAGCACTAACTAGAGACACCTAAGCCTTCCCTATAATAATTCCGCGGATCATCTTTAATGCCACACATCGCCAAGTAGAGTTTTTAAGACCAAGTTGGATATGGAGAGCCATATTGGGGCTTATAACATACAAAATAATCCATACTTGCTTTAGTAGCCGTCATCGAAATCGATGTGGAGGACTGTAATTTTATAATATAGTTTGTACCTGTTCAGGTGAGCAAATTTGGAACTACGATCAGCCAACCTCCACATTAAGGATTCCGCAGTCAAAAGTCTCGACTAGCGACGCTGTTAACTGAACAGTTAAGATGGTGGGACTGTTAATTTTCAAACAGTCATACAGCCGGATGTTAACCAAAGATTTATTTAACCACAAGTTGAAATATCATTAATCATAGGCATACAATTAATCACGTCTATGATCTTTCAGACAGGGAGCTATAAACTTCAAAGACAATCATAATATTGAAAACGCCGTGTCACAGCCTTGTTAACACTACATATTTGAATTTTTATTTGAGTCTTCTATTTCTTTACGAGATTAAAAATGTAGAGTAGGTAATAAAATTATTTAAGGTGTATAACTTTTTATATCTTTAATATTTTTTATCATGATAGATAAATGTTAATAATATAAAATACATAGGTACCTACTTTCAATATAATTATCTATGTAGATTATCTATATAGTTCTTTATAATTAGGCTAGACTGTGATAATAAGTCATATATTACCGGGTAACATTAGAGTATCCCAGGTACGTAAATTTGACACAATACTATGAAAATTTTACCAAATCGATGTTTTGTATTCCCTTGTTTCCTCCATATATTATTAACCGATTCTATAAAATTATATCCAGATATTTTTAGAGAAAACTATGTCTCTGTTTTTTAGTTTTTCTCATAAACTCTCCGTTTTTTTTATAGTAAACTTCTAAAAATCCCAGATTTACTCGCGTGATTAGGCGTTCACTACAAAAAAATGAAGAGATTATTAACAAATTAAAATTATAGACATAGTTTGCTGCATTTTTAAAATATCGGGGTATAACATAACATAACATACATTCACGCCATTTTTCCAGAAGGGGTAGGCAGAGGTGTACCCAGGACTCTGTCCCATAGTAGATACACCCACATTTCGCCAGTATGTTATTGGTCCCATGTAATAGGGGACGAGCTTATTGCCATCTACCGGGCACAGTTCCAGACTCCAGGCAGTTATTGAGATAATTCCTAATGAAAAAATCCAATATTTATCACTTTGCCTGACCTGGGAATCGAACCCGGGACCTCTTGATTGGCAGTCGAGCATGCGCCCTCTACGCCACCGAGGCAGTCGGGATTAATATATTTATTAATATATATTAATATATTTATATCGGGATATAAATATATTAAATAGGTTTACCATATTCGGAGAACATAACATAACATAGGTTTGGTGGTGTCGAACTGCTAAAGGTCCCCTTTCCTGTTATGAAAAAAAAAACAAAATTTGTATCTTGGTTTTGTTTATGTCACAATTTAATTGAATTCTCTTTTTCCTCAAACCTTAAAATTGTTATTAACAATCCACAAAAGAATAAAATAATATCTCTACTCATATTGAAAAAGAGTTAACTTTTCCATACATCAAAAAATATACCACTAATTTAACCGGATGATGCGCGGAAATCGACCGATCATATCTTCAAAGGTACACTCGTTAACACAAGTGACTCACTAATATTATTAAATTGATGTTTAACCATCTTAATACAACTTTAGATCAATGATTGATATGTGAAAGACAGGTAGTCAAACAATGGCATGCAATTTGGTCTGCATGACACAATTATTAGTAATTTATAAAAATAGTTTATTTATTTTATGGATAACCTTTCATAAGAGCTTAGTTTCATTTAATTTTTAATTGTGTTGTGGTTTCTGATTATCATTCTGAAAATCACTATACCAATAAATTAAAATAATTTTGTTAAATTCACTTTTGGTATTGACACTTTAAGTAACACTTACACTTCACTAATACTGCTTAACTTATACTTTTTTGAAAAAAAAATCCGATTTATTGTGTAGTCGACAGTACAATGCAAATGACTTGACGCAATCTTGAAATAATTTAAAAATGGCGTGTGGCATGATATCGCCATTTTTTTTTTCGTTTTATTCAAGGTCGATGGCATGTGAAATATTATGGCCTGTTACGAATTTGACGTAATAACTAAGCTTGTTTTTTGTTAACAGTACGTTCAAGGTACACGTTTCAATTATTTTTTGAGGATCTTTTTTGTCATAATAAAACATTTTAATGCAATACTTTTGAGAACTTTGATAAAGATGGAATCTAATTCAAAGATTAGCAGACGCTCTCCTTATCATACCAGTTACTATGAACATAAAATATAGTCACTGACCATAGTATGGTCTGCTCTACTTTATTTGTAATTTTTGTTTACCGATATCTTCATAAAGTGTGAACCGATTTAAAAACTTATTTACATAGTCAGAATCTGGCGCTAAATTACTAGACTATGTCTGAGTGTTTGAGAACCAAATCTGAGTTGTTAGTATCATTTAATGCCCGGTCACTGATATTTTCGTCAATTACAAATGTATTGAAAACCGATAAATAACTTTTTTTCACAAGAATTTGGTGCTGAAATCTCAGACTTTAGAGTGATTGGAGAATCAAATCTGACTTGTGTTTTTAATAAAGATACTTGCCATAAACTTCTTTCGTTTAGCTAAGTATCCGTTATCCAAACGGTGCAAATATGATCTCATGAGGTCAAGCCAATTACGTCCATGGGGCATGTAATTGACGACCTTCACACATGTTTGTAACGTGTTTTGTGTAGGAAGGTTACAACTATGAATTGAGATATGAATAACTAATATTAAATAAAAATGTTTTTGAAAATAATAAAATGTGAAAATTAGTTGTGTGCGTGATGGTACTTTTGCTAATGACGATATTTATATACAATTTTCTTAATTCTTTTAGGAAAACTTGAAATTAACAAGTGCTGAGAAAACTCCGCAGAAAGAGTCATAAAACTCTATGGGATTAAAGGAAAACCATATTTTATGGGTTCTATAAATTCTTAAAAGTCTTCTGGACATTTTCATCCACGTTTTAGACTTTAAGCCAAGCTAATATAAAACAAAATTTAATAATTCATTAAGCCAGGCCAGGTGTGTGCTAATTTGTATAGAAATCGCTTAGCAATCAGACCCACGAATACCAGGCTCGCATACATCCAAGGAGATGATTTAGCCATCGACACTTCGCAAAACAAAGGGTCGCGTAGGACGACAATACTCATTTGCATTCCCATAAATTATGGCTGGGATTTACATGACGCATAAATTGAAATTACGGAGGTAAATTAGGCTGTTATTGCATATTTACACTCAATTATCTGGTAGATTTTCAAACAAATTCATCACAATTTAACTAGTCAACAACTTTTTTTTTTTAACTTTTAGTTTGATACCTACACGTTACTGTTTATCAGCTTTGTCTTCAAACTATGATAATTACAAGATAGATGCATTCAAATTGATACATTTTGGTCATATATGGGCATTTTATGTCATATTTGGGCATAAGAAAAACACTTTATTGTACACCATTACACACCCCGGACACTCGCCTTAATTCCGTACAAAAAGAGCGTGTGTGAGATGATTTCTCGCTCGCGGGGAATCTGGCTCGCGGGGTGAGGAAGGCCCGATTGGTGGGCGGATGACAGTGTCCATTCTATACGTAGTATTATTATCAGTTCTGTGACCATACAGCGTATACTTACATATAGGAATAATATAAAATTATAATTAATCTTAGGCTAGTACAAGTGTCGTTCTTATCGTTAAAAGTTAATTTTTTCCAGATATTTTTGGTCATATCCGGGTAATGTTGTTTGTCTGTCTATTGTCTATTCCATTTCGTATTATATCTTAATATTATATTTGGATATATTGTTCATATTATTATTTGGGTGTTTTTGGGTTCCATAGATAATATTTACTTGGTCATTAAAGTCATAGGTGTCCTACTTATACCACAGTTTTATTTTGTTTTTAATGACCTATGCTGTTACCCTCAGATGGCCTCTACAACTTCACCGGGCAGTGGTGAGCGCAGGAGGCACTTAACCCAAAGTTGAAGAGCGACTAGCACAAGGACACCTAGACGGTACGAACCTTAGCCGGCTTAGGCCGTTGCCAGAATACGTGGGGTCAGACTTGCCTTGGCTGTTTAATTATTTACAGAGAAATTAACCGATCTGTAGGATCTGAGAGATCTTCGACCTCAACGGCGAGGTCGGTGTTGCGATTGTGTGAGTTGGTGGCTGGTAACCCAGATTGGGCAAGCCTGCGCCACTAATGTGACGGCGGCGATAGAATCACCTGGGATCGTTCAAGACTTTGCGAGGGCGTCTACGAAGCGGAATAGTTCCAGCTTGAACTATCAAGATTGTGTATTTAATAGTACCTTGTATTTAATAGTACCTTGAATAAAATAAACCCTTTCAAAATTATAATGTTAGTTAATGATAATCACGCTCTGCAAACCTGCACGTAGTGACATCGAAGCCATTATTGTGAATCAAACTCAAACTCAAACTCAAACAGATTTATTCAAATAGGTCATAATCTGACACTTTTGTACGTCAATGAAGATACAGTACTGAGTCTACCGTGCGTTCGGAAAGATACCTCTACAAGAAGAACGCACAAGAAACTTGTAGGGCTTAATTTTTTCAACAGATAGTTTCACAATATTTGGTTTGGTTACATTCGTTTTCTTTGAAGGTGCCGCGAGGCGGCTATGCAGAAGTTTCCAGGCATCTTTGTCCTCTATGTACTGGTTGACTTTATAATAAGCCTGAATACTCACTCGCGCTTGAAATTGCTTCGTAATTGAAATATTGTACACAAACGATAATATGGGGATTTGCATTACAATGAACCGATTATCTTTATTATGATTGGATGGACTGATACGTAAATTTGACAATAGTTAACATAACAAACAATCACGTCTTTTCCCAGAAAGGGTAGACGGATGTGTATCCAGGACTCAGTCCCATAGTAGGCACACCACATTCGCAGTATGATAATGGTCCCATGTATTAGGGGGCAACGCTATTGCCACCGGGCACAGATCCAAACTCCAGGCAGTTATTGAAATAATTCCTAAGGGAAAAATTATAAATTTAACACTTTGCCTGACCTGGGGTTCGAACACTGGACCTTATGATCCACAGTCGAGTTTGCGCCCACTACGCAACCGAGGCAGACAATAGTTTAAAGAGACAATAGTCTAATGAGAGTTTAAAGAAAGACATGGTGTATGTACGAATGATGGTCGTTTTCATAATTCAGTATAATATACAATGTTTCAATATATGTACTAGCAGATGTAATTATGTGTTTTTAATTAAGGTTGGGTAATAAACGCATTTTTCTTTCTTTCATTCTTTCCTTACAATCAATATAAATTCCAATTCAAAGGTTCTCAAATACCGGTAGAAATACATTAGAAATAACAATTACATGGGTTCAAACTATCCCCTCGAAACTAGGATAGATTTAACACATTATGTCTACCCGCTATTTAAACGGAGATTGGGCCGGCAGTGTTTTGGTGATTATAAACGAAAATACTTGTACTTATTGGTCCCAGAACTCCCATTCTGTCTTATATGGATCTACTTCTGAGTCCCACCACTCTTGACAGAGTGGTCGTGGCTGTTACGATAATTGTGATGCTTTGATGTAATCCTTTTCACAATGCGCCGCCATACGTCCTAAAGCCCAATGCACACAAGACCGCATGCCGGATGATATTGCATTTCTTTTACTTTTTTTGCGCTTCCTTGTATTTGACACCCGACCCGTCACGCGCCCGCCTATCTGTGTATTGACTTTAATCGCTGCCTTCTTCGAACACTCGTTTCAGGACTAATCCTGAAACGAGTGTTCGAAGAAGGCACATTTGGTCACTCTAAAGTGAACAACTTAAACTGAAAAACGATTTTGATTATTGTACCATCTGGTAAATGGTCAATTTTAGTGAAGTAACATTGTGATTATGAATAAAGCTGTTCCCCGCGGTTCCACTCGGTTAAGTAGTTTTGGCGTGAAAGAGTAACAAACGCATCCATCCTCATAAATTTTCACATTTATAACATTAGTAGGATGCACGGACACGGAGCGGTTGTCACCTCCAGTATTCTCTATGCTCTAAGGGTCAATTGAAATATTATGACTTGCCTTAACATAAAATTCACAGTAAATCTTTTTAAGCTCGGTCGAGCAACGAACTTATTCGAATCTGTCTGCGGGTTCTCTCTAGAGAAATATATTTCTAAGCTCAAATATTTCCGACGGAGATTGAAAAACTTTTGTCCGTTGAATGTAATGAAAACATAAGAACTAAAGAATTCTTGACGAATTGAACTCAGTAAACTTTTAGAAAAGTTAACTTTGAACTATGATTGTTTTAAATTTCTATTTGCGAGATAACCTAGTCTTTCATACGCCAGGTATTGTTGCCAGCTTGTCAGTTATATACCTTTAATCATCACATAATTTTACAGGACTGCCTCGGTGGCTTAGTGGGCGCATGCTCGACTGCCAATCAAGGGGTCCTGGGTTCGATCCCCAGGTCAGGCAAAAGTGTTAAATATTGGATTTTTCCATTAGGAATTATCTCAATAGCTGCCTGGAGTCTGGAACTGTGCCCGGTAGATGGCAATAGGCTCGCCCCCTATTACATGGGACCAATAACATACTGGCGAAATGTGGGTGTATATACTATGGGACTGAATCCTGGGTACATCTCTGCCTACCCCTTCGGGAAAAAGGCGTGAATGTATGTTATGTTATGTTATGTTAATTTTACAGAACGTGAAAATTGAGGTAGTTAAGAAAGTTTAAGTTAATTTTTGCTTATTGATAAATTTATACACGGTTTCAAAGTTAACAAATAAATAATAAAATTAAAATAAATATTAAAATAGGTAGGATGTTTTTTTATAATTCTTTACTTAATTACATAAAAAATTATTTACTTAATTACTTAATCAATTTTAAATATCAATTCTCAACATCTTGTATCATCGTATTTACAAAACAACAAAATCATTGTGAACTAGAAATGTGAACTACTTTATTCACCTCTCCCTACACGGTTGTCTGGAAGAGATCGCTTTTAGCGATAAGACCGCCAATTGTTACACTAGACATATTCCTATTGTTACATTTTAGTTTTAAGTTTTTTAAGATGTGGTGTAATAATAAAGAATTTATCTATCTATCTATCATTATTTTCTTCTGAGGTGAGTATTAAAATATAAGTATAATTTTTGTTGCAATTTTGGAGAAGTCTTCTACGAAACATTTACAAATCTACCTATGATTTTCATAATACGTGTTTCTCCAAACGGAAGCAATTTTGGTCTAGAAATTTGTTAATTCCACACAATTTAATTAAGCATTTAAACGTTTTACAACTCAAAATTACTCTTTCTAATTTTAATTTGCGAAACTTGTTTAATTTGCCATTTCCAGATCATATATTAGATGCCATTTCCAGATTATATATTCATAGAGAAATGTTAATTAAAATCCAATAAAAAGTATATCTTAAATATGTGCTTTTATTAATTTAGGCGCCGAAAGTCGGGATGTAATAAACTACTATAAATTTGCTAGTTTCAATAAATCTGATAAATAAGTATTTAATTCATATTTTTCTATTTATAAATGACTTATATTTTTATATTGCCAAAGCACGTTACATTATGTATTTGCTAGTTAATTAAAATATAATAATTATACAATTGTAATTTTATACAATGCTTAATTTAAATTTAGTATCAAATAGTACCTATTACTAATAA
This sequence comes from Hemistola chrysoprasaria, assembly GCA_947063395.1. Taxonomy (NCBI): domain Eukaryota; kingdom Metazoa; phylum Arthropoda; class Insecta; order Lepidoptera; family Geometridae; genus Hemistola; species Hemistola chrysoprasaria. The sequence continues at coordinate 10,949,491 of OX346727.1, read as the reverse complement.
TATAAGGACTAAACAATAGAGCTACCTACTTACTATCTAACCTAAATACCATAAAACACTTCGAAAATCCACAGGCCGACATATCAGTCTATAGAACATCCAAGTGCTCTAAACCACTGTCAGATGCCAGCGTAAATAGATACTGGCGACATTGCCACGTTGAATAGCAATGCTTATATAATACGTCGGGCCAGGTAAGGTAAATTTAATTTTTATTAAATTACGATTATATCTTAAAAGGCCCCGCCCGTCGGTGAAATTTTTCCTTTCATTTCATATTGTATTTAAAACGAATAGACCGCTTAGTCTATAAATATGTATAATAATATCTTAAAAGGTTTTAAACAAATACAATTTAATTCCTGAACTAATTATAAATAACTACTTAATGAAGAGTAAAATGTTCGGTATTAAACCCAGGTATCCGGCAAATAAATCTCGGGAACAAATTCACTCGTTAGCCGGCTCTGTGATTTTAATTAGTTTAGCGTAATTACCCTTTGAGTGGTAGGTAATTAACCCGATCTTGAATTCCGACACGGCTTTCCTAATAGGAAATGGAAATCTATGATATTATACTTAAGTTAAATTTGTAGTGGTAGGCCTCTTTTGCAGGGGCCCGCCTGAGGAAGTACCACACCTTTGCCAGTTATTCATCCGCCAAGCAGTAATGTGCAAACATTACTGTGTTCCGGTCTCTATCTTCAATATCTCGGAGTGACAGGCGCAGTGCCGCGCAGAATTTTGAATATAAAACACTGGTATGTGGAAAACTCGGATAGAAAAGTACGTAAGTTTTTACATTTTCTTGTCTTTTTTGTGAGAATTACGCATATTAAGAATTGTCAAGAACAGAGGATTTTCTCGATTTACTTTTCTTTTTTAAGTATATCTTAAATGGCAACTATAGGATTGGGTAAATTAAATAACAAGTGGCTATTTTTATTGTTTCGCAAGTCCAAATCCATTATAGGGATTTATATAAGAAAATTGAATAATTGTCCAACGTTTCACCATCTGGTATAAAAGGAATTTATCCTCACAATTCCCCCAGTTGCGTTTAAGTACACTCCTCACTCGTCCTCACTCCTCACTCACTCGAGTGTAATTTAGGTCGCATAGCGCCTAACCGCCGCCGTGGAGTTACCGGCTTTAGAATAGTGTATCCACCCTCTCTACCCGTGGTTGCCGTAAGAGCCGGCTAAGGGTTAACAGATCCAGAGGACAGGCAGCGTCCTCTGCAAAAAAACCATCGAACTGCGCTCGACAACCCGCCGGCCAAGCGTGTTGAGTATTGGCAAAACCCCCCTTTATGGGTGAGGCCTATGTTCAGTAGTGGATTACCAACGGCTGAGATGATGATGATGATGAGCGTCTAACTAATTATTTGTATATTAACCAACAATTTGCCTCTCTTTGTGTCGCGTATCTCTCTATATGTTCTCTCTGTCTAGCCCACAGAAAATTTCCAGACGGATGCCCCAGCTACTTGTTAGCTTCACACCTTTATTGCGGAGTCTCCTAGGCTTGATTTAAGTAAAAAGTAACATACCGATCGTTTCTGATGATGGTGATGCTCCAGCTTCATATTGGCACATCGGTTGAGCGCGGTTAATCTTCGGAACAGCGACTGGAGAGAATCTGCGTCCAGGAACGGATGGTCGTTCTGAACGCCGGACACGTCGATGGGGAACTGGAGGTCTGCAATGAAAGAGAACATTTTTAATACATTATACATGGTGTGCCGGTAATCAAATAGTACTCGAGCCCTTCTACCCGTGGTTGCCGTAAGAGCCGGCTAAGGGTTATGACATTCAGAGGACGGGCTGCAGCGTCCCGCTTGTCAAATATGGCAAGTATTGGCAAAACTTGGTCAAAGGCCTCCTCCATAAGGGAGTAATAGGGACTATGTCCAGTAGTGGACTTGCTACGGCTGAGATGATGATGAAGGGCAAGGGTAAGGCAAGGGCACAATACTTGCTCTAACTTATTTTCTGCAGCATTCAATAACGATGGCCGTCGGTACAGAGCGTGTGACACAGCCATTATAATGTGGACTATCGGTAAGGAAGCACGGGACAGATTATTCAATTTTTTTTAATAAATAAATTATAATACCGTTAGTTATATAACGTAACTTATAATATAGGTACCAAAGACCTCTGACGAGTAGGTCTCACCCTCCTCCCTCTCACTTTTACTATCTTTGACGACATTTGGTTTCTTAGTCACACAATCATAAAAAATATTGTAAAAAAGCCGTAGACATCATATTTAGTTTTTTTGCAAAACAGTTTTTAATTATTAAAACAACTTTATAAAACACCCTTAGATATAAGAGTATAAGCAAACTAAAACAGTTATTGAATACCATTTATCAGAATATCAATTCGTTTTTATGTTACCTTGTTATTATAACTACACAAATAATACATTAACACATTTTTAACACTTTACACATCCGAAATTTATCATTTCGTATCACCTGATAAAATCGCTCTCACTAAGTAAGTACTTTTATATTGATTAGCAAAACACTTCAAACAAATCGTGTAATTGTATAATCGTGTCGTCGTTAGTTATCAAATAAGATAAATATGAATTTATATTAAAATACGATATTAATTTCCATAATCCTGTCCACAAAACTCACGTCCTAAGTCTATACAAATGATGAATCTACTGCACCCAATGTTAACAAGTGTGGCTCATGTCGATGATTCATGCCAATCAACTACGATATCGTCTCATCTTATCTATGATTCCATAGTATAATGGTATTTCCTGACATAATCAATGAGATACTAGGAATGCGAAACGTATTATGATTTTGTTTTCCACGAGAGGTGTGGCTATAGGATTTCCAGTATTTTATCCTTTATGCAAAGTAACATCAACTGGTTATGTTGACATCGCTTTAAAGCTTTATTTATACATCACTATAATAACATAATAATAATAATAATATGGGACAACTTCCACACACGGTCCTAAACTAGGCTAGAAGCCTGTACTATATAGTAACCAGATGACTGATATACACTTATATAACTAATATAAGCTTATAACACCCAGACACAGATCAAACAGACATGTTCATGCATGCTGTTGTGGTAGGCCTCTTTTGCAGGAGGCCGCCTGGGGAAGTACCACACCTTTGTCAGTTATTCATCCACCAAGCAGTACAAACATTTCTGTGTTCCGGTCTGAAGGGCAATGTTACCAGCGAAATTACTGGGCATGATGAGATTTAACAACTCATATCTCAGGGTGACAGGCACAGTGCAGTGCCGCGCAGAATTTTGAATTTTAAAACACTGGGTGGCACTGTGTCTGATATGGGCAATCTTGATGCTTACCATCAGGCACCTGATTTGCTCGTCTTGTCACTTCACTATCATAAAAGAAATACTCTGGAGGCTGTATAAAATAACACTTTATTGATTTCACAATATGGAAAAAAAATAGACTTAAAACTAGAAAACAAGGATTTCCTATCTGCTGCCCATATGCCTACTACTCCAATTCAAGTATTCCAACTACTGCGATCACCAAGCTGCAAAATATGATTGAGGTGATTTAGGCAAAATCCCGCCATATGAATAGTAACTGTATGGCGTTCTAAAGAACGAAAGCTATCGACATAGCCCAGAGGATTAGCAAGTTGAAGTGGCAATGGGCAGGGCCACATATCACGTAGAACTGATGGCCGAAGGGGCTGTATAAGTTCTCGGTTGGAGATCACACGGCAAGCGCAGCGTAGGACGTCCACCCACAAGGTGGACAGACGATCTGATAAAGACGGCTGGAACACTCTGGAGGCGGGCTGCTTACAACCGGACTGAATATAAATCTTTGGGGAAAGCCTATGTTTAACAGTGGACGTCCTATGGCTGAGATGATTATGATGGCGTTATATGGGTAAGGCCTATGTTCAGCCGTGGACGTCTTCCGGCTGATGATGACGGTACAAAATTTAACATTACACGTGTTTCTGCGTTAGAGGTATACTAGCTGTGACCCGCGGTTTCACCCGCGTAGTCTTCGTTCCCGTGGGAATATCGGGATAAAAAGTACCCTATGTGTTATTCCAGGGTCTAAGCTACTTACCTACCAAATTTCAGCCCAATCGGTTCAGTAGTTTTGGCGTGAAAGAGTAACAAACATCCATACATACATCCATACTTACAAACTTTCGCCTTTATAATAGTAATATTAGGATTAGGATTAGGAAGTATTAGGATTAGGATAGGATTAGGATTTCCGCACGGTAGACTAATTATATTGTATCTACTATAGTTAAAGTCAAAAGTATCTTTTTGAGACTTACTTATATGATTTGTATTAAATTTGTTTGAGTTTGGTTACTTATATAAGTGCGCAAAATCAATTTATCACTACTATATAAATAATAATAACAGAACCAAATGAATACATGTCTAAAATGGGAGGAAACGTCATAGTGAATGGACTCGTCAGCTTGAATATTACGACATCAAAGACGCGCACAGAGGTAGGTAGACGTCAGTGGGTAGATAATAAAGATAAGAACGCATTATACCTATATCTGACGGCGAGACTTAACGGAATCGTCAGGTAGGTGTCCCGGAAACAGAATTTGGGTCTCCTGTGTAGATTTGATAATAGACTGGTTCAAACCGTTTTGAGCAAATGAATAAATGAAAAATTATATAAAATAAAAGGAAAATAGATAATACTTTTTAATACACCACACTTATAGATAAAAGATGGAGATGATTCATTTGCAGCTAAAAGACAGTGGCGCATCTTTAATTTGATGTATTGTAACTTGTAACGTTACAAAGTTATAGTAATAATAATAACATGGGACAACATCTACACACGGTCATCTGGTCCCAAACTAGGCAGAGCCTGTGCTATGGTAATCAGATGACTGATATACATATTTAATACTTGTATAAGCTTATAACACCCAGACACAGTTCAAACAGACATGTTCATGCACACAAATGTTTAACCTGGCCGGGGATCAAACCCGGGGCCTGCGGCACAGAAAGCAGAGTTACTACCGTCTGAGCCAACGAGGCTGTCAATTATAAGTATATATTGCTGAATTTTGTTCTCTCTTTACAAGCTCTGAAAACTAGCTATACTAATATTATGTACCTATATATTTATTTATTCCAGGAACTACGAATAAGAAACACCCCAATAGGCTCAGTAAACTAGATAAAAAGAAGTCACAGCCCCATTTTTTATATTTAATATTAAGAATCTAAGTAAAAAACAAGTTCGATGAGAACTTCTGAAGTGTGACAGTAATACATTTATTGCACTATATTTATTTTGGAAAACCGTAAAGATAAAAACGCGTTTGATGTTGTTGAAAATGACAGAAACATTGAATTCGAATATGTTTGAAGTGCTATATGGGTTTAGATTTGCTGCCTTTTGGATTAATAAAGATAAGAACAAAACATTACGAGAAAATAGTGTTATAAATTATATAGAAGTCGCAGTTTTTTGGAAAAACACAAGATAAGAAAGCCATATTTTTGTTATAAAAACATTTACAGTTTTGGAATCATCACTGTCTCAATTAGTTACAAGTTTATTTGTCTTTGACAATGCTATTAAATTCACGAACGAAAACATAATATTCGAACATGATTAAACAACAGTGAACACCAAACTCTAGAGCTAAATAATTTAAATTGGTATAATATTTAGCACTTAAGTTTTCACCGGTACTTCATGTAACGCAAAACAACGCACAAGCATTCAACGCAAAAGCGACAAAAAATAGTAATATGAACCTTAAAACATTATTCGAATCGGGTGAAAACGGATCGTGATAAGGGGGCCGCCCTTATTACGGACGCAACAGAAGTGTGGAAAGCGTTTAAATTGCTAAATGTCTGCTGTCAAACGGCATACAAAAAATGTCGTTAGACAGAAAAATTTACTGCTGTTGTTACGCGATTGCTGATGTTCGTAATACCACCCCGGGTTAAAACGGGACCGGGTGAGAACGGTGCGGAGCCATTATTTGAAGGCTCAAATTACACATTTAATCATTTTATTTAGTTATCACCATAATACAAGTTATGTACCTAATATTATCAATGTGTTATTTAGTGCCTCGGTAGCGTAGAGGGCGCATGCTCGACTGCCAATCAAGAGGTCCCGGGTTCGATCCCCAGGTCAGGCAGTGTTAAATATTGGATTTTTCCATTAGGAATTATCTCAATAACTGCCTGGAGTCTGGAACTGTGCCCGGTAGATGGCAATAGGCTCGCCCCCTATTACATGGGACCAATAACATACTGGCGAAATGTGGGTGTATCTACTATGGGACTGAGTCCTGGGTACACCTCTGCCTACCCCTTCGGGAAAAAAGGCGTGAATGTATGTTTTATGTTTTTATTAATAATTATCAATAAATAAATACGAACTTTAAAGAAGAATTGAGAACCCATCAAAGAATCCCATAATCGCGTTATGGGATAATGTTATTAACTATAACTAAACTAAATAGTCCTTAGTGACTGACTGAGTAACTAGTCAGTCAATCTGTCTATCAACTGACAGACAGATTATAGCCGAAACCGCTTGATACAGAAAATTGAAGCCCGTAAACCTTTGGACACACTAATAGCATGTTATAATATCATTGTACTGAAAAATAAAGCTTTATCCAAAAAAAAAGAAAACGTTATACAAGGTATCGAATAAGTTTTTATTTTAACTACGACCAAAAAGAATTCATAATTAGTATACTTCTAAGAATCTAAGAATACTTCGCAATAGTTTATTTTCTATAATCAAAATAGCAACTGTTCCTGTTACCAATGGAACTAGGAACGAGAAAATGCTTTCAGCAACTGTGCATTGAAACGACTCAAGAGAATATGAATGGCTTTTTACTGTTAAAGGCACTTTTATAGATAACTAGCTGTACCCCACGGTTTCACCCGCGTAGTCTTCGTTCCCGTGGGAATATCGGGATAATAAGTACCCCATATGTTATTCCAGGGTCTAAACTATCTACATTCCTGTATTCAGACAGCCTCGTTGGCTCAGATGGTAGTAACTCTGCTTTCTGTGCCGCAGGCCCCGGATTCGATCCCCGGGCTTGTCAAACATTTGTATGCATGAACATGTCTGTTTGATCTGTGTCTGGGTGTTATAAGCTTATATAATGTATATCAATAGTTATCATATTCAAGGCTTCTACCCTAGTTTGGGACCAGATGACCGTGTGTGGCAGTAGGTCCAATATTATTATTATATTAAGTATATTATTATTATTATTGCAATTATTTGTTATAATATAATTATTCACAAACTATTGCCATGTAAAACCTTCACCACAACACGAGGAATGTTAAACTCTACTAGATGATCGCTCCAGAGGCTCAAGATACAAGCCTAGAGTTTAGTTTGAGTCTCACTGTTAATTTGATTATAATAGAAGTATTTAGAATAATATCGCTGTATAACATACCGCTTTTGTACTAATTATTCTGGCAATAAATAATCTTATGTCTTATGTCTATTATTACCGAATCACAAACTTTCTCATTTATAATATTAGTAGAATAGGATATACCCGAATATTATGTTTAAAATAATAACATATTCAATACATGTATTGTTTTAGAATCATCGATTTAAGTTAAACTTTTTCATGCTAACTAATATTTAGGTAATAAATATAGATGATTATTTTTTGTAGCTGTGACATCAAAATGCTAATAAGTGACATCAATAAGATCCACTAATATTCTCATAAGTTTTAGAAATAAATAGGATTATTTGTTGTAAATCCGAAAAACTATTGGATGCAAATAATTTATAACTTTATTATGATATTAACATAATTTCTTTATACTCATAATATATTATTTTTAAATTATACCACGCAATACAAACGATAAAAATAACAAGAAAAAGTTACTGATTCGTGTAAAATTAATTCTTTATGTTATTCTCTGACACGGCCAAATGCATACTGACATCAAAAGATTTTAGTTTATTTCAACTAAAATAAACAGACTCCTTTTATCACCTCAAGAGTTGTAAATAATGTTTTTATAAATAACGAAAATGTGTAAAACTTTATACGTATTTCAATACTGATTTATAATTTCTTAGGTATTTTTTGTTAAGTAACTTATAAAGTCGCTTTAAATAAAATGAAAACTTCTAGAATTTGAACTGCCCTTGGACATTTCCAGTAATCTGCTGATTGTAAAACTTAGACGACGCAATAAAAAGGATATAACATTAGAAAAGACATAAATTGTACCCCAAGTTATCGTCGGCGTAAAACTAGGACGCCTGTTAATGTCACAGTATCGCAGTTGACAGCATCCGGTCAAATGCCGGAAGTAGGTGAGGAGGGGGAGGGAACAGCGCAGTCGAGCGTCGCCTATCCTGCATACAGGACCTGTCAGCGTTCGACTTGCAGTTATTTTTATCGGTTTAATAGAAGAATTTATTTCATATTTATAAGTTATGACTTAACTCACGTTCTTAAGTCGAAAACATACAAATAGGCTCAAAAACTAAGTCGTGAGTTACACACTTTACACTTCCGTAATTTTCAGAAATTATTTAATTCAATACTTACTATGATTTAAATTTCAAAATATTAATAATATGATACTAAAAATATTACAACTGACTTGTTAGTCTAGTGTTTTAAATGCTGCTGCTAAGCATGAGGGTTTGATTCCCAGGTCAGGCAAAAAGCGTATGGGGTTTTCTGTTAGAAAACTTCTTAATAACATCCTGAAGTCAAGATTTGTGCCTGTTGATGGCAATACGCTGGCCTACTATTCCATTGGACTTAAAAACTTAACTGACGTAGTGTGGGTGTATCTAGAATGGGAATGATTGGGAATGATGGGTCTAGATAATAAACTTTTGGAAAAAAAAACATATATATTTATAAATAATATTTTTAATAATATTTTTGTAGTGGTAGGCCTCTTTAGCAGGGGGCCGCCTGGGGAAGTACCACACCTTTGCCAGTTATACATCCGCCAAGCAGTAATGTGCAAACATTACTGTGTTCCGGTATGAAGGGCAATGTTACCAGCGAAATTACTGGGCATGATGAGATTCAACAACTCATATCTCAGGGTGACAGGCGCAGTGCAGTGCCGCGCAGAATTTTGAATTTTAAAACACTGGTTGGCACTGTGTCTGATATGGGCAATCATGATGCTTACCATCAGGTACCTGATTAGCTCGGCTTGTCATAAAAAAAAAATAAAAAAAAATCCTAATAAGTTTGTTGCACTGAATGCATAACAGCTCATATATTAAAAAAATTACTAACAAGGATCCTAGCCTCACACAGATGTGAGTTGGACGGTAATAAAAAAAGGTAATAAAAAAGTAAAAAAATAAGGCGTGACGATACGTTATAAATTTTTTTTTTCAAGTTTCATTTTATTGAAATACAATGTATTTCAAACAAAACCATTAATTGTGCCTCTTCATCTCATATACAGCCCGAAATGTGTAACAGTCATTATTATCTTTTGTCACACACTTGACAATGGCCTACCTCTGTCATTTGGATCAGCTGTCACTAGTGACAGTCGTATATTCACCGCTGAAATGAAATAATGGCAACATCAGGTGAATTTAGTCCTTGGTGAAAAGGCGCCTTTGAACATTATGTTATATATCTCTTATGTTATATATATCTCTTTGTTATATAATTTTGTCTCAAATGGTTAAAGAAGTTATTTATGTATTAATCCATATAAAACTATTAAAAAGATAGCTACTAGATCTTATTGAAATCAATTTATTACCTTATTAGGTAGTAAATATGATATAACCTATGATATAGGTACTTCATGTTTTTAAATTAAAAATCGCAAGTTTCTAGATACGCCAATTTTGTTTCAAGCAATCGATATGTTTTCATCATTTATATTTTTGTTTTTTTTTGTGCTAGCTTTTTTATGTTCTTTTACTGAAGTGCACTTTTTAATTTAAACAGTTATACGTTTTTAAAACTTACCTACCGAGCTAATGATACGTAAATATTTCACCTGATAATGATTGAGCTTGCTTCACGAATGACCTACTTGTTGTTTCCGCTACGGGAAACAACTAGGTAAATGTTGACAGTGTGGGAACTCAGTACATTATTAATCATAATATTACGCTTTTATCATCATCTCAGCATCATCATCATCTCGTGTTTCGGATGGCACGTACTGTAGGTCCCGACTGCTTCCTATAAGATATGTAGAGGACTGTCGTTAGATCATGTCGGAGGCTGCGTAGGAATCTTGGCGACCTGAAATTCTGACAATATGGGTTGTCCACATAATCTATATGAAATGACTCGAGCAGGGTAATTGGGTTAACCCGTTCTGTTAGAGTATAAATTCAAATTATTATTATTATTAAGCCATAGGATGTCCACTGTTGGATTGGCTAGACATAGGCCTCCCCATTAGATTACCATCTAGCTCGGTTGTAAGAGGTTTGCATCCGGCGAGTTCTTCTGGCTTAAGATCGTTTGTCCACCTTGTGGTTCGACGTTCTACAGTGAACTCCATTCGAGAACCTTACAGCCTCATCGGCCATCGTTCTACGTGCTATGTGCGTGCCTGCCCATTGCCACTTCAACTTGCTAATTCGCTGGGCTATGTAACTTTCTTTCGTCTTCGGATCTCCTCATATCTGAATCTTGTAGAGATATTTCGAACGTTAAAATTTTATATTTTTATAGACAAAGCGGTCTCTTCGCTAGAAAATCAATATGAATACGGGAAGAAATACTTCACTCACGAGTGGGATTTGAAGCCTATAGGGGTGTCCTTATAGGTGTTACGTAGGTCCCTACCACGCGGATGCGGAAGGAATCCCGATCGTAGGTGACATTTTCTTCCCATGTATTGGTAATTTTATTTTCTAAACTAAACTACTGTTTTCCACAGGTTACTTACGTCACGGTGACGTTCGCATTTCATCGCCAGGAGACATGATGTATTGTATTCCTAACAATATGTGCTCACATTTGAAATAATAACATTATAATATTATTATTGCAATATCATAGATGACACATAATATAAACAACATACATTCACGCCTTTTCCCGAAGGGGTAGGCATATAATATACTAGGTGTTATAAAAATATCGTTATAATTAAGGATAATAATAATAATAATATGGGACAACTTCCACACACGGTCATCTGGTGTCAAACTAGGCTAGAAGCCTGTACTATGCTATAAGATGACTGATATACTTATATAAGCTTATAACGCCCAGACACAGATCAAACAGACATGTTCATGCACACAAATGTTTGCCCTGGCCGGGGTTCGAAGTCGGGGCCTGCGGCACAGAAAGCAGGGTTACTACCATCTGAGCCAACGAGGCTGTCTTGTAGAGGTATATTTCCGAACGCACGGTAGATTTGTTTATTTTCATTGACGTGCAAAAGCTTTATGTGCTAAACTGTCAGATTATGACGTATGTAACGCACAAATATATAACGCATGACTAGCGAAGTGTGGGAAGTACCTACAGTGGGACTGGATTCTGGGTACACCTCTGCCTACCCCTTTAGAAATGGCGTGATGTTGTATTATACATGTATAAGCAATTTCAGAGCTCAGACGTGATATCAGCTTACCTAACTTCATATGATATTCCTAAAGCACATATGATGCAATGTAGGATTTCATGGAAACTGGGATGGCTTGAAACCTTAAGCTAGGTGGATAACTGGAGCGTCGGCTACCGAGGCTTGTTTTACTCTTAGAACTAAAATGAGAATTTGTTGCTGAAGGGTTTAGTTGTAGTAAATTACTAGCTGAAGGTGTGTCCCGTCGAAAAAAACAATGGAATTGTTTTATTCTAGGATCTAAGTTTATTTACCTACATGCCAAAGGTCAATCCAGTTTAGGCTACAAATTAACAGCATTTTTTTTATGATAGTAAGTAACAAGACGAGCAAATCAGGTGCCTGATGGTTAGCATCATGATTACCCATATGAGACACAGTGCCACCCTATGTTTTAAAATTCTAAATTCTGTTCGGCACTGCACTGCGCCTGTCACCCTGAGATATTAGTTGTTGAAACTCGTCATGCCCAGTAATTTCGCTGGTAACATTGCCCTTCAGACCGGAACACAGTAATGTTTGCACATTACTGCTTGGCGGATGAATAACTGGCAAAGGTGTGGTACTTCCCCAGGCGGCCCCCTGAAATAGAGGCGTATCACTACAGCATGCTGGTAAAGAGATAATAATACCAAAAAAATCTGTCGTTTACATTGATATAAAGAAAAGGGGAGATGCGGTACTACTGGTCTCTCGAAAATGGCAAGCTCAAATAAGTCCCATTAGGTCCACGTAAGTCAGTAAAGTAAGGTCGTACGAGGGAATAATATTGAAGTTTCGGTCGCACTTCGGTCTTAGGTACGTCTTTCTATCTTTGTTGTTCATTATATGTCACAGTGCAAACTTCACACTGAGCAAACTGCACGTGCCATTTGTTGAGTAAGCGCTGGGAGTGCGTACCCTATCTCCCCTTTTCTTTATATCAATGGTCGTTAAAAGTTAAATAATATTTGTCATGTAATATTCTTGTAGACCATAGAAGAAAGACGCTTGTAGAAGTCTCAAGGTAAAAAAGTGAAAATATAAAAGTATTTATTTAATATTCTCTTTTCACTATGATGATATTATAATCCACCATGACAATTTTAATTTTCTTTAGCTATAAGATGGAGTTTGATGAAAATTCGTAGCCGAAAGCTTCAGCCCAATCCTTTTAGTAGTTTCTCGTGAACAGGTTATGAAACCACACATAGACATTACACACACACTACACACCATTCCTCCAATATTTATATATTATAATCTAATCAATGTGTATGTCTTAATTAATATTACGTATTAGTTGGGATGTACTCAGAGATTTGCTTTGCTATTCTAGGAGTATTTGCTACGCCTTCGTAGCGCTACGTAGGCGCTGTAATACCGTCACTACGCTGCTACGCGTTTTAATATTTCGCGTATTACGCGAAGTCTACAATTACATTAAGCTAATAGAGGCTACATTGAAAAAGCTTCGATATTAATGAGTTCCATTAAACAAAATCAGTGAATTGAGTCGATGAGTTTTATTAAAAATGCAACCAGAATAAAACCAATATCGTTTAATATGTATATAGGTACAATACCAAGGGGAGGTTTATAATTAGACTCGTCCAACGATCCGTAATGGTTCGCCCCACTGAACCCGCCTTTATCCTAAACCGGTGAGCCTAAACGTGCTATATTATTGTTTACTATATAGCAAGTTTAGTATGACCTCATTTGGTTTGAAAACTTTTTGTTCGAACTTATCTGTGACAGATTTTTTTCGAAGGTTTTGCCGCGCAATTTGCAATTTGATGTAGATAAATAAGTGCGTCAAAGAATATAAAAACAAGCGTAAAAATATTTTTTTTTTTTTTTTTTTTAATCTATTTATTAATGAAAAAGAAAGAGGGTTTGATCAACATAGATCATGCCACCCCCATAGAACTAATCTCTATTACATATTGTAAAATAAATTTAATTAGTTTCTACGTTTTATACATAGTAATACTAGTTGGAATACCATTCCAGCCACCTCCGATTGTGGATCAGCCAGAATGGTATTGCAAGTAGCAAACTCTCTTAAATTAATGCCTGTCGCCTGCATTATCTGAACCCTTTCGGCTTCGACCCGGACACATTCCACTAACACGTGGTATACATCCTCCACGACTCCACATTCTGTGCAATTTGGTGAGTTAGTTTTTCCCATAAGATATCCAAAACTGTTTAGTGGAATATGTCCAGCTCGCAGTCTTAGTGCAGTAACAATCACTTGTCTAGCTTGAATATGTGAGGATAGAAACCAGGGTGAGCGGGTCAAGGCAGGTTGAACTGTCCTGTACCATATCCCTTTGTAAAGAGACCTTTCGTCGAAATGTTCATTCCACATATTAGTACATTTAGTTTTCACTATATACAAAAGTTCAGTATGTAAGGGCTTTACATGCAGCGGTATACCGTTGACAATCGCATCTTTTGCTAAACGGTCCGCCTCTTCATTACCGCGAAGTCCGATATGTGAGGGTAACCATTGTAGTTTTACTATTTTGTGTTTACTTGTAAGTTTACAGAGCTGGTCAAGTATGCAGTAAGCTATCGGTGTACCTCGAACATTCGAGGTACACCGAGCTAAGTGCTGTAGTGCGCTTCTCGAGTCTGTGAGAATGACGTATTTCCCGATACCAAAAGAGTCTATATAGGATAACGCTTCCGCTATAGCGATCAGCTCTGTGTGCATGATTGAGATTTTAGTATCTACTCTAATTTGAATGGCACTGTTTGTTTGTATGTCATAGAACGCTAACCCTCCCATGCCGGACTTCTCCATTGAGCCGTCTGTGTAAATTTTATAAAATGTAGAATATTTATTGTCCAAATATTGTTCACATAAAGTCTTTAGTATACTAGGCTCGTAAGTATTTTTAGGTTTATCAGCGGTATCAATATTATAATTTATTATTCGCGAGAGGTTCACATTGCTGACCCATGTGTCCATAGAATACATTTCTAGTTGTGAGCAGGTGTACATAGGTATAGATCGCAGATACTCGTGAACTTGTACCAACAACGGTTTATTTTTACGACTCCAGTAAGAGTTTTGACAAAAAAATTGTAGTTTATTTAGGATCTCCATAAGAATATTGTTATTAGGGAGAGAACTTACTTTAAACCAATATTTACCGGCGAGATAGTGTCTTCTGATGCTCAGGGGCTCGAGGTGAAGTTCGGACTCCATCACGTGGATGGCCGTACTTCTTACGAAACCACCTACCACACGCATACATTGATTTTGTATTTTATCTAGTTTCCCTAAATGAGTTTTGCAACTAGAACCGTAAAGAAAGCTACTATAATCTAGTCTACTACGCAGAATAGATATATATAGTCTTCGAAGATTTTTTGGATGAATGCCCCAACCGGGACCCGCCAAAACTTTAAAAATATTTAAAAATTTTGAACATTTATCTTTTAATTCGTTTATATGTTTCGACCACCGTAATGACTTATCTAACCACACGCCCAAGTACTTAACATTATCAACGCTTTGTAATAGAGTGTTATCTATATAAAGTTCTATAGGTTCGCCTCGATAACTTCGTTTAAAACCGCATGCTTTGCTTTTATTAGCTGAAATACTTAGCCCAATATCTCCTACCAGCTTCGAAAATTTATTTAACGCTAATTGGAGTTGCTCGGTACCTGTATCCTTCGATTCGCATGTTGTATAAAGTACAAAGTCGTCTGCGTATTGTGAAATCTGCACGTTATTGATATTTTTACATATGTTTATAGTAGCTAAATTAAAAAGTAGTGGCGATATCGGGTCACCCTGTGCTAAACCGCGGCAAGTATTGCGACAGTAACTAATTTTATTTATTCTAATAGTAAGATGTCTTTGTTTTAAAAAATTCCATAGATAACGGCACATATACGAACTGATTCCTAAGTCACCCATAGTTTCAATTAAGTAGTTAATGTTTACATTGTTATATGCATTATCTAGATCTATAAAGCATGCAAATGTGTTTAGTCCATCTGAGAAACCGGTTTGTATTCTGGATACTAATACTGAGAGATTATCGAGCGTCGAGTGACATCTTCTGAACCCAGTTGTGTTTGTTGAAAGTATGTTGTTCTTTTCAATATACCACTCTAATCTCTTATTCAATATATTATGGAAAATCTTACATAAGCAGGAAATCATGGATATCGGTCTCAGCGAGGTCACCGATTGGGGGTCACGGCCTGGTTTAGGGATAGGGACTATACTGATTTCGCGCCATTGTCTGGGGACAAAACTAAATGAATAAAATTTATTGTAAATGTGTAATAAAATGGATTTACCGTTGTCTGGTAGGTGGCTAAGCATGGCGTATGATATTTGGTCACTTCCGGGAGCCGTGTCTTTGTGACACATACATCTTTCTAACTCCTGATTAGTAATCTCTTGGTCCAAAGAGGTTCTGTTTAAAGGGAATCTTGGATTGTGTGGGAGGACATAGTCGGGAGTTAGGCTACGTAACAGTTCTTGTGCTTTATCGATGTTAACTGTATTATGTGATCTAGGACATTTATAACCTTTAAGCCATTTCATCTTACGCCACATTTCACTCTGTGTAATCGATCCATCTATAGAAGAACAATAGTCATGCCATGATTTGTCCACTATTTGACGTATAGATCTTTGTGAGTCTCGGACTTTGTCTTGTAATATTTTTAAATTATCGGGAGTCGGGTTACGGCGGAATTTAGATAGTGCAAGTCGGCGTTCTGCTATAATTTTTGAAAGGGACGCGTTCCAATATGGCTTAGATACAAAATTATTATAGGGGTTATTGTTTATTTTAATGAAGGGAATAAAAAGATCTGCTGCTGTATTAATGCAATGTATAAAATTGTTATATAGTTGTTGTAAATTATCGGAGTAAGAAAAGCTATCAAATAATGTTTGTAAAAAATCCCTATACGAATTCCAATCCGCTTTTTTATAATTACGGCGCTGAGATATTAGGTTATAATCAACTGGAACTGATGTGCTAATCTTAATAATTATATGATCGCTGCCTAAATTTTCATTCGTTACCGTCCAGTTAAGTCTAAATGCGATGTCTGTTGACGCAAGTGATATGTCAGGTGAGGACTGTTGTAGTACACTATTTACCAATTTAATACGTGTGGGGCAATGAGCATTATTGATACTAACAAAAGAACTATCTATGAGAGCATCATTAATTTGTAATCCTCTTCTATTATTTTTATATGACCACTGAATACTATGGGCGTTCATATCACCGACTATTATAGTCTTCCTACTAAATAAAGTAAATAAATTTTCCCAATCTGTTTGGGATGTATGGACTGACGGAGCACAATATACAGATGCAATGTATTCGATATATGTACAGTTATGAATTTGAACGACTATTATTTCTATGCCTGGATTAGGGTTGACCACGTTAATAAGGTTAGCTTTGACTGAGCTGTGGACTAGAATCGCAACACCTCCATAAGAGTCATATCTATCTTTGCGAAGTATATTATAATTTTTTACCTTAATATGGCTGTCTGGATCTAACCATGTTTCGCTGAGTGCAGCGATGTGAACCCTCTCTTGATAAAGTGTTTGTTCTAATGTTAATAATTTCGGCTTAAGACTCTGCGCATTCCACTGGATGATGTTAAATCTAATAATGTTCTTGTCATTATCCATCACGAACCAATCAGGTCCAGGATTGTTTTTAAAATAGGCCAGTCCGTTATATTATCTACCACTAACAAGATGATCCACTCGATACAGCATTTAATAACGCTCTGCACTTTCTCCGAAATTGTCGCTTTTTCCAAAAATATGATTGCTTTTATCCTATTCAAAAGTTCAGTAAAATTCACTTCTCTTTCCTTCTTCTCCTGGTCTCTCGGACGATTTTTTCGGTTTTCCTCTTCGTGTGTCGCTTCTGGTAAAGGAGTCATGTCGATTTCTATGAGAACTGGCTCTTTAGCCTGTCGCTGTTTTGGGAGGCGAGTCGTCGCTTTCTTTCTATTTTCTAGATGCACGTCTGCTCGGGTGATAACCTGTGCAAATGTTGGTGTCTGTATAGCGGTATCGGTAGAATTTAAGGTCGGAATGGCTGGATAATCAAGAGCTTGGGGATCAAGGTATGAATTAGGATCGTACATATTACTTTTTGGTCGTTCTGAGTACTTTGTTGGCACATACATCGTCAGAGCTCTGCGATATGTACAGTTGTATTCTGACATAAGTTCTCTTAGTCTCTTCTCTTTATGATAAGTCGGGCAACTAGTTCGCGATAGGGCCATATGCCGACCGCCACAATTCACACATTTAAAAGAATCCGTGTCACAATTGGCGTGGTTTTCTCCACATTTCGGGCATACTATTCGTGATGATGGGCATTTTTTGGTGTTATGTCCTAGTTTCCAACATCGACTGCATTGTGATACGGGGAAGATATAAGGGTCAACTTTTATCTTTAGTCCTTCTACTAAAATAAACGGCGGCAAATAGGAGCCCTTAAAACAGAGACGAACAGCTTCGCTCGGATACCATCCATCTCTTCCTGGACTTCGTCTCTTGAGGCGATAGACACCTACTAACTCTCCTTCACCTGTGCCTGTTATGCTTTTCAAAATTTCTTCGTCTGTCATATTCATGTCCACGTTTTTAATGACTCCATAGGAGTGGCTGGTTTCCATCACTCTTTGAATCCTCCATCCTTTCTTAGTCAACTCCGTACAACTCTCTAACTTCATAACAGTAACCTCGCTAACTATGTCTACTCGTACCTTATACGGGTTTATATATTTGACTCTTTCGATATCTGAAATGCCGTACTCTGTAAATATTTTTGCCAGGGCAAACTGTTTCGGCATTATTTCTTTACTGGATATGTACATTTCAATTTTTTGGTCTTGTGTCTTCGATTTCTTCTCTTTCTTTTTATTTATAGTAGTCCATTCCCCTTCGTCTGCTTCTTCTTCCTCTTCCTCTCTAACTCTTTTACTCGGTCTCGTTATGTCTGTTAGTGTATTTTTTATATTCTCCGTCTTACTCTCTATCTCAACCTGTCCTACTTCGGTCTCCGTCATTTCATTTTCGCTCAAGCTCAACGAACTAAAACTGTTGCTGGTCATAATAGTTGCAGTGGGATTAATTTTGAGTTCAATAGTATTACCGTGGTTCATGGTTATACTGTATCGTTATCTATAGCCGGCCGTCGACGCGGCGACCCAAAGGTACTCGGATGTACCGAGCACCTCAGGTAGCCGACACGTGCCTCGATGCGCCGCGGAATAAAAAACTTAATTACTTACTGATACGTTAACCTCGCACGAGTGCCGATACGAGACTGCGTAAAAATATGATTCAGAAACAAGTTTTTGCTTAAAAATTATATCGAATGAAGCATTTCTATTATTTAATTTTCTAGAATTTTCTATTATACATAAAAATTGGAGATTTTATATGTGATCGATTAAACTATAATATAATATTATAATAATATGGGACAACTTCCACACACGGTCATCTGGTCCCAAACTAGGCTAGAAGCATGTACTATGGTAACCAGAAGACTGATATACATACGTTACTACCGTCTGAGCCAACGAGGCTGTCACTATGTTTTGTTACCATATATTTTTTTAAAGACTGATTTAATTATTTACAAATCTTTAATTTCTGCTTTGTCTTAAATTAAAAGATAAAAAAAAGATACACAAAAATATCTTTTAATCATACTTTTATTAATTTTGGTAGCGTAAAGTAAGACGTTTTATTATTCATCTCAGTATTCTTTTAGTTTTCAATACAAAGCTACCCTATTTCAGCACCATCTGTTTCGAGACATTTCGTCGAACTGTTAAAAGTTTTATCAAAGAGAAGATTCAGAATAAACTTTAAGAGTAAACGTTGTTCAAATTGAGCTTTCGTACCTATTTTTACCTTTTCAGTTGGAGTGAGAATTATTGATTTGTTTTTAATGAATTGGTTGAAGATGTCTTTAAAAATCCTGAAGGATGTATCCTTTATGTTAAAATTTCACTCAAACATAGGAGTAACGTTGAACCAAGGGCAAAAAATAGTAACCTAGTGTATATCAACCTTAGACATTAACTCAATTATTAGTATTCTGTGCTCAAAGCAAAAGACTACGGTTTAGGATGGTTATGCTCTCGCCAAGGTTATGCAGTGACTACAAAACAGCCACCACGCCTATATTTTATTAGATTTAATGTTAGCACATGGCATGACATGAAATGACATTATATTAAGGTGGTTGGGTCGATATCATTTTCCATACAAACTTTGAGGAACCAGTGGTTTTAATTAAATAATAGATACTCTTTAGATACAATACCTGCATGAGTGTTTAATTTTAAATAACAAATTATAAAGTGGCGTTTATTTATAATAATCGCGCAGGTAATATCGATGAGAATGCAAAACATAACAATTGTTACTTCTACCATTACTTAATAGAAATTTAACGTTCGAATCGAAAATAGCCATACAAAAATGCAACAAACCCAACAAAAGTTTCAAAAACATCAAACAATTTGATCGAGAATGAAAGTGGTCGTGTTGATTCGAAAATAGTAAAAGACCAACGGCCATAATACCGCTAACTAATCGAATACATGGCCCAGTGAGCACGGCCCTTTGTCCCGGCTTGATTCTCCATTCCCCGGGCTATTTGTGAACCGAGTACGTGAAACTGAGCGAATTTGCTATAAGTGAACTGTGTTTTATTACTGCTACGTTGTGGCTAAAATAAATTAGTATAGTTTAAAAATATACGGTTTTATGGTATTGCCAAAACTAGAGTTGTCTACCAATTTTGTAGTGGTAGGCTTCTTTTGCAGGGGCCTGGGGAAGTACCACACCTCTGCCAGTTATTCATCCGCCAAGCAGTAATATGCAAACATTACTGTGTTCCGGTCTGAAGGGCAATGTTACCAGTGAAATTACTGGGCATGACGAGTTTAAACAACTAATATCTCAGGGTGACAGGCGCAGTGCATTGCCGCGCAGAATTTTAAATTTTGAAACGCTGGGTGACACTGTGTCTGATATGGGCAATCATGATGCTTACCATCAGGCACCTGATTTGCTCGTCTTGTTACTCACTGTCAATCTGCTGCGGTCTTCCCGTTGAGCTACAATATAGGTCTCAAAAGGACAGTAAATAGAGTTTTGAAGTGTCGGCAACTTCTTCCTTCAATTTAAGGGTCTTGAAGTGACAATACCCCTGGTTTTGCAGGTATCCATAGGCGGCGGTAACTGCTCACCATCAGACACACTGTGTGCATGTTTGCGAACTATGAAATAACTTAAACACTTTTGATCGAAGCAAAAAAGGGTACCTAAAAACAAATAGGTTAAGCTAAATCAAACCGTGCAGAAAAACCATCGAACTGCGCTCGACAACCCGCCTGCTAAGCATGTAGAGTATTGGCAAAACCCCCCTTTATGTGGCAGGCCTATGTTCAGTAGTGGATTACCAACGGCTGAGATGATGATGGTGATGATGAAATCATAACATACATTCACGCCTTTTTCCGAAGGGGTAGGCAGAGATGTACCCAGGACTCAGTCCCATAGTAGATACACCCACATTTCGCCAGTATGTTATTGGTCCCATGTAATAGGGGGCGAGCCTATTGCCATCTACCGGGCACAGTTCCAGACTCCAGGCAGTTATTGAGATAATTCCTAATGGAAAAATCCAATATTTAACACTTTGCCTGACCTGGGGATCGAACCCGGGACCTCTTGATTGGCAGTCGAGCATGCGCCCTCTACGCCACCGAGGCAGTCTGAAATCAAACTGTTAAAAATGCTAATGAAGGCTAATAAAAGTGATTTTGCTTAGAAACATGAGTACTGTATGAGTGTGTATGGATACTGTTGTTTAGGACGAACAGGGTTTTCTGTGATTTCATATTTTCAAGCAATTTTCTAACCGAAATAACTTTGCATAGGCGTAACTCACAAAATTTTAATAACCTTCGCCGAAATACTATGAAATAATATAAATGCGACAGTTGGTGAGGATGGATGGATGGATATTTGTAACTCTTTTACTCCAAAACTACTGAACTGATTATGCTGAAATTCGGTACCAATTTAGAACCTGGATTAACATTAAAAAGTACTTTTTATCCTTATATTCCTACGGGAACGAATACTACGCGGGTGAAACCGCGTGGGGCACAGCTAATGTTCTCTAAAAATAAAAATCATTAGTGTGATTTTCGTTAGTGCCAAAAATCCCACAACCTAACCTATGGACTTCTACCATGGTAACAACTATCGAATGGTGTCGGCTAATCCATTCAACCAAGTCTATTAGACGATCGATTCATTGGTTTAGTTATAATACCTTTACAGAATTGAATAGCTCAGTTTTTTAGGTATATTGCTATAAAAAGAGCATAGAGCTAAGAATAAAATACACAAAACTCCTACGAGAACAAAGTCACGGAATTACTGTAGTCATACAAAGTCAACAAAGATATAGTGAATAGTAATAATATTTAATAAGATCTAGCAAATTATCTAGCCTCAATTCAAAATAGCCTTCACAGAAAGCCATTCATCTGCTTATCACGTTATCAGTTACCCATTGTTATTGTTTGGACTGTGACGTCATCGCTTATCTTTTAATAGGGTAGTATAATATTGTTGATAACACGGAATTGTATGTTAAATTAGCGGAAGTATGGCGGGTCAGCAGGCAAAATGTATGAAATCATGTCCTTAATGAACTTTTGTTTCTTTTTTGTACATCGACATCGAAAAAGGATACTTAAGGCGGTACAAAGAACGCTGAGTCAGATAGTTTTTTTATATATTATAACAATGATATCTTCGATACTATTTTTACACTTTTTTTACACGACGAACTTTTTAAAGTTGTGCTTATTTATTCGCAATATTTAGTAAGAAAAATTTACTACAAAAATTGCATCAAAACGAGTCTCATAACATAAAATTGGAACCCGAAACCAATTTCAAGTTAATAAACTAGTAAATTAATCATAATTAATGCCAATAACCACATTTTGCCATCAACTTCATCAATTCATAATAAGCATGTCCAAACTAGTTAAATGGTCGAGTTAAACCTATTAACCGCAAACCGCAACAGTTAATTCGTGCAGTTAAACTGTTTGAAAGGTTTAGCAGTTTAGTCACACAATACTATACAGAAAGTCAGTCTCTAATTTATTTATCTTCGGTTTTAGGGCCCACTCCACACAATGCCTCGGTGGACTGAGTACTGCGTCAGTGACGTAGTGGTTACGGTGCTACTACCGATCATGATTAGGGTCCCGAGTTCGATCCCTAGGTCAGGCATGGTGTTATAGGATTTTGCATTAGGAATTATCTCAATGACGGTAACAGGCTCGCCTCATCCCATGGAGCCAAATACCTACATTACTGGCAAAGTGTGAGTATATCTACTATGTGGATCAGACAGAGGCAGCAACCGCCTCTCTCTGATAAAAATCAATTTGAATCGTTTGTTACTCGATTGTTTTAATAGTTCGATTCGATGTTCGATAGGACATGAACTATGAAAGCGAGAGCTACAATACTTATAACACAACAATCGTAGGAGCTTGGATATTGCCACAATTGTTTAAATTTTTAATTATTATAAGATTATTTTTTAGAAAACGACTATTCAACAATTAATTATTAACAATCGAATAAGCAATTGTACGATTGTCGATCACTGCCTAACCAAGCGGTGATTGTTACTAAAATTATAAAAGTGAAGGCACGTGCGGCATACATTAGATAAAACGCGAGAGCACAATAATAAATATATCACGCACGCCGAGCATACACTTGTTTCTATCAGTCGATTGATTTCCTTTGAGATTCTTGTAAAGGGAGGGCGTCCATGTGTGCGTTCGTTTTCAGCTCGTAATATGCACATTTCCTTCTATATTATTATTACGTATTTTGTGGTTTAGTGGTGGAGTGCAATAATTAATGTTCAGTAAGTTAAGTGAGCAGTTAAGTAAAGTTGACATGGCTAAGTAATAAACTTTAGGGAGGGTTAAGTGACTTTTCTTGAATAGTATTTACGTAGCCAGAGGACAACGACGTCGTTCCCGAGTGGATCTCGTTAAGTGATTACTTTATTGACCCGATAAGGGAATTAGGGTGCGAGACTTAATCAAAGACTATAGGCGGAAGTCGAAAAATCTGTCCATGTAAGGTTTCATTAGGTTTGCTAAATCCGTTGCGTTAAGACACAGTTTCGTTTGACATGTAACTAAGCGGGCTTTCAGACCAGCGACGCCGACGTGTGTATTCTACTGTTCTTTTTCATACAAATTGGCGCTCGACCACAACGCTGCGTTCACGTCTTGTTGACGTTGACGTTACGCCGAAGTTCGTCTGAAAGCTCGCTTAATGTATGAATGTCAACAAATTTCAACGTTTTCGTTTTGTCCAAACGGTCTAGGCATTCCGAAGCACAGCAACACCCCGATGTAGAGCTTGACAGGAAAGAGTAGTGGGGGCGCTACTGTATTATTACTGTACTGTTTATCGTTGAAAAATATTTCAACAATTGAATAAAATAACACTTACACTTTAAATTTGTTCCGTTTTTAAGATTTTCTGTCGATGATAGTACTTTTCACAAGATTCGCACCAAGTGGTCCGAAATGAAGACATTTTTGTTGTGACCAATTAGGCAATGACTCAAGGATTGATATTAAGTTAATAGTAAACTCAACTTTTATATTTCTGCACAAATTCATTAGATTGCTGACTGTACTCAACAACCTTTGGAGGAACATATAATGAAATATTTATTTATATTAAAATATGTCGTGGAGGAAACGGGAATCAATGTATGAAAAGGTATTTTTCGAGAACCATGGATCCTTGGAGGAAACGAAATAACCCGTAGAAACATTACTTTTCTATTTGTCATTTTCCTCATTTGATGAAGACCACACACATTTAGGTAATTCGGTAACATCAAAGACACTCCGCAATTAACTGCTTGTAACGAATGTACAGTGGCAGTCAATTAGAGGACACAATTGAGTGCAGATGGTCTCGAGTGTACTTAAGAGTATATGATATCTTTTAAGAATTTGTTACAATCCTTTGAAAGCAAACCAAATAGGTGTTGTGTGTTCCCCTGTTTCCTCCCAATTTCAGTTATACTCGCGTGTTTAGACGTTGCTACAGAAAAATTAAAAGTTTATAAAAGAAATTAAAATGATAGGGACGATACTTCATCAGCAAAATATCAGGATTTATCGAATAGGTTAATTACATTCGGTGGTAACAGGGGAATACAAAACATCGATTTGGTAATTTTTTCATAGGATTGTGTAAAATTCCTAAAAGATGTCGTTACCTCTTAATGTTTTTCTGTACTTTACGTGTTACGGTGTGCTGATTTATACACATGAGTAAATTTTAAGAGCATTAAGATTTTTATGCGTGGGTAGGTATTTGTAAAGCATTTTAACGGTGAGAGGACTTCGTATGTTTTAAGAGCACTAAGAATAATATAGGGCGCTTCAGAATGAAAAGCGAGAAATCCATCTAAGTAAAATGTTACGAGTTTGCCCAACTTTTTAAGGGCTAACGAATTTTATTTGGTAGGTGAGGAAAGGTTACTTATTTATTTATTTATTTATTTATTTATTTATTCATTAATAAGACATAGAATGCTTACAGTATACACCAAACGCAAACTATGTTAGGAACGGCTTAGAAATAACCTTAAGTTAGTTATTAGAATGCTTATACTATCGTGAAATATGTCGACATGTTGGTTCTCGCTCAGAAACGCGGTCAAGAGAGATACGGCTCGGCGTGTCGGCGTATTGCTGGCATGACGCGTCCTAGGTGGCGGTGGACCCACCAGCAACCGGTGATGCCTACGTACGGAACGTAAATAGTTATCTGGCACATACAACCCAACACTAGACAGGATATTATGCGGATTGTGCAGCTCACCGCGCAATATCTTGCAGTAATGCACAATGAGCAGCAGTTTCCGCCTCAGTTCCAGTGTGTCGAGCCCTACCATCCCGGAGACAAATAGTGATGGGTACAAGAATGGATAGTACCCATAGCTACGTTTATACGCATAGCGAGCAAATTTACGCTGGAGCCGTTCCACCATGAGAGTGTATTTGGCTTCCCGCGGGTCCCACACTGTAGCGCCAAACTCTAATTTGCTGCGAACGAAGGCGTTGTACAGCAATACCGCCACTCTGATATCCGAAAACTGGGAGGCTGTACGCATTATGAATCCCAGCGTCTTATTAGCCGCCTTGCATGTCGAGATAACGTGCTCCCGGAAGTCAAGGCGGGAGTCCAATGTTAAACCTAGGTCACGGATAGAATTTACCTTCTCCAATGCAGAACCTTCCAAAATGTACGTCAACGATAAAGGCGCTTGTAATCTTGAGAAAGTAATAGTTTTACATTTATTTACGTTAAAACAGAGCTTATTTAGACGACTCCACCTTTCCACCGACTCTACATCATTCTGCAAGGCTACGCAGTCCGATAAATTATCTATCGATAGATATATTTTCAGGTCATCGGCAAACATTAAACAATGGGCTGTTCTCAACACCTTCGGGAGATCATTTATCATGATCAAGAACAAAGTCGGCCCCAGAGTGCTCCCTTGGCTGACACCCGACCTAGTATAGAACTCTCCGGATCTGTGCGATTGCAGCTGTACATATTGACGGCGGTCTTTTAGATAGCTAGCAAAAAATCTCAGCAGCCCTGGAGACGCTCCCATTAACGACAGCTTCATCAGCAGAATATCGTTGTCTACTACATCGAATGCACGCCTGGCATCTAGGAAGACAGTGTCTACTTGCCTACCGGCATCCATATGTGTAGAGACATACTCGACAAGTACACTGTGGTTCGTGACTGTCGAACGTTTGGTCCGGAACCCATGTTGCGAATCACACAAATAAATGTCAATCTGCCGTGATAGATACCAGTTTATAACGGACTCAAATATTTTATTAAAAACACCTAATACTGCTATCGGCCTAAAAGTATTAACTTCCGTGGATGAGGTAACTTTTGGAACGGGCGTTACTTTGGAAATCTTCCACTTATGAGGATAGCGACCCGTACGAAGGGAAGTATTATAAATATGTAAAAGCGGTGTCTCCAACGCAGACTGACAATCCTTTACAAGAAATGGCGGTATAGCATCCGGGCCAGCCGCCGAAGACGGTTTCAAGCGACGAACAGCTCTACGGATATCGGCTACTGAAACGGCGTTCACACATATTAGGCGAGAGTCACTAACATCACAGCTGCTAGCTGCATTAGCATCTAAGAGCGGAACATCAGGAAGGAATACGGAACTAAAATATTCAGCGAATGCATTGGCCGCCTCCTGCCCAACCAGCGCTTTACCATCATGCGTATATTGATTTGTTTGGCCTCTCACTGTGCGCCTATCTTTAACATGCCGCCAGAATTGTTTAGGGTCGTTACAAATATTAGTCTCTATGGTTTCAATATGTTTCTTATACGATATATCAATCAACATTTTTGTGTGACATCTATAGTATTTGAAAACTTCATAATTAAATTCTAATCCAAGTTCCCTGTATTTACACAGATGAAAATGTTTAATTTTAAGTTTATATATGATTTCTGCGGTAAACCAAGGTGGGTAACAATATTGTGCCCCACTATTTTTCCTAAGCGGCACATGGTTGTTTACGGCATCATTCAACTTGTCGTAAAAAATATCTAACGCAGTATCCACATCCTCCTGTTCAAGTACTTCTTTCCAATCAAGTGCAGATACATTAGAGTATAGGGAGAGAAAATTAGCTTTCCTAAAATTCCACTCAGGAGCATACTTTATGTTTGTAGGAGTCGTTGGAGTATTATCAAGAGACATACTCGTACCAGTACTAACAACGCGATATAGGGTGAATCTTACAGCAAGCGGAGGGTGATATGCGTCCGCCGGTACCAGGGGCGCCACATCGTCAGATACATTTACATCGTTCGGTGCTAAGTTAGACAATACGAGATCCAGCATGCCGCCATAAGAATTAAGATAAACATTATGTTGACACAACTTACAAAATTCCAAAAACAATTCAAACTGGAACTTGACATTGGCACTACAAGATTTTAAGTTAAAATCTCCTAAAATAAATATGTCTAGAAGATTAGAGTACTTACACACAGCATTCTCGATACAACTAAGGACATCTAAGTATTGCTTATCATTAAAGCTTGGTGGGAGATATACTACACAAATTAGGCATTTACAGTTTTTACCTGAAAGTTTTATAAACAATATTTCCATAGAGTCTGTTAAACCATCCACATCAGTGACTAATTTCGGTGTAAAATGGTCCCGCACAGCGAGCAAGACTCCGCCCCAACCAGCCTCTCCCTCGCGATCCTTACGCAGCACCACATACCCCGGAGGAAAGAGCTCACCATCAGAAACAGAACTATTCAGAAAAGTCTCAGTTAGTGCTATGACGTCATAGGATTCACTACAGATGTTATTGTAGAATGCCATAGTTTTACTTCTTAAGCCCCTAACGTTCTGGTAGTAGAGTTCAAGATGTATACTTTTAGTTCTGTTTGGGTTCCTGATCTTCTTTCTTTTCCGAATGATGAGACCGAAAGGGCTGTCTCCAAGGTTTAATACAAATATCCTCTGGCCAGTTACTGGGTGACATGATAACATCTGCAGATTTTGACGGGACATCTAGTTTAAAGGAAGCATAGTTCCCTCGGGCCTTTAGTGCTTCCACCTTGCAGGTACTTCCATCAACAATAGTGCTCAAGTGGTCCCGCACCTGGTCTTCAGTAGTACCTTCTTTGACGTAGTACAGATGTAATAAACGTCGGCGGTCAGCAGCTTCAAGTTTAGTTGCACCCGGAGCAGCTGCTCCTCTCATAACACCGGCAGGAGCACTTGGGCGTCGCTTTCCCGTGACGGCTTTCCACTCTCCTACGCTCTCTCTACTTATAAGGTTATCAAAAGTACTGGAATTAGGCCGCAAGTGCACAGCCGGAAGTGATGTTGGTGCCTTACCCGAAGATGATTGAGTAACCGATGTCTCTTTCTGAGACGATTGGGTTGCTCGCGTCTCATTTGGAACCAATGGAATCCTTGGGGTCCCTTCCGGCATATTGAAGCTGTAGGCGGATGGTGGAAGGGGTACATGGGTGAACTGCTGAACTTCCGATTGGCTTTCAAGTACCACTACTCGCTCCTTAAGTCCGGCAATTTCCTTGTGTAGGGGCAAGGTGGCCAGGGCAGTCCGTTTAGCGACAGCCTTCGTGATTATGTCAGCCACGTGATCTTCAAGTACACATTCTGTCAATTTCGCCTCGAGATTCACAATTCGTGCGTCTTGCTCAGATATTACCAGTCGAATGTCCTTTTGCTCCGACGAGATCAAGTCTGTAGCGGCCGTTAGGTCTCTCTTGACTACCTCCATAGCACGACTTATCTTAACATCAACCATCTTCACCATGTCCTCCTTAATCGCGGAGCGTAGGTTCACTAAAAATGAGGATCCCGGCGAGAACTTAGCATCCAGTAATTTGCTGATAGTATCGATGGTAACCGGCTCACTATCAAGATTGGAGCCAGAGGGAGCATTCATATCAAGCACCGAGCTCGAATCCATGAGCAAACCATGCGTCTGGTCAGGCGAGCGATCCCGCCGCTTTATAGGCGTATCATCGTTTATCTTACGCTTGGTCACATTTTGGCAGAGTGGACAGCTCAAGGAAGCTAATTGCTCTTGGCTTAGTTGTTTATGCGGAGAAGCTTCAGAGCCAATATCTAAGCATTTATAGCAAAAAGTTGATTTACAACTGTTGCATTTTAGATATTCTTTCTTTTTAATAGCAGCGTTGCATCCTTGACAAAGCATTATTGCAAATTAATTCAAGCAGGCGTCAAGCGAGTAATTAGCAGTGAAGCCAAGCGGTACTGGCGTAGCAGACTCGTAGCCCGTAGCACACCTGTTGCTCGTAGCGCAACTAGGTACCTGTTTTCGCGCGTCGCTTGCACGCGTCGCTGGCGCAGTGGCGTGAGCGCAGTACCTTATCGCAGCAATTCTGGAGCACCGGTATCGATCCCCACCGTCGTTATTCTACCAATTGTACTTGAAGTAGATATTCCAAATGATGTTATGCCCGATAGTGTGAAGTCTATCTCGCTCTGAGACCGCCCAAAAGGTGGGGCTTGCCAACCAAAGCATCCAAGGCAGAGCAGGAATTGAAAATTTCACTCACTGTCCAATCACAAAAAAGAAGGCTTAAATTCACTAGCAACAACTAATACACGTCTGCTCGCGACAACGAACGCACACCCAATAGGTTACACTTTACATTACACTTACACCTTTAAATAGGTAACAGCTACGTGGTGGGTAGGACCCTTGATATGCGAGTCCCATTTGAATTAGACCAGTTTAAGTAGGTATTGAGTACGAGAAGGTTCAATGCGATCTCATTCACTGACGGCCTTGGTCAGGGATATAATAAATTCATTGTGATCTCTTGAGTGCCATGCATTCTGCGGTACAATTGGACACAGATGTTCGGATCAAATCGTTGGTGGCTGCAGATGTTATTTAGTACTCGTGGTTACTGAGAATGGTGTAAGTTATAAATTATAGGCTTATTGACTTTATTAATTGACACGTGGATGTCACACACTGAGCGATTTTCACGTTCTTTTATGCCACATACGTACAAACTGTGGAATGATCTCCATACTGCGGTCTTCCCGTTGAGCTACAACATGGGGCTCTTCAAAAGGATAGTGAATATAGTTTTGAAGGGTCGGCAACATACTGACAAGACCCCTTGCAGGTATCCATAGGCGGCGGTAACCGCTCACCATCAGGTGGCCAGTCTGGCACCTATGGCTTAAAAATATGGCTCTTATGGCTGTGTTCCGGTATGAAGGGCAATGTTACCAGCGAAATTACTGGGAATGACGAGTTTCAACAACTAATATCTCGGAGTGACAGGCGCAGAGCAGTGCCGCTCAGAATTTTAAAATACTGGGTGGCACTGTGTCTGATATGGGCAATCATGATGCTTACCATCAGGCACCTGATTTGCTCGTCTTGTCACTCACTATCATAAAAAAAGAGCCCAAGAGAAGACTTTGTGAGTTTCTCGAACGCGTCAAATTTACACTATGGGACAATGTTTCTACCTACTTTGTTACGTGATCTTGAAACTCTAACTAACAGGTCCCCACGACTATCACAATCATCATGGGCTCCTCTACTGTTAGCATGTAATACTCTTTTTGCATATACATCTTCTAGAGCAACTTTCCGAATAACATCATCATCATCATCAGCCAGAAGACGTCCACTGCTGAACTTAGGACTCCTCATAGAACGCCATAAACTATTGAAATGTAGGGATATTGTCGCAATCACCTCGCTTGGCAGGCGGCTTCTTGTATGCTTTCACTGGTTGTTGTGTGGTTGGATGTTCGATGAAATTATATTAAGTGCAAACTTTAGATGCGACATTACATTTCCATAAAATGTCTTCGAAAAATGGCTTCGAAATAAATTCCAAATAATTTCATTTCGAAATAATTTCATTGGTAAAATAAAACTCGGTATGGTAGCACACGCCACCGCGATTTTGACTTGTATTTCTAATCGATTTTGGTTCTCGAACCGATCTTCGTCAGCATTCAATACGATGCCAATTCTTCGAATTAGATAATAAGGGCAAAGGCTGTTTTCGACCGATATTTCTTATGCCTTACACCAGCAGCGTCATTCAGCGAACCGTTCAAGGTTAATCCGCGCTTTATACAAATAAACTACAAAGTGTTGATGGATTGACATCCTACATTTATTTAGGTCTTCAACCGATTGCCTATGAATATGTATGACGTTCGACAAACACTGACCGTACGTGGAGAACCTAATATACAGGTTTAAACGGCGAATCAGATGGTATTCTCGGAATAATGGGTTTTTATGGGGGAGCACAATTTGTTCTGAGACTGATATTTTTTGCCAACTCCTTCCCCACATTTGCGAAGAATGAACTTACTGTATTTACAGATTGACATGGACAACTGGAGATCTTTAGTGGAGCAGTAGAATTATTTTTTCATGAGTTATGATTAGAAACATCTTTAATAATTTTCCAAGTTGCTTTAGGATTCTTCCTAGCTTTATTTATTTCATTTAAATTCAAATTAATTTTATTCAGACCATAGATCCATTGGTTAGTATACAGTGAACTTATGACTATGTTAGTATTATAATATTAAATTCAAGGTTTAATGTCATCTCACATATATAGACACAATGTTGGCCATTGGCCTATGGACCTCTGTCCAGTGTTTAATCAAATGGGAGTCTGATGACTCGGCAATGGTGCTTAGTATGCTGTTGTTACTGGCCCGCATGCGGCACATCAGCTCGATACGATCGGTGATAAGTATTCACGTTTAATCCTTTTCAAGAGGTTGTTACAAAAGTTACGATAGCGAATATAAATAGTTTTTTGATTAGGTATATTCCTAATAGAAAAATCCAATATCACTTCTTGTCTGACCCGGGAATCGAACCCGAAACCCGGGGCGTAATGATAAGCAGTAGTGCTTGTGGATAACTACGCCACTGAGGCAGACCTTTGAGAAGATGACCAGTAATCCTGTTTATAGGGCTTGTGTTTGCTGTAACTAGGATTACTACTAAGAACCTGAGGCCTGTTTCAAACTGAGACAAATTGCCTCAAAAGTTTTTGATAAAATAATGATAGGTATAATTTGACATCACATTGCATCCCTACTTATTAGTTTATTACTTCAGAGGAATTTATATGGTACTAAGAGCGTAATTAATAACTCATTAGCATCAAGGCAATGATGAAATATTTTGAGGGTTTGATTTGCAGGTATCATTATTATTGTTGCAATAGAAGCATTAAAATTATTAGCGATTTCTTAGTAATATTGTAGAGGTGAAAGTTTGTATGGATTTTTGTTACTCTTTCACGCCAAAACTATTGAACCGATTTTGCTGAAATTCAGTATGTAGATAGCTTAGACCCTGAAATACGTTTTGCCCAGATATTCCTATGGAAACGAATACTACGCGAGTGAAACCGCGCGGCACAGCTGGTCTAATCTAATGAATTATGTTTATCCTACTAATATAATAATGCGAAAATTTGTAAGGATGGATGGATGTTTGTTACTCTTTCACGCCAAAACTACCCAACGGATGGGGCTGAAATTCGGTATATAGATAGTTTAGACCCTGGAATAACATAAAAAGTACTTATTATCCCGATATTCCCACGGGAACGAAAACTTCGCGGTCGAAACCGCGGGGCACAGCTAGTTATAAATAATTCGATATTAATAAGAAAATCTCGAAGTTCTACTCATAAATAAATTAAAAACTAAATAAGAATGATATGCCAACATACCAAAAAAAACAGTGGTTCGAAAATCCAGACCTCAGGACACGATCACTTTTTGTCTCAAAAAATAATTTACAAAAAATTAACCACAAAATTGAGAACTGCACATTACCACACTCTGTCACATACTGACAGACCGAATCTACCTGAACTAATCAGAAAAAATATTTTGATGGATAACACAAAATCTGTCAAGGATACCGACCCCATGCCGCCCTTAAGATCGTTTAAATCACTTGATAACACCATAAAAGCCCATTTCAAGTTTTATTTGTACAGCTTAAAGTTTAATTTTGTTTAAACATTACATTTTTGGTAAAACTGAAATCGTCACGTAGCAAAAGTATACTTAAGTATATTTGAGGCCGTAAACAAAAGGTATAGAGTTTAATTTTGGGTGATAATTTCATGGAATTTAGTCTTAAAGATGTTATGTTTGCCTGTCACAGATAGCGCTAATCGGTTATGTTTTGTTTGACCAGGGAATGACGTAAACGAGCGTTGTAACCTCAGTCTTGTTTACGGTTCTAAAATCAGTGGGCGGACACTTTCGCTTAGGTTTTTACGACGTTTGAAATTTATTCGAGCAAAAACTCGGAGATTATGTCATTGGAAACTAATAAAACTATTTTAGGGCAGTTTTTGGGTCGCCCTTTGTTCGAAACTAGAAAAAGTATGGGAGGTATTCAACGATACAGTTTTTATGATGCCAATAAAAACACAATCCGTAACGGAACTGGTAGCGAGTTGCGAGGTATTGTACCGTGATTATGTAAATATGTTTAGAAAATGTTAATTTTATTTGCTTAGAATATTTACAATGGGAACATTTGTGTCAAATTATATCAGCGATGCTACTAAGACGTGTTTTGATATGTAAAATATTTATTGTTGCTGTTTTTTATTGCTTACTTAAGACTTATTATGTAGTCAGATTGTTAAAGTGAAACGTCTTGTTTGTATTTTCCTAAAAAGCTTCAGAAATAATTATTTATTTACAAAGTTCTGTTGTCGAGTTAATTGGCCATAACTTTACTTTCTTTTATTGTAGAGCCAAGTAATTGATTCTTAAAACTTTATGCCTTATTTATGAATGCCTGGAGGGTAAAAATCTCATAAACATTAAAATTTAATCATTGTTATTTATACATCTGCGATGTTTTAACAGCAGTTTTGTGTGTCATCAGGTGTTGTATTTTAACTGCGTACATAAACCCAATAAAAGCATAATTACTCTAATAATTAATGACTGCCTCGGTGGCGTAGAGGGCGCATGCTCGACTGCCAATCAAGAGGTCCCGGGTTCGATCCCCAGGTCAGGCAAAGTGTTAAATATTGGATTTTTCCATTAGGAATTATCTCAATAAATGCCTGGAGTCTGGAACTGTGCCCGGTAGATGGCAATAGGCTCGCCCCCTATTACATGGGACCAATAACATACTGGCGAAATGTGGGTGTATCTACTATGGGACTGAGTCCTGGCTACACCTCTGCCTACCCCTTCGGGAAAAAGGCGTGAATGTATGTTTATGTTAAAAGCATAATTATCGTGTTAATTGAAAAAGGGTGACAGTTTTATAAGAACGATGTTTCAAGTTATCAATAAAGTCGTTTAAGTTCTTCCTTGTAGTCATAATGTTGCAAATAAGGAGTTGTGTGTTGCAATAATTATTTCCACGAATCAAAGCAACGCGTCCACTGTGCAGTGCATAATATACATAAAATACATTCGTGACTAAGCTTATAATTATTTCCTTTTGAATTTTTTTTTCGTTCTACTCAATGA
The DNA here is from genome assembly GCA_947063395.1 of Hemistola chrysoprasaria. Lineage (NCBI taxonomy): Eukaryota > Metazoa > Arthropoda > Insecta > Lepidoptera > Geometridae > Hemistola > Hemistola chrysoprasaria. Next base: position 10,914,570 of record OX346727.1, on the reverse strand, counting down.
GAACAAGTAAGTGTTTGTTATGAGATCACATTGGTATTTGCTATTGAACCAAAATGTATATATAAAAGTATATAGCACATACATTATGTAAATATGTTAAGAAAATGTTAATTTATTTGCTTAGAATATTAACAATGGAAATATTAATGTCAAATTATATCAGCGATGCCACTAAGACGATATGTAAACTAATCAGAAAAAAAATATATAAATAGCTGTTATATATAGCACAAACGTATATATTATATACGTATATGTGATATAAATAACATGTACATACCTACACAGAGGAATGGAAAGAATGAGTGAAACCGTGGGACACAACGCCAACTAGTATTAAGAAAGAACCATAAAACTACTCGTAATTAACAAAAAAAAACTTATTAGTAAATGGGCCCATTATCATTTTAGAGTTGACCAACGTTTAATAAAAAATCTAACAAGTTATCTTAATGATGTTTGACCTTTGTAAAGTAGTGCACGTTATTTGCCGGAGTAGGTATAATATGATAAAAATTTTGTAATGTTTATTTTAAACATAATTGTATTGGTTTCTGCGTAAGATTAAATACTATACGATAATAATAATATTTTCCGGCGTAAAGAGAGAAAAAAATTGCAACGAAGAAATTAACATAGTAATATAAATTTATGAGAAACGGCCAACTTTAGAACCACTGTCCAAAATTCTTTTTTTATCAAGTTGCAAAAGAACAGGTAAAAAATTTTTTAGTTTGGATTTCCTCATAGGGTTGTCTCGGATTATGATAGGGATTTAAAGGTATGAATTTTTCATAGTTTTATTAGACCAAAATAAAAAAAAAACACAACAATTTAAACTTATCTATACTATAAAATATTGTAGTGGTAGGCCTCTTTAGCAGGTGGCCGCCTGGGGAAGTACCACACCTTTGTCCACCACCAGTTATTCATCTGCCTAGCAGTAATGTGCAAACATTACTGTGTTTCGGTCTGAGGGACAATGTTACCAGCGAAATTACTGGACATGACGAGTTTCGTGACAGGCGCAGTGCAGTGCGGCGCAGAATTTTGAATTTTAAAACAATGGTGGGCACTGTGTCTGATATGGGCAATCATGATGCTTACCATCAGGCACCTGATTTGCTCGTATTGTCACTCACTATCATAAAAAAAAGACTTGGGACATTTTGGAGGAGAAGACATGACGTAGGAGTAGTTCCGAGGAGCGATGTGTTGTATCTCCTTGGGGCATAATATTTACCGTCCCAAGTGGATACTTCTATTGAACATCAGTGGCCCGCATTTGCAAAGGGCGTGCCGTTACCTCTTCTTCGGGGCAGAATCTGCACTCAGCTTCCTAGCCTAAGCCCACATTCATCATATGTTTGTGCTGCTTGCAGTGGCCATTAAGAATTCTGGTTACTGCATAGGTTTTATAACTACTGAGTTGAAGGAGCTCCTCTGATATTTTAGTATTGTATCCTTTAATGACGGCTTTGGAATGTGTTTGTCTTTCTGCAGAGTTCCACATTACCCTGTCCTCCTTGAACATTCGTTATTCGCCTAATTTCTTTGTTTCGGACTCGATCTTGAAGTTTAATGCCGAGCATGGTGCACTCCATACTACCTCGAGAATAAGTATTTTGATTAAATTCCTGAATCACAAAAAGACACGATTCTTTTTTTTTTTTCAAACCTACCACAAGAGGGTTCGGTGCCAAGCGACCTATTCAAATATCCATAAATCCATGTTCTATTCAATCATTCCAGTCAATAGAATGGTTTGATCAAGGAATGTTTATGTCAAGGGTCTGCTCCTTGGTGGTTATTAAAGGATCATTTACTTTATATTGTCATCGGATGGGATGTATTTGTGTGGATAAGGCGTTATTATTTTCTTGGTTGTTATGTTTTTAGGGATCCCATAAGGAACCCTTAAAGGATGACTTAGTTTTCCGTTTGTGTATCTGTATATCTTTTTCAGACACTTTTAAATAAATTAAATACTCAAGTCTCTTGATCGACTAATAACTAATAAAAGACCGCAGAAACACGCTGGATGCTTACAACCAGACAAGATGGAAATCTGGGGGAGGCCTGTGTTCCTATGCGAGTGGATGATGATGATGAAAAACTCAACTTACATCCTCTAACCAACGTCAACGCAATCAAAAGTTGATATAAAATAGGTAGATAAAATAAAAAAATCATTTCTACTTCTGTTTTAGAGGTAAGGTACATTAAATAAAAGACCTGCTCTAACCCTTCTGAAAGCTGAAATTTTGCGTAGTTTTTCAGTTTGATATAGACAATGAATAAGAAAAGGATTCTTGAAATTCTCATGGGATCAACGTAACGAGATCTTACTGTAAGATAAGTTTTGTTTTTAATCTATGCTCTGAGTGATAAGGCAGTTGTTACTCTTTCTAGTTTTAAGTTTTCTTCCTTATTATAATGCTGTATTATTGTGGTACCAATTAATAGCTATGATAAGGTTTTTTTTTCGAATTTATTAAATAAAATCCTAAAGAGAGGTCCACATAAATACAACATCAATATGTGTAAGAATAGCGGTCGATTGTGGAGATTTAGCTTCGTCCTCAGCTTTACTTCGTTACTATCCATACGAAGACATAGATCATAGTTTTTTTTTTTTCATTTTCCTTTTAGATAAACATCTTCAACGTTGAGTTATTACACAAATCATTACAAAAACGGGTAATAATACTAAAATACAACATAAACAGCTTGCAAAAGAAAGAATTGCGATATTCACGAAATGAAAAAAAAATATATATATGGGAAAACTTCCACACACGGTCATCTGGTTCCAAACTAGGCTAGAAGCCTGTACTATGGTAACCAGAGGACTGATTTACATACTTATATAAGCTTATAACGCCCAGACACAGATCAAACAGACATGTTCATGGACACAAATGTTTGACCTGGCCGGCGATCAAACCCGGGCCCTGCGGCACAGAAAGCAGAGGTACTACCATCTGAGCCAACGAGGCTGTCGATTCTTACATACCTACATATTTCCCGATCAGCTGATTCATTTTTTATGGGAAGTTGACTTTTTTATGCGACCTTAGTAATTATTTTTGAAAGTAGTTCGATTTGATGAGTAGATGCACCCCTTTAAGTATTACCACATCTTTTTGTACCACTGGTTATTAAATATTGTTCTAGGTTGGTAAGCATTTTTAAACTAACTTTAGTTCGTTATGATTAGTTTAGACTTCTGAAGTAACTAATATCTTTAGTTTTTAGTTCCGATTTTTAGTGTCGCAACAACATGCACAGTGCTCTGAATCGGAACTAAAAACTAAAGATTCTTGTTCCACAAGCCCACAATGGAGTTCCGAAAAGTAAACGCCGAATTCTATCAATAATAATTGGTTTATTAACATTTGTGTGCATGAACATGTCTGTTTGATCTGTGTTGGGTGTTATAAGCATATATAATAAGTATGTATATCAGTCATCTGGTTACCATCGTACAGGCTTCTAGCCTAGTTTGGGACCGGATGACAGTGCGTGGAAGTTGCCCCATATTAAAAAAAAAACTAGTATGTATTTAGAAAATTACATAATTTCATTAGGCGCACCGTAGATGGCATGCATGTGACATTAAATATAAACAGCGAAGGGTGGCGAAGTGAAGTATAGTTTACCTTACTATGAGACTGAATCCTCAGTGACTCCTCTGCCTACCCCATCGGGAAAAAACCGTGATTTTATATATATTCATCACATCAAAGAACACTATTTCTCTGTAGTTTTCTCAGAAAGTGAAAATAAAATATCGTTACTATTAAGCCGAATGATAATATAAAAATATAAGTGCCACGTTAAAGCATGATTAATCTATTCCCGGGGCGAGTCGACGTTGTCCCGAGAGCTTATCCCTAATGGTTACATTTCTAGGAGATAAATCATTTATTGTTATTTTAAACCTGCAATAATAATTATTGTATACTATGAAAATTATTATTTTGCCTTAATACGAGTATCACAAGGTGGACAGACGATCTGATAAAGACCGCAGGATCACGCGATATGCAGGCCGCTTACAACCGGTCTAGATAGAAAGCTACGGGAGAGGCCTATGTTCAGCAGTGGACGTCCTATGACTGATGATGATAATGATGATGATCACGAGTATCATAAGCGACGGCATTGGGATCTCAAAATGCGACAAATCCATCTAAATAAGACCAATTTCCCCAATGATTTTGCAGTCTTCTTTTTGCTGTCGAGTCGATCTGGATATACCACCAAATCGACATAGAGAATTAGACACACGTGTGTCAAGTTGATAAACTCAAAATAGTGTTTATTTTAATTTCGTCATCTGGCCAGGCTAAGATTTTGGCTGAAATTTAAAATGAATCAATTTTACTGTCTGTGGTTGACCATATGTAAGGTTGACCTTAGTGTCACAGCGTGCAGGTCACTCTCTGCCTCTGACATGACTTGACGACTATTATCTATGACGACAGTAGGGACCAACGGCTTTGTGTGCCTTCCGAAGCATGGTATCGTCGAAATTTAATACCACTCAATTAAAATTCTCTATATTCGTTTCGAAAGACAAAGTTGCTAGCTATATCTTTACACATTGTAATAATATTTTTATAGGCTAAGCGGTCAATTCGATTGAACCTATAGATAACACACACACCCTTATAGGCGGCTGTAGGTGGATAAAAAAAATTCACCGCTGACTAGTACTTCCACAGTAGCTCAATTGGTAGAGTACCACCACCCGGATTGGTGTGGAAGGTGCGGGTTTTAGTCCCGGGCGTAAGTAAAATTTTTCTTCATATTTTCATATTTTATTACCTGTATAACAACTAATCTATTAGGGTGACGAAATGTATAGGACTTAGAAGTCCTAGTATGGCAGCGTATCTCTTATTAAGCGAAAGTTATAACTCATCTTGTTCACTTATTTACATGAAAATGACCCTTACCTTCGTACATCTGTGCATATTGCGGGAACCCAGCTGCTCTGAGCCATTTGCAAGCCTCCGCCGCTTCGATTTCTGTAACAAAATAAAATCAAAATAAAATAAAAGCTTGTAATAAAAGAAGAAAAAATAAATTGTAAAGGCATACTTATGTATGCATAGTGTAGAGTTCCATACCTAGACACCAAGAACATACAGCTCTATCCAAGAGTTCCCTGCCCAAAGTATAAAAAAATATACAGTAAAATAGCCATAACTATTGATTGCGTTAATTTAGAAATATTATGATTTTTTTACAGCTACTAGGGACCGCAGATCTGTGTAGTTGATATCAATTTCACCTTGATACTCCTGATGCAGGACACCGGAGTTTTCCGAATCCTAGGTGGAGCGTTTTGGACTTTAAACGTGAAATAAGTCGTTCAGCAGATTCTCAAAGAGTTCGTGATTTCGAATATAAATCAAATTTTCATCCGCTGCTTTTCCTACAGGCCTATTCTAAAAACTTTAATTGTGACCCTTGCAGGTTTACGATAGTGTTTTTATCTATCTATTACATAGACAAGTAATTAGACATATCATGTTGTTGTCAAATTGATCGAAGTCTATAACCGTTACTTTCGATAGTTGTCAATAATAATAAAAGTCATTATATACAGATCGTATCGTTAGTGATATTTATTATGAAAATAAGCTCTCAAACTATCATATTTCATCGATACAAGGAGTGATACGTTAGAAAGTTCATCGCTTTGATAACCAGTGGGAATACAAACATAATTGTTTAATAACAACGTATTACAAAAAAGAGTTATAATTTAACATAACATAACATACATTCACGCCTTTTTCCCGAAGGGGTAGGCAGAGGTGTACCCAGGACTCAGTCCCATAGTAGATACACCCACATTTCGCCAGTATGTTATTGGCCCCATGTAATAGGGGGCGAGCCTATTATAAGTTATAATTTAGGTGTATCCGTCAAACTAATTAATTGAATTGCGAAATTAACCAATTTCCTATGGCAAGTCGAATTTTTTTTTTTCTGTTACAGCTTATAATACAGGGAAAGATACAAGGAAAGAGGAGTCCAGGAAGAAGAAGAACATCTTGGCTTAAAAATCTGCGCCAGTGGTATGAAAAGAGAACGCGTTCTCTATTTAGAGCTGCTGTGTCGAAGGTCCAAGTCGCCATGATGATCGCCAACCTTCGTTAGAAGATGGCACCCAAAGAAGAAGAAGAAGAAAATTTCTTTTGAAAGTTGTTCAGTTTGACTTCGGTAGATTCATCCCCTTAGTACTACTACATCCTTTTGTCACACATTGTAAAGAGATTGATGACTATAATATAATACAACTAGTGTAAGCTCTGCGCGTTTGCCCGCTCTTAAGTGTGAAATATGGGAGTTTTATACCAATACTCTGAAGCCCATTTTGGACCCCTTAGAATGTCAATTTTCAATAATCCTTTCTTAGCACACGTTCAGACAAGGAAAAGAACCTACATTTCAAGTTTCAAGTCCCTAGGATCAGTGGTTTGGGCTCTGCTTTGCATGTCAGTTAGTATTTAGGATTTTATAATATAATTTAGTGATTAATTATTATCGTAAAACAATCGATAGAACTTTATTAAACCAAAATATAAAAATAAAAAAATTTAGCCAATTTAATAACAAAAATATATCTTATTTTTTTTACAATTAGAATGTGTAGCTATAATAACTTTTTTTCCATAATCTTCTTCTTTTTCTTCTTATCGTATCAATGGTTCATCGACTTATGTGCGACTGCGCTATCCCAGTATGTAGCCACGTCTATTGCGTTATGACAGCCTCGTTGGCTCAGATGGTAGTAACTCTGCTTTCTGTGCCGCAGGCCCCGGGTTCGATCCCCGGCCAGGTCAAACATTTGTGTGCATGAACATGTCTGTTTGATCTGTGTCTGGGTGTTATAAGCTTATATAAGTATGTATATCAGTCATCTGGTTATCATAGTACAGGCTTCTAGCCTAGTTTGGGACCAGATGACCGTGTGTGGAAGTTGTCCCATATTATATTATATTATTATTATTTGTGGCGTTGTATAGGTCCTCTCTACTCTCTAGTGCAGGAGATTTCCATAATGATTTTGTTCGTATATCTCATTAACTATTTATTTATTTTTGATGATAAGCTCTAAAGTACGCATGCACCTAAAAATACAATAAGAATAAATATTATTTTTTTTAAACTGACCCTTTACCGATTTTTTAAAATCAAATCCATAATAATGAGGTTTCGATAAAATGACAAGTATTATTATCGATACAAATTCTTAAAGTTAAAACTAGTTAAAAACTCTAATTACACAACACACAACTGACTGTACATAACACGGCTACCATCGTGTACATTGTACAAAAACATGTTTCTTTATAATTTATTACGAGATAAATCGTAAACGGTTATAATAAATATTACGACATGGTTGTAACCATGTTATATGTTCGGAGTGACTTCTGATCTGTGACACACTAAACATTAACTTTTTATTCTTATAGAGATAAGAATGTGATATAAATTTGATGTCGATAAATAAATTACCTAGAGATAGGCACCATAATGGAGCAAGGTAGTCAGTCACAAATAGGTACCCCAGAGACGGGAAAAGATCAGGGGAAGACCGGCTTCAAGGTGGGAGAATGAATAAAGCAAACAGCTGGACCGTTCCGGAAAAGGGCTGAATTAGAAAGAGAATACTGGAGCAAGCTAGAGGAGGCCTTTGCTTACAAACACTTGGGGATATGAGGATATGAGACATAAGAAAAAATTGAGTTTAGAAAGTAGAATTTTTGTTTTATGTAGGCAGTATTTCTCAAATTAAGGCTTAATAATATTATTAGGTCTTCTTGTCCCAAACCAGGCTAGAAACCTGTACTATGGCCACCAAGATATTGATGCACACACTAAATTATATACGCACTAGCTGTGCCCCGCGGTTTCACCCGTGTGGTCTTCGTTCCTGTGGGAATATCAAAATAAAATGTACCGCATGTGTTAGTCCAGGGTCTAAGCTAGCTACATACCAAATTTTAGCCTAATCGGTTCAGTAGTTTTGGCGTGAAAGAGTAACAAACATCAATCCATCCATCCATCGTCACAAACTATCGCATTTCAAATATTACTAGGATAATATTATTATATTATAGTAGGATAGTATTTAGCAGTGGTGAATTAATAAAAAGAAATTTCGATAATTATTATTATTTAAAATTTACTATTTCTATTCGTATTTTAGTAAAATAATTTCGAAGTAAAAATAACACTTGTTTACTATAACTTGAATAAAAATATTCATAGTGCAGCAACGAAGTATTCATTAAGTATCGATAAATTTTATCGAATTCGAAATCCGCAGTACATTATCGGAGATTCTCGAATTTTGAGTATGTCATAAATTATTTAAGATAAAAGAATTATACAATTTAAGAATGTCACTGTCAATAACATTATGATAAGTGTTATTTTATTTATCTAAATAACATCTGAACTAAAATACGTGTCGCTTCCACCGTAACATTTTATGGGCATAAAATTTAATTTTTATTTTGTTTGAAAACAGTTTTAATTTATGAATTCTTTTAGAGGTGAACGTCAAATGACTCATAGATTATTATGACCCTAATAAATTACTGATAATAATTTCATTTTTTTCTCATGAGTGAATGAATTATTAAGACACGTTGGTAAGTATGCTTATTGTAGGGTTCCATACAACAAAATATAAACCTAAACCAAACATGTAAGTAGTCAATTATTTTTTCTGGTAGATTTCACGGTATTGGCATTTTTCTTTATTTGTGTTATATGAAAGAAAGAAAGAAAAATGCGTTTATTACCCAACCTTTATAACAAACACGTCATTACATCAAATCTGCTAGTACGAGTAGATAATATTATCGTATTAATTAAACATATTAATATATTAAAACACAATAATATGATCTTGCTTCTTGCCAAATTTCATGATGCTAGGCCAAAGAGAAGTACCCTAGAGATTTTCAGTCCGTTGCGCAAAAGTATGGAAATAAACATACAATCACGCCAAAGCAAAAGTACGGTAAAATGGCCATATCTTTTGATTGTGTTGACTTAGACGTTTGATTTTTTTACAGCAGCAAGGAATCATAGATTTGAGTTGTTGATATCAGTTTCAACTTGATACCTTCACGCGCTCCCGAAATAAAGGTCTTTTCAGACGGACAGACAGACGGACAACGAAGTGATCCTATGAGGGTTCTTCTTTTCCCTTTTGTGATACGGAACCCTACAAACAGGAAAAATACACAATACAACTTGAGGTGTTCTCGATTTTTTGGCACTCCCGCTCTTATCAGATAGTAAGAATTACCTTTATTATTAAAAATTCACATGACCACCATAATAACCTGTTGCAAATTCTACCGCGTACTAATACAAAGACCACACATCATCATCATCATCCAGCCGTTGGTAGTCCACTGCTGAACATAGGCCTCCCCCATCAGGGGGTTGTTGCCAATACTCGCCACGATTGGCAGGCGGGTTGGAGAGCGCAGTTTGATGGTTTACATAGAGGGCGCTGCTGCCCGTCCTTTGGACTTCATAACCCTTAGCCGACTCTTACGGCAACCACGGGTAGAGAGGGTGAGGTGACTATTCTAAAGCCGTGGGGTTACGGCTCCACACATACGTCATATTATTTATTGCACCACTGTGAACTAATTGAGGAATGTTTGCCTCAATATGGCCAATATGTACCGCATAACACTAGTGATGTGAAAGTTTATATAGGTCAGTGGTGCACGTTAACGCGTACGTTAATTAACTACAATGGTAAACAACGGCTGATAGACTGCCGGCGCTACGTAGACTGTTCAAACTAGCGTTTCATTAATATTCGGGACTGATTAATGCATAGAGGAATATTTTAGGTGGCACTGAATGTCATGCACTGTTCGGATGGACGTGTGTTTGTAGTGGTAGGCCTTTTTTGCAGGGGCCCGCCTGGGGAAGTACCACACCTTTGCCAGTTATTCATCCGCCAAGCAGTAATGTGCAAACATTACTGTGTTCCTGTCTGAAGGGCTATGTTACCAGCGAAATTACTGGGCATGACGAGATTCAACAACTCATATCTCAGCGTGACAGGCGCAGTGCAATGCCGCGCAGAATTTTGAACTTTAAAACACTGGGTGGCACTGTGTCTGATATGGTCAATCATGATGCTTACCATCAGGCAACTGATTTACTCGTCTTGTCACTCCCTATCATAAAAAAAACCTCTTTACGCCAAATTACTAAACAATTCAGCTCAATTAAATTATGTCATCAAGGACAGGAAAGAGTCTTTTAACCTGCAAAAAGCACGTATATAGTATAATTCATAGAGGTGTATTAATACAATAAGAGGTGTATATATTCGTTAAACTGAATACAATAATACGATATATAAGTATTTATAAAGAAAATTAAGGTCGTTTTAGAACTGCTCGTCTGAAGCATTAAGTAATTTCCCCAAACAACATTTGTGCAAGAAACACAATTACCGTCAACAATTAGCTGAGACTGATAACAAATACTCTTGAGAACACGTTTAGCTAATTAGATCGTACAGGTCTTACCAGCTAGGTTACGTAACTAATAGCTAAGACCATGGTCTTTTGATTCTTCTACAACGAGTGATAGCTTTAAAACAAGACATTATTAATTATTTTAAAAAAATCATAGAATAGGACTGCCTAAAATTCAGTTGACGGGTTCGGCCACATTAAATAAATTGTGAGGGGCTAAAGAGACCCATTGTATACGAAGTAGTTTTGCTTATAGGTGTACCCAGGACTCAGACCCATAGCAGGCACGCCCACATTTCGCCAGTATGTTGTTGGTCCCATTTAATAGGAGAGCAGTTATTGAGATAATTCCTAATGGAAATATCCAATATTTAAAACTTTACCTGACCTGGGGATCGAAACCGGGACCTCCTGATCGGCAGTCGAGGTTGAGCCCACTGTAGTAACCGAGTAATAATGGATTTTAGCACCGTTTGTTATACTTTAGTTTTCACTATGATTGTGAGTAAATAAAATTATTAATTAATAATAATAATAATAATAATATGGGACAACTTCCACACACGGTCATCTGGTCCCAAACTAGGCTAGAAGCCTGTACTATGGTAACCAGATGACTGATATACATACTTATATAAGCTTATAACACCCAGACACAGATCAAACAGACATGTTCATGCACACAAATGTTTGACCTGGCCGGGGATCGAACCCGGGGCCTGCGGCACAGAAAGCAGAGTTACTACCATCTGAGCCAACGAGGCTGTCAATTTCATCAAAACATTTTGGCTGATATCTGATAAGTGCGAAAATATAATCTCGTTTGTTACAGATAAAAATAAAAATATGCCTAGAGTCTAATTAGTTATTTAACACCCACTCTGGTACACAACAATAACGATATTTTTGAGAAAGAAGAGTGAAAAAGCTTGTATAATGAATACCACTTCTACTATCAATGGCTCCTCACATGTCGAAACCCGTCAAGTCAGGAGACCCGAGGCTGTAGGAGTAAGGCATGCCAAAGAACCTACCACTTAAACTTATCATTTTATACAGTCAGGTAAAAAGCCAAAAGTAGTGCTATGTCTAACGAGTAACAATAATTATTAAAGCGTTTGATGAAACCCTCAGAACAAAAAATTGTATACTCGGAGTTGTTTAAGAAGAACGATCTTATAATATGATTACCTATAGGGTAACGACTTGTAATGAGAATTTCCTTTTTAGAATTATTTTCGTACACCCCTATCTAGCGAAAGAACACACCCTCCAAATTTCAAATCTCTACATAAAGCGGTAACTGTGCGTTGTCAGTCAGTGCTTCAGTCGGACAATACTTTAACTAATAAAATAAACATGGTACCTGTTATTTGATCGACACTCAAGTTAGGCACACTCATTATTGCACAAATCTATTCACTATTAAGTATCACACAATTTCTAGTGCAGACTGGCGATCGCCTGCGCATCATCACAAACACTGATTCACTCCAATATTCGATCGCATTAACAGCTATTTGTAATAAATTAACAACATTTTCTCAGAAATATAACCTGTTATAAAAATAACGTAATATTCACTTTTAAGACTTGTTTTTTAAAGATATATTAAGTTATTAAATGTCACTGTTTTAACACTTATTTTTACGCGTAGGAATGTTATTTTCATTCGAACAATAACGGTGCTATAGAGTTGTAAAACTATCGATAAATTAACACGTTCTACACAACACTGTTCGACAAAAACTGAGTCTTGTCCCGAAAATATTTAACGATCAAATAAAATATGACACATGAATTTATTTAGTAAATCGTCGCTTGGTTCAATACCGCAGAAGTCTAAAGAAACTTTTTAGGATCTAAACAGATATGTCTGAAAACACAGCGTTTTGATTATGACCTTAATATTTGGTTTTGTCTTCTGCGATGAAATTATTGCCTAAGCGCCTAAAACTCTGATTTGGCTCGAACTTCCACAATAATAATACGTAAGCGACAAATGTAAGCACAATTCATTACGTTAAATTCACGAATATTTTTAATTTTTCGTAAAATAAACGCTGTCCACGAACGTAAGAAACAAACAAGCGAGTAGAAGTCGCATAAGAATGAGATTAGTTGGTGTTTATCAGCGGTTATCGCAACTGGTCGTTTACTAGCGTTCTTTAAGCGTTGGACGCGTCACCGATAGCTGGCGCGTGTTGGGACTTAAGAATATTTTGGATATGGTTAGATTTTAATTGAAGGTTAAAATATTTATGACACAAAATACTAAAATCTTCATACTACCAAGAGACTATAAGGTAGACCGCTTAATTGAGTCCTCGCCTGCCGTTTGTCGTATGTATGTCGTTTAAGTTCTTATCAATAACTTTTTTATGATAGTGAGTGACAAGACGAGCAAATCAGGTGCTTGATGGTAAGCATCATGATTGCTCATATCAGACACAGTGCCACCCAGTGTTTTTAATATTCAAAATTCTGCGCGGTACTGCACTGCGCCTGTCACCCTGAGATATTAGTTATAGAAGCTCGTCATGCCCAGTAATTTTACTGGTAACATTGCCTTTCAGACCGGAACACAGTAATGTTTTCGATAAAATAGATTTTTTGTTGAATTCGTAGTTAAGGATGTCAAAATTTTTTGTAAATGTCATGTCGTTAGCGAGAACATTAAAATACAATGTTTCTTAGAATTTAATTCAAAAATAAAGTACCTACCTATAATATTATTAACAAGTAACATGAGGGGTGATTGAGTCTTCAGTGAGCATGTCCCTGTCATTTTCATTTTTCTACAAACTCATTGTTTAATGAAGTATGACCCTTTGAAAACATGAAAAACTGTCCAAGTTTTACTCGCGTAATTAGACGTTCACTTGAAATAAATGAAGAGTTAAGGAACAAAAATAAAATAACAGGGACATAGCTTAATTCATCTTCTAATTATTAAGATATAAATTTATGTATAAAATCAATTATTCTCAGAGGAAACACGGGAATACAAAACATCGATTTCGTAAATTTTCCATAGGATTGTGTCAAATTGCTAAGAGGTCCTGTATCCTGTTAAGCCTTTTCGTAGCTCTACCGAAACACGAATGACTTTAAAAATTAACGAAAATATTTGGAACTCAGTGTTAGTGTTATCTGAGCTGTCATTCATGGAGTTAATTAAATAAGCTAAGGAACATAATGAAGAACATAATATAAGTAATAGTAGGTACTAGATTAGAGTTATCCTGGGGCTTCATTAGGTATCTTACAAATCGAGGGAATACTTATCTTATTCTTTGTCTAATGAAGAACTATGTGCAAAGGTTTAGGGTTGAGCGTTAGTCAATAAGTGTCAGTGTAACTGACAGTCGAGAAATTAAATTTGTATACAAAAAACAGGACCCAAGATAAAAGCATAAAAGAATATTCTTATAATTCTTTACATTATGATTTTTAGGCTAGATTTATTGAAGCTGTTTTGTAGAATACTGGTGTCTGAGAAACATAACATACATTCACGCCTTTTCCCGAAGGGGTAGGCAGAGGTGTACCCAGGACTCAGTCCCATAGTAGATACACCATTTCGCCAGTATGTTATTGGTCCCATGTAATAGGGGGCGAGCCTATTGCCATCTACCGGGCACAGTTCCAGACTCCAGGCAGTTATTGAGATAATTCCTAATGGAAAAATCCAATATTTAAACACTGCCTGACCTGGGGATCGAACCCGGGACCTCTTGATTGGCAGTGGAGCATGCGCCCTCTACGCCACCGAGGCAGTCAGAGTTATAAAGAAGATAAATTGGATTTTCGTTTATAAAGTTCATTTGAAGTTTTGATATTATGTTGAATGGATGTTCGTTACTTCTTTACAATACAACATAATTAAATCGGTTGGGCTAAAATTTTACAACAAACATACGTTCACGCCTTTTTCCCGAAGGGGTAGGCAGAGATGTACCCAGGACTCAGTCCCATGTAGATACACCCACATTTCGCCAGTATGTTATTGGTCCCATGTAATAGGGGGCGAGCCTATTGCCATCTACCGGGCACAGTTCCAGACTCCAGGCAGTTATTGAGATAATTCCTAATGGAAAAATCCAATATTTAACACTGCCTGACCTGGGGATCGAACCCGGGACCTCTTGATTGGCAGTCGAGCATGCGCCCTCTACGCCACCGAGGCAGAGGAAAATTTTACATGTATGTAAAAAGCCTAGACCCTGGATTACTTTACAGCATGTGAAACCGTTGGGAATAGCTAAGTAGTTTACTGTATTTTATTTTAAGACGAGTTGTGCCCCGCGGTTTCACCCGCGTTGTCATCGTTCCCGTGGGAATATCAGGAAAAAAGTGCCCCGTGTTAATTCCAGGGTCTAAGCTACCTACATACCAAATTTCAGCCTAATCGGTTCAGTAGTTTTGACGTGAGAAAGAGTAACAAACATCCATACATCCATCCTCATACACTTTCGCATGTGTAATATTAGTGGGAAGTTGAATATTAGTAGGATTCGTTATTTTTTTCTTTATTGACATCTTCTGACTTCTAAGGATCAAAAATATTAGAATATGAGAAATAAAATAATTAAAAGTACTTCAACCATTAGGTAATATGGGCATTTAATAGTCAAAAGCCACCCAATGGCACAAAACTAATCCAGGATTAGTTAAGTGAATATACTAGTTTGTTTAGTACTTATCCGTTGAAATACCTGATTATTACGTTAAACCTAAGCTTAAGTGATAACAGTCAGTACTTATGTAAGGCTAAGTATGTCTACTTTCTAGCACTTACTTGTTTATTGGGTAAGAAGAACTTAAAGGCATTTATTTGTCGCTTATTACTTCAATATAAAGGATAAGATTATTACTCTGGCGTATCAATTATGCAACAAATGCCATTATTACGTAATTTTTTGTACAAAAAAATGTAGAAAGTAATACAATCAGCCTTATCAGTAAGCTTAAAATAGCGTAACGAGCTATGGAGAAGGCTATGCTCGGGATTTCTCTGCGAGATCGAATCAGAAATGAAGAGATCCGTAGACGAACGAAAGTTACCGATATAACAGCGGATTAGCAAGTTGAAGTGGCAATGGGCGGCACATAGCACGTAGAACTGATGGCCGATGGGGCTGTAGAGTTCTCGAATGGAGACCACGACAGAGGTTTCTTATAAGGACGGCAGGAACATGCTGGCCACTTACAACCGGATTAGATGGACGATGCCTATGTTCAGCAGTAGATGTCTTATGGCTGAGATGATGATGATATATAAGGGCTGGTTATTGACGGTTGGTTAAAGTAAAGTTAAACATTTGTTAAACTACCTACCTAGATATAATATGATATGTCGTGGAGGACACGGGAATCAATGTATGAAAAGGTACTATTTTTCGAAAACAACGGGCCTTTGGAGGAAACGGAATAACCCATATATTCTAGAGGTGTAACTAGGACCAAGTCCCATAGTAGGTACATACACTTATATTTAGTTATGTTTTATAGGAAGCGATTCTATTACTGGGCACAATTATTATTTCAGACTGCGAAAGTTCCTAATGAAATAATCAATAACACTTTGCCTGACCTAGGAATCGAACACGGACCTTACGATCGAAAGTAGCGCTTGCGAACTACTATTTCACCGAGGCAGTTCATAGATATATTATAATTTCGTGGAAAATTTATTATTGTATTCATACTACATTTTAGTACTTATTTGTCAGATAAAATTGGTATTGTTATTAGTAATTACGAAGAGTTAAGTTTTATCATTGACGAAAACTGAACCAATCACTATCCTGTACAAAACATCGATAATATTGATATCGATTCGACCTTCAACGAACAATCGCTATTCGTAATGCACGCAGCACAAATCGAGCGTAAAGATAATACAGTAGTAAAATCGATTTATCGATATCGATTACCGCTCCATGATTCACCTCTATCAGGTAAACCAACAGGCAGTAAGTATATTACCTGTTCTTAGTCATCATTTTGGCGTTTTAAGAGTATTAGCTCTGTCCCCCGCTCTTACCCGCTTAGGCATCGTTCTCATGCACAGATATAGATCTATTCTCATGGAAATGACACGTACCTACAATCCCGTCTTTTTGTCGAAGGGGTAGGCAGATGTGTGCTCAGGATTCAGTTCCGTAGTAGGCACATCCTCACTTAGTCGTGAACGTGAAATATTATGAGTTATGAAATTCTACGAAAACCTATGTATTTCGTGCAAATCCGGTGTGTTAATAGCTTTCCCCACATCCGATATAAGAAAATGATTCATTTCGTAAACCTCACCTGAACTTATGAATATTTATACGACATTCGTGGTGGATCTAATTTCATTTGCATAATATAACGAATTTGTATAATATAGTATGAGTGCCTATAATTTGTACTATGACTGAATGATGACATAATATAAATATATTGACCTTGGCGTTTTTGCCAGACGATTTAAACATTAAGTCTGTACAGAGCATTATGAACACTCTCCACAGACAATGTGTCGCCTGGGACGACTTAAGGAAACGTAGGTTTGCCCAGAGACTACACCACCCTCTCGATCTCACTGGCTGAATACGCAGGAAAGACATGTCGATAGAGCACTAGTTCAAATTATTACAGTTAGAACAGTACAGTTTTAAAAGTTAAATGTATTGGTTTTATTATGTTATCTGGGTGTTAAAAGCGCATATAAGTATGTATATCAGTCTTCTGGTTACCATAGTGTACTATATATAGCAACCCGAAGACTGATATAGGTAAATTCATACAGAGCCTGTAGGCTCTGTCTAGTTTAAGGTGTCCCATATTAAATTATATAAGATCATTATATTATACCTACGTGGTAAGTATACGTACATATTATTATTAAGGCCAAATAAACACGAAGAACTAAGCACTAAGTAAATACTTTTAAGGCGGGCAAACACACTTTCCTTGTAAGTTTTAATATAGTCGTAATCCGGCTTTTAACCATACAGCCTACATAAATCTCTTTACAGTCATAGCCGTTTCAGTGGCTATAAAATGAAGTCATGAAACGGAAGCATGGAGTGTTCTAGCCAGATGTTCTCTGTGTTAAACTGGTATAGAATCACACGCCATAAGTACCAACTCAAAGTACAGAAAGGGTGTAATATTGTATGTGTAGAAAACTTCGTAATCCATAGAAAAAAACTCATTGAAGACAGCCTCGTTGGCACAAATGGTAATAACTCTGCTTTCTGTGCCGCAGGGCCCGGGTTCGATCCCCGGCCAGGTCAAACATTTGTGTGCATGAACATATCTTTTTGATCTGTGTCTGGCTGTTGTAAGCTTATATAAGTATGTATATCAGTCACCTGGTTACCATAGTACAGGCTTCTAGCCTAGTTTGGGACCAGATGACCGTGTGTGGAAGTTGTCCCATATTATTATTATATAATATTATTATTGATATAAAGTAACGGGGAGATATGGTACGTTCTCACATCGCTTACTCAACAAATGGCACGTGCAATTTGGTCAGTGTAAAGTTTGCACAGTGACATATAATGAACAACAATGATAGAGAGACGTACCTAAGACCGAAGTGCGACCGAGACAATAGTAGTCGCTAATACAACCTAACTTTACTAACGTACGTGGACCTAATGGGAACTTATTTTAGCTTTTCAAGAATCCAGTACCTCATCTCCCCTTTTCTTTAGATCAATGTAATCCATAGAAAAAAATACCCATTGAAGATAAAGGTAGAGAAAGAAAAAGAATTTTCTTTTTTTTTATATGTTTAAAGCAAATCCCATGCTCGAGTGTCAGGAGGCACTGGTCGGTTATGTGGGACTCCCCGCCAGTGAAACTGTCGAGTAAACGTACAAAACCCTGGGGTGTTCCTGTCATCCGCTGTACAGAGGAACAACAGGCCTACGCATTCTTCGCTGTAAGCACATATCCTAGGAATCCGATAGCAAGCGACGAGTATGGAAAACGCTTTATTTGTCTATCAAGCAATTATTTTCAACACAGTGTTATAAGATATTGTAGAAGCTCACCTTGTTACCTTTAACATCTATGTTAATCTGGTTCTCGGAATAATGAACGAGGAAAATTCTGGATAATTCCGCTACACCCGTTAAACGTACTTTTATGTACTTATATACAATAATAATAAAATTGGTGTAAAGCTTTAATTTTTATTTTATGCAATGTTTCGTTTCCACAATTAACCCTAATATACCCAAACTTTTATAGCTTAAACTTTTTAACTCAAAGCGCAGTCTCTTTTAAAGTCAACATAAATGCATATCTACGTGGGTGTATCTACTATGGGACTGAGTCCTGGGTACACCTCTGCCTACCCCTTCGGGAAAAAGGCGTGAATGTATGTTATGTTATGTAAATGCATATTATTTGACATGAGCTGCACTTAAATATAAACAAGTATTTAAAAAAATACATTGCCGTCTATTTTCCTCAAGGATCTTTAATTAAAGGAATATTACCTTACAGTTCAAACATAAGTATCTTACAGTGACAAAGCGCTATATTTGTTAACCTGTTTATGAAAACAGTGTGTGGCCGGACGATAAGACTCTGTCATAAAATGAAATTGTAGTAACTTACAAGGTATGAACCAGATATTAACAGTTTACATGATAATCTCCAATTTAAAACTGAGGTTGACGTAATCTTGTAAACTCGATTTAGGCGTGTTCTAAGTCATAAGCGAAGCGATTTGGTGTTTGAATATTATAATTCATTATGATCACTTATTATAAAATTGATGATGTTTGACGAAAAAGTGCAAAAATGACGCGTTCGGACACCGTCACTGTTCCGCGATTCGCGATCGAGTTACGTTCGGGAGTGAAACCGATAAGTGTAATTTTTGGAGTAAGACTAAAAAGAGGGTAGATCGATTTATCTGCCAATAAAAATTCAACTCGGCGATGCCTGTCAGTTCTTCCGTGATCATCATAGCGCATGTAACTGCGTCGAAATATCAAGAAACTCGAATAATAATCTGTATATATTCCATAAGTGATCCTAATGCTTACAACGGCGATTGTTTTAAATCATATATTAAGCAGAGGCCGGGCAGCTGCGTCCTCTGCAAAAAAACATTGATTGGCGTTCGACAACCCGCCTGCCAAGCGTGTACAGTAATAGCAAACCCCCCCTTATGGGTAGGGTATGTTCAGCAATGAATTACCAACGGCTGAGATGATGAAATCATAATATTGTTAGCTATCACTAGTTGGAAGAGGGGATAGGACGGCCGAACGATATAAAAGCGGGCGATTTCTAGCGCTCGAGGCACTTTGCCTTCAGCTGCCGAAGAGGAAACATCACTCTGCTCTTTTTGCGATTGATTTATTTTGTGTCGAATCTCTGCCCAAATTCGTCTAGAAATTGTATTTTCGATTATTTTGTTTTTATCAAAATTGTGAATCAGTTGGAATTTGTTAATTCCTAGTTTTTTTTTTAGTTTAAATAATTAGTTTGAAGTTTACAAGATCAGAAGTGGGATAGAACTAACGTCTTCCACGTGGTTCTATCACCTTCGGTCACATTTTGCATTTTTGGTCAGAAATTTGAAATTTGTGGGTAGGTAGTAGAAATTTGTGGTAAGTTGTTTTTAGTCGCAAAAAGATGTCAGACCACGAGTGTTCGCGAAGCCGTGACAGGAATCGCTCTCGCTCACGCTACAGGTACAGAAATCGTACTCCTGAGGGTAATTTTAGGCGCCGACGCTCATCCATGGAGGAGATGATGGTGAGTTTGCGAACATTGGAGTGACGTGTTTCGACACGTTCGCCTGTACGTTCTTTACCGGTTCGTTCGCCGGAGCACGCTCTGTCGATTTCGACATTCGCGACGTGGTTCATGGGCACGTTTGGTGCGATGACGTAGATCACGCCAAAATTTTGCAAATTACCCTACATATGTGGTTTTCGCTCGTGGCTCGCTCCTTCGATTACGGATAGTGCGGGGACTGTGATGAATTAATTTTAGCAATTGTTTTACGGGGCATTGCTGATCATTGTTGCCTAACTACTTGGTCGAGTTCTTTTCGATCTACGTTAAGCCTAATAGTTCATCGAAATCGAAACCGAACGTTAGTAAGCAAGAGGGATCAGTGTCGGTGATCATTCTCGAAAGTGTAAATTTAATCTGTTAATTGTTTTTTGTGCAGTTTACAGGGAAACAGACTTTTTTCGCAAGGTATTTGGAGTTTTTACAATGGCTGGTTTCTTAATCAATTTAAAGAAATGTACTTTCCTGGCACAGGAAACTTGATTGACTTGGAAGGTACTTGACCTTGGGTAAAGTATAAGTCGTGGTCAGGTACGGCCGAGCCCTGAAGGTAAACTTAAGGTTGACTTTAAGGTGGCCTTGACTGACACACCCGAGCCAACGACAGTTAGGTAAGTTGGACAGTTCATGGATTATCCGACTTCGCTCGAAAGACTGCTTGCATATCTGCCTTGACGAAAAAGGGGGTAGTGTTCAATTGGTACCAAGCAGCAACTTGCGCGTAGTTATATTGTTGTGTTAACGAAGGAGCCGGTACTAGCAATTTATGACCCTTCGTTATTTGTGGGATCATCTTGTGGGTGTATACGCTTCACCGTGGTCACAGAATGTAATGCGCTGAAACTGACGCAACGGAAGAACAATTTGTTATCTAGAGTGATCCGGTGGTATGTATACTTACAGGATTTTTTAATTCGAGTTGGATTACTGAAAGGGTATTCTGATGTCTCACGCCGATACACGCCTTAGTCGGAATACTGTGTGTGCACAATTCGGAAGCCTCGAAACTGGGCACATATTGCTCAGGCTACTGATGGGGAGACTCGTGCTCTCATTTAGAAACTGACTGACGGACAATTGAGAGGAGAAACCCTCCTCGGGTTTTTGAACTTAACTTTTGGTTTTTGTAAGCTAACAGGCGCAGTCAAACTGGCAAGCTGGTCTCCGGTATGCGTGGTCCATTCCGAGTGGTGAATTTCTTACCGCAAGGGCGGTATGAGCTGCGACTTCTGGCTGGCACCTACGGGAAGTCTACTCAAGCTGCGGCCGAGTACATGGTTCCATGGCACGTGGAGTGGACGCTTGAAGTGTGCGCGGCATACTTTGATGATGAGACATCATGGTTAGGCGACTGAGTGGTCCCTGGTCCGCTGTCTGAGCCGACAGGTGAATTCCAGTACGCATCCATTGTTAGGCGACTGAGTGGTCCCTGGTCCGCTGTCTGAGCCGACAGGTGAATTCCAGTACGCATCCATTGTTGAGCAACTGAGTGGTCCCTGGTCCGCATCTGAGCCGACAGGTGAATTCCAGTATGCACCCATTGTTTGGCGACTGAGTGGTCCCTGGTCCGCTGTCTGAGCCGACAGGTGAATTCCAGTACGCATCCATTGTTAGGCGACTGAGTGGTCCCTGGTCCGCTGTCTGAGCCGACAGGTGAATTCCAGTACGCACCCATTGTTAGGCGACTGAGTGGTCCCTGGTCCGCGTCTGAGCTGACAGGTGAATTCCAGTACGCACGTATCTCCGTTAGGCGGCTGAGTGGTCCCTGGTCCGCGTCTGAGCCGACAGGCGAATTCCAGCACGCACGTAGGTAACTTTCATTTGGCGGCTGATTGGTCTCCGGGCCGCGTCCGAGCGGTCAGGTGAATTCCAGCACGCATATTTTTTTTGAATACTGCTGAGTGCTTCTTACAAGCCTTTTATATTTTGTGGGTGTTTTTTTTTTTAACACACCATTGTTCAACTGAACGCACATCCTTATGTGGTCAATGTATTTTGACGGTTACACACACTGATGTGCGTCGCATACGCGCCCTTATGTGATCTTTTTGAGTGTTTCACATTCTGACGCGTGTGCTTGGAGTTTTTTGCGGGTTTAATTTTTTTTTGTGGTTGCTGAGCCAGAAAAAGAACAGCAGGAGTCCACTCCAGCCGCACCCGCAGCTGAATCGCTCCGCGCTGCAGTCAGCTGGCGCTTCGGTGCCGCCGGCATTCTCCGATCAGCGACTTTGCGCTGCGGTTGGCTGGCGCTTCAATGCCGCCGGCATTCTCCGAGCAGCGACTTCGCGCTGCGGTTGGCTGGCGCTTCAGTGCCGCTGGCATTCTCCGAGCAGCGACTTCGCGCTGCGGTTGGCTGGCGCTTCGGTGCCGCCGGCAATCTACGAGCAGCGACTTCGCGCTGCGGTTGGCTGGCGCTTCAGTGCCGCCGGCATTCTCCGAGCAGCGACTTCACGCTGCGGTTGGCTGGCGCTTCAGTGCCGCCGGCATTCTCTGAGCAGCGGCTTCGCGCTGTGGTCGGCTGGCGCTACGGTGCCGCCAGCATTCTCCGTTCCTCCATTCCTGTGCTGATTCCGGACGTTGAAGAACCTGACGAGGACGTCAGGGTGTCAGGAGAGGCCGTGTTAGCTATCACTAGTTGGAAGAGGGGATAGGACGGCCGAACGATATAAAAGCGGGCGATTTCTAGCGCTCGAGGCACTTTGCCTTCAGCTGCCGAAGAGGAAATATCACTCTGCTCTTTTTGCGATTGATTTATTTTGTGTCGAATCTCTGCCCAAATTCGTCTAGAAATTGTATTTTCGATTATTTTGTTTTTATCAAAATTGTGAATCAGTTGGAATTTGTTAATTCCTAGTTTTTTTTTTAGTTTAAATAATTAGTTTGAAGTTTACAAGAATATATTATAATTTACTATTGTAGGTACCCACAAATAGATTGACAGCAGATGGATAAACTACTA
The DNA here is from genome assembly GCA_947063395.1 of Hemistola chrysoprasaria. Classification (NCBI taxonomy): domain Eukaryota; kingdom Metazoa; phylum Arthropoda; class Insecta; order Lepidoptera; family Geometridae; genus Hemistola; species Hemistola chrysoprasaria. The sequence continues at coordinate 10,891,242 of OX346727.1, read as the reverse complement.
AATTGCTGTTTAGAGCTGCACTAATTCTATCTCCTCCTATGTTGAAGCAATGAGCTATACGCGTAAATATGCTATTGTGGGTAATTTGGCGGCGGCTAAGCTGCACTATGTCACGGTCCGAGTACCGGTATTACGAATAGGCTGAAAGTATACCGATCAATGTGCCCGATTGAGTGTTTAATGGAAGATTATACAGTTAAAACATAAACATACATTCACGCCTTTTTCCCGAAGGGGTAGGCAGAGGTGTACCCAGAACTCAGTCCCATAGTAGATACACCCACATTTCGCCAGTATGTTATTGGTCCCATGTAATAGGGGGCGAGCCTATTGCCATATACCGGGCACAGTTCCAGACTCCAGGCAGCTATTGAGATAATTCCTAATGGAAAAATCCAATATTTAGCACTATGCCTGACCTGGGGATCGAACCCGGGACCTCTTGATTGGCAGTCGAGCATGCGCCCACTACGCCACCGAGGCAGTCCGAGGCACCGAGTTATACAGTTATAAGGAAGTAATATTTACTTAAGAGCGTACGCGGCCTTTAAGGAATAAAAACACCATATCTATGTTTTGTATTCCCCTGTATCCTCCAAATAATAATAACCAATTCTATTAATTTATATCCTGATATTTTTACAGTGAAGTAAACTATCATGTCCCTGCGTCATTTCTCTGATAAACTCTCGTTTTTTTCCTAGTAAACTCCCAATAATCCAAGTATCACTTACAAGTATCACGTGATTGGACGTTCCCCACAAAAAAATTAAAGTTTATACAAGAAAATAAAATTTAAGGGACATAGTTCACTTCATCTTCAAAATATCAGGATAGCAATTTAATGTATCAAAGAGATTTACTATATTCGGAGGAAACAGGGGATTAACATGGCATGGATTTGGTAAGATTGTGTCAAATTGCTAAGAGGCCGCCTTTCCTGTTAATCCGCTCTCCTTTGCACGATATCCTCAGTCGCTCTAGCTTGCATAAACTCAGTTAAATCTCGGTGGGCCGGAAGGCTCACTGACCTATTTGCATAACCGAGATGAGCCAAACATTAGCTTCTTTATTTACACTGCTAGATATAACTTTATGGGTTGAGCGAAAATGTGGTTTCGCAACTGATTGCTTCACAAGTTTTCTTTTCAATTCTATTGATTTATCATCTCAGCCGTTGGTAATCCATTACTGAACATAGGCCTGCGCCATAAAAGGGGGTTTTGTCAATACTCGACACGCTTGGCAGGCAGGTTGTCGAGCGCAGTTCAATGGTTTTTTGCAAAGGAGGCTGCTGCCCGTCCTCTGGATCTGTTAACCCTTAGCCGGCTCTTACGGCAACCACGGGTAAAGAGGGTGGAGCACTATTCTAAAGCCGGTAACTCCACGGCGGCTATTCTATTGATTGGGAGTTTGTAAATCCGTTTAGCTCCATTATTTCAATACAACAATCCATCATATTTTGGAAGTACCGTTTGACGTTTATTTTGCCTTGTTTGAAGGATTTGAGTTGCAATTTAGTAACAAAGAATTGTACACTTTGTCATAAAATTCATAATTCCATAGTTTTACGGCGAAGTTTTTGAAATTGTGTAAGTTAAAGGTCGCGTCACGGTTTAATAGCGCTGACCTTGAATGCGTAGAAATCGATTTTTAGATCATGCGTAGAAATCGATTTTTAGATCCGTTAGGACTTTTTAGACCAATACACCAGCGCAAAGCACTTTTGTCGAGCGCTTTTAAACCGTGACGCGACCTGTAAAGCTTATGCAAAGTTATTGAAAGTATGAAACGTCAAATGGTACTTCTTACGTTTGATGTATTGTAGTTCGTTCCATTTCTGCAAAGCTCCTTAAAGTGTCGATATATCTATCACCTAGCAGTTACCTTAAAAACAGTGTTTCTACTATTTATCTAATAAAAAAATAGCCCAAAACGAAATAAGGCCTGTGAGAGCATTTGTACACGGCGTTTTTCATCATCGCCGGATAAGCGCGTATCACGAACGTGAGTTTACGGCGATACTCTTACTTACCCATAAGCTATTCGCCCATCTAGAAATGCAAGAAAACAAATTTATATTTTAAAAAACAACCTGTTTTATTGAGATAAAACATAAGCACTAAGTGTCATTAAATTTAAACTGGTTTTAAAATATTCAAGTCATTACCAACTCAGCGTTTGAACAGAGCGGACGTGCCTCCGCTTAAATAAACTAACATTTACATAATTTAATTTGCGAAGCGCTTTCAAATTCAATTTGCACAAAAATGCCCTTTGTCACATTGTATGCAATTCAGCGGTCGGACATTTATTAGCTGGCAACATAAACTAGTAGATAATAGGGATGCTTGTGAGAATTTACGGCTCAAAAAAAACTGTCTGGTCTGAAGGGCAATGTTACCAGCGAAATTACTGGGCATGACGAGTTTCAACAACTAATATCTCAGGGTGACAGGCGCAGTGCAGTGCCGCGCAGAATTTTTAATTTTAATACACTGGGTGGCACTGTGTCTGCTATGGGCAATCATGATGCTCACCATCAGGCACCTGATTTGCTCGTCTTGTCACTCTCTATCCAAAAAAAAAAAAAAAAAATCTGAGTAAAAGTTGAAATCAATATGTTTTGGTAATGTTATTTATATTTATTATATATTTTTGTTTTTTCTCGCAAAAATTACATTTAACTCATAATATTAAAACGATATAGATCTACCAAAACAGATTAAAATGAACTATAGCCGGCAATAAATGTCTAGAGATGACAGCGAGAACTTGATAATAATTTAATGATAATTCCATTTTATTTTTCTTCTCCGTTGAGATATTCTGTTAAAATGATCTTATTTTGAACACTCTCAGAGTGCCATTTATTATTCATTTTCCATTATCTATTGTGGATGTAGATATTTTTTGCTGTAATGATATTTACGAGTTGTTTTAATAATTTAGTTAAATTAGAAAAATAAAATTGTTTCACAAATTTTAAAAAATTAAAGTGGCCAGCATTCTGGCTACTTTTCCCTCCTCTAAGGGCTTAGCAGATCTAGATTTTTAGTTAGGTATGTACATTTTTGTAGTCTAGGGCATATACGAGTATGGCAAACATAATCCTTAATTTTAATTTTACGGATTTTTACGGATGGTCCCATCCCAAAGTAAAATACTTCTCATACAAATTCATGGGACCTCGTGGGGGAACGCCATAAAGCATGGTGCCCGTGACGTTTTTACGATCCACCATGACTGGAGGAAAGCTCTATTTTATGTCTGTTTAAAATTCTTGCTTGGAGATGAAATGTTTAGAGTCCCGGTGATGATGTGGTTAGGAGTCAAAACCCACCAGATCCTTAGAATATTCTCACGTAAATAGATTTTTTTAAATAAGACATTATGATATTTTACTGAGAGATGGAAAGGAATCGAAATTCCCACGGAAACGAAGGAAATTACGCTGGTAAGTAAAATTAATGTCTCAACAGTGCCCTCATCATCATCTCAGCCATAGGACGTCTACTGCTGAACATAGGCCTCCCCCATAGATTTCCATCCAGTCCGGTTGTAAGCAGCCTGCCTCCAGCGTGTTCTTGCCGTCCTTATTAGATCGTCTGTCCATCTTGTGGGTGGACGTCCTAAGGTAACAGTGCCCTCCAACGGTGGAAACTAAAAACATACATATTTTAGGGTTATGTTGTACGCCTAAGGGCCCGCGAGGTGGCGCGTGCGTGTTTCCGCGCGCCCCTTGGTAGGGTTGGATGAAGGTATCCCTTGGAAGGAATACCTTCACCCCACCGTGGCGGGGTCCTCCTCGGAGGACCAAACGCCGTTGGGGCTGCGGATGAGTGCTTCGGCGTGCCCGCAGCCCCGACATAAGGCGTCGCTGAGGAACACCCCGGGGTTTTTTAGTGGGTATACCGTAGGGGCCAGTGTGCCGTCCGGGAGTCCCACATAACCACCCGTCGCTCCCCCAGGCGCGGGTGGTATACATCAAGCATTTTCCCCCGAGGAGAAAAAAAAATAAAGGGTTATGTTGTATAATATACCTACGTTAAATAACTTTCTTTTATTTAATTGTTGAAGTCTCACCAAATCTCTCATTATTTTTTGTTAGTTTTGTTTACTTTTTTTTTAAATAAATGTGTGTGTGTGGGTTTATACCCTTAAGTGGGTTTTATTGTGTATTTTGTCCTTTACCACATTCTTAAAGGATATTAAAATAGTGTTGGGATGCCATGTTAAATATTGGTTAAGTTAACAAAATTGAACACAACTTACTGTTTGGATTTTTATGTATCATAATATCACATATTATAAGTAGATAAATATATAATAATAATATGGAACAACTTCCACACACGGTCATCTGGTCCCAAACTAGGCTAGAAGCCTGTGTACTATGGTAACCAGATGACTGATATACATACTTATATACGCTTATAACACCCTGACACAGTTCAAATAGACATGTTCAAGCACACAAATGTTTAACCTGGCCGGGGATCGAACCCGGGTCCTGCGGCACCGAAAGCAGAGTTGCTACCGTCTGAGCCAACGAGGCTGTCATTATGTATTATAAATATATCGTTATTTTTTATTTCATATAAGCATTTATTATTGTATATGTATGTATGCTTATGTCATTAGTTACAAAACAAATTTTATCTTTCTGTCTGTCATTGCAAACAAAAAACATTCCTAAAGGAATATCCAATAACACTTTTTCTTGACCTGGGGATCGAACACGGCACACTTGCGACCACTACGCCGCGTCAATAAGGTAGTAATTTACATGTAGTCACCAAATATGACAAGAAAACCGAGACAAATAGAAACAGCGTCACTGATTTGACCTACATTTTTGTATGCCCTTGTGCAAAAGAAATACAATACCTTATTACTAGATATAAACTCTGTAGGCAGAACTTGATCAAAGGACATTGTCTGCAAATAATGTCTCGAAGGTTTTTGATGATTTTCTTCTATTAAGACAAAGGATCTTGTTCGTCAAAAGGTTGCCCTGAGGCATCGAACAGTAGAACTATGTCAAAGTGGTTTCCCGTAACGCTACTCTTGGGCTCAATAATTTGTCTTATTCCAAAAATCCTGCGAAAGGGATTTCTAGACTTTTTTTTATGATAGTGAGTGACAAGACGAGCAAATCTGGTGCCTGATGGTAAGCATCATGATTGCCCATATCAGACACAGTGCCACCCAGTGTTTTAATATTCTAAATTCTGCGCGGCTCTGCACTGCGCCTGTCACTCTGAGATATTAGTTGTTGAAACTCGTTATGCCCAGTAATTTCGCTTGTAACATTGCCCTTCAGACCGGAGCACAGTAATGTTTTCACATTACTTCTTGGCGGATGAATAACTGGCAAAGGTGTGATTCTTCCCCAGGCGACCACCTGCAAAAGAGGCCTACTTACTACTACAAAAATTACTTTACAACTTTTGGGTTTCTACTTTGTCTAAGTTCAATGGTGTGTCTATTGACTGTCGGTGGATTGTTAGTTGAGTGTTAATGGAACATAATATAACATCGCGCCTTTTTCTCAAAGGGGTGGGCACGACAGCATATGAAAATCCCATAGTAAGTACATCCAAACATCAGTCATCAGTTTTTCAGTCTCATGTACCTTAACCATATACCATAATGTACCATGGGTACATACCAATACCATATCTATAGGTATTTAGATAGGTATATATAAGTGGGTTCCTACCTGTGTAATTCGTTATTAGAAATAAGTTCTAAAAGTGTGTGTTTTTGATAATATTCAATAAACTTTATTATTATATTATATTACATGGGACCATCTACCGGTTCTAGACTAATAAAAAAATCCAATAACACCTTTTGCCTGAACTGGGGATCGAACCAAGGACATAATGATCGGCGGTAGCGCTAGGGAAACAGTACGCCACTGAGGCACTATTAAACTTAAAAAAATAGTAAAGTACAGACAAGTAATCTCTCGAAATTGGTATATTTATAGGTAGTTTCGAATAATTGCCCTTGGAGTATAATTTCAAGAAAACGCAAGAGAAAATTGCTTTTTTAATTCATTTAGTAAATTGAAAGCTATTATTTGTAAAAGTCTAAACATGTTACCGCGCCGCGCCGTGGGCGTATAATTTTGCAAATAGGTGAGTATTCATAGACAAGAATTATTTAAGTTGAATGCATACTCCTGGTAGAACAGCGAGGCGCAGATCCAAAATACGTGGATAACACTGAAGTTTTTAGGATAGGAAAGCAGCCGATGAAAAACGTATTTAAATTTCTCGTATAGGGAACTAGTTGGGCATCTGTTATTTGTATTAAACTCAAAGATCTGATAGGTCAAAGATGAACACAGTCAGAAAAACGCCGTATATATTAGCATTTTTACTCGAACTGGGAATCGATCCCAGGACCTTCTTAGCTTAACGAGCCTAATATATACAGATACTAATATCAGCGACATGGCTTTCTCTATGGAAATTTTAGATTTCTATCTACCTTACAGTGGGCTCAGCCTCTACTTTACGGTGAGGTGCACACCCTCTTAAACATAAATTTTCGTTTTCAAACGAAGAAAGTGGCGTAGCACTATCATTTTACGACCTTTTCTCGCCTGGACGATGGCATAAAATAGATAATACAGAAGGCAGGCAGCAATAATACGCACGCACACTTATTTGGGAAACACGGAAAATCAATGAACTCGTAGCAGCCAGGACATGGTTTTTACCGTGACTTGGTTCAGCACTGCAGGCACAGTTACCAAAGGACAATAAATTAAAAACGAGACAGCAGACATGGATTGTTCGGGCATATGTATAAACTTAGTATATGCATAATGTAGGGTCCATAGCTAGGATACCTGTACAAAACGCTTCCAATCCCAAAAACAATCCCAAACATACAGCGCCATCTATTAGTTCCTTGCTCTAAGTAGGAAAATATGCAGTAAAATTATTAAATTGTCATAACTTTTGATTGCGTTAACTTGAAGTATGATTTTTTTACAGCCACAAGAGACCGCAGATCTGAGTAGTGAATATCAATTTCAACATGTGTCTTGAGAGACGGACAGATGTAAATGATCGACGCATACATTTTCTATTGAAATTTATAAGTTTTTCGCGCTACTCGATGGCCGCGGCGTCATAAATGGTGCCCCTTCAAGTATATCAAGGTCAATCTTCAGGTAGTCAATATAAATCGAAAATATGATTGGGCCGACCTTCTGAAAATTTCTATTGAGTGTCGATGGTCAGTTCTATCTACCTTTCTTTATAAGATCTACGAACAGTGGCCATATTTGGCAAATGTTTTGATAGAAAAGGCCATATTTGGCAACGGCGAAATAGAATTGTGGTTTGTTTGAATTTAAAGTTCAATTTGCTTTAGAACTCGTTTGAAAGTTTGTTTACATATTTGGAGTTAATTTTGAGAATTTCAATTAGAGCTTTACAAGTTGAGTTTAGTTCACTGGAGTAATTTAACTTTATCAAGCTTACTTATTTTTAACATATTCATATCAAAATAATAATATTTCTCGAGTTTTCGCACTTTTAAATTACTTTTCGTAAGGTACTATCGTGTTGGAAATTTACATGTACATACATTCACGCCTATCTCCCTAAGGGGTAGGCAGAGGTGTACCCAGGACTCAGTCCCATTAAGATACACCCACATTTCGCCAGTATGTTATTGGTCCCATGTAATAAGGGGCGAGCCTATTGCCATCTACCGGGCACAGTTATTGAGATAATTCCTAATGAAAAAATCCAATATTTAACTTTTTGCCTGACCTGGGGATCGAACCCGGGACTTCTTGATTGGAAGTCGAGCATGCGCCCTCTACGCCACCGAGGCAGTCGGAAATTTAGGGCATAGATTAAATTTTTACTTATATTGTTTGCCTGTCAACCATTTCACAGGAAACCAGATAATTTATTTGTTAAATTTCAGAGGATGTCCTAAATAGCAAATAGATTTTAAGTGCTTTTTCAAAGAGTTGAAAAAAATTACTTTTATTACGTCAGAAGCTTGAGTTCGTTATATAAAAATAACCTTTACTTTTCGCTTCAATTGTACTCTTACTTATTTTAAAACATATTAAGAATTCGTGAGACAGTGTCTTGCAGTGACTTCTTTTTGAAACTATGAATTTAATAACTTGACTGTACTATTTCATCATCATCATCATCAGCAGCATAGAACGCCATAAACTATTCTTATGGGGAAATTTTGCCGTAATCACCACGCTTGTGCGGTTTAGTGATCGCAGTAGTTGGAATACTTGGTGCCGGAGACTTGGGTACTCAGTCCTACTTCTCTGTGCTGTTAAAAAGCACACATTTCCTAACAAACCGAAAGACAGAAGTGGGTGAAACGATCTCAAAGTGTTCCGACGCCGAAAAAAGCGTTCGCATTGCGATATCGATGCGGCCAATTTACTCATTTAATCAATTAATAACCGCCACATTTGGTCACAGTTTCGCGGCCGTACAAAGTTTTTGTGTGGCCAATATGCCACATATGGCAAATACATCTTGAGCATTTGGGCCAACCGTGGCATGCTTTCGCTTCTCAGAAATACATTTTGCTTTTCAATTTTTATACAAGGTCTCACAAAAAAGTGTAGTGATAAATAATCGTTAAATTATCTGTCAAAATGAACAATAGTTGAATTAAGAGAATTTCAGGATTTGATCCTAAAAAAATAAGCTGATCGGTCAGTATGTGTTAACATGTCTAATTTTATTTTTGATCAAACATTGAATTATTTTTCTCCTTCCGCTTATCTACACCTACAGTTTCATGGGTAGACTATATTATTAATCTCAAATTTCAGTACAATGTAAAAAACCTACGTTTTTAACATGTGAACAAATCCCTTGGGAGTTCTAACTCACCTTCACCGCCATCTAGCGCGGTTTTGGTTAGATTGATGGATAGATGTTTTTTACTCTTTCACGCCAAAACTACTGAACAGCTTGGGCTGAAATTTCGTGTGCGGGTACATACACACATAGGGTACTTTATATCTCGATATTCCCACGGGAACGATTTCTACGCGGGTGAAACCGCGGGGCATAGCTAGTAATCTATAAACCAATAGTAGATTGTTGATACAAAGGGTTACGAAGACCCATTGTATAACAGGTAGTAGCCCTGAGCTTTAGCGAAGGAGTAAAAGGCAGGCTTCTAGCCTAGTTTGGGACCAGATGATCGTATGTGGAAGTCGTAAAAAAAAAAAAAAGAGAAACAGAGGTATTACATAATGCGACGTGTGTTAGTTACATTTTACCACAGAACAGATAAGTTCTGTACTGTACTACGTATAGAATGGACACTGCATCATCCGCCCACCAATCGGACCTTCCTCACCCCGCGAGCTAGATTGAGCTCTCCACGAGCCCAGTTTCGCTGGGAAATCACCTCACGCACACTTACGCGTATAAAAATCTCCATGTGTGCAGAGCCTGTGTAGTAGGTAGTTATATTGTGACTCATGTATGGGAATTGAGTCGAGTACCCGGGGTGTGACTTGACTTTTTGATTTTGAGTAAATAAAATTAATAGTTTCATCAAAAAATTTTGGCTATAATATCGTATACGCCAAAAAAATTGATTTCGTTGGTAACAGACAAAAATTAAAAAGAAATTTACTTTGTCCCCTAGAGGTTGAAAAGTTGTTTTAGCCCCGCTCAGAGGTATGCAACAATAGCAAGTAACAATAGCAAGTTCACGATGAGTGAAAAATATATACACAGATCACAGAAGGTGCAATTATACCTTTTTGAAACTTGGTCGGTATCATGACTCTAAATGTACACATTTTTACTTATGTTACAATTTTTACACGAAATTTCTTAATCTCTCACTGAACGGGCGCTTAGGACGCGACGGTGAATTATTGTGCTACTTCTTTGAATACACTTCATTCTTCATTGTGGATATCGAATTACTGAAGTAACGAATGTGTTTGCGTAAGTCGCTTGGCTTGAGTCATGTGTAGCCGGTGTTTTATATTTTAAAAGTTTTTAAGATTTTTTTAAAATCTAATAACATAACATACATTCACACCTTTTTTCCCGAAGGGGTAGGCAGAGGTGTACCCAGAACTCAGTCCCATAGTAGGTACACCCACATTGCGCCAGTATGTTATTGGTCCCATGTAATAGGAAGCGAGCCTATTGCCATCTACCGGGCACAGTTCCAGACTCCAGGCAGTTATTGAGATAATTCCTAATGGAAAAATCCAATATTTAACACTTTGCCTGACCTGGGGATCGAACTCGGGACCTCTTGATTGGCAGTCGAGCATGCGCCCTCTACGCCACCGAGCCAATCTTAAATCGAGTGATTATAATATAATACTAGCTGAGCCCCGCGGTTTCGCCCGCTTAGTCGTCGTTACCCTGGAAATATCGAGATAAAAATTACTGTTTAGATTATAAAATTTTAAGCAATAAAAATTACTTTTTAGATTATAAAATTTTAAGTAATAAAACTTTTTAAATTATATATTTTATACATAACGGAGTTAAATAGGGGGTCGAAAAAGGCCTAAACTGCTTCGAGAAAAGGATGGTACGGCCGAGCCTCTTTTTTGCTCGACTTGGCGGGGGCACTGCCAACTGCTGTGCCCCCAGATAGCTGACCCAGCTTCGTACCGCCTTTCTACAGATAAATAAAATGATAAGATCATAAAACAGTAACTTTTGACACGTGTAAATAATTTTTATACGTTTCCAGGCCCGTCGGAACATTTAGTCTTTCTTCACTTCTTTTAACCATTTTTTGAAAATCAATGCTTTCGCCTAACATAAAATTAAAATATTTTTCCAGTGTATAGATAAAGTTAATCAAAAATCTCGAACTAATTGGCTATTGCGTTGGAAGATAGAGACATTATGAATAAAAACCTGATTATATTATGCATCTTATCATTCCTACTAATTAGTCTAATAGGATGAAGTCATTTACATAATTTAAATTTATACGAGTAACTTCCATTTAATTCTATACATTAAGTTTATAATCTACGAAAATTGAAAATTAAAAAAACTAGGAAATTCACCTTTAATGTAAAGTAGTAAAGTTATGTTTAACTTAAAATAGGTAAATTAATTTTAAGCATTTTATGTGCCCTTTATGAGTTTTTATTTCGTAATAGATTCAAACGGTATGAGCCTTTAATGGACTCGTTGATAAATGTTTTGTGTTCATATTTATTAGGGTTTTAAGTTAACCTAATTATTAACCACTAACTAATTACTTTGACTGCCTCGGTGGCGTAGAGGGCGCATGCTCGACTGCCAATCAAGAGGTCCCGGGTTCGATCCCCAGATCAGGCAAAGTCTTAAATATTGGATTTTTCCATTAGGAATTATCTCAATAACTGCCTGGAGTCTGGAACTGTGCCCGGTAGATGGCAATAGGCTCGCCCCCTATTACATGGGACCAATAACATACTGGCGAAATGTGGGTGTATCTACTATGGGACTGAGTCCTGGGTACACCTCTGCCTACCCCTTCAGGAAAAAGGCGTGAATGTATGTTATGTATGTATGTTCAATAAATTTACACACACAGTAGTTCCTAAATTACGACACAACCGAAACAATGACTAAGAGATTTGAATAATGAAAGGTAATTTACAAGCAGCGTGTCAAGGAGATTTCAAATTAACACTCGCAATAGACGGATAGCTTATTATATTATCATTTACTGTTTAATACATTATCCGCAACTTGCAACCTAATATACAATACAATACTCCTTATTGAGACCACTATTAATAGAATATACAGGTTTAACATGAATAATTACATAATTATATTAATATAAACTACTTCTTTGCAAATTTTCAGCAAGATTTGATCAACGATTTCCAATTTATCTTCGGTCAAACATACAAACATACCAACGTCAAACTCACGGTCAACGGTTAACAGGAAAGAGGACCTCTTAGCTGTTTGACTCAAACCTATAGAAAATTAACTAAAACGATATTTAGTTTCCTCCGAATACAGTAAACCTATTTGATATATTTATATCCTGATATTTTAAAGTTGAAGTAAAGTATGTCCCTATCATTTTATTGTCGTTTAATAACCATTATTTTTTCTAGTGAACATCTAAAAAGACCAGTTTCATTCGCATTGTTTATCTTCCATAAATAAATATTCTAATACCTAAGCTTTCAAGCATTTTTAAATTTGTCCGAGATGACCTAACGTGTCCTACCAAAAGGACAATCTGTGCTCATTTCATAACCTACGCATCTAATAATATGTAATAACGAGTTTTAATACGACTTTTAAACATAAAACCTTAAACAAACACTTATGCCGAGTGACATCATGTCCACTCCCGCGCATGTTGAGATCCAAGTTTTACACTTATGGTGGTTATCTTTATATGGCCTGAACAAACAAGCGTCGACGCGTGTTATTTTTATGGCACAATGCAATAAGTCCTATTTGGTGGAACACAATGAGTGTGGTTGATATTTTACCTCTTTTGGAACCTCAACTTAATGAAGCTTAAGTTGCATCGTTTTAGAGTTCTCTCGTAATTCAAAAGGAATAGGTAGCGTTACAGGTATACTTAATCTTTCTAAATCTCATGAGCTTTCATTCTCGCCTTGTTAGTTTGGCTAATCTTGCTTTTATTAAAATTATTATTTACTTTTTTTATGATATTGGGTGACAAGACGAGCAAATCAGGTGCCTGATGGTAAGCATCATGATTGCCCATATCAGACACAGTGCCACCCAGTATTTTAAAATTCAAAATTCTGCGCGGCACTGCACTGCGCCTGTCACTCTGAGATATTAGTTGTTGAAAGTCGTGATGCCCATTAATTTCGCTGGTAACATTGCCCTTCAGACCAGAACAAAGTACTGTTTGCACATTACTGCTTGACGTATGAATAACTGGCAAAAGTGTGGTACTTCCCCAGGCGGTCCACTGCAAAAGAGGCCTACCACTACAATAAATGTTGCAAGACGACCGGACAGACAGACCTAAGAATAGAGAAACACCTTTAACGACGTAGTGGTTCAATATTGACAAGGAAGTGAAGAATCTAACCAAAAATGTGACATCCCAGGATAGAGTATATACTTATCTTAGCGCTGCATTACCGCGTCACGTGTGTATACATGGTAATGCATGGTGAGCTAAGTGACGTCATTCTAAATCTAATATGGCGAACGGCCCAAGATGGCGGACTAGTAACTTTTCGAGCACGCCCATGACATTATGGATATCAAATGTTTGGTTTGCTGAGATGATTCTGAAGGGACTACAGACCTGCAGTATCTTAGTGATATAGGTCACCAATTAATCAGAAATTAGTTAAACCAATGAACACCTGACTACATTAGCTACAACATTAACAATTATTAATATAACCTAAAGTACTCGTATCTAGTAAAAATTCTTACATAAATTTTGTACTTAACTGTTACTTTTGAGTGAAATAAATTTACTTTTTTATTATGAAAAAGCTTATTTTAATTAACTAATAAGTTTAGTTGATATAAGTGGGTGTAAAATACGCTTGGTCTCCCAACTTAACCCTCAAATATCCAGTATGTAATGTTACGTTTAGTTTTGTTAGCACACCGCAATGCCACTTACGAAACGGAGCGAATCTCATCATTGTTTGTTCAGCACATACCTAACTCAGTCTGATTATGTGGTAACTCTACAAACACGCTTGACTGATATTTTTGGAACGAGCTATGTTTGAGAATTAAAAGTTTGTAAATTCCTTTCCGTTTTAGATAGTACCTACTATTATTTATTCTGTGGCCTTATTTTAAACTAAGGGATATAAAGCGGAATATGCAGAGGAAATCAGGGAATATTAAACATCGATTTGATAAATAAATAATAAATTCATTTATTTCAGGCAATAGTGCGTATAATAATTTATACGCACCAGAGGCCCATATTAATAAATACCTTACAGACTAACATACATAATAATATAATATTAACTATGCTTTAGGGATGATATGTTTCGGTCTCGCCTCCCTAAAGCGCCGGAACACTATGCCTTCCGGCCAAAATTCCGGCGCCAGGAGAGTCTCCTTAAATTTCACCGGAAACCGGAGCACGTAGGACTTGAAATTCTGCGTCCGCGTAGACTCCAGCCTCGACAGTGAAATAGAGAATTCCTGGTGTGGGACTCGTCGTTGGCCCTTTTCTTTTATGTAGCGGACTATCTCCTCACCGGATGTGTTCTTGTCAAACCGGGAGAGATAGACCGCCATTGTCATTGTAAATATTTCATAGTATTATTTAGGTACGTCTAATTCCTTAAAAGACTTTAATCATAACTATAAATGTAAAATACACTCTCACCAGACACACACTAGTCACACACACATATTTTTTTTACGATAGTGAGTAACAAGACGAGCAAATCAGGTGCCTGATGGTATGCATCATGATTGCCCATATCAGACACAGTACCACCCAGTGTTTTAAAATTAAAAAGTCTACGCGGCACTGCACTGCACCTGTCACCTTGAGATATTAGTTGTTGAATCTCGTGATGCCCAGTAATGTCGCTGGTAACATTGCCCTTCAGACCGGAATACAGTAATGTTTGCACATTACCGCTTGGCGGACGAATAACTGGCAAATGTGTGGTACTTCCCCAGGCGGCCTCCTGCAAAAGAGGCCTACCACTACAACTTATATATTAGTTCCCACGTAATCTTTTTCGGTACCTAACCACGTCGACATCCGCGACACAGGCTGGCCCTAATGCGGAGTCCGTCGACAACCTTGCAGTTTCTTCTAATTTTGGTGAATAAAGGTTTTTGAATTTTTTTTAATTGTAAAATACCAAAGGAGTGATAAACAGAAATATACAATAGGAACTAGGTTTTTCATGAACTTACGAACAAAAGAGTTGATGGATTATCAACACACTGAGAGACAATTGTGATTCTCGTAACGATACGTCGTATAAAATTATTATAACGTATAGAATATTCGATAACATTATATTGATGATGGAGTTTTATCTATATTTATCTGTACCTAACAATTACCTATTCTAATGACAGTGTCAGAATCATATAAGGTTTCATTCAGCGGCCGACGTTACGACGAGTTTCATGTATTTAGACCTATTTTAGATAACATTTTAAGGAATTTTGGCAATTGAGCAATTGAGCTCGATCAATATAATTGGATTTTTTGTATCTTTTGTTTTTATTATGTATCAGAATCAGAAGCATACATTTTTTAAGAACAAGATTTTACAAAATGGAGTTACAATCAATTAATAATGTCCAATACCAAGTGCTAATGTCTACCACTTATGAAAGTGGTGTGCAATATTATTTAATACAAAATAATTTAAAATTAAACTATCCAAATAATATTATAAATTAAAATATCTAAGATCAGTAATAGTACAACAAACAACACAATAAAGTTAATTATAAAATGTAGATAGCATAATTATTTATTATGTAAATGAATAACCGCAGATATAGGTACACTAAAGTAAAACGCTATAAATTATAATGAAAAATATATAATAATATATATATTTTTTTAATAGTGGGTGACAAGACGAGCAAATCAGGTGCCTGATAGTAAGCATCATGATTATCCATATCAGACACAGTGCCACACAGTGTTTTAAAATTCATATTCTTCACGGCACTGCACTGCGCCTGTCACCCTAAGATATTAGTTGTTGAAACTCGTCATGCCCAGTAATTTCGCTGGTAACATTGCCTTTTAAACCGGAGCACAGTAATGTTTGGTGAAACTGCTTGGCGGATGAATAACTGGCAAAGGTGTGGTACTTCCCTAGGCGGCCCCCTGCTAAAGAGGCCCACCACTACAAAATATACTCAAAAATATAACATACATATAAAACAAACAACAAAACAAACAAAAATATAAATTATAATATTTTCATAATCTATAGAATAATATGATTTTCATCGCGAATGCTATCGAATTCAGTAGTTGCAAAAATTGTAGCCTGTAACTTATGCTACTTTTGTTGATTGCAGAAAAAGCTTTCGTGATGCATTCGTCACAGCAGTAACAGTCGGCCACCGAATGTCATCTTAAATCTTCCATTGTTTCCAATCTGTTCTCACTATTGTAATGTTATTTCTCACGATGAATTAGGGATCATTCATATCGTGGAACAGACACTGCATTTATTATGATACTAGCTGTGCCCCGCGGTTTTACCCGCGTAGTCTTCATTTCCGTAGGAATATCGAGAAACGTACCCCATGTGTTATGCCAGGTCTTAAGCTACCTACATACCAAATTTCAACCTTGTCGGTCCAGTAGTTTTGCGGTGAAAGAAACACTCATTCATCGATATATCTAACAAAACCGCTCTAGATGTCGTTGGAGTCGAGTTAGAACTCGCTAACGTTTCGTTCACCTGTTACAAACGTTACTTTTTTACATTGTACTGTGATTTAGTAAGATTCTCTTGTTTTGTGGAGAAATATTTCAGTTATTACATCATCTAACTTGTAGTTTACGTGAAACCCTTCTCCAATCACTCATCTGTCAAAATCAAGGCACAATTGATCAAAATTCGTTTATGTAAATAGCTTCGTAGACTCAAAGGAATGGTTTTGCAAGTTATGTACCTCTACTAACTTAATTTTGTTAACGTACGCGCTTGAGAGCGTGTCCTACCTACGAGAATTTCGACACAATCCTATGAAAAGTTTACCAAATCGATGTTTTGTATTCCCCTGTTTCCTCCGAATATAATCAACCCATTCTATTAATTTAATCCTGCCCGCCTAGCATAGCAGGGGGATAACTAGTTTCCCCGTTTTTTTTCTCTTTCGCGCCCGAACAATTCATATCTGCTGTCTCGTTCTAACCCCCTGGGACTTCGTTTTCCCTGCTCACTGTGCTACCGGGGCTGATATTGTTATAGTAAAGTAAACTATGTCCCTGTCATTTTAGTTCCTCTTACAAACTCTCGGTGTTTTTCTCACAGAGATGAAAGAGGTTTTGCTTGTAGTGGAGTTGAGGAGTGGGATACAATGGGCGGCAATTGTTCTGATACAAATCAGGAACTATTTCCAATCTAACCTCTATCATCCTGATCTGTGGTTTTTCTAGTGAACTTCTGAAAATCCCAGTTTACTCGCATGATAAGACGTTCATTACAAAAAAGAAGAGTTTTAAACATACATAAAATATGTAGTTTAAGTTTTCATGTATAAAAACCTGCACAAAGAAAAAAAATCTTAGAAAAATAAAAAGGCAACTGAAAACGTGTTTGGATTAAATTGGATTTTTTGCTGAATCTTTGTATTGTTATTTTCTAGATCCTAGTTGTCTTTATTTTACGAAATTGCATGTAGTGATTTTATATCTTCAAAAATATGGGTACGTGTGAGCGAGAATGCGAATTTGCTTAGCACCGCGCCTTAAATTCCACGCGGACTAAATCGCGGGTAACAGCTAGTTTATTATATATGTGTAATTAAATATAATATTCAGACATACCTCTATCTACATAATATTAAGTATTGAGCATATCTGTTCTAATTCCACAATTTCGTCAACTACTTTATTCTCAAAGTACAACCGAGTTCACAAGTACCTTTACAAAACAATAGGCAGTTGACAAACGGACACTGGTGCAATTTGTCAACTGCGTACGTGATTTGTCAAATTCTGTCAGATAAAACCTGACAGTTGACCACCGGGCTTGGGAGCGGACAAATGTGCAGTACGATATCTCAAGCGTTTATCCCTAACCGATTTAGGGTTGCCATTGATATATTACTTTTGCTTTAGCTCTATAAATAAACATTCGAGACTTAAAATTAACGTGTCGTGTAATAGTTGAATAGCACCTAAGAATAGTACTAATTTTCTTTAACGACTTTTAACAACCGTTATTAATGTTGTATCTTTTTAAATAACATTACCTTTAAATCTATAAAGTTTTATAACTTATTGAAGATAATTAACGAAAAATATAGCTTCGTCAAAAAAAATATTAACAACGGAAAAGTTTAGCAATCCTAAGAAAGATTATTATTAGAATACCTCTAATAAAATATTTACATAATATGGATATACAGATACAGGGTCAACATTTTAAATTTAAAAGGGCCATCTCCGAAATTAAGCGTTTCTATTTTCTTTATGGCCCTGAAGACCCTTTTTAAATATTCACCCTGTATACATTATACATCCCAACAAATATCATAAATGCGAAAGTTTATATGTGTGTGTATTGTGTATGTTTGTTACCTCTTTACACCAAAACTACTGAACAGATTGGCTTAGACCTCTGGCATAACACATTTTATATGGTGACAGGCCTGGGACACTCCGCATTAGAGTTATGACTCTAATGCGGAGTGTCCCAGGCCAAATGTATAGGGGTATACACAGATCAGGATTTCATCTCCTCTGTGGGGGTATATTATGTATAATGAATACGTTCTCAGTAAAAGTAACTTAATGTGTTATGCCAGAGGTCTAAGCCAACAATTTTCAGCCCTATCGGTTCAGTAGTTTTGGTGTAAAGAGGTTATTAGAGGTATGGCTCTAATGCGGAGTGTCCCAGGCTACAAATAGCTGGGGCGTCCGTCTTGACAAGAAAATTTCTATACAGAGAGCTACACAGAGAGATCAGCTAGAAAGATACGCGATAGAAAGAGAGGCAGCTTGTTGATTTATATAACGATAATTAGGCGCTAACGCGACCTGAATAATTGCACTTTATTGCATCGGAGCTAGAGTCGCTATTTATTTAAATGATTATGAGGAGTGTCCCTTCTGTCTCTTTCGTATCTGTGATGGTGATAAAGAAGCAGTCGAGAACACCTCAGTCAATACTCGACACATATTAGCTCTTGTATGGCATCACAAAAGCAATTTATCAGCGGATAGGCTGTCGACTCACTGATTTTATTACCTAATATATCGTTTCTGACGTGTTAGAGAAAATCTTACATTTTCGGTCAATTCAAATTCACATTAAAACAAATATTAACTAGCAAAGAGTTCTGTACCTCTGGTAGGTAACATATATGAACCAGTCAAAGAGTAAAATAATAAGTGACAGACCGCTCTACTTCTTTAATTGAATATAGCTTTCATGTATTGTAGTGGTAGGCCTCTTTTGCAGGGGGCCGCCTGGGGAAGTATCACCTTTGCCAGTTATTCATCCGCCGAGCAGTAATGTGCAAACATTGCTGTGTTCCGGTATGAAGAGCATTGTTACCACCGAAATTACTGGGCATGATGAGATTCAACAACTCATATCTCAAGGTGACAGGCGCAGTGCAGTGCCGCGCAGAATTTTGAATTTTAAAACACTGGGTGGCACTGTGTCTGATATGGGCAATCATGATGCTTACCATCAGGCACCTGATTAGCTCGTCTTGTCACTCACTATCATAAAAAAAAAATGTCTATCAATCTGAGAAAATAAACTGTGCTGGTTTCCAACTTAAATGAATCTGTTTTATTTTATAATTAATGGATACTGAGCGACACTGCACTGCGCCCGTCACCCTGAGATATTATTGTTGAAACTCATCATGCCCAGTAATTTCGCTGGTAACATTGCCCTTCAGACCGGAACACAGTAATGTTTGCACATTACTGCTTGGCGGTAAAATAACTGGCAAAGGTGTGGTACTTCCTCAGGCGGGCCCCTGCAAAAGAGGCCTACCACTAAAAGTATTAATACGAATTAATTCGTGTACTTTTAACTGTACTATTACAATGACTTACAATGAAGGTTGCATAAAAACTCATGCAAACCAATAGCTTCAATGCATAATTCAATAGCTGAATAAGCGATTGCTATTGTATTCATATTAGCTGTTAAACTTTCACCAATTACAGACCGACCAGCATAAATAAAGTTTGGGGTTCGAAGGCAAAATTTTGCAATTTGACCCTAAAAGCTTAGGTTATAAAGTTTAGGAAAATTGAGCAGGTTAATGCTCAATGGTTCAAGCTTACTTGGACGGTGTAATACTTAGTATTAAGTGCTTTCATGGGCAAACCCTGGACGTGTAACTAGTCACATGTGGGTGTGGTTATTGTGACGTCATTTGTATGGATTGTGAAACAAGAGAGAAAATAAATATGTAATAGGTAAGTATAGGAAAGAAATCACCGCTTTTTGGTTACCTACCTTGAGAAACTAATATTTAGCTTTTCCCTGCATAGTCATTAAAATATATGTTTATTAGAAAAAAACCGACTTCTAGAATAAACCACAACCATAACAATTTTTAAGTCAGTTAAAATGACTAAATTAGTAAAAAAAATTTAAACTAACATTCACCAACTGACATTTATTATATATCATATCTATAAAACACTAGAAACACTTTGTTATTACGATAATAATTAATGTGGAATGTGGTCAAAAACGGAACCAAAATCTCACAATAGTGAGTAGCTGTCAAAATGCTCTATTATCACATAGACGGTAGCGCCCTCACCTAGTTAAAATAAAAAGAGATCAAAAGATAATTAATCAGTTCTATATAACAAAAGCGCTAATTACTATTTAATGTCGACATAAACAATTCTACAAACCTAAGCCGCTGATAGTCGGCGACAAATGTTTGCAACTAAACACGAGAATCATGTCGGCGACATACACCCGTGCAATGTCGCCGACAAAAAAGCCGCCGAGTTGTGTCGGTGGGTCGGCGCTTAGGTATGTAGAGCCGAGATTTTAAGCACTTTGCCCACTATATCGGTATGTTGCAGGAACCTTATAGGGCCGTGGAGTAGCAAAAAAAACGGAAATTAATGATATCTTGCTCACTAGACCGTATCATGATCACCGCGAGCCATACACGATACGTTCTCCGTCAACAATATCTATTAGAACGATGTTGATATCATTTTAGGGTTCCGTACCTCAAAAGGAAAAAAGGAACCCTGGAACCCAGTAGATAGCAATAGGCTCGCCCCTTATTACATGGGACCAATAACAAACTGGCGAAACGTGGATGTACTTAAAATGGGTCACAGTCCTGCGGGTACACCTCTGCCTATCCCTTCTGGAAAAAGGCGTAGTTGTATGTTTTATATGTATCACATTCTGAAATAACTTTAAGTACCAAAATTATGACATATTTATAATTTTGGAAATTTTAATCTAAGCCCCGTCCGCGAAATTTTGCGAAGGAAGGCATTCTGCGAAAGAGACATTATGAGAAAGAGACATTTTGCGAAGTAGACGTTTTGCGAATAAGCGATACGATAGTGGGCAAGGTACGCCGTATCCGTATGATGGGCAAAGAGCTTTAACCGTGTTCATAAAAAAACCGCTAATGGCCTTAATTACCAACAAAGAACGCTATTTTAGTTAATTGTTAAAACCACTCAACCGGTTTCGTTAGCGTTGTATAACATATTATTATTATTTTTATCTGTCAATACCTTAAGAACGCCGTTTTTTTGTTGCATGGGACATTTTCATGACATTTTTGCCATTATCATGCGTACAACATCGGCATTCTCAGTGGAGAGAAACAGAGAAAGAGACAGTAGATGCATTTTGTATAGGCGCGAAAGAGACAATAACCGAGACAGGAATATTATAAATCCCGGTGCCATTACTTGCCTGCATCATCCGTGTGTAAAAAGCTTTATTTGGCTTAATTGATGTTTAATGAGCGGAAATATTTTTTAAGTGAAGATTTTTATTTTTAAAGATTGGGAGTTTTTTTATATGTGATTGTGTGTGTACATGCTTATTAAAATTTTAAAATGTTCCTGACCTGGGCTACTAAAATTTTTCTATGTAATAAGTTTATGAGGAAATATAGCCTAATGATATAGAACTTACCTAATCTATAATAAACATAATATTTTTGTATCCAAATTGGTAGAGCCTAAAGGAAACACGTAAGTTGATCAGAAAAAAGGCCTGTTCACTCAAAAATAGTTTATTCTACTACGGGTACACTACATAATACCAAAAATATAACAATTCGTCAACTTGTCCCACATGCCTACAGCCCACTTAGGGCGAGTGGACGAAAATAAAAATACCTACAATTTTAATTTCTCAACTCGTTCTATGTAGATAAAAGGTACAGTCGGAAGAAAAAGTGGTAAGGTAATAAAAATATCTACTTAAAAATTAAAGTGGCTTAAACTGTATTTTATTGAACAGAACTTTCCGAGACAATCGTACTGAGTTGCGCATATTTAATCAATAAAAAACCAAAAACATTATCTCAGTCCATCAATACACTCGATACATTGAAACCCTGACGAAACCCCATTGAATTGAATGTGGTCATTGCTTATAAGGCAGACCACGATTCTTCCTCAAAAAAATGGAGTTTCGAGGGACACAATATAAACAGTAAACCTTGTTCTTTGTAAACAAAATAAAAAAGATTTTTTGAATATGGACCACGATTTTACTGACGGTGTAATTGGTTCAAAAAATACCTATTATTTATATATACGAAAAATACATACAGACAGATAAAAAAAACTGATACACTATTAATAATAACGCTAATTATTAAAAGGGTATCGTTTTTAACTCTGTCTATGTATGGGCTTGTAATCTTATTAGTATTATTATGGAATTTGTATTGTCTGCGATAATATGTCAAAGTCGAATCCTATAATATTTTTCATACATAAAACGCTCAAAGTAAAAACGATCACGCTAGTCAAAAATATGTCGCAAACATAAATAATGCAAATACAAGCTATAAATTTTTTTTTAGATAGAAATATTTTTTTCATCATTGGTTTTAATTTGACAGTTGTGAGACAGTTTTCGGTGCTGTTAAATTTCATAAACTAAGACAGTATTTTAGTAAATTACTTTTCGGGTCGCAACAGCTCATACTGTTCATACGAACATTTGATTCAACTTTTTTTACATCTCGAAATATTTAGTGTCCTCCGTTAAATCGTCGACTTGAATGGACCCCCAAAAAAGTGCAAGACGATTTTCCCGTTTTGAACTCAAGTATGTGAATTGTATGTAAGTGAAAAATGCATTAACCATTTTCGACTGTTCGTTGAACTGATGCACGGTTACTGTTTATTGTTGGCTTTTGAATGAAAAAATTGTTTTTTGTTACAGTATATAGTTATATTTGCTAGTGCCTGAGAAGCCGACACGGCTGGAGAAGCCAAGTATGCGATAGTACCTCTATTTTGGTTTTAATGGACTAAATTGAGGTACCCCTATATCACTTCCACTACCACAAAACCCATTAGGCCGTTTGGGCTTGTAGGCCGTGCCAAAGAAATCTCATACATACCCACATACATGCAAACTATCGAAAAACATAACTCTTCTTCTTCGCAGTTAAAATTGAGCGGTAAAACATCAGGCATCTTAAAATTAAGATAGTTGAACGAACAAATCCGGAGTTTAAAAGTCTACCCCAAAGCCTTGCTTTTAGTAAGAGCGGTTGCGCACTACGCACTTCATCCGAAACGAATTCGATCCGAATCCGTGTAATATGGGCCAAAGTAGACGTAGTCGTCGAATCATTCCGGTCTTGGCCCCCGCGCCGCTCGGACGTCCCTACCTGCGCCCGCTGGCCCACCGAGCCGCGAGCGACTTCCAGGAATCGGCCACCTGCGCTACCCACGTGCACTTTCTCGGAAGCGGCCACCTGCGCTGCCCACGTGCACTGCGCCTTATCGCCATTCAAGGAAAAAACCGCTTTTTTCAAAGCGAACGCTTTCTTTTATAAAGCACCCTTTGTTTCTTTAAGAACAAAACCCACCTTCAGTGGTCAATTGGTGGATACCTAACGGTGCCAACGAAGCCGATTGGGCGTGGACCCGGAGCGCCCGCGGTTTCTCCTTCAGAGAAAACGCGAAAATCCGGCAGGGCTTGGGTCCACTCTCGGGAGGAACATTTCCTCTCGACAACCCCAAGTACGTAGGCACACACCCGGCTACCAGTTTTTGCTAAGACTGCCGAGTAGCCGGAACTAGCTCCCAACTTTGGCTAAGGTTGACGAGTTAGACACTCACTAGGATACACCTAGGCACACACCTCCCTGTCTATACCCGGCAAGGAGATCAACCCTATTTAACCTCGCTGGGGACCTCCTCCCCCAGCGCCCGTAGGCCCTTAAAGTTTATTACTCTGAAGCCATGGACTTACGTTCATGGCTTCAAAAACATCACGGGACAATATTAGCGGAGTACAACTCCGCTAATATCGTACCCCTCATGTCCTCCCGTATTGCTGCGCCTTCAAGCAAAGCAAAGTCGGCCGCCGATCGGCTAACTCCGCGGTTTTCCCCTGCTAGTCCCGAACACGTCCCTTCCCGTAACCGCGTTCCTTCCCGCGACTGCTTCCGCAACCGCTCTCCTCCCCGCGGCCGCTCCCCCTCTCGCGATCGCTCCCCCTCCCGTGACCGCTCCCCCACCCGCGACCGCTCGCCCTCTCGCGACAGCTCACTTTCGCGAAACCGCTCGCCCTCTTCCAAACACTCCCGCGCCACTGCGGCGCGCCCTGTCCCCATTATCCACTTTGCGGACTCTCCGCTCTCCCCTGACTCGGAAATGGATTGTGATCCATTTCCATCCCAAATCCCCCCGTCTCTTGAGGGCTTCATTGAAGTCACCAAGAAGGGCAAAAAGCGCGCAGCCGCCACCGCCTCTCCCCCTCCTCCGGCGAAAGCCATATGCCCGGCCTCAGGCACTCTGCCATCCTCTTCTTCGTCCACTCCGGACTCTAAGTCTCCCGCACCGCCTCAATCCCGACCAGCCAAGCTCCCTCCTCCCTTCCTTGTCCACGACAAGGTAAGGTGGGAAGAAGTCAGGCACATTTTCACCGACCAAGAGGTCGAAATCGTTTCGGCTAGGTCCACTCAACTGGGCATCAAAGTCCAGGTGAGAACGTCCGATGCCCACCGCCAAATCACCCATATTCTCCGAGAGCAGCACATAGGCTACCACACCTATGCGCTGGAAGAGGAAAAACACCTCCGTGTAGTTATCCGGGGTGTTCCGAAAGAGCTCGCCAGTGACTTAATCACTGACGATCTCAAAGAACAGGGCTATCCCATCAAAGAAGTCCACCGTCTCTATAGCGGAAGGGATAAAACCCCTTTTGACCTTATCTTGGTGGTCCTTGACAAGACCCCAGAGGGGAAGGCCATCTTCAATCTGAAGATGGTCTGCAACCTCTCGGGGCTCTCTGTTGAGACTCCCCACCGAAACGGTACCCCCGCCCAGTGCCACAGATGCCAATACTACGGGCACTCCGCCCGTTTCTGCTTCGCCCGCCCTAGGTGCGTTAAGTGCCTAGGCGATCATAGCACGACCGAGTGCTCCCGCACTCGGGATAGCCCTGACCCTCCTTCCTGTGTTCTATGTGGGAACCAGGGACACACTGCGAACTATCGCGGCTGTCCCAAGGCCCCTAGAACCAGAGGGCCACAGAGACAAACTCCGTCTCGCCGCCCTATTCCTCCCCTCATTCCGCGCTATCAAGGGATCAGCCCTAAGCTGACCTCAGCGCCCTCGAACCCGGCACCACAATTCGTGCCCGCACCCCTACCCAAAACCAACGCTTGGTTTAGTAAGGAGCGCTCAGCCCCCCTGCCAACCAAGTCTTCACCCCCTGCAACGGCTCCCGCCCGAGCAGAAATTCGCCCTCCCAAGCCCCTCTTGGCCTCCCCACAGGCCCTTCCCCGAGGTAATCCGGATATTTCCTCGCTTATGTCGCTCATTATGAGTGTCGATATCGACGCTGTTTGCGAACTCAGCCGCAAACTGTCGATGGCCCCAAACGACCCCGTCCACATAGTTCAGGTCATGGCTGAACACAGGGACTTGATCCGCACGATCAAGTCCACCTTCGCCCCCCTCTCTTAAGTACTTCCATTATGGATAGTACACCTAAGAGAGTTAAACCCCACTCCCTTTCGTTGGCATTTTACAACGCCAACGGGTTAGGCTCCGGATCGGATAAGGACCAACGGGCTCTTATCCGAGAATTCCTCTCGTCCCACCAAGTAGACATCCTTCTTGTGAGCGAGACCTTTCTAAAACCAAGCAAGAGGGATCCTAAGATCGCAAACTACTTGCTGGTTCGTAATGATAGAACTGACGCTGTAAAAGGCGGCACTCTTATCTATTACAAAAGGTCTCTTCACTGTATTCCTATAACCACTCCTCTTCTTACCGATCTCGAAGCGTCTTGTTGCCGTATCGCGATGTCCGGCCATCAGCCCATTACTATTGCCTCTTGCTACCTCTCCGGTAACAAGAAAGTTCACAGGAGTGATTTTGAGTCCCTCCTCTCCCTTGGAGGCGCCGTCATTTTGGCCGGCGACTTCAATTGCAAACAAACCCTCTGGGGCTGTAATAGATCAAACGTGAACGGTCACGATTTGTACTCTCTTTCGGAGGACCTCAACTTTGAGGTCATTGCTCCCAGCTCCCCAACCCGCTACCCTCCAAACCCCGCCCATAACCCCGAAGTGCTCGATATAGCGCTCCTAAAGAACGTAACACTCCAGTTACGCTCTTTGGAAGTACTACACGAGCTCGACTCTGACCACCGACCCGTCTTGATGAGACTAGGCCCTGACCCTTCCGACAGACTGACTCGAACCAAAACGGTAGTGAATTGGAAGCATTTAGGAGAAACCCTAAAGGCCATCCATTCACCCGCTCTGGACCGAATCCCTGACGACATAGTTACCCCCGACGATGTCTCCCGCTCGATCGATGCTCTCACTAGTCACCTCCACACCGCCATCGGTGGCTCCTCCAGGCAGGTACCAGCCGAGGATGACCGACGCTGGGCCCTGCCTGAGGATGCGAGGAAACTACTGAGAGCAAAGAACGCAGCCATTAGAGCATACGACTACAGTCCCACTGAAGTTAACAGAGTCAATCTACGGTACTACGAACGAGCAGTTCGTACCCGTATGAGTGAACTCCGCAATCAGAGGTGGGAAGATTTACTTTCGGGGCTCGAGCCCACTCACCAGGCTTACTGGCGGTTGGCGCGAGCCCTGAAAAATGACACTGTAGTCGCAATGCCTCCCTTGACCCGACTCAATCTCCCTCCCGCGTTCGATGACGATGAAAAGGCCGAATGTCTGGCCGATAGCCTCGAGGCGCAATGCAGCCCCAGTCTCGATCAAGTTGACCCTGTTCACCTCGCTGCGGTGAACAGCGCAGTCGAACTTAAATCCTCCCTACCCCCCTCCGACCCCATTGAGCCTATAAAGGCTTGCGAGGTTGAGTCGATAATCAAGGATCTCCACGCCAGGAAAGCTCCTGGTGCGGATGGCATCACTAATAAAGTGATCAAGCACTTTTCAACCCCCTTAGTCTACCTCTTAGTCAGCATCTTCAATGCTGCTATGAGCCATTGTATTTTCCCCGACGCTTGGAAGACTGCCGACGTCATCGGCATTCACAAGCCAGGCAAAAAGGCATCAGAGCCTTCTAGCTACCGCCCTATTAGTCTCCTCGGCTCGCTGGGGAAGATCTATGAACGCCTCCTCGTGAAGCGTCTCTGGTCAGTCACTAGGTCCCTTAACCTCCTTCCTAACGAGCAGTTTGGCTTTCGAGCCAAACACTCGTGTGTTCAACAAGTACACCGCATCACGGAGTACATCTTAGAAGGTTTTAACATGAAACCGACCCACTTCCGCCCTCACCCTCAAGGGACTATAGCGGTCTTTCTGGACGTGGCGAAAGCATTCGATAAGGTGTGGCACAACGGCCTGATATACAAGTTATATCAGTTCGGTGTGCCGGACCGTCTTGTACTCATCATACAAGATTTTCTCAGGGCTCGAAACTTTCGCTATCGCGTCGAGGGAGACCGCTCTTCTCCCCACCCCATTGGAGCTGGAGTCCCTCAGGGCTCTGCGCTCTCTCCTCTTCTCTACTCGCTATATACCAGCGACATCCCTCGATCTCCACTCGTAGAGATAGCTCTCTTCGCTGACGATACCGCTCTCTATACCAGAGGGTGGAACAGCGCCCACTTGATCGGCCGACTTCAAAAAGCCCTTCGCTCTTATGGCGATTGGTTTAAGAAGTGGGCCATCACGGTTAACCCGGATAAAAGTACAGCAATGTACTTTCATCCCACTAAACCTAACCCGAAGAAGCTATCTCTTAAGCTTCACAACCAGCCTGTCCCCTGGGCCTCCCATGCAAAGTATCTTGGCGTGACCCTTGATCGTCGACTCACCTTCGCGAAACACGTCCAGATCGTCCGAAACCGAGCGGCTTACTTCTTAGGCCGTCTCACCCCGCTCCTATGCCAGCGCAGTAAGATGTCCCTTAGAAATAAGGTGACACTTTACAAAACTTGCATACGCCCCGTCATGACTTACGCCTCAGTTGCGTTCGCTCACACGTCCCCCGTCATCTTGAACCAGCTTCAAGTCATCCAAAACCGTTTCATTCGCAAGGCAGTCGGCGCTAGCTGGTACCAGCGAAACGCCGACTTGCACTGCGACCTGGAACTTCCCTCAATCCTTCAATTTATGAAGGATTGCTCCCGCCGCTACTTTGACGCGGCTCCCCACCACCCCAACCCCCTCGTAGTCCAAGCCTCGAACTACTCGATAGTTCAAGCTGGAACTCTTCCCCTCCGTAGACGCCCTCGCAACGTCCTGGACGACCCGGACGACTCTATCGCCGCCGTCACATCGGCGGCGCTAGGTTCGCCCAATCCTACCAATATACGCAACAGACGCTCCGTTTTCGGTACTGGTGTCGGATACCAGATCCACCAACTCACACAATCACAACACCGACCTCGCCGGCGAGGTCGAAGATCTCTCAGATCCTTCAGATCGGTTAGTTTCTCTCCAAATAATCAAACAGATCAAACCATTGATAGGGCCCTAGGACACTCCCCTTCTGGGGTGCCAGGGCAAGTCTGACCCCACGTATTCTGGCGACGGCCCAAGCCGAGGTTCGTACCGTCTAGGTGCCCTTGTGCTAGTCGCCCTTAAACTTTGGGTCGAGCGCCTCCTGCGCTCACCACTGCCCGGTAAAGCTGTAGAGGCCATCTGAGGCCAACAGCATAGGTCATTTAAAAAAAAAAAAAAAAAAAAAAAAAGTCGTCGAACAATACTGTTTGGTAGTTAACGCAATAGATACGATTTCTGTCATCCGATTTCTCTCCGTCGTCCGTGAATCTCCATTTCGGAGATGATATTGGCGACCCGAAGTAGCCATAGTTTTATTTGTATAGCTCATACATGCAAACTATCGAAAAACATAACTCTTCTTCTTCGCAGTCAGGTAATAAAATAGCATTGTACCCGCAACGGTCTTAACGTTCACAACAAATCATAATAACTAAATATTACTCGTGTGTGTAAAAAAAAAACATTATGGCTTAAAAAATCAACCTTTTTATCGCGCAAAAATCTTATTTGGTTTTGTCACCGATGCCTTTAGGTTAGAATGAACTGACGTTGTGGTGCATTTGTCTTTTGAAAATAGAACCTTTATAACAATGTTGCCATAGTAAATAAACAACCACAGCAAAGCCAAGAAAAACTTTAATAAGCAATGAATTGTATTTGCACCTCACACAAACAAAACTTTTTTATTTTCAACGCATTGAATTTCCAAAGGCTGATATCAAGTCCCAGTATCCATTGAATAATGTATTGCCAGATGCAAAAAATACACCATTATGCGTCGATTTTTGTTTATTTTTGTAATTTCAATTAGCTTTTGTAAGACCCATCGATATTTTTTGTTTTATGGCATATTTGCAAATTGTATAAATATTTATTACAATTTTTTTTAGTTTGAAATATTTTACAAGTTTTAATTCTTCATTTTCCTCATCGTGTTAACTAGGTTTTAAAAATGGCATTGTTATTTTTAGGGTTGCCATATAAAGAATTTTAAAAACAAGCAATTACATACATTTTGGGATTTCATAAAAGGTATCGTTTAAATGTTTCTTTTAGTTTTAATTTTTATTTGATTATTTTTTATGTAGTTACACCTATTAATAAACGCTGTTGTCCTTCGTTTATAGTCCTTGTAAATAGCTGCCAATTAAATGGTAATTTTATTTTACTAGGGCAACCCTATTTGAATTGCATCCAAAAATGGCAAGCTATTTCAACCAGCAATATGCCGCAGTTTCGCTATTCGAAATTAATTGCTAATTTGTATGCGTGTGACTTTACATTTGTCTTTGTTCTCATACTGTTTTTAGTGATATCTATTATTATTTTTATTTTTATATATGGAATGATTCCAAAATGACAATGTAATGAGCTATTATTGTTCTTTTGAACGACCTATTTTTGCTGCTGCGAAGGTAGATTTCGCATTAATACTGTCTTTATTTATTTAGTAGTCTTGTTTATTCATTAAATTTTGCTATTTTACAAAATAAATATAGGTATACAAATAAAATTATAAACTTCTTAAGAATTTGAACTGTTTTTACAAGAAAAAAAAACAAAATTAAAAAACTTCTATTTCAATGAACTTAAGAGCAGTTATGGATTACGTAGGTAATTTTGTTTTATAATAAACTTGATGCGTGTCTCCTTCAAATCTTCATAAGGATTTGAATAACTCAATATTTTATAAAATAATAATCCTCTTAAAAAAGATCATGTTAAAGGACAGCGTAACGGAACAACTTAATAGTCATATGCATTATAGAAATGAAATTTGGAGAGAAATTATCTGTTTCCAAGGAGTGTTCAAATAAAATATGTATTTCATTATGTACTTACTTTAACACTACCTATTTGGTTCAAGATAGGTGAGTAAAGAGTAATAACTATTAAAATTATGAAAATATGTTTTAACAAATATTTAAATTACTAACAGTTTTTGCGTTTTTTTTATTAAAAATATTTTTTACATCATAAGTTAACTAAATATACCTAGTACTTAAATAACAATAATTTGAATTACCTTCTTGAATATTCGATATTCGAGACAAGTTTGAATATCTTTTATTTTTCGTGATTTTTGCATTTTTTTACATTAACCTACTACGTACCAAATAAAGAAAACAAAAATAAAATAAATATTATAAAAAAAACGGGAAAAAAATGCTGTGGGAGATCATTTACTTATTCGACATTAATATAGCTATACCTAACTTATAATATTATCCGCAACAAGATCCGATAACAAGCCATCACGACTTATTACGAGGTTAAACAAAAAAGGAAAATATGAAGAAATACGTTCCAGCTTTTCTCTACAGGAATTTTATAAAATACTTTTGATAAGTCATGCTGTACATAAATAAAGGTAGGTGTGTACAAAACTCTCAACCATTTTTTTTTTATAGTAAAGTTAAAAGGATTTTGATGAAGCATCACATCGGTAGCGACTTAACAAAAATGAAAGCTATTTTATCTGTAGGGTCTGGCCTATTTAACTTGATGTTCGGCGAAAATTGGAACTAAACATTATTAGTACCAAATTCTTGACAACCGTCGTGTTTGTATGGAAGCTAGCGTCACGTCTGAGTGTCAAGTTATATGGGATGGAATCTTGTCGGCAGCTAAACTGGGCAGCGGCCACTAAGCTGATAGGGTAAAACATAATCTTGTAACCAACAAACGGATTTGGAAGATTAATGGTTAGAGGTTTTGTGAAGCAAAATGATAAAGGGTTTAAAAATCGAAACCTTTTAAAATTGAGCGGTAAAACATCAGGCATCTTAAAATTAAGATAGTTGAACGAACAAATCCGGAGTTTAAAAGTCTACCCCAAAGCCTCGCTTTTAGTAAGAGCGGCTGCGCACTACGCACTTCATCCGAAACGAATTCGATCCGAATCCGTGAAATATGGGCCAAAGTAGACGTAGTCGTCGAACAATACTGTTTGGTAGTTAACGCAATAGATACGATTTCTGTCATCCGATTTCTCTCCGTCGTCCGTGAATCTCCATTTCGGAGATGATATTGGCGACCCGAAGTAGCCATAGTTTTATTTGTATAGCTCGACAGAAAAGAGTAGAAAATAATGGGGGCGCCACTGTATTTATCAATTAGAAAAACTTTTAAGTCAACACGTACACTTTAAATTAGTTCCGTTTCTACTCTTTATAAGAACACAAATGGAGTAGGATCCGGCAGCTTTAACATTTTTTTTAACAAAATTTTATTATTTTATGATTGTTATGGTAAAATATCTCAGATTAAATAAGTACCTATATATAATTTAATTTTAATTTTAATCTATTACAATCGATAGACCAATTTATTTTATAGTTACCAATAAATATTTCGAAGAGTTGGTTGTGTTTACCTGAAACAAAAAATAATTACATTACAAAAATAAATCCCAAATACGCATAGCAATTATTATAATAAGCACTTAAAAGGTTAAGCACTTAAACTTTTAGGTACTTAAAATCAATTAAAAGTGACACAATTTATTGAAATGGTAACACTTGTTTGGGTATCTACGGTGACAAAGGTGCGGTGACGAAGTGAATATTAAATCATCGGAAATCTGTTTAATCCGGTATTCTATATAATACCTAGGCAATTTATAGAATATCTAAAACTTTAGGCAATGTATAAAATATTATTTATTTTACTGAACTAAACAAATTGCCGGTAACAAATACATACATCTGTAGGGTTGATGTTATTTTGTGACGCGCATGCTACGGATTCTGTGAACGTTTTGGTGGTTTTATGGAAAGTATTAATGGCAACGTGTGATTTCACGGAGATCTATGGCATGTGCGAGGGCGCGATGGCAACACAGGGAGGTGGATGCCAGCGCGACAGATGATTGTAGAGCGAGATTGAAGATGGTGGCCTTGAAATAAATCATGTAAAATATGCTGAAGTGTTCGAGTATTATTTAGCTAGGGATACCCTAGGTGGTGGGTTGACCTCGAAAAAGGATACCCTAGGTTGAGGGTTAAGCATAATGAATGATACCCTAGGTGGAGGGTCGTCGAGTGAAGATACCCTAGGTGGTGGGTTGAACTCGAAAAAGGATACCCTAGGTGGAGGGTTAGACTCGAGGAGGGATACCCTAGGTGGTGGGTTGACCTTGGAAAAGGATACCCTAGGTTGAGGGTTAAGCATAATGAATGACACCCTAGGTGGAGGGTCGATTTCAAGGAACGGAACCGAAGTGATGGGTCAGGTGGAGTAGGAGCAGCAGGTAGAGAAGGAGAAACAGGTGAAGACGGAGCAGCAGGTAGAGAAGGAGCAACAGGTGGAGAAGGAGCAGCAGGTAGAGAAGGAGCAGCAGGTGGAGAAGGAGCAGCAGATGGAGAAGGGATAGCTGGTGGAGAAGGAGCAGCGGGTAGAGAAGGAGCAGCAGGTAGAGACGGAGCAGCAGGTAGAAAAGGAGCAGCAGGTGGAGGAGGAGCAGCAGATGGAGAAGGGATAGCTGGTGAAGAAGGATTAGCAGGTAGAGAAGGAGCAGCAGGTGGAGAAGGAGCAGCAGGTGGAGAAGGAGCAGCAGGTGGAGAAGGAGTAGCGGGTGGAGAAGGAGTAGCAGGTGAAGAAGGAGCAGCAGGTGGAGAAGGAGCAGCAAGTAGAGAAGGAGCAGCAGGTGGAAAAGGAGCAGCAGGTGGAGAAGGAGCAGCGGGTGGAGATGGAGTAGCAGGTGAAGAAAGAACAGCAGGTAGAGAAGGAGCAGCAGGTGGAGAAGGAGCAGCAGGTAGAGAAGGAGCAACATGTGAAGACGGAGCAGCAGGAAGAGAAAGAGCAACAGGTGGAGACGGAGCAGCAGGTAGAGAAGGAGCAGCAGGTGGAGAAGAAGCAGCAGTTGGAGAAGGAGTAGCAGGTAGAGCAAGAAGCTGCGTGTAGACACTCGACGTAATGGAAATTCATTGTTTTTGTCGGAATCGTTGTAAAGATAATAATGGAGGCAAAAAGACAGTCTAGCAAGGGAAGCCGGGAGCAAGTCAGTTAAATAGAAACCTAGAACTAGCCCAGAGTACATCTAAAAGCCGAAGTTTATGATATAAACAAGGAGTAACAATATTCAGCCATACTCAATAATCAGCAATTCAAGATGAGATATTCCGTGCTGATTAAGATATTTTTATTTGTTTTGTATAATGTTTTCTAAATGGTTTGTCTGTGTAATATTTTGTACAATAGTTACATTATACTCTGGCCTTAGTGTAGGGTTATTATACGAGTATAATGCGTGTATGGGGGCATACACGTTGTCAGGTTGGCCGAGTGTAGGGTTGATGTTATTTTGTGACGCGCATGCTACGGATTCTGTGAACGTTTTGGTGGTTTTATGGAAAGTATTAATGGCAACGTGTGATTTCACGAAGATCTATGGCATGTGCGAGGGCGCGATGGCAACACAGGGAGGTGGATGCCAGCGCGACAGATGATTGTAGAGCGAGATTGAAGATGGTGGCCTTGAAATAAATCATGTAAAATATGCTGAAGTGTTCGAGTATTATTTAATGGAAAAGGCACGTTTACACATCCTACTAATATTATAAATGCGAAAGTTTGTGATGGATGGATGGATGTTTGTTACTCCTTCACGCAAAAACTACTAAACCGATCGGACTGAAATTTGGTATTTATATAGTTTAGACCCTGGATTAACACATAGGGTACTTTGTATCCCGAAATTCCTACGAGAACGAAGACTACGCGGGTGAAACGGCGGGGCACCGCTAGTCATAATATATATTATTATGCTTACAATAACATATCTCTTCCTTTTCACTTTGTAATGAAGTAAAACATTAAAATGGGTAAATTAGTAAGAATGCAATTCACCGTCATTGGGGTAAATAGATACTTTTCCATCTAAACAAATTAAAAAAAAAGTAAAACTAAAAGGGTTGCCAGTTGCCAGTATCCATTAAGTAAATAATTATATAACCGAGAGCTGTTAAAACATTTTATAAATATAGAGTGGTGAATGCCGTCATTAAAATATTGAATAGAACAAAAACACAATGGTACAACATCCTGTATGTAACACAATAACTCGTAATAAGGGCTTTGAAAAATAAATATCTCGTGTGAGGGTGTTTACTTTGACCTTTTGTATAATGTTTTTTTCATAAATCAAGAGTCATAGAATATTGAGATCACAGATATGTAATTGAAATATACCTACCTAAAAATGAGCATACTTATTTGGTTAATTAGAGAAAAGGTGCGAATCAGTACTAAAAAAAAATATACATTCACACCCTTTTTCCCGAAGGGGTAGGCAGAGGTGTACCCAAGACTTGACCAGAATCAGTACTTACATGTTCATTATGCTAAATTAGCAACGAATTTGTTTTTTGTTAGATAAAATATTTGAACGATTTATTAGACCATGACAATGATACAGCTAATCTGATGAATTTAGGTTAAAGTGCATTATAATACGATTATTAATTATTAGACGAAGCAGAGTGAAGCATGGCATTTTTCGCCCGCCCGTCTACTTTTTAATTGTCTTCGTAGCGTTTCGCGCCTAATTTCACAGCACCAGCCAGGCTTCGTCCCGGTCTCTACCAAACACCCTCTCTTCTAAGCAAACAATCTTCATTCAATAGATAATATCTCAGTAATTGGACACCTGTAATGGAAGCAGATTGAATTCATTGTTTGTGTAAACGTTAATATGGAGTGAGTTTTTATAACGAGTCGTGATGGATTTATGTGCGTCAGTTGATTTATATGATAGTTATAACGTTTTTATTTATTTTATGGAGATAGGGAGGTGAATGCGGATGAGTAAGTGAAGAGGTTATGTTACATTTATTATGTATCTGATCAGTGCGATTTATTAATAAAAAAATCCAATATCTAAATCGAATTAACAACACAAAAAAAGAACTGTGCGTTTGTACATATATTATTAATTTGTTGCTGTTATCCTTCTTTATAGGCGGCACAAGGCTTAATTTTCCGCCATTCCAGTCTATCACCGAACCAGGCGGCGACCGAAGAATTCCCCATACGTACGTTATAGTTGAATCATTTGAAATTAGAGCATATTTCCAGCATTTAATGACGTTATTCGGAATGAGACACTAGTTATCTAGGTTCCTAATTATATTTTTGTCTAAAATACTTTGGAGTTACATTTGAAAATACCTATATTTTTTCAAAAGATCTATCTATATTTTGGATTTTTATCATATTTTAGTATTGTCTTGGATTGATATATTATTAGGAACCTAGATATCTAGTGGCTCATTTCGAATAACGTCATTAAATGTTGGAAATATGCTCTGATTTCAAATTATTTAGCTATTATTTTTGTTTAGGGAATTCTCCGGTCGCCGCCTCCTTAAGGTAAAATCACATAATGTTATTGATTCCTAATGCGATTCGCATTCAAGGCAAAACAAAAGCATTGAGCCATTTAGTTTTTGATATGGATTGTGTCAAACTCCTCGTATGTAGGTGGGATTTCAACTTTTTCATGAATCTACAAATCCACTAAAAAGGATATTTCCATACATACATACATACTACATCTGAACGCTACGTACATCCAAAACTTAGTGAATTTTACCCATTTGGACTGTAAATAAATTGTTAGGACATATCTTGGTAAGTATCTTTAGTGTAGGGTTCCATACATATTATTATAGATACCGCAAAAATGTTGGTGTGCCTACTATGGGATACTAAGTCCTGGGTACACCACTGCCTACACCTTCGGGAAAAAGGAGTGAATGTGTGTAATGTTTTTTCAAACATGTTGCGGTAATCAATTTTTTATATGTAAAATTTTACGGTTTGTGATTTTTTCCTTTACTTGTGATATAAGTAAGACCTTGCTTATTGCCAAATTTAATGATGCTAGGCTAACGGGAAGTACCCTAGAGTTTTTCACTCCGTTCCTTAAGGTATAGAAATGTATGGTAAAAACTTCATAACTCAACGCGTCTCGAGAAAAAAGGTCTTGACAGACGGACATACAGACAACAAAGTTATCCTTTAAGGGTTCCTTTTTTCCTTTTGAAGGACGGAACCCTAAAAACGACTTGGACCCGGAATATTAATACTGATCATCATCATCATCTCAGCCGTTGGTAATCCACTACTGAACATAGGCCTCCCCCATAAAGGAGGGTTTTGTCAATACTCGACGCGCTTGGCAGGCGGATTGTCGAGCGCAGTTCGATGGTTTTTTGCAGAGGACGCTGCTGCCCGTCCTCTGGATCTGTTAACCCTTAGCCGGTTCTTACGGCAACCACGGGTAGAGAGGGTAGAGCACTATTCTAAAGCCGGTAACTCCACGGCTAATTAATATTATGCTCAGATATACTCGTATTACGGCATCAAATGCCTTTAGATTACACAATCACAATAATAATAAAGCTTCTCAAATACCACTATCACAAGTCTTCTGCCATACTCAAGATCATTTATAGGTACTATCGAGGTCAATCGAGATAACATATAAACACAATTTTAAGAAGTGCACCGACAAATTAATGACTGATATGGAAACCAACTAACACATACTCAAATATAAACGTTTTGCATTTCACAATAAAGTTTATTTTAGCTTAATGATGTTTTATTGAAGAAGATTCCCAAAAGCATAAATAACTTTATCTCAATGTAAGGTACTTTCGTTTAAGAGTTTAAGATTAATCAATGGTTTATTAAGAATTGAGGCTTACTTCATTTATTGATGTTAGTACACTTGCTCTGTAATGAAAAAATGTACTGAATTTTTTATCTGACTCTACAAAACAGTTTTGGTGTCCAAATTTTCAGTGAAAAAATATTATTATTAATAAGTGTCACAAAATATTCGGACAAAGTGTCCGAATCGTTTCCGAAAGATTCTTGTGCGTTCTTATTGTATATGTATCTTTCCGAATGCACGGTAAATTCATTAGGTACTTATTGTGTTTTACAAACTCACGTTTTAAGTCAAAAACGCTCGACCTAGGTTTCGGACAACTCCGGTGTCCTGCATCAGGAGCTGACGTGTTAAAAAATCGTATGGATTCATTACTTTTTATTGATTTAGATTGATCACATAATTCTGACTCAATATAAAAACTAATAAATATTTTTGAGTTTGAGTTCTGGTGGGACTGCCTTGTTGGAGTAGTGGTCTCAATCGCTATTACTGAGCATGAGGTGCTGGGTTCAATTCTCAGGTCGGGAAAAATGCTCTCGCGTTTTTCTTAGGAATTTTCTCAATGCTCAAAGTTCGTGTTTCGGACGTTTAGTGCTTAACTGTTCTAAAAATATATTCATTGTATGGATGTAAAAAAAAAAGATATATATATAAATAATATATATATATATATATATATATATATATATATATATATATATATATATAAATTAATATAAAAGATGATATACTTATTATGTTAAGACAATATAGTTATTTTAAATAGTTATTTTAAAATATGTTATATATTTATGTTTTTACAATTACCACAACCACTGTCTAAATATATGTACTAGCAGATATAGTAACGTGTTTGTTATTAAGGTTGGGTAATAAACGCATTTTTCTTTCATCTTTCTTTCTTTCTTAATAGTAAATTCAAAACAAGGTCTCAATTACCGCTCTCCATCTGACAACCAATAATTACAGCTCGTGTGTAAATCGAGTAATCCAGTATCGAGTACCAATCGAATAGAATATCGATACATTGTATCGATTACAGCACGTTCCCACGACGTTTTGTTTGTAATACTTTTAATTACAGTTCGTTGAACTTGCTCGTATAAAATCGTAGCGTGAATGAATAACTGATTATTTATTCATTAATGTTATGTAGATTGTGATGAGCTTTGTTTCCGGTCAATTTGAATAAAGCTCATTACTTTCTAGTAACTACTTCGGCCTAATAACGTAAATAGACCTGACATGACTGTTTTATTCGAATTTTTATATTAACTTGTAGTGGTGGGTCTCTTTTGCAGGGGGCCGCCTGTATCTACTATGGGACTGAGTTCCCAAAGGGGTAGGCAGAGATGTACCCAGGACTCAGTCCCATAGTAGATACACCCATATTTCGCCAGTATGTTATTGGTCCCATGTAATAGGGGGCGAGCCTATTGCCATCTACCGGGCACAGTTCCAGACTCCAGGCAGTTATTGAGATAACTCCTAATGGAAAAATCCAATATTTAACACTGCCTGACCTGGGGATCGAACCCGGGACCTCTTGATTGGCAGTCGAGCATACGCCCTCTACGCCACCGAGGCAGTCAATACTACTACTGGATTATAAATGATTTTTTAATTTGATATAACTTTGTAATTATAGCGAATAAAAACACAAACTAAAAATAGTTATGTTACGAAACTTTTATGATCATTGAATGAATGAATGGATGATAACGCTTTATTGGTACCACAATAACACAAGAAATGACAAAAAGAAAACTTAAAACTAGAAATAGTAACAACTGGCGGCCTTATCGCTCAGAGCGATCTCTTCCAGACAACCATGCAGGGAAAGGAAATACAGATGCTGAAGGGATGGTGGTATCAAAAAGAAATACTTAAATGATAAATAAATAAATAAAAATACATAAAAATAATATATAATACATACTCTATTACCATACTATAACCAATACATTATATACTAAGATTATAGATACATACATAACAATATAATATATACTATACAATATTACAAAGGTACACAATTTTATAAAGGCGTTACTTTATACCAGTAAGACAATAATAAATAATATTGGTGACAAATTACTTATTATGAAAGATAATGATCCTTGAGACGCAGCTTAAAAGAGGCCAGTGACGGTGCACTCTTAACTTCAACGGGAAGATCATTCCACAGACGAACTGCTTCGACAGTGAAAGATCCACCGTAGAAATCAGTGCCGTGCACTGGAAACCTCAACGTCAGATTCTCCGATGATCTCAATGAACGAGAATGGGACGCATGAAGAAATTCAAAACGTTCCCGAAGATAGCGCGGGGCAGGTGGATTGAACAGAACACTGTAGAGAAGGGACAAGATATGAGTATTCCAGCGACGGCGAATAGGCAGCCACTTGAGGTTAGAGCGAAATTCGGACATTGCATTTATGCCAAAAAATTGAAATAGGTACTCAATTGGTAGGTAACCTTTACCTTATATATACTTTATATATACTTTACTTATTATAACTTTCTATATATACTTTAGCGATTTTAGAGTTATTTTTGAAGTGCCCATGAGACACAAAGATATTTTAAATTTTTTGGGAAACATGCAACATACTGACGTCAGCAGTTGACGGATAATTAAAATAAATGCAGGTTTACTACCCCTTGAATATACCTAATACCATATTACTCTTTATTTTATTTTTCAAGATCGTTTTTCAAATAAAATATAACCATAACTGGATTGTTCTTAAGTAACAATAAATTTTCATTTACTATGCAA
The DNA here is from genome assembly GCA_947063395.1 of Hemistola chrysoprasaria. NCBI lineage: Eukaryota > Metazoa > Arthropoda > Insecta > Lepidoptera > Geometridae > Hemistola > Hemistola chrysoprasaria. The sequence goes on along the minus strand of OX346727.1, from coordinate 10,850,843 downwards.
ATTGTTTTTTCGAATCCGTACTCTCAACTCTAGCGGGCGTTGGAAACCTTATAAAAAGCCTTTTATTTTCAGAGTAAATGGTTCTTGAATTAAGGTCTAATTTCTGTCACTTTGCTGAAAAATTAAATCGGTACGATTTTTTTATTAAAACAGAAAAAAAAATTTCTTTAAACAAAGTTTTGAAGGTTTAGCAACTAGGACGATTTGTTGGTAACATACTGGCAATACCCCTGGTTTTGCAGGTATCTATAGACGGCGGTAACCGTTCACCATTAGGCGAAATGTCTGTTTGTTTGACACCTATGGCATAAAAAAGATGGCAGCGTACCCAAGATGCTGCCAGCATTGCCACATTGAATAGCAGTACTTATTATACTTATTACGTTGGGCAAGATAAAGGCCAGCATTTTGATCACGCGTCGTAAACTATACAGCATGTGTATCGCGACCTCAAACTTCCAAATTGTATTAAAAAATTCAAGTGAACACAATAAAGGACTTAAAATAAAAACGAAAATCCCAAGCGAAAAAAGTTTATGCCCATTCTAATTCAGTATGATTTACAAACCGCGAAGTTTCATTGTCAGTAGAACGCAGATGAATAACAATGTCGGTCACATAATCTCTCACTAGTTAGACTTTTACTTCTTTTGGATGACATTGAATTTGTTTACAAAATTAAAAAAGGTTCTTTGGAACGTAGTCGATTTTCATTTACGGTCGAATGGCCCGCGGTCCATTCAACTTGGTCCTTTCAGACTAAGTACCCCTTTCAAACGTAGTGCCCATTCAAATAAAATTTCAGTTAACTGTAAAAGTAGAATAAATAGCAAAATCAAATTAAATTATTCGAAATCGTGGCGCTCCGATAAGTGACTCCTCGGGACTGTGGCTCTAAGACACGAAACTGTTTTATACTGTGTAAGGATTCGTGGGGTTCCTTGTCGTGAAGTTACCAGATATAGAATAGTCCATCCTGTCTACTCGTGGTTGCCGTAAGAGCCGGATAAGAATTATGAGCTCTAGAGGACAGACGGCAGCGTCCTCTGCTTAAGACCATCGAACTGCGCTCACCAACCAGCCTCCCGAGCGTGGCGAGTATTGGCAAAACCCCCCTTAATGGGAAGACCTATGTCCTGTAGTGGACTTCCTAAGGCTGACATAAGGCAGGATAAAGATTTAACATAACATAACATACAATCACGCCATTTTCCCGAAGTGGTAGGCAGAGGTATACCCAGGACCCAGCCCGATTGGTACACCAACATTTCGCCGGTATGTTATTATAATCTCGCATGTAATAGAGGGCGAGTCTATTGCCCTCTAGACAGTTCCAGACTCCAGGCAGTTATTGAGATAATTTGAAATAATTTCTAATGAAAAAACTCTAATATTTGACACTGCCTGGCCTGGGGATCGAACCCTGGACTAATAATCGGCAGTCGAGCTTGCGCGCACTACGCCACCGTGGCAGTCAGATAAAACATAGTGTCAGTTCTAATTCAAACTCAAACTCAAAAAGATTTATTCAAATAGGTCATAATCTGACACTTTTGCACGTCAATGAAGATAAACAGTACTGAGTTTACCGTGCGTTCGGAAAGATAACTCTACAAGAATCCAATTTTAATTCAAATTCGCAGGCAATTCTCCGCAACTCGACGTCAATGCGCCTATTTTGCGTGTAGGTGGGGGTGTCAGGTCTATAAGTCTATTATCAGTGGACTTCATAACTTGGTAATGACGTCACAACGTGCAATTTTAGGAGTTGTAATAAGGGTCTAATGAAGGTACAGAGTGACGGGCTAAAAGGTTACCGGTCAGCCTGCCATGCCGCAACGGTCCAAAGTAATGTTATTAGTTGCCATAATATGTAAGTATGTTATGTATGTCTATCTGTCTAAAGTTAGCTCAATTTTGACTCTAACTTTTAACCGTAGTATAGTAGGTATGTATTATGTATATATAATTATTGTAGTGGTAGGCCTCGTTTGCAGGGGGCCGCCTGGGGAAGAACCACATCTTTGCCAGTTATCCATCCACCAAGCAGTAATGTGCAAACATTACTGTGTTTCGGTCTGAAGGGCAATATTACCAGCGAAATTACTGGGCATGAGAGGGCAGTGCCGAGCAGAAATTAGAATTTTAAAACACTGGGTGGCACTGTGTCTGATATGGGCAACCATGATGCTTTTACCATCAGGCACCTGATTTGCTCGTCTTGTTATTATCATAAAAAAAGAAGGATGGATGGCTGTTACTCTTTCACGAGAAAACTACTGAAATGATGAGAAAACCTGAAAGTCGGTATGTACCTATTATATAGTTTAGACCCAGGAATAACACATAGGGGCACTCTTATCCCGACATTCCTACTGAAAACGAAGACTACGCGCGGGTGAAACCGCGGGGCGCAGCGAGTTATTTATAAACTAGAGCAAATGATATGACATGATTTGGTTTACATTTGATTAGTGAAAACTTCGGTTTCCGCAAAGGTTTCAGTACCATAGACCACATCCATACGCTGCGCCAAGTTATATAGAAGACTGAAGAGTATAACTTGCCACTATGTTTAGCGTTCGTGGACTATGAGAAGGCCTTTGATTCGATCGAGACATGGGCGGTGCTCGAGTCTCTTCAACGATGCCATATTGACTATCGGTATATCGAAGTGTTGAAGTGCTTGTATAGTAACGCCACTATGTCGGTTCGAGTACAGGACCAGAGTTCGAAGGCAATCCCGTTGGAAAGAGGCGTAAGACAGGGAGACGTCATATCTCCGAAACTGTTTACTGCCGCAATGGAGGACGCCTTCAAGCTTCTGGAATGGAAAAGACACGGCATCAATATTAATCACAGCCTCGATGGCTCAGATAGTAGTAACTCTGCTTTCTGTGCCGCAGGGCCCGGGTTCGATCCCCGGTCAGGTCAAACATTTGTGTGCATGAACATGTCTGTTTGATCTGTGTCTGGGTGTTATAAGCTTATATAAGTATGTATATCAGTCATCTGGTTACCATAGTACAGGCTTCTAGCCTAGTTTGGGACCAGATGACCGTGTGTGGAAGTTGTCCCATATATATATTATTATATATTATATAATGGCGAATACATCACTCACCTTCGGTTTGCCGACGACATTGTAGTCATGGCAGAGTCGATGGAAGATCTCGGCACGATGCTCGAAGACCTCAATCGAGTTTCTCAACGGGTCGGTCTTAAAATGAACATGGAGAAGACGAAGGTGATGTGTAATGCCCATGTTGTGCCGACCCCAGTATCGGTTGGGAACTCGATTCTAGAAGTTGTTGACTCATACGTGTACCTAGGACAAGCAGTCCAACTCGGTAGGTCCAACTTCGAGAAAGAGGTCAATCGTCGAATCCAACTAGGCTGGGCAGCGTTCGGAAATCTACGCAATGTCTTCTCGTCCAAAATACCTCAGTGCCTCAAGTCGAAGGTCTTTGACCAGTGTGTGTTACCAGTGATGACTTACGGATCTGAAACGTGGTCTCTGACTGTGGGCCTTATCAGCAGGCTCAAATTAATGTAGTGGTAGGCCTCTTTTGTAGGGGGCCGCCTGGGGAAGTACCACACCTTTGCCAGTTATTCATCCGCCAAGCAGTAATGTGCATACATTACTGTGTTCCGGTCTGAAGGGCAATGTTACCAACGAGATTACTGGGCATGACGAGATTCAATAACTCATATCTCAGGGTGACAGGCGCAGTGCAGTGCCGCGCAGAATTTTCAATATTAAACACTGGGTGGCACTGTGTCTGATATGTGCAATCATGATGCTTACCATCAGGCACCTGATTTGATGGTCTTCTCACTCACTATGATAAAAAAAAAAATGTCGAAATACTTCAGAAATCAAATACATACTAAAATCATCCAAAAAAATTCGGCCCCAATTAACCTTTTACAATAGCGTTATTTGTCTAAAGTCTAAAGGATTACCTATAACAACGGAAGCTAGAGCATTAAAGCAATAAAGCTCCCGTGCCATGCACTGCCCTTTACATCAAAGGGTTTGGTTTCAAGCCGACCGCTTCTGAATTAAGAGCAAAACTAACTTACTGTGCTCCCTTGAAACACTGACCTACATAACCAAACCTTCTGCCTTTCGAATAAGGTTGAAATTTAAACCGAATTTCTGTGTTAGCGAGATCGATATGCCAGTTATGTTGGTAATTTGTGAGAGAGATTTGTGAGAGAATTAGTTGGATACATGTAAGCTTCTTATTAGAACGGAATACAACTCAAATTGGCATTGAATGTGTGCAAGTTATTTTGGTTTCAGTTAGCTTACATTGAGTAATCTAGACAATGGGAATCGATGCAATTTGCAAAATGAATCAGCAGTTGGTTGCCATTTCGCGGGTCATTTTGTCAAAGGGAATTAAGTCCAATAGGATAACATTGGCTTTAATTCCATAGGTCCGATTAATTGAGCTTCATTTGGTATAAAATACCTATAGATAACTGCCTGGAGTCTGGAACTGTGCCCGATAGATGGCAATAGGCTCGCCCCCTATTACATGGGACCAATAACATACTGGCGAAATGTGGGTGTATCTACTATGAGACTGAGTCCTGGTACACCTCTGCCTACCCCTTCGGGAATAAGGCGTGAATGTATGTATAGATAACTGGTATAATAAAATGACAACTTTAGGAAGAAAGAATTCAACCACGAGCGGGACTTCAACCCGCATCTTCCGCACCAATCCGCGTGGTGTGGCACTCTACCAATTTAGCTACCATGGAGGTAGTAGTCATCGGCGAAATTTTTCTATACTACATACTTCCTATGGGGACGCTCGAGCGTGAAATTGTTCTTCAAATTTTTATAATTTATTTCAAGCGAATAGACCGCTTAGTCTATAAAAATATAAAATAAAAGTAAAATTGAGTTTGAGTTTATGCTCTGCTCGAAAAATAACAACCAATCTCGCTATGGGCGCATTCCTAAAATTCAATGAAAACAAAAGATCTCTTGTACATTAATTTTTTTAAGGAGAAAAGCCCTGATGTGGCTTCAGCTTATTCGGTACAAATTTTGCGTACAAAAATATTTTGTTTAAATTTTGGTCATATGCCAAGGTAAATTATGATTAGCCATCAGCATTCATTTTTTGTAGTGGTAGGCCTCTTTTGCAGGAGGCCGCCTGGGGAAGTACCACACCTTTGCCAGTTATTCATCCGCCAAGGAGTAATGTCCAAACATTACTGTGTTCCGGTATGAAGGGCAATGTTACCAGCGAAATTACTGGGCACGACGAGATTCAACAGCTAATATCTTAGGGTGACAGGCGCAATGCAGTGCCGCGCAGCATTTTAAATTTTAAAGCATTGGGTGTCACTGTGTCTGATATGGGCAATCGTGATGCTTACCATCAGGCACCTAATTAGCTCGTCTTGTCACTCATTATCATAATATATATATACCGGACCATGGGTTGAGCACCACTGCTCTAGAATCTCTATTTCTTGTTTTACACTCCCAAAATCCTATTACCCATACAATTAAATTTTTGATTATATATTTCTATTTTTATACGGATCCTTTCATTACGAAAACCGACCCAATTTTCTTTATAATTGAGATTTCTTGAACGTTTCCGACCAATTTTCCGATAAAATTGGTTTCGGGCTATTTAAAGTTATTGGCTAACGTAATATTGGTCCGTTTAGTTCAGCTTTTATTGGCTCATTGTTGGTGAAGTTGTTCTTGAGTTGTTCGAGATAAGCCGCGATTTCTAATTAGATTTGTGAAAGAACTTAAACAATAACTATTATAAATCCTATACTAATGTTATTAATGTGAAAGTTTTTGAGGATGGATGGATGTTTGTTACTCTTTCAAACTGAATGGATTGGGTTGAAATTTGGTATGTACGAGTACAGTAATAAGCTCTTTTTACTGCATATTAATGATCTGCTCAAACTTGGTATCTTTGGGTATGCAGACGACAGCACTGTTGTGGAAAGGTACACATCCAATGCACGGGCTGATGGGGCACAAATCGAGTCTCTAAGACAGGCTATGGTCGAACGCATTAATTTGGCCTTACAGGATGTCTCAAAGTGGGGCGAGGCCAATCTGGTCAATTTTAATGCCTCTAAGACCCAGGCGTGTCTGTTCACCGCTAAGAAGAGTCCATTTCAACTGACTCCCACTTTTCGAAATGTATCCGTAGACGTATCCGACCATCTGAAGCTGTTGGGAGTTACTTTAACAGCAACCTTGAACTTTGGTTCCTATATCGAGTCCAAGGCTAAGTTGGCTGCACAAAAGCTGGGCGTCCTGGGGAAAGTCCGGCGGTATTTCACCTCAGGACAGCTTTTAAATTTATATCAAGCACAAGTCCGTTCTTGCATGGAATACTGCTGCCACCTCTGGGACGGTTCAGCTAAATACCAGCTTGAAGCCTTGGACTCTATAGAAAGGAAAGCAAGAAAGCTCATTAGTAACGATACGTTGGTCAACACTAGACTCCAAAGTCTAGAACATCGGCGTAGAGTGGCCTGCCTTTCGGTGTTCTACAGGATACATTTCGGAGAGTTCGCTGCGGAGCTACATGACTTGATTCCCCCATCACCGTTTCACCTTCGGACGACAAGACGTACGGATTTATGTCACCCTTACATGGTTGAGATTCCGTCGACTCGTACAAAGCGGTTCAAATCAACATTCATTGTTCGAACTGCCTAGGAATGGAACACCTTGCCAGCGTCATTGTTTCCCGAAAAGTACAATCTAGAGGTCTTCAAGTCAAGAGTGAATAGGTATCTTCTAGGCAAGCACGCACCATCGTCGACCGCGTCATCACTTACCATCAGGTGAGACTGCGGTCAAGTGCTTGGCTATACAGTAATAAAAAAATAAATAATAATAATAATGTGCATACATTACTGTGTTCCGGTCTGAAGGGCAATGTTGCGCGCGAAATTACTGGGCATGACGAGTTTAACTAATATCTCAGGGTGACAGGCCAGTGCAGTGCCGCGCAGAATTTTGAATTTTAAAACACTGGGTGGCACTGTGTTTGATATCTACAATCATGATGCTTACCATCAGGCACCTGATTTGCTCGTTTTGTCACTCACTATAATAAAATACACTGCCTGACCTGGGGATCGAACCCGGGACCTCATGATCGGCAGTAGAGCTTACGTCCGCTACGCCACCGAGGCATTGTTATGTCATTGTATATTATGTATTTGAAAATACAATAAGTCTCCCTAAAATGGGTTTGTCATTTTTTATGATGAAAAATGAATATTTATTACCTTTTGAGGTATCCATTGTTGTTTTTTGTGATGATGATTGATGTGCAGCATTAGCAGGGTTAAGTTTGTTAACCAGGATAACGGTGTCTGGATATGTAATAATAATTTATGGTGTAGAATATAGGGAAGTTTTTATAAGGACTTAATTTTTTTGTGTTCCGTACCTCAAAAGGAAGAAAGAACCCTTATACTCGTAGGATCACTTTGTTACTTTGTTACAAACAAAAAATGGAACATACAACAATTACACGGGACTAATAACATACTATGAGACTGAATCCGGGGTACACGTCTGCCTACCCCTTCGGAAAAAAGGCGTGATTATATATTCTAAGATTATGTTATTCATCATTAAAATATCGACGGCAATAAGTAGGTACGGTAAAAAGGTAAATGAGGTAAAATCCGTATGAGGATTGTGTTTTTCCCTTATAAAAAAAGAGGTTGTCTTTTAGCCCTGAGACCTGCGGCGTGACTATTCAATGCAAATCGACGGATGACGGATGGCTATCAAAATGGTTATATCCGCTTAGTAATTACTTTAGGGCTTCATTTCCTGTTGGCAGTGAAGGTGTTAGCTTTTTGTGGGTAAAATAAAAATATTCTGTGATTCTTTTACTGTTTGTAACTTTTTTTTTTAATGATCTATGCTATTGGCCTCAGATGGTCTCAACAGTAGGCGACGATAAATAATGCAAATCGGACGAAGAGTTTATAAGTTCAACTGTGTAGAGCACTGTCATACAAAAAAAAGGAAAAAAAAACATTTGAATTAATACTCTAACAGAACGTGTTACCCCAATTACACTGCTCGAGTCGATTCATATGGGTTATGTGGACAACCCATATTGTCAGGGTTTCAGGTCGCCAAGATTCCTACAAGGCCTTCGACTTGACCTAACGACTGCCCCCTACATATCTTATAGGAAACAGCCGGGACCTACAGTTTAACGTGACATCCAAAACACGGTAGCGCCTAGGAGAAAAGTCCACATGGTGAGATTCGATCCTAGACTCCGGACATATTGCTGGTGGACCACGGACGCTACAAAACACTGATGAACCTAGTCGACTATCTCACTCTTCTCATATCACAACATCACGCATTTTCCTCAAAGGGAAGACCCACCATCACAATAAACCCACAATTCGTCAGTTATTAGGTCCCATGTAATAAATAGGGGGAAGAACGAGCCTTGCACATACTGAGAAAATCCCTATTTGAAAAATTCAATAAATTTTTTTGCTTGATATAGGAATGGGATTGCTAGGACTTACGAGTACACGTCTTTCAGGAATGGTGTGCATTATTTTATTTACACTGACTGTACTAAAAGCTTCGATCGTTTACCAAATTTTAACAATTTTTATTCTTACAGTGAAACTCCACAGCTGAATATTGGCCCCCCCCATAGAATGAATGCCATTAACTATTCGTATGGGGTACTATTATATTCCCTTCTCTCATCCCGTGAGAGCCGTGAGACCCGGCAGAGGGACATATTCAGAGCAGCAGCAGCACTCTCCGTTGCCAAGTATTCCAACTACTACGATCACCAAGCCGCCTGCCAAGCGTGGTGATTACGGCATAAATGTCATCATTCCATCCATATCCTAATCCTTCCTAATACTATTATAAAGGCGAAAGTTTGTAAGTATGGATGTATGTATGGATGTTTGTTACTCTTTCACGCCAAAACTACTGAACCGATTGGGCTGAAATTTGGTACGTAAGTAGCTTAGACCCTGGAATAACACATAGGGTACTTTTTATCCCGATATTCCCACGGGAACGAAGACTACGCGGGTGAAACCGCGGGTCACAGCTAGTATCAAATATATCTATCATTCCTTTCAACGAATTTTTCAAAGTAGCATCAGAGATAAATCTCGAGCGATATATCCGTTATTTATGAATGAACTCAGCAAAGCCTTGTTTAGCAATACTAGCATTAGTTTCTAGACAATAACCGGTGGGCGTCGCAGTTAAGGGTCACGATCTGTTAGACGGGGAGCTGAGGGAGGATATAGTTACTTGGAGCTGTTGACTCATTTGTAAATAGAGTAGCGGACGCTGGTTGACCACAAACTGATTCGACAAGAAGGAATGCATAAAAAGTAGAGTTTATCGTAAAGTGATAAATGAATTGCTATTAAACTTATCTAAAAAGTATTATTAAGCGATAAAAAAGCGTTATAAAACTGTTTTTATTTTATTTATTTATTTGATTTATAAAGCTTAGGAAGACTAACAGCAGTTCTTAAATTAATACATTCTCATAAAGCAACAGTTAGCCAATAAAAGGTCCTCACGGGTTTTGATTTTAAAATGTCGTAGACAAATATTTTAGGTTAAATTTTTTTATGTTTTTGTGTAGAAAATCCTCTTTTCCTAACTGTATTAATTGTGTAGCGATCGAATTAACGAAAATAATAAAAAAAATATAGAAATAAACAGTGACGACTCCACCATGTGGTTGAGATCAAATCATTTCGAAATGTATGCCATATTATGTACACAAACTATTCCAACAATATTTTATCACAAAACACGGTATTTAATCGAGAATTGAGCTAAAATATTACCTATTTACCTCGAAGTTTCGATTGAGTTGCATCAGCCGTATAAAATATATCATGTTTAATTCGAATCAGTTTAAACATATCTATTCAAACAAAATATTGTTATAATAATGAGAATACTGTGTATAAACTTCACCATATCCATAATAAGCAATAAAATAATGTAATATCTTCACGTAAACAGACTATCCATCAGCATCCGAACTACAAAGCATTGCATTACACTTATGGAGGTGTTTTGTAACAATTTAATTTATGGTTGCGATTTCCTCCGATGCAATTTGGTGTTGAAATGATGTTGTTATAGGTTTCTATAAATGTTTACAATTTCTATGGACGCTATAGGCTATATATAATAAGTTACCAAACGTCCTATTTAATAGGCTATTGCCATAGTTCCAGAGGCCAGGCTGTCGGTGTCCTATTGATTCGCATAATGTCTTTTGTCATAAAAATTTTCCGCATACATCATTTGTCATAACCTCCTCTAGTCATAATATTGGAAATACATATTTTTTTGTAGTAATACTCATAAATTGTCCTAATATTTAATTGATATAATATTTTTGTGTATAATAGTTTTTATTCCTATTGTTAGTTGTCATAATGGTTGTTATGTATAATTTTATAGTTAATAATGGTGTTTGTCCTAATTTTCATTGTTCATAATTGTTATTGTATATAATCGGTATTGTACGTATTTTTGCAAGTGAGGTTTATTTTAGTGTTGTCCTGAATATTGCTTCAAATTTTATTCCATCACTTTATCTAGAAGAGTATTTTTGGTACAGTGTTATGATATATAGTGTTATGTATATATATTAGCGTTTCTGGTGTATATGTTGCAGTAAGATAAAGCCGTAATATAGTTATGTATATCAGGGATATGATTTTAAACCGTAACATAGTAACACTCTTGTATTGCATTTATGGGAAGGATCTCGCCGTAACTCACATACCCAATAATAACATTTTTTATTTACTCGATTTTTTTCATATTTAAATTCACTGATATTTAATTTGTTGGCTCCTCTTTTTGTTGTAAGGGCGATTCTCTGTAAGCTGGTAATCGGCTGTCCCGACCTTTTTTTTAAAAAAGTAATTTAATTATTTATTAAAAAATCGCTTTTAATGAAACTTTAACCCCGAAACTAAGCGGGCCCATTGTTTTTAGAACCATAACTATTTTAAGTTTTTTTCTAGACGTAAGAAAAGCTCTAAAAACACAGTCCCCTGGCTGTCCCCATCACTGTATTCCCACCTAGAAATGAGATTTGCGAAGAAGTTATTGAAACTAAATACATTTGGCAGTTAATATCACAAAGTAAAATAATTAAATTATATTATTTTCGTAACACAAGGTCTCATTACCTATTTTATTTATTAAGTAAAGTCCTATAATCTTTGTCCCCAGAATTTCTATACAGTCCCCTGGCAAAAGTTTTAAGTCATAATAAAAAAAAACTGTAATGTTTACATACGTCCTTTTGAGTAAAACAAATCTCAATTATTGTGAAGTTGGCTACCATGCCGAATGCGTCGGCGAGACGCTATTTTGTTTAGTGTCAGGGCGTCATTTGTATGGTGAACACGCGTTTGGACCGCTACTATACACAGTCCTCTGGTAAGTAATTATATTTATGTTAATAACATTAATTATTTCTATATATAATTTATTGGTTTATTATTTATGTCTAAATTGATCGGTAGGTTCTTATAAAACTATTTTACATCAATTTAGTAAACATTGTAAAATTTAACCGAAATACACAGTCCCCTGGCAACAGTCCTCTGCCTGAAAAAGCTGCAGGGGACTGTTCTACACAACAGGGGACTGTGTATTTTGCGTATTGGTTATTACTTTTATGTATTGTTTGTGAAAAATTATCCGCTAGTCTGTTTTATTAATGTAAGAATCATCAAAGTATCATTGCTTCACATTATTTCCTTTATAAACTTAAATTATTTTACACAGGCTGATCGAACACACATGATTTGGCTCCTAAAAAGAAAAAGTTATCCCGAGAAGAATTGCTACAGATAAAGAGAGAAGTAAAGCGACTATGATACCAAAGAAGAAAAAATTACCCTTAAATGAGAGAGGAAATTAGAGAAAAGGAGAAGTTAAAATACCAAAAGAAGAAAGAAATCGGATCTTGTGAGGACTATAAGATTGCCAGCATCAACTTCGCTCTAAAACCTAGATGGACAGTAGAAGAAGTGTTTACAGAGTCCGAACCTCTTGAAATCCCGAATTAAGTCCGAAGTCCGAATCTGTTGAACTTGAATTGACACCTAAACCAAATAAGTCCCCTCAAAGATTGGATGATGATATAGCAGGGACGACTGCCACTCGGAATTCATATTACAATACTAGAGATTACGTTCTTGTGAAATTTCCTGTTAAAAATGTAGAATATCGTTATGCTGCCGTAACTAATGAGATTGATGACGATGTAAACGACTTACGTGTTACTTTTCTCAAGATTTGTGACCAAAAAGTGCAAACCTTTAGAATAGATGATAAGGACATTTCAGACGTATCATTTGATCAAGTTATCCAAAAGTTGGATAATCCTGACTTGATTGTAAAGGGCAAAAGAATATTTTACGAGTTTTCCACTCAAATAGACGTTTTCGAGCGCTAATTTTTTAAATGTTAAGTTCATTGTGATTAAATTTTATTATGTGCTTTATATGATTACGAAAAATCATTAGGATTAGATTGCACATCTCAGTAGAATCACATATTTAAGAGATAAGACTGTTTTCTAATAAATATATATTAATAATAGTAAGTATTTCAATATATACTCTATATTGATCTCAGTGAGTACAAAATGTTTTAGCATTAGCTTAATTTTCGATATGTTTAAAGAAAGTTATGTTTTTTGTTTATATTTTCTAAAGAAAATGTTGTTGATTATTCATGCGCAAATATGCCATAAAAATAATAAATGATTAATGAATGTAAAATGATTTTTTCTAAGTGCAATAGTCCCCGATTCACGATTAAAACAGTCCCCTGATACCTCAAACAGTCCCCTGTCATGATTTTTTGGAAAATCGCTAATAACTCGGAATATACGTATAAATTCAGTGCGCCTTCTTATCTAACTAAAAAAATAATTAATATTCTTTGAAATAGAACTCGGTTTTTTGCCAAATGTTAAAAAAAATTGCCAGGACAGCATTTGTATGGGACCTGTACGAGCTTACAGAGAAACGCCCGTAAATATTTTGCACTCGTTTTCCATTGTAATTATAATATCAAAATTCTTTTAAGCACTTTGTTCCAAATATTAACACTAAAATTTCGTTGTGTTACTTTTATAATAATAATGAAACTACCTTCATTTTTATTCATAATCAGTAATAGCGCCTTCCTATAATATTTTTTTATAGCATTGTGATATATCAACAGTTTGCTACATAGAAAAGATGTTTACTACGTTAATGAGTTAGGAACATACAAAATTCTATTGGTTAGGTTAGGTTTAATTTATATTATGACAAAGTTAACATTCGAGCAATATATGATTATGGCACATAATTTTAGTGATATCAATAGTTAGGACATGTTAGGATTATGGCATAAAATAATATGGTTATCAATGGTTAGGACATAGAATATTATAGGTTTCAAATGTTAGGACAATTAAAACTATAACAAGTTATAATAGGATTATTGACGTTATGACTGGTGATCATTAGCTATTACATATATTATGGCTTAAAATTTTATGAGTTGTAAAATTATAGCTAATAATAGTATGCGAATGAATAGGGAACCCAGGCTGTCATTGAGATTCCTAATGGAAAAATAGAACACTGCCTGACCTGGAGATCGAACCCGGGCCCTTACGATCGGCAGTCGAGCTTGTGATTACTACACCACCCAGGCAGTCACAAATACTAAACAACGTTAACTCAGCCACAGTATCGCCCAGACGAAAAGTCCACATGAAAATAAGTTTTGATTAGAATATAATTCATTTACAGTAGCATACTTACTCTTAAAAGCCAAATCGTTACAATTTACGTACATTCGCAAGCGGAGTCAATATGCAAACCTCGGAAGTTACATATTTAAAACGTTTGGGGTCAAGCCTCTGGGACCGAAGGGGCCGGGAGCTCAACGCATTTTCAAAAATCTATCTGAGCGCTTGGTAAAAATGGTTATGTTGGCGAAAAGGACTATGAAGATGAATGTTAGTGGATTTTCGAAGTATTCTATGGCTGGCATAGTGTATTTAGTTAAGGTAGATAGTAAGTAGGTAGCTCTAGTATTTTTTCCATAAAGGCACTTAGCTCGTTTAAAATAAATACATGAGTATTATAGTTAATTTATAGTTAGTTTATTTATTTATTTCAAAAAAGTGTACAGTACAATATATCTAAGTAATTACAATCTAATTCTTCTTCTAAGTCGGGCACTCTTGACAGAGTGGTCGTGGTTGCTATGCGTGTTCTTCACTTTCGATCCCTCGGATAGCCTTTGCGATATTACGCCATTTCTGGCGATTTATAGCGTTGCGACAATATAAGCTAATGTATCTATCTTTTTGGGAAATGATATAATTATTATATTAAATTATATTATTTGTTATTTCCAAGTTCTGGGCCTTTCATACAAAGTTCTTAATTTACTTCAACCCCGCTCATACCACTTAAGCGTACAGAATGTATGAATATTTTGAATAAAAGCACGTCCAAAATGGTCTGAGAGCAAAACTCGTTTGCGTTCAGAAAATTACATTACGGAATCCTAATCCAACGCTTTAGGATGTGATGTTGAGTTTGAGAGGAATAAAGGCATGGGTTACTATTGGTTCTCGATTAGAAAATAAAATGGACGATAAAATATAGTTAATACGAGTATGTGGAACATAACATACCATCACGCCTAAGACCATCAGAACCTAAAAACATCATCAAAAATCGACAAATCAATTTTTTGGTCATATTTCCCTAAATTCGGTCCATAAATGGATTACATGTCTGGTAATTTATAATTCAAATGATTAATCAAAATCCTCTCAGAACTTTTTTTTCAGCTATGATGTTCTTTTTCTATAGAAATTCAGGCGCGGGAAAAAACCGCTGGTGCGGTCGCTTTGAATACCAAAATGATGCGGTTAAGGCGTTGTCCAAAGCAATAAATCCACCCTTTTGGAATCACATTTAGGAAGATCTAAAAAATACTACATGTAATTATGTAAAATAAAGACAAGGTTCTAGAAAATATCAATACAAAGATTTAGTTAACCGCAGTGCGGCCTCGGGCTTATAACTATCTTCTATACTATCTATACTAATATTATAAAGAGAGAAACTTTGTTTTTTTGTTTTTTTGTTTTTTTGTTTGTAACGAATAGGCTCCGAAACTACTGGACCGATTTTAAAAATTCTTTCACTTATGGATAGCTCAATTCAGTGTGAGTGACATAGGCTACATGAGATTTTGAAAAAAATAGGGATCCGTAAGAAAACTGCAATATTGTGAACCAAGGTGTCACATAATATAATTACCATATTCATAAATTTGCGTGCGCTGTGAAATCCATTGATGGTAGAATAATATAATGTACTAGGGGTTCGTAGTACTTATCAATATCTACAAAATAGTCCACGGAAATTTTATCCATCTATTTTGGTTTAGTCACAATAATCGAAACATACATTATATGCATGCGCTGTGAAAAGTATTGGTGGTAGAATAAAGTAATGTACTAGGGGTTTGTAAGAATTATCAATACCTACAAAATAGTATACATAGATTATATCCATCTTTTTTGGTTTAGTCAAAATAATCGAAGCAGTGATTATTTTTCATTCGGTGTGAAAAATATTGATGGTAGAGTAAAGTAATGTACTAAGGGTTTGTTGTACTTATCAATACCTACAAAACAGTATACATAGATTATATCCATCTTTTTTGGTTTAGTCACAATAATCGAAGCAATGATTATTTTTCATGCGGTGTGAAAACTATCGGTGGTAGATTAAAGTAATGTACTAGAGGTTTGTAGTAATTATCAATATCTACAAAACAATATACATAGATTATATCCATCTTTTTTGGTTTAGTCACAATAATCGAAGCAGTGATTTTTTTTCATGCGGTGTGAAAACTATTGGTGGTAGAGGAAAGTAATGTACTAGGGGTTTGTAGTAATTATCAATACCTACAAAACAGTATACATAGATTATATCCATCTTTTTTGGTTTAGTCAAAATAATGGAAGCAGTGATTATTTTTCATGCGGTGTGAAAATTATTGGTGGTAGAGTAATGAAATGTACTAGGGGATTGTAGTACTTATCAATACCTACAAATCAGTATACATAGATTATATCCATCTTTCCTGGTTTAGTCACAATAATCGAAGCAGTGATTATTTTTCATGTGGTGTGAAAACTATTGGTGGTAGATTAAAGTAATGTTCTAGGGGTTTGTAGTACTTATCAATATCTTCAAAATAGCCCACGATAAATTTATACATGTGTTAAGGTTTGGTCATTGCAACAGAAATAGTCATTAATTTGCGTGCGCTGCGTAAACCATTAGAGTTATATCTATTAAAATACAAAGTATCACGAATTTACTCCTGTTAAACGTCCACTATACCTACTTCTGCTACCGTGCGAAGCCGGGGCGGGCCGCTAGTTATTTATAGTTAGCCAAAACGTCAAATGCAAGTTGCAATCGAGAAACTTTCGAGCAGAACCTTAGTATAAGCAGTGGAGACCGAGGTCCTTAAGGACACATAAAATTGAGCAAATGTCATACCAGAGTGTATTTTAAGGGCTTTATTACAAAGTGCTTCGACATTCGATTCAGTCCACATAAGAATAACTCTAAATTGGTGGGATTAAAGTGATACGTTTCTTAAAAAAAAAAAAAATTGCACGAATTTTGGGAGTTCTATTATTTACTCTGTGATTTTATTAAGCTTAGAAAAATGTGTATCTAATTTCTAATTCAACAACGATAATAGCATAAGTATGATTAGTTCTATGTTGATACTAGTAAATGTCTGAAACTGTGCCCGGAAGATGGCCTTTTAGTCTCGTCCCATGTTACATGGAACTTATAAATAGTGGTTGTACCTATTCTGACACTGAGCTCTGGGACTCCGCTGCTTTACTCTTCGAGAAAAAGACGTGATGTGATGTCATAATTATTGTGTAAATGAAAAGTGCATAATATTATTGTTACAATACAATCATCATCATCATCTTAGCCGTTGGTAGTCCACTAATGAACATAGGCCTCCCCCATAAAGGGGGCTATTGCCAATACTCGACACGCTTGGCAGGCGGGTTGTCGAGCGCAGTTCGATTCAGCAGATTCGTAGAGGACGCTGCTGCCCGTCCTCTGGATCTGTTAACCCTTAGCCGGTTCTCACGGGCCTAAGCCAAGTGAGGATCGTTTGGGGTTAGTTGAATTGAAGCACAAAAAACGTCTTCCTGTAGAAATTTGCGGACAATGTTGTTATTATTATTTATAAAATTAGATTAATTAATATTCAGATCAGATACAATTTAACAATATTCTACCCTTAATGTTATTATTTAATTCCGTGATTGTGTAAAAAGCCTTTTCAATTAACAACAGCTTTTATATTTTGGCAAATCACTTCTGACAGTTCAAACTGGCAGTTCCTAATATCACGGGGGATGGAATAATTATTATAATATATCCTCCTACACATAACGGTTTTTATGATATAAAGCTGTTTTAGGTGCTCTAGGCAAAACAATTCTGTCGGGTACACAACGGTCTGCAAAAACATTTGAAGTCTAAAATGTGCAAAAAAAAAACTAAAATATAAATTAGAGAAACGCTTCACCTTAACCTAAAGTCAAAAGCTGAACTAATTTGCATTTCGTTGGAGGTTGTTTTTTTCTAATTTGGTAACGGTGACCTTATTTGTTTAGGGTGTCCTTGCCTTAGCGTGTAGCTTTCATAATTTGTATTCTTTTTACTAGAAACGTGAGCTTATTCCGTCTGTAATACTGAAAAGGTGGATTATTTTTCCGTCCTTTGTAGGAACACAAAAAGGTTTTTGGTAATTATTATTAACTAGACCTGCTTTGCGGGTTTACGTGTTGAATATATCCTGTCTGTTATTCTAGAGTCTATGGTTATCCGTACATAACAGTCAGATATGTAGTGGTTTTGGCGTGTTGAAGAAGCAAACATTCAAGTTAATAATACTCGTATGAGTGTGGGTGGATTTGGTAAGAGTTTAATACAACAAAAATCTTACAAAAGGTTTAATTAAAGGGGCTGGCACCTACTTACCTATTAAACATAAACAACTTAAAAAAATAAAGAATGGGAAATTCACAAAAAAATATTTTGACTTCCCATATAAATAAAAAACGATTAGTTAATCTATTTTGTATGGCTCAGTCAAAAATATTATTTGCAAATTTCACTTTTTTTTTCTATTGCAAGTTGTTTAAAACATGCATCTCCTTTAGTATTACAACACCTTTGTTATATAATAATAATAAAGCCTTTTATTCGGACAACAGATATACAATGATGTTTCTTATACTATACTGCACTGTTATATATGTATTTCATACAATTAAAATTATTCGCGTATTTTGTGCTTCTTCACTTTCTGTAAGTCCATTTGCCAGTTGGCAAAGGCCTCCTCCAACCTACTCCATTCTGATCTCTCTCTGGCCACTCTACTCCATGTTGTACTTGCAACCTGCCTGATATCATCGTCCCATCTTTTTTGTTGTCTTCCTCTTTTCCTTTACCTTCCCTTGGTACCAATGTGTAATTAATTTGCTCCATTTGTCCTTTCCTCTGACCATGTGTCCCGACCACTTCCATTTTAGCCTTTTTATTTTTAGGGTTACGTCCTGTATTTTGGTCTTCTTTCTAATGTTGACTACACCTTTTTTAACACATTGTATATCTACACCCAATTTTCAAACTTTTAAATGTGACTGCCTCGCTGTCGTAGTGGGCGTATGCTCGACTGCCGATCAGGAGGTCTCGGGTTCGATCCCGGGGTGAGGCAAAGTGCTTAAATTACATTGGATTTTTCCATTAGGAATTATCCCAATAACTGGAGTCTGGAACTGTAGCCTGTCTGGAATAGGCTCGCCCTGTATTACATCGGACCAATTACATACTGACGAATATTAGGTGTGCCTGCTATGGGACTGAGTCTTGGTAACCTCTGCCTACCCCTTCGGGAAAAGGCGTGATTATGTATTATGTAAGAAGTTATTTTGAATAGGTATCTTTTATTATTATATAGTATTGTAAAATATATGAATTTGTAAGACTATGTTACCATAACATTTTTAGCATAATCTAAAGTTATCCCTATATAAAATGTAACTTTATATATTTTCAAGAGAACAATTTAATAAACACAATTCACGGGAATAATAACTCTGATATATGACTTCACTAAGAGATAATTTGCACAGTAAAGATATTATGATATAAACGTATAAATCAAATGCAAGCATGATTTCTAATCTTGCATTACACGACACCAATTATAAATTAATTTGTCGGCTCTTCGAGTTTATGGTCTTCATAATGTTATAGAAGTGGGAAAGTCAGAATTTAATTATATTCTGAATCTCATAATCTGCCTACATATTTAATACCAATTACAGTATAAATATAGTGCCATTTGTAGCACTTTTTTAATGCAATTATGCTGTTTTTTTTTAATATTCTGGACCTGCACATTACACAATACACAACACACACACACATTACACATTTACACATTACACAATTTGCTTGAATTGCCGATAATCTAAAGGTGGTCCTGCCAGGGTATGCTTTCTGTCACTTTTAAATGAGATTTTTCAAAAAACTATCAGTGTACAAAAGTTGATATTAAAAGTACATATTATATTATGTACATTTTATTACAAAAAAAGTCATAGATAAGTTAAAGTGGTTTTAACCGATAATTTTCTCCGGTACCCCGGAGTATGACGCCAAAAAAATGTGTGAGCTTAAACACTATAAAACAGTACAGAAAGCAGGCTTTACTGATTTTTAAAAGAAAATGACCGGACCGTGCACTCGCGGTTCTGTAATCAGTTCTTTCCCATAAATTCCTTACATTTTATTATTCTCCCATAAATTCCTTACTTTTTATTATTCTCTAACAATCGCTTCGTGGAGCTAACTTTTCATATCCGCTTTTCACTCAAACTGGGTGAATTTAGTGGGATAGTGTTCACTGCATTAAGGACGAGGTTGCTATGCACTGCAATGTTTCATTGCAACGCTGTTTGCATTACACATGAGACGAGGAAACAGACGGACGGACGTATTATAATGTAGATGTGTACCCATCAGGTGTCTGGTTGCGGAAATGTGAGTCGTGAGGCTAAGACGATGGGTAGTGCAAACAGTATGGGCATTTAGGGAAACGGTAATGGGAGTAAATAATTTGAATAAAAAACAGATGCAAGGTGCAAATTATACTATTTAAAATATTAGTACAGAGCATGGTAACAAAGTTGTAAATGTGGAAACAGATTTTTTTTTGTAAGTGTTTATCCAAATTGCATATTAGTTGCACCATCATTATGTTTAATTTTTGCGAAGCTAACTTAATAATGATATCACGTCAAAGATATTTCGAAACATAATGACAATAGTAGCAAACATATTCTACAAATTATGTACATGTTATATATAATTTATTATATATTATATATGTTATATATAGTTAAATTCATACCTTGGCATTCTGAGTAGATTGATTGATAGACTGAAAACTAGAAATTCACCCCGAACTGAGAACTCGAGAACTCTCTGCAACCCATATTTTATGAGAGACGGGACTTAATCTCGACATTTACCTCGACATTTCAACCCCTTGACCTTTCCTACTATGTGGTTCATTGTGCGAACTTAAATTTTCTAATAAAAAGATCTTAAAGATGGTTCTCAAGGTTTAGTCTAAAAATCTTAACATAGTACATAGGTACGTCTGTATTTTACATCTTGATTGCTTCGCTCATCGCTCGTTCAATTAATCTGTCTGTAATTCCTTACTGTAATTAATATAGCAGTACTATCTTTAAACCGATCATGTCCATTTAAAGTGGTGGTTTGAGGAATGATGGTTGGTATTTTTATATGACGTGGTCCATGCGCAATTCAATGGTGAAATTGATTTGTAATTTATTGAGTTGTGCTTCTTAATACAGGGGTTTCATTCGTCATCATTTATCAATCACTGTCGTTGCCAGAATGATTTTTATAATGTTTGGTAAAAAGTCTGTAAATACTTATATGGAAAGACTGTATGATAATACACACATTGGAAATCCCTCACTTTTACGACAGGAAAAAATATATTTAGGGGTTGCTCAAGAAAGATATTTTTTAATATTGGAATAATTAGCAAGATTGACTGGTACTCCCACCCTAAGGTAATGTTTGAAGGGATTCACATTCCGTTTAGTAAGAAGAAGGAATTGAGTCGAGTCTCCGGGGTGTGTCTAAAGTTATACTTACTCTGAGACGCTGGTACGTCTGAAAGGACCAAATTTAAAGGACCGCGGGCCTTTCGAACGTAAACGAAAATCGAAAAAGTTCCAAAGGACACATCCTTGCACATCTCTAGTGGAAACGTGCCTTAAAACGCATTTAACAAGTAGGGCAACCATCTCTCAGCTAAGTGTTAAGAGATCTCTTATCTTAACTGCTATCAAGATATGGGATGCGTTCAGGTCAACGACCTTATTATGTCTTCACTTAATATCTTAACTTTCTTGTTTAATTAGACCGCGTTGTGAATTGTGATCTTAATCAGTGAGAGTGTACTAGGCGTTTCGTAATTTTTAAATGCTTGTAGTCATTAGCATAGGTCATTTTAACTTTTGGTGTTTTTATTTGGCTAGAGAAATAGAAAGGCTTATTACCTACTTACTTAAGTTTTATAATTTATTTAAGGTGTAGTGATACTTCAGGGGATTCCCGTCAAATTGAAACACTTTCAAAAGAAAGAATTGCGAAATTTTTTTTCGATATCCCATACAAAATAGATCAGATTTTTAGATATACTAAAAAAATAAATTGTTAAAGCTTACGTATGTATGTATAGTGCTGGGTTCCATACCAAGATACCAAAACATACAGCGCCATCTATTAGTTCCTTGCGTAAAGTATGGAAATATGCAGTAAAATGGCCCTAACTTTTGATTGCGTTAACTTAGAAGTATGATTTTTTACAGCCACAAGGGACCGCAGACCTGAGTAGTTGATATAAATTTCAACTTGATACCTCCTCGCGTTCCCGTTAAAAAGTGTCTTGACAGACAGACAGACAGACAGACAGACAGACAACAATGTGATCCTATAAGAGTTCCTTATTTCCTTTTGAGGTACGGAACCCTTATAATAACCCCGTTTGTTCCTGGTATCGTAATGACACGAAACCATAGTCGTGTCAGAGGCAAACTCTGACACACAGTTGGCCACCCACCGACTCAAATAAGTAATACATAATAATATATGACAACTTCCACACACGGTCATCTGGTCCCAAACTAGGCTAGAAGCCTGTACTATGGTAACCAGATGACTGATATACATACTTATATACGCTTATAACACCCAGACACAGATCTAACAGACGTGTTCATGCACACAAATGTTTGACCTGGCCGGTGATCAGAAAGCAGAGTTACTACCATCTGAGCCAACGAGGCTGTCGAAATAATTTGAATTTATACTCTAACAGAACGGGTTACCCCAATTACACTGCTCGAGTCAATTCATATGAGTTATGTGGACAACAATATGTCATATTGTCATCAAGAAAGAAAGATCATAGGAAAAATAAGCTTTCACATTTTTACCAGAAAACAAGCCTTAACAGTAGTGTCTACATAATTTCCAAACCCTTTCCGTTTCGTTCGGTCTCGTGTTATTTTATTCAATTCGCTTCGGTTACCGACGATAGCTACTAAACGGTAACTTTATGGTAATTCTTCAATAACCACAGCCGAGAAAACGCCGTAAACATGCGTATGGACGGATTTGCTTTCGCTTTTATGGTTATGCGCTAGGGCATTATGAATAAACCCTTTTTGTTGTGGGCTTTAACTGTTCTCATTTTTTTGTAAAGTGGTTTAGTCTAGAACAGTTTTTTTTTTTTACTTATTCTTTATTGTTTTCTAGATGCCGTTTCTTTTGGGTTCCGTACCTTAAAGGGTTTTTTTTTATGATAGCGAGTGCCAAAACGTGCCTGATGGTAAGCATCATGATTGCCCATAACAGAAACAATGCCACCCAGTGTTATAAAATTCAAAATTCTGCGCGGCACTGCACTGCGCTTGTCACATACATACATACATACATACAGTCACGCCTTGTTCCCGGTGGGGTAGGCAGAGACTATTTCCCTCCACTTGCTACGATCCTGACATACAACTTTCGCTTCGTTCACTTTCATGACATTTTTCATACATACTCGTCGGTTGTAGGTACTTTTGACTTGGCCTTTCCTAAAAACAACGTCAACTTGTTCATGAAAAGTACGCCTAGGTCGAGACTTGACCATTCACACCCTGAGATATAAGTTCTTGAAACTCGTCATGCCCAGTAATTTCGCTGGTAACATTGCCCTTCAGACCGGAACACAGTAATGTTTGCACATTGACTGCTTTGCGGATGAATAACTGGCAAAGGTGTGGCACTTCCCCAGGCGGCCCCCTGCAAAAGAGGCCTACCACTACAAGTTAATATAAAATTTCGAATAAAACAGTCATGCCAGGTCTATTTAGGTATATAAGGCGGAAGTGGAAAGACTACTAGAAAGTAATGAGATTTATTCAAATTGACCGGAAACAAAGCACATCACAATCTACATAACATTAAAGAATAAATAATCACTTATTCATTCACGCTACGATTTTATACGAGCAAAAAGGAACCCTTATAAGATCACTTTTTTGTCCGTCTGTCTGTCTGTCTATCTGTCAAGAACGCGTGGAGATATTACGTTAAAATTAATATCAACTACTAACTACATCTGCGATCCCTTGTGGCTGTAAAAAAATCATACTTCTAAGTTAACGCAATAAAAAATTATGTTCATTTTACGGCATATTTCCATACTTCGCGCAAAGAACTAATAGATGGCGCTGATGGTATGTTTAAAGCGATTTAAAGCATTTTCTTCAGGTATTTAGGTATGGAACCCAACACTGCATACATACGTATGCCTTAACAATTAATTTTATAAAGTTCTTATTATAACTTAAACAATATGAAAAACCTTTGAAGATCTTGCAAGTGATGTTTCGTTACCTGAAAGAAAAATAAATACAATTATTACTTATTATTAAATAACGGAACAATCACTAACGTCTCTTGCGTCTTTACCTCTCTTATCATCTCATATTTGTATGTTTATCTTTCGACACCCATTAATAAAATAATTATTATTTTAGTTTTAACAATCTGCCCTCCTCTATAAACTTAAATAATAATAATAATGATTACAACTATGCTTTTATACTTTTTAAAACTAAAGTACGAGAAATGACAAGCTACTTCAAGTAGGTAAGTGGCTTTTTTTCAACTGGTATTCACGGGGGTGATATAATAATTAGGGACATCACTTCGACATAGTTACGTGAACGAATGCAGAAAATGAAGCGTCAATAAAACACACAACAAAATCGTTAATGTACCCCGATCATTAGACCCCGATAAAGGATCTACGCTTTGACAACTGTTCGGGATGTTAAGGGCTATATTATATTACTTAGATTACTTTGAACACAACATATCACGCCTTTTTTCCGAAGGGGTAGGCAGAGGTGTACCCAGGACTCAGTCCCATAGCAGGTACACCCACATATCGCCAATATGTTGTTGGCCCCATGTAATAGGGGCCGAGCCTATTGCCATCTATTGAGCACAGTTCCAGATTCCAGACGCTGTTATAGAGATAATTATCACTAATAGAAAAATTCCTATATCTAACATTGCCTGACCTGGGGATCGAACCCAGGACCTCATGATCGGCAGTCGAGCTTGCGCCCACTACGGCACCGAAGCAGAATATTATTATTCCTGTTTTATTCTTCACATCACCTGACATCACGTAGTCCACATTGGTTGCAGTCCCGTTACTCCACACGTGTGCATTGCCATTCAGATGGCGTAGTGCGAAGGGACCCGATCACTATTGTTCCAGTGAATCCGTCTACACAACTCGATTGTTTAACATTGTACAAAGATAGATAGATAAACTTCTTATTATTACACCACAAACGAGAAACCTTAACAGGATACCAGGACCCCTTACAGTTTGACACAATCCTATGGAAAATTCACCAAATCGATGTTTTGTATTTCCCTGTTTCCTCCGAATACAGTAAACCTATTTGATATATATATATATCCTGATATTTTGAAGTTGACGTAAAGTATGACCCTATCATTTTATTGTTGTATAATAAATTCAAATTTTTTTTGTAGTGAATTTTTTTGAAGTGAATTTTAAACTGAAAGTTTATTCAGTAAATTCAATTTAATCGAATGGGCTTGATTTTTTAACTGTGGAACTATCCTTCTTACTTATCGTATAGTATCTGAAAAACCTGCAACCGATTCGACACCACACATAATATTGACCAGTAATTCTTGTTCGTCCTGCCGGCAAGGTCGCGAGGAGAGTGTAGGTTGTGAGAACTAATTAAAGAATTGAGTCCCACGAAAGAAGAATTACTGACCAGGATAAAATTAAAAACCAAGGAAAGGTAAAGGTTATTTTACTTAACAAAGAAACAAATAATATTGCCAAGTGAGCAATGAATGCTATAAGCGACAGTACCAAATATATTACATATTTGTTGTAATGTAATCACCGGTCCTTTGCAACGTAGTTGATTTTCGTTTACGGTCGAATGGCCCACGGTCCATTCAATTTGGCCCTTTCAGACGTAGTACCCAAACTTTGCATTGCGCACTCAGCGCCCGCTTCGTTACATTTTTTTTGCTCATTCTCTAGAAGTATAATCTATCCAAATCTTTAATCTATCAATAATGCATTAAACGCCCACAGTCAGAAATCAATCATCTCAGAAACAAACGTCTAATGTCCGATGAACTCTGAATTATTATTCATCACTTTCATTCGATTCACTTCTCACATTTCCTGACACGTGATCTTATTGGAAACAATCAATATTGTTCAAACAATGGCCTATCGACTAATAGATATTTTATCAATGGCTGGGTCAGTGGTTCCCAATGTTTAAGGATACTATGACACTTTCCAATAATACAACTTAATGTTTGGGTGCGTGTATGTGATTGTTATTTATTCAAGACCAAGACTTTTGAATTGATTGTGTCAGCATAAGAGCATAGTTTTTTTCCTAGAACAAAATCCTACTTATAAATGCGAAAGTTTATGAGGATGGATGGATGTTTGTTACTCTTTCACGCCAAAACTACTGAACTAATTAGGCTGAAATTTGCTATGTAGGTAGCTTAAACCCTGGAATAATACATGCGGTACTTTTTTCCCGATATTCCCACGGAAACGATAGTAATCCGTGTGAAACTGCGGGGCACAGCTAGTATAATATAGTTTTCATAGAGTGAAAAAGTTCGTCACAGTAATCATTTAACATGTAATTTTATTTGCATTTGCATATACACACTTTTAACATGTAAAACAGAACTTATTAAATATTACCTGTGCTATGTGGTTGCATTAACTGAAACGTATTTCTCGTAAACGTATAGTGTCTAAGTTATAAGCGAACTAAATTGCAGCCCAATTGGCTCAGTAAATTTGGCATGACGATGTAAAAAGTACTGACTTATAAAGTCCAACCCGGGTAATAAAATTCTACTTTATTTTAATCTGGAAAGAAGCATCTGAAGATGTTTGAACAAGAAACTCGTATGGTTAAATTTTATTAATACCAGTTTTTAGTTTGGTGAGGCCTGGGACACCTCGCATTATAGGTATGAAGCTACGAGTAGCCGATCGCCCGTTTGGTACAAATTCTAGATAGAGAGACCAACTAGAGAAATACGCGATAGCAAGAGAGGGAACTTGTTGATAAATGTTAATATCGATAGGCAGTTAGGCACTGCACTTTATTACGTCGGAGCTATTGTCGCCATTTATTAATGATTTTGAGGTGTCTCTTCTGTCGCTTTAGTATTCTGTGGTTAGGTGATAAAAGTTTGAGCACCACTGTAATTAACATTAAATAGATACAATATTATCAGCGACTAGGACCAAATAGATGTGTCGGGTTATCTTAGTGTAATCTGAATCGTTCTTAACTATTGTAACATAATATACGAGCTTGGTCATTGTTCTCTTTAGTTATTTATCAATGGAACTTTCTCATTCATGTTGAAGTCTGAGTTGATTTGTAGTCTAGTCTAGAATTATTATGTATCCATAATACGTATAGCTACATTTTAATACAATAGGCAATACTTTTTATTGATTCCAATTTTACATGGGTTGCTGTTACTTCGCCTCAAAGTTAGTTCACCATTTAAGGCGGCTTCACATATTTTATACGGAGTTATCAGAATAATATGGCAATAAGCTCCCAAAGGCTTTCCTTTCCTTCCTTTTCAAAGCTTTTCCCAAAGGCTAGGCAGGTGTGTGCCCAGTATATTATGCTTTGTCAGGTTATTCAACCTGAAGTTACTTTAATAAATAAATTGTAATATTATATAGTCAGCTGGATTTGGTTTAGTAAAATGTGTGCTTGACAGTACTTATTGAACAAATTGGGCGCGACATAACAAGGCTCGACGAAACATAACTCACCGCTAGAAGAGTCACCGTTGTGCGGCGCGGCGTCGTGGGATTCACTGACCAAAGGCTCGCTGCCCGCGGAATCATCGACCAGGGAACATATCGTTCCGTAGTAGATACACACTCACTTCGCATGTAAGTAATTAGGGCCCTCTTGCCAACTAACAGGCATATTACCGAATATAGTTCCAGATTCCTGACTGGCTGCCATTGAGAACTCTCCAAGTGACAAATGGAAAAAACAAAAATAAGGCAATTCAGACAATGCTGCCTTTTAGTTTTGAATTTAATCAAATGATTTTAATAATAATTTCATAAGAGATTTATTGTTTAGATCAATAAATTTTGTTATAATAATACTAGCTAACTAATACTAGAGAAGAGTGAATAATATTTTAGGCCTCATCTTTACTTCCCATCAGGTGAGATTGGGGTCAAACGCACACCTATTAATTATAAGAATAAAAAAACTCGCTATGCCCTGCGGTTTCTCTCGCGTTGTCATCGTTCTTGTGGAAATATCGGAAAAAATATCAGGAAATAAAGTACCTTATGTGTTTTTTATGAGTCTAAGCTACCTATACACAAAATTTCAGCCCAATCGGTTCAGTAGTTTTGGCGTGAAAGAGTAACAAACATCCATCGATCCATCCTCACAAACTTTCACATTTATAATATTAGTAGAAATATTGCCATTGCATGCCAATGGCCGAATATAGCTGATCATTTTAAACTATGTAATAACTGTACTTGTACGCTACTATACCTATATTCGAAATAAAATAATTTTGAATTTGAAATAAAACTTTCAGCCTGACCTGGGGATCAAACTCGGGACCTCATAATCGGCAGTAGCACTTGCGACAACAGCACCGAAGTACCGAGGTACACAAATAACTATTAATTGAATTCTACGTTACTTTTCAGAACTCCATTGTAGACTTCTGGAACAAGAATCTTTTTTTTTACCTAGGTAAAACTAAAGATTCTTGTTCCAGAAAACAAATAACTATTCTAAATCGACCCTCGCTCCGCAGAATAACCTCCTTGCAACCAAATAAACCACTTTCTTATTTGAATTACAATTAGAATCGATTTCCAAACATTGAAATTGTTAAGTGGTACAATATAATGGGCAAAAACGTTCTAACGTCCATCCCACGCATAGAGTTGCTTTCTTGTTACCTAATAATATAATCATCTTCTGTTTGATAGTTAGTTTGTTCGTCATTTACAAATACTAAATAAAACTCACAAGCTGGTGCTCGCGACTTCGTCTGGGTAAAATTAGTAATGATTGGTGTTCCATATACGAACTAATTTCATTCCTCCAAGTTGTGATATCGCTGTAAAAAGTACCAGCAGCACAATGACGTTGAATTGCTTTCTTACGAGCAGCATAATATTTTCCTTCTCCAAAGAATTATCTATCTCCAAACCAAAATTCATCAAAATTGGTAAAGTAGTTTAGGCTTGAAATCGTTGTTAGAGACACATTTAATTTTGAATGTTTAATATTAATATAGAACAAAAAATTAGTTGAATTTAGTATAGATTCGTAATACTCGTAACTATGGTTGGTATGCCGTCTTTCACCACTCTTTTTTTTATTTAAAATTTCGAGTAGGTCAATTCAAAGAGTTTAGACGCTTATTGGTCACTTTCCAGAATGTAAACTTTCAGATAAATTAGCTTTTCTCACAACGAGCACATCTCAAAATGAGCATTTTTCGCGGAACGAGCACTTCTCAAAATGAGCACTGGATAGTGGATTGTGGATAGTCACACTGCAAGACAATCCAGGGCAAATCATAGTTGAACCAAACAACTAATTTGCATAAACAAATAGATGTTATACTGTCTGTAATGATAGAAGAAAGATAGATAATGATAGTGAAGGCATATTACAACAATGGGTAGGTTCCTACCCACTGAGATAATGATAGGATGTTATTTGTAATAGAAACAATGCAAAAAGTTCTAAATAGAAAGGAGATATTAGAATGACATGACTTTCTAGTGATATTGTATGTGCATTATAACAATTATTATAAACATAATATTATGTGAGTAGTTAGCAATTATTTTATTATAAAATATTTCACCTATTTTGTCTCTTTTGGGATTGTTCTCATGGGTTTCCGTTTACCCCAGCTAAGTGATAAAAATAATAAAGTGGTCAAATGCGAATGGAACTAGAATTATGAAGGGTTCTTACCCACTACTTATCTCACATATCTATCACAAAGATCACCAAATAAAATTCTAACTTCTTACTATTATTCTATTTAGTATGAGAATTAATTCTCATATCAGTAAAAGTCTAATTTGACAATTAAAAACACGTTGCTTGTACGGAGATTTTAACTTTACTTATATACTTACAAAATTTTATTATTTCTTTTGGCCGTGTGGTTCCCGGCTATATAAATAGGTTCACCCTTTTCTCATCCCGTGGGAGCTGTGAAATTCGGCAGAGGGAGGGACCTATTCGGAGAGTGGGTTACAGTACTCTCCGATTCACAGTATTCCAACTACTGCGATCGCCAAATAACGTGCTCAGCGTGGTAATTACGACAAAATCCCCCACGTTTTAATTATATGAATGGTATTGCGTTCTATGGGGAGGCCTATGTTCGGTTGTGGACGTCTTCTGGCTGATGATGATGTTTATTATTTATTTATTGTTATAGCGGCAATAAAAATACATATTTTGTGAAAGAGTTTGAGCTATTACAGTTTATGAGATAGAGCCCAGTGACAGACGAAATAACGGACGCGAAGACGGACAGCAGAGGCTTAGCAAGATGTTCCTTCGGCACCTTTTGGGTGCGGAACCCTAAAAATCAGACAATCAGAGAATAATAAAAGAAATAAAAAGCTGTGTCCATAGTAACGTATGTAATATTTTTTATATTAAAATTTTATTAGACTTGATTGTCCCATCGCTGAAATTTTTTATAAAATACTGTAAATCCCAACTGTGTTAATAAGGGTTTATAAAAATAGTTCCTGGATTACCGACAGTATCACAACGGGAGAATTTCAGGAAATTAAAAAAAAAAACGCCACTCTTTATCATCACATAGTATTGAGTAATTGGAATCACTAAAACGGTTCTGGAAATTATTTCTACAAATTCTGATGAATTTCACTGGGTATTTACAAAACATACTCTCATAATAAAATTTTTCATATTATATAGCAAGAAACGTGAATACCAAAACGCGAATTGTAGAATACAGCCAATTGCTTTGTAAAATCTAAAGAAGCATATCAATTAAAGATTAACTCGGATTCAACAGACTAGCAAATAACATAGATACTAACGCTCACGACCTGTGGGTCGTGTTACGGAATGTAAAGATAATTTCACAGGTTTATCTTTGTTTTGTATAGCATACATTGTTCCCACTGTGGGAATCGTGAGGCTAGTGTTGGGACATGTATGTTGTATATCGAAATATCGTTTTTTTTTCCATAATATGAATTCTTTCAAAGTCAAAGTAGCGATATGTCAATAACATAGTATGACGTCCCTAAGTATAATATATATGAGATCATTATGGTTTGATGGCAAAGAAAAAAATTAAATCTTTTTCATTTACTTGTAAATTTTCATCTGTCCTTTATGCTACTTTAATAAAATTATTTTTTTAATAAAATTATGGCTTTTTTTTTAGTAAAATTAAGGAATTTTTAATCAGTAAAATTCTAAAGAAACTTACAAAATTACCTCTGAAAAACATCTAGTACTTTAAGTTAGTTATTAAATACTTTATGTGGTTCTATCGATATTAAAGTACAGCACTTATACAGTCGTCGTGTGTAAGTTCTGATATCGTCTATTTTTATCGTTCTCCCGCCATCGGTCATATATTACAAACGAACGGTTTGTAGGTCTATAACGGCGCTATATTTAACATGTTATTTCAGATTTGCATGGGGGGTAACGCTGCAATTGGTTGCCGAGAACGGAGAACGTTCATTAGCTTTCTGTTTATAGATCAGTAATAACTCTTTAGTCTGATAAAAGTATTAAAGTTTGAGCTTATACTCGGACCCTTTTAGCAATATACATCAGCCAGTCTAACAAAACTGTAGCAGTAAAATTACACTTATTACAAAAACTAACTTTGTATAGTCCTTGCATTGAATAAGAAAAGTCTAAAACCTACTTATAAACATCAGGCGTATTAAATAAATTTATTCAAATCGCTCTTAAAATATTTCTTCCCAGACAACCATATTAAGATAACTGTGTTCTATATACTTAAATTATTAGCTTTCATTCATAAAAAACCTATACGAGAATATGAATGAAAACCAGAAACTTGCTTCAAACTATATTCATTTCGTTTGGTTGAAATAGTTAGGATGGTTAACCCGGCAAACAGCACCCGTTGAATTTACCAGTGTAACCTACCACAACGAGCACTTACCAGCCCTTTCCGACGATCACTGACAGATACAAAAGCACAATAGAATAAAGTCATCAAGAGTCCAATGCTCCTAATCAACGCTCCTACAGAGCGATTACAACGCTAATTGAAAAGGGTGGACAGAGGAAACTATTGAATAAGGAAGCGGCTAATACGAATGTGGGTCGGTTCATTAATATTAATTGATGTTTATGATGCTATTTGATAGGGCTTTGTTTGTTAAGGAGGATCTTATATCCCTAATAATAGTTAATAAAACTTTATATGCAAAATATATAATAATAAACGTTTTAATACGATAAGATATGCAGAGTTATCGGTAATCAGTTAGAATCTTCTTAAAGGATAAGTACTCAGTTTTGGAACAGCTTTTACATAAGCTAAGTAAATCTGTAATCGTGAAAAAAATTTGCTGTTCTATACCAATGACTTCTTGATCTAACAGAAAGTGTGGATTTTTAAGACGCTGTCCAAAGCAAATTTGCTCTCTCGCTCACACGTACCCATATTTTGGAAGATCTAAAAAATACTTCATGTAATTAAGTAAAATAAAGACAACTTGATTCTAGAAAATAACAATACAAAGATTCAGTGAAAAAATACAATTTAATCCAAACTTATTTTCAGTGCCTTTTTATTTTTCTAAGATTTTTTATTTGTGCAGGTTTTTATACATGAAATCTCGTTTGGATTAAATTAGATTTTTACTGAATCTTTGTATTGTTATTTTTTAACATTAAAGTTTGGCAAGCTGACGATGGAAGCAGGAGGTGGGTAGTGGAACTATCAAGTCTCAAGTTGTGACTCATTTCGATTGTTTCAACTATTTATAGTAGTGCATAATCGAAACACAGGTAGGTAAATAAATAATATCGATATTTTAGCACATACCTAAAGCTCTGTTCAGATCTTTTCTATGATAATCACTTGTCAATTTTGAGGTTTCGACACAAACCTCGTCTATTGAACGGAAACATGTCCGATAATAAGCGGTTTTCGCGCGAAATCCTTCGCAGCCCCAGAATGCTGCAATCACTTTCATGCCATCATTGTACAACATTCTCGATTCAATTTCACCGTAAACATTCGATTAATGATCCGTCTCGATTACTCGATAATCGGTTTGAACTGACGCGCTATCGAAATCGAGTCACGTCAATTTTATTACATTGTCATTGAATTTGCTGGGAATCGTGTTGTTGAATTGAGATGTTCTAATACATAAATAATCGAATGATTTCATTTACACCTATTTTTAGTTTATACAAAATCTGTCACCTATAAAAGTAGGTACTATCTTCATCATCAGCCTGTGTTAGTCCACTGCTGGATGAACACGGTACTAAATAATTACCCCACATTCATAATGATCGGACACAGTGTAAAACAACTAAATGACATTAGCGAATTTTATAGGCTTTTGTTAGATTTGCCATGTTGGTATTTATAATAATGTGTTAATTTTTAGGTCCATCTTGCAACTGTATTTAAAACAGTTATTAATCATCATCATCATCAACATCAATCCACGATCTTCCACTGCTGGAAATAGGCCCATTACTGTGTTCCGGTATGAAGGGCAATGTTACCAGCGAAATTACTGGGTATGATGAGATTCAACAACTAATATGTCAGGGTGACCAGAGTGACAGGCGCAGTGCAGTGCCGCGCAGAATTGTGAATTTTAAAACGATGGGTGGCACTGTGTCTGTTATGGGCAATCATGATGCTTACCATCAGGCACCTGATTTGATCGTCTTGTCATTCACTATCATAAAAAAAAGGCCTCTCACATGGCACTCCACTGAACTCGATCCTGTGTTCTCCTTCTTCAACCACTCCCAGCGACCGTCACTTATTAATAATAGTTAATATTATTTGTTCATACTATTAAATAAATATCAGTATAAAATAGTTTTTAAAATATAATTAGCAGATAGAAAATCGATTTTACCGATATAAACGTTCGCCTCACTATTTCCGCACGCACGATTCGCCCGCATATACGCAACTCGGAACTCGATTGTCATATTGATAGTGATGTAATTTTTAAGCTTTCGTAAAGTCACATGGCGTGACTTCGCGTAATGAGGCAATGGTGGAACAAATTGCAGGTACTTTTTGATGACAGCAACTGTTATAATAACAAAATTAGAGATCATTTTCAAAAGGTTCCCGTCATTTCAATTTGTTTTTTTTGTAGGTAAGTAAAGACTTTGTGACTCAAACATAAAAAAATACAAGAGGCATTTTTGAAAGCATTAACAACGTACGTTTTACTATATACTTTATACTACTTTATACTTTATACTATATAATTTAAACAAACAACAAAAACAAAAAACAAACAAACTCTATAATATTATTACTAAAACAAATTTTAATTAAATAAAAAAAACTAGGCCTCTAACAAGACAAACACACATACACTATGTAATGATATAATATCACAGATAAAAATTAATTTTTATCAATTAATAATTGATTAAAAAAAAATTCTCTACAAATATTGTTTAAGTCGGAAACAGTCTGGATGAAACTCATCAAAGTTGTTGTTGTAGTAATTTTTAACAGTTGTTAAAATGATAAAACGCGTAACATAACCAATAATATTTTATAATGATTTGACGGACGGTCAAGAATAAGTTATTGTAAAAGTAAATAAGTGCAATTTGTCCAAATAGTAGATACTATAAGCAATATAAAAAGTTTCATAATCAAACTAATTCGCGTGAACAAGCTTCAGTTCTTGTTCTATATTGACATGTCCGCACGAGCGACCTATCTCGATCTCGATTCAGAAGCCGAACGTCGATTGTATCTCCATCAAATAAGTACAGAACGAAAGGTGCACATACATCTAGATGAAACGCACTCACAAATAGGAGTGCGCACTTTAAGAGGAATTTCACTGCAAACCACTAACAAGAGATTACACAAAAGCGCGTAAGCGCGTTCAAGATTGTAAGGTTCGCGCAACGTACGTATTTTGTGCTCTCGAGTTCTCTGGAATGCGGCCCGGAGTAAAAAATACACTTCCTTAAATATTACTTCACCTTTTTGCAACACACGTATCTATGACCCAAAATCTGTAAGAGCTGACCTTCTGTGCAATATTATGTGGTATCATCTATTCGAATAGTCCTGTCACATGATAGTTATCGATACTCCGCATTGTTGCCAACTCGAGATACAATCGTGATTGACTGTTTAGTGTTGGGGGCAGCGTTATCGATATCGTGATTAACTATGAAAGTAAAAGTGCTTTTGAAATCTTTGACAAGGGTTTTTGTGCGGTGTTTGCTTGGTTTATTTATAAGTTATGTCATTGGGATTGTGACTAGTGTAATATTGTTGTTTGATCGAATTGTAGACTTTCATGAACAAAAGTTCCTTCCTTAGAACGCCATAGCGAGCTGTCACGTGTCGACTGCACACAATATGCAATTGACAAGATAATTGTTATGTATACTATAATACATACTTCATGAATGATTGTTACCCAGCTGCTGCTGTTCTTGCAAGATATCTGGGGCTAAGTACGGCCGACCTGCCTCTACTAGGAAAAAAGAAGTCAGAAAACCCATTATGGGCATGCGATAGAATTTCCCAGGAGGGAGATAAGTGAACGATACAGGAAAAGTATTATGATCGGAAACGAAGGAGAAAAATAATTATCAGTTAGCATTCTCTAACGTGCCTGCAAGACCGCGAGATCAAATCAGAAATGAGGAGATCGCCCATGGCGATATAGCCCAGCGGATTAACAAGTTGATGTGACAATGGTCAGGGCACATAGCACGTAGAACTAATGGCCGATAGGGCTGTAAAGTTCTCGAATGGAGACCACGGACCGGCAAGCGCAGCGAAAGACGTCCACCCACAAGGTGAACAGACGATCTGATAAAGACGGCAGGAACAAGCTGGAGGCGGGCCGCTCACAACCGGACTCGATGGAAATCTATGGGAGAGGCCTATGTTCAGCAGTGGATGCCCTATAGTTGAAATGATAATGATGATGATTCTCTTAATGAATGGGTCATTGGCTCATCATTATTAGAATTACTTTCTCTATGAAACCAACACTGATTTCACAAAAAAAATAATGACAGCTACTCCCAATCGTTTTGTTATACGAGTAGGTCGAAGAGTATAACATGCTAGACTCGCCGTCCAGGGTTTGCGTTCCTTGTATACTTTAATAACAATAGATATATAAACATACGTGTCAAAGTTAACAAAGAGCCGTCCCGAGTCCAATTCCGGCATCTTCGCAATCTTGATCGTGGTTATCTCAGGGCCACGCATCGTTAGGTGGCAATGGCAACTGATAGCCATCTTATGGGATAGTTCGCGAAACAGTACGTAAGCTTCGATATTAAAGCCTTGGGTAGGTACACTCTATTATGATCGTTTTAAATCTGGCTAAAATAATTTTATTTAATAACTATATTTATTGATCGGTGTCAATTTCATCAAGCGCATAGATTTTTGCGTTCATGGGGTGCGCAGACAAAATAATTTTCGTGGATTTATTTTCGTCTCCTATAACGTAGAGAATAAGTTTTTTAGGTCTTATAAGGCTTTTTTTTATTATTTAATGCATAATACACAATACGACCACATTATTAGTACTTAAAAACTAGAAATTTAACGCTTGATTGTAACGTAATACTATAAAGCAGCTAATCTAAAATATAATAAAAGGAACACTAGCGTACTATGTCGAGGAAAATGGGATCAAAAGATACTAACAACAAACAACACAATAAGCAAATTATCTACTAGTGATAATGTTAAACTAATATTAATAAGCTAACACTCTTTTATTTCTACCAAGCCGCTCCGACACGGGTCGGATTGACTTGGCGTAAACTGAAAAATGAGTTTAATATTCTGAACAAGTTGACTCAATTTCGGAAGGAATATATCAATTTCTGTGTGATTCGATAATAACCCGTTATAATAATATAAATGTGCCATCCTGATTAAAGGGTTATAAAAAGAAATATTATATGTTATTTTGTTTATTAGAGTTTCGCGATCTGAACCTACTAAATGAAATTTCTAATAAGAGACATTTTGTAGTGGTAGGCCTCTTTAGCAGGGGGCCGCCTGGGGAAGTACCACACCTTTGCCAGTTATTCATCCGCCAAGCAGTAATATGCAAACATTACTGTGTCCGGTCTGAAGGGCAATGTTACCAGCGAAATTACTGGGCATGTTGAGATTCAACAACTAATATCTCAGGGTGACAGGCGCAGTGCAGTGCCGCGCAGAATTTTGAATTTTAAAACACTGGGTGGCACTGTGTCTGTTATGGGCAATCATGATGCTTACCATCAGGCACCTGATTTGCTCGTCTTGTCATTCATTATCATAAAAAAAAAAAAAAAAATTATCAGAACTACATTATGGTTTTAGCACAAATATCTACTGAACCAGCTAGAGGATCAAACCGGGACCTGCAACTAAGAAAGTAGGGTAATAATACCCTCAGAGCAAACCGCAGATCAAACTCTGAAGGGAACTTTTTCTGACAGATCATTCTTTAGAATTAAGGTTTTTAAATTTTAGAATTAACGGTCTTAGGACCCTTACGGTCTTTGAGTTTAAACAAGAATCCAATCATTTTGAAGTAGTCTGAAGGATTCTGACATAACATTACCTATCTGCTATGACAACAACCAGGACTAACGGCTTTAAATGCCTTTCATAGCAGAGTCATGGGCATAAGGTACTGTACTCGATCACAGTGTGCATAAAGCGTTCGCATATGATTTGTGAGAGCTTGAGTTTGTCGCCTTTATTGCTTATACGCCGCAAAGGTCCAACGGGTTACCTTATAGCTTATCAGATGTGGCGTTGCGCAGAAATGTTTGGTGAAAATGGCTACACAAATTACTTGCGACTGCTAACTGTGCTTGGGAAAGTAAGGTAAGTAAGTAAGTGGTAAAAGCGATTTGTAAAATCGTTTTAAATAATACCAATTTAAATAGATGTTCATGTGTAAGCTATCCAACTGGCTCCACTTAGCGAGCTTTTAGACGAACGTCGGCGTAACGTCAATGTCAACGCGACGCTAACGCGGCGTTGTGGTCGGGTGCTAAATAATAAATAGTTTATTATCTAAATTGTATGAAAAAGAACAGTAAATACACAAGTCGGCGTCGCTCGTCTGAAAAATCGCTAAATCCAACGTCATTGGTTTAACCAATTTATTACGCGATCGGTTAATCTCTAGAGATGCGATAATTGGATTCTATTCATATAGATATTTTAAAAGTTCTTCGAATTAACTGATGACGTCACTAAGCACTGAAGAATTCAATTATTAATAAAACATTGGTAGGTACCTATGAGGTAGGATAAAGTTGGATAGCTTACACTTCGGTCGATATTAAAAAGAAAAATAATATTTAATATGGTTTTAGATGAATAACATACTATATTATACAAGGTTTTATACAAAAGAAAAAATTGCTAAATTGACAAAAAAGAATTTCGACATCCCATACAAATTTACTGCCTCGGTGGCGTAGTGGGCGCATGCTCGACTGCCAATCAAGAGGTCCCGGGTTCGATCCCCAGGTCAGGCATAGTGTTAAATATTGGATTTTTCCATTAGGAATTATCTCAATAGCTGCCTGGAGTCTGGAACTGTGCTCGGTATATGGCAATAGGCTCGCCCCCTATTACATGGGACCAATAACATACTGGCGAAATGTGGGTGTATCTACTATGGGACTGAGTCCCTGGGTACACCTCTGCCTACCCCTTCGGGAAAAAGGCGTGAATGTATGTTATGTTATGTTGTATACAAATTTACCGGTTTATTAGCATATGCGTTTTTCTTTTGCAATTTCTTTAGTCTGACAGAAGCACCCCTTCAAGTATCACTTCACCTTTGTGTGGTTCAGAACTTTCTTTGCCAATATCATAATATTATATTGACGTGTTACAATATCGATCAGACAAATTTATGTAACTAGTTAATCGATTAAAATTGATGAAAATCGATTTGGACGTTTGCTCATTTCCTGTAACATGAGCATAACTAGTGATGTAATGGTTACGATAATTAACGATGATATGTATGCTACAAAATATATACAACAAAATATATTTTAAGCTGGTACTAATAGTATAATTAGTTTATTTTGTAGTGCATATGTTTAGGTTTTGAGCAAAGAGTCAAAGTATCAATTTATTTATTTTACTAGTAGCAGGTAAATTCGGAAATTGTATATAATATAATTTCTGATAGTTTATGCGTCAAGGAATAACAAACATACATAATAATAATATTATAAACTTTGATTTTTTTAAATATAAGTGGAAATACTTGGAATAAAGCCTTTTGTTATTTAAATTGATATAATATATTATGCTGAATATTAAATAAACATAAATTTTAATTTTATTTGCATAATCATACAATCCCGCTTACAACCGGATTGGATGGAAATCTATGGGGGACTATGTTCAGCAGTGGACGTCCCATGGCTGAGATGATGATAATGATGAATCATACAATCACGCCTTTTTCCCGAAGGGTTAGGCAAAGGTGTACCCAGTTGTAGCATAGTAGGTACACCCACATTTCGCCAGTATGTAATTGGTCAATCGGTCCCATGGCCCATGTTATAGGGGGCGAGCCTATTATTTCCATTTTCTAAGTCCAGGCTGTCATAGAATAATTATTCATAATGAAAAATCCTATAGCACTTTGCCTGAAATGGGGATCGAACCCGGGACCTCATGATCGGCAGTCAAACTTACTGTAAATTGAATTTATATAATTTTAATTTTAATAGATTTTTTAGTAATAGTACCTATCGCCTCCGTTGATAAAGAATGAAAGAGTTGTTGAAGAAGAG
Source organism: Hemistola chrysoprasaria (assembly GCA_947063395.1). Taxonomy (NCBI): domain Eukaryota; kingdom Metazoa; phylum Arthropoda; class Insecta; order Lepidoptera; family Geometridae; genus Hemistola; species Hemistola chrysoprasaria. The sequence continues at coordinate 10,810,809 of OX346727.1, read as the reverse complement.
TTGAAGAAGAATTTTTATTTATTATTATAATTTGTATAAAATTACAATTTAAATTGCTTTACTGGCTCAAAGAATTGATCGCCTTCGTCTCAGAAAACAGTTTTGTTTTGTATCAAGATTACGCATGAGAAAGGACAAACGGTAAAGAGGGTCCCATCGATCCTGGTCTAAGCCTTTTCCTGTTAGTTTCTTTAGAAGAGAGGATAAACAATAATAAGGCATCGTAATGTTGTCAAAACTCGATTCTCAGCCTACCAGGGTGTTTTCTAAAATATATTTATATTTACGACAGATAATTTTATGAACTTGACACAATCCTGGAAAATAGTTACCAAATCTATGTTTTCACATTCCTCTTTTCCCTTCGAAAATCATTAACCCATTCAATTTTACTATTCCGATATTTTTAAGACGAAGTGAACTCCATATTATTGTGTTTTCTTTTATAAATCTTACACTTTTTTGAAAAGAGTATGTTAACTGAATACCAGTTGATTACCCTGTATCATTATCATCATCATCATCATCATCTTATTCGTAGAGCGTCCACGGCTGGACATAGGCCTCCCTCGTAGATTAACATCTAGTCCAGTTGTAAGCGGTCTGCATTCTCTGCATCCAGCGGGTTCCTGCTGTCTATAATTAGAAGATTGTCCACCCTGTTTGTGGACGATCCGTGGTCTCCATTGGAGACTGCTATATGCCCTGCCCAATAAACCTTTCACCCTTTTTCAACTTGCTAATCCTCTAGGCTATGTCGCAAATATATGACTTTACGTATATATTATTATTGTCTTATGTAGTGTTTATATTATATGCCTTTACAAATAGAAATTCAAACGTTATGCCAACAGATGGTATCACGCAAACAATCTTGTCTATGGTTCCGCAAAGTTTACTTGAATCGATCGAGATTCCCGATACAGAGTCGGCACTCCATCGATACATCGTCGATTATGTTGACAGCACTACGTGTCAATAGGTACACAAAACGCTACAGAAGACTATTATCCAGTCCAATCCCATGAAAAGATAACTCAAACTATAACACCATCTCCAATCGTCATGGAATTAATAAATATCTTCTCGCTATTAGGGTAGGCGCTACGAGCTACTTGGAGCTACATAAAGTTGGGTCCAGGCTATGCGTAGTCTTAGTATAGAGTCGATGAATCTTAAGATGGGGCTAGAGTCTAGACTCATCTAAAGAAAAAAGCGAACGTACTTCGAAATTATTATGCTTATTCGCCATCTGCAATTATATTTTTTTGACTACTTATAATATTATAATATATATTATACTTATTTTTCGACAGCAGTTTCGCTGTAATCACCGTACGGGGGCATATTTATCAGTAAGTAACCCGCGGCTCATTATTTAAATAAAATATACATATATATATCAATTTTAATAGAAAATTAAATAGGCTACACGTAAATGGTTACCTGTGATGTAAAATTGTGTGTCTATATTTGCTTGTCTTTTCACTCGCCGTTCCATCTACATCGTCAATCCGGCCTTCTGTTCCAATCTTTATCGCTAGTTTGTGGTAGGGAGGCGAAAAGCGATGTCACGATAAAACGAAGTTAAATCGAGAAGTCAACTCGATTCAACTCGATAATCGCGTGAATTTCCCGTGTGAAAAGTTGACAGCGGTTATAGGTCGATGGGATAAGTAGGTTCAGTGAAATCTTTTATTCTATATTCATGCTTCAATAGTTTGACGAGTTTGGCTTTCTTTGAGGTTTACCTTGATTTTGTCGCAATATTAAAATCACTTCAAGATTTTTGGCAAGATAATACTCGAATTGCGAAAATATACTGTGGTTCTGCTTTTGAATCTCGACTCCAGTGAAAAAGTGCGCATGACTACCTATATCTTACCTTCTGAAGTGGGCTTACTACTTACTACTTACAGACAAATAATACTATCTAACAGACAAATAATACTATCTAACAGACAAACAATATTTAAAAAGTGCAAAGGTAGCCAAACTGTGGACACCCTTTCGTGTTATTCCATGATCTCAGCTGCAAATTCTACTTCTCTTCAACTTCTCATCTTTTGACAAAATTTCAGGGCAATCGGTTTAGACCACTTAAATTACTTGCCGATGGAACTAAATACAATCATAATGAGCTTTCAGCTACGTGAGCTTTCAGCTACAAACCTTATACGTGTGCCATCGGCGTAAGACCAGGTGCGACTGACTTGACTCAAGTCAATCAGCTTGACTCGTATTGTTCTTTCAATGATTTTCTTCATCTTAATGTTCTAAAATATGGGGTTATAGTTACAGTAGTCGTTATAGGTTTTCAGATCTCATTGTTTTCAACATTTCGAACAAATTCCCATGGAACCAAATCCAGTTTATAATGACTATTCACGTAGGTGCTCTTTAAGACGATGCTAACCTGTAACCCTGTATAACGTAAATAAATGGTTTCCATTTCACTCACGTTTCGTTCGTACTGAATCTATTTCAAACTTTTTGCATTCAATACCAATACCGAACGTGACCAGATATTCTATTATATTTTTAACCGACTTCCAAAAATAGGAGAAGGTTCTATGTTCGTCTGTATGTAGTTTTTTATGTATTCATGTAGGTAGCTATATTATTTATTTAATATCAAAGAAAATAGAAAAAACCATCAATGTCGCATATTTTTAAACAATTTATAGATTTTATTATATGTTTTGATGTTAGTGACAAGACGAGCAAATCAGGTGCCTGATGGTAAGCATCATAAACATAAAACATACATTCACGTCTTTTTCTCGAAGGGATAGGCAGAGGTGGGACTGACTCCTGGGTCCATAGGTCAGGGAGGCAACAGTGGCTCGGTATTTTTTCAGAGAAGGAAAAAATGATAAAAACGTCATAGGTTTAGCCTGGAATTTATACACATTGTTGTTATTACATTATATTTTAACATAGCATTTACGAATCTTCGTTATGTACTGCATAAAAAAAATTAGGAGCCTAAAACCAAAAGAAGGGAAATTAGTCACTGTGCACTACCGGGTGTACACACTGACTCACTACCGTGGTACGGAGTGACACTAATAGTACACAGTACAGGCGTAGTAATAACTCAAATAAACGACGATTTTTATAATAATTTTAATAAAGAATTTAAAAGAGACAATCACAAGTTGTTTCTTTAACAAATCACTACGATGCTTAGAATTTAAGGCAAATTTATAAGATCTAAGACATCTCAGTGTCTGAATTAACAGTTTTAGTCTATTTCTCCCATATCAAGCTACAATAACTACTATTGAGATCAAAATTATTCGAAATCTTATAGCTGACTCATGAGTCACTGTGTACTTTTCAAAAATGAGCCACGGTGTACCACTTCGCCATTTTCAAAATATTTCGTCACAGCAAACGAAACCGAAATCAAAAAGGAGAAATCTCGAGACCAAGTCAATTGACACAAGACATACTATACAACATAAGTATTAGTTATCACCAATTGTAACAAACAAATTTATGAAAACAATTGAAACTCACCTCAAAAAGTAATTTTGTGAGAGCAAAAACAAAAAAATTGTGATAACACCACCACGCCGCGCTCGTTCCCCGGTCCGCTTGGTTAGAATGTGTAGGGTACCAAGCGCTAGAAATGAGTGCTAGAGACAATTGTATATTCCCTTTAGTTTTGACAGAATCATAACTGAGCCACTGTAGTCGACTGAGTCACCGTTGCCTCCTTGACTAGATACACCCACATTTCGCCAGTATGTTATTGGTCCCATGTAATAGAGGGCGAGCCTATTGCCATCTACTGGGCACAGTTCCAGACTCCAGGCAATTATTGAGATAATTCCTAATGGAAACATCCAATATTTAACACTGCCTGACCTGGGGATCGAACCCGTAAGCATCATCATTGCCCATATCTACACAGTGCCACCCAGTGTTTTAAAATTCAAAATTCTGCGCGGCACTGCACTGCGCCTTTCACCCTGAGATGTTAATTGTTGAAACACTCGACATATCCAGTAATTTCGCTGGTAACATTGCCCTTCAGACCGGGGCTCCTACAACCGAGGCAGGGGATAAAACTTCCATTTTTCAAAATTGCGAGTACATAGGTGAAACTGCTGGGCCTACTTTAAACTAATAAGATTATATTTACATACAAACATACATACAGTCACGCCTTGTTCCCGGTGGGGTAGCCAGAGACTATTTCTTGCTACGATCCTGACATACAACTTTCGCTTCGTTCACTTTCATGACATTTTTCATACATGCTCGTCGGTTGTAGGCCTTTGACTTTACCTTTGACTTGAGCTTTCCCAAGAACAACATCAATTTGTTCATGAAAAGTACGCCTAGGTCGACCCCCTACCGATATATTTCGATTATATTATATTTAGATACCTATAATCCTTTTTTTATATTTTAGACATAATTATTATACCTACACATAGCATTATCATAAAAATACCAGTCATTATTTATTAAAGTTGTAAAATTCTTACTAATTTGAAAGTCATAATAGCAGTTTGTGTATTTGTAACCGAATGTTAGTTGTCAGTATGCATTGACACGTATATTTCTCGATAGCCTCTGACTTTTGACTCTATTTCTATTATTGGAATTCTCTAACATATCGTAAAGTAATAAACACAAAAATTTGTGTTATTACAACAAATTTACCTTCGTGCGCGCTCCCGCCAAAAACCGTAAAAAAATTGTAATAAAAACGAGATGTTATGCTAACGTAAGTATAATTTATTTAACCTTTAATTATTATTTTTGGTTCGCTTAGAATTTTACTAATATTATATATATCACAAATCGAGTTTGACGACTTTGGTCCAAAATGAAAAATGACCAAGTGTAATAATGCCCACAATCACAATTTTGTAGTGGTAGGCCTCTTTTGCAGGGGGCCGCCTGGGGAACACCTTTGCCAGTTATTCTACCGCCAAGCAGTAATGTGCAAACATTACTGTGTTCCGGTATGAAGGGCAATGTTACCAGCGAAATGGGCATGATGAGATTCAACAACTCATATCTCAGGGTGACAGGCGCAGTGCAGTGCCGCGCAGAAGTTAGAATTTTATAACACTGGGTGGCACTGTGTCTGATATGGGCAATCATGATGCTTACCATCAGGCACCTGATTAGCTCGTCTTGTCATTCTCTATCATAAAAAAAAATAAATATAAAAATGTCAAAGTGAAACAATGACGTTGAATTGCTTCTGAAAGCATGGCAAAGTATAAAAATGACTACGTGAAACAATGACTAAGTAAAATGTAAAAAAGTTACGTTATTATAAGTTAAGTTAATAATTAAAACGCTACCAAGTTCTAACTTAACTCCAGCGCCATCTAGATAACACAAAAAAACAGAGCACTGTTTTTTTTGTGTGTATGTTTGTTCCGTTTTCACGCTAAAACTACTGATCCGATTGGGCTGAAATTCGGTGTATAGATAGTTTAGACCCTGGAATAACATAAAAAGTACTTTTTATCCCGATATTCCCACGGGAACGAAGACTATGCGGGTGAAACCGCGAGGTACAGCTAGTAATAAATATATTTCAAATTGTAGGTATATTTCTTTTTTATTTTGTTGATTTTTGTGAACAAGTATTTTGGTTTATTAAATAAGTATCAAAACACTTTCTACGAGTTGCTACAAGTCGTAGAACTAAACATGTTCAGAATAACCTATGGATTGGTTTGTTAAAAAGTAACCCAACTGTACAATAAGCAGTTGAGCTTTCAAAAAGGCCTTACACTACACTAAATCATGGCCCCTAATTAAGGGCCCTCTAACTAACGACCGTGTGGTTCCCGGCTATAAGTATGTATAATAGGGCAACCCCTTTCTCATCCCGTGAGAGTCGTGAGACCCGGCAGAGGGTCATATTCGGAGAGTGGACACCAGCACTCTCCGGCACTAAGTATTCCAACTACTGCGATTACCAAGCCTCATAAAAAGCGTGCTGATTACGGCAAAATCCCCCCATATGAATAGTTTATGGCGGCCTATGTTCAGCAGTTGACGTCTTGTAGCTGATAACTGAGGACGATGGGTTTTTTACACCACACTTATTAAGGCTTAGGGACCTAATTGTGATTCAGTGTAGGTGGAACAGGCCTTACATTCAGCACCTGTTTTGGTAAAGGTACAGTCACCTGCAATATTGGGCCTTGTTAACCCTTCCTAAACAAATTCATCATTTCAACATACACACAACGATTCGGTCACAAAACTAACATGAGCAATGCCAGTCAAGAACAATTTAATTAAAAGTTAACCCTATGATACGATAACCCGAGGTCCTGAATAAATAAACGACAATGTAAACTGTACACGACTGTATCTATTTTGGTTTAACCACAGAATACGAACACAGAATAAGGGATAGAAGGACACTCCTCAAAATCATTTAAATAAATAGTGACTCTGGCTCCGACGCAATAATGTTCAATTCAGGTCGCACAGCGCCTAACTACCTATTAATATATTAACCTACAAGTCCGGACAGTTTGATCCAAGTCCGTGATCACGGATTTAGATCGGAGGTAGTGCGAAAAGCAATAACCGTGGTTAATTCGTTCAAGCAATAACCTAATTTGGACACTGGTAATTTTATTTCCAAAACTAACGTGAAAGTTTTTGAAATCAGTTAAGTATGTTATAAATTGGAGTGGTATTTCTCGAACTCGCGTATTTCGGGGTAAAATGGGTAATTCAATAAGACATAGGAAGTTGTCAGAAATAGCTACAGACTCACTGCCGCGTTTCGAATAAATGTAATGGATGAATTAAATTAATTAAAAAAATCTAAATCGGGCTCTGCGGGAAAAACCCTTAGTTCGGTAACTCAATCGTTATGTTTTTTAGGTCTCATTAATAGGAAGCGAGACTATTGCCATCTACCGGGTACAGTTCCAAACTCCAAGCTGTCATTAAAAAAATCCTAATGGAAAAATAACGGTTTGCCTAACCATGGAATAGAACTCGGGACGTCATGACCGGATAAACTACGCCACTGAGCCAGTATTTTATTTGGTATAAAACACATAAGTTGACTACAATTCAATACCACTAATATTATAATTCCCAAATCTCAGTACACTGTAAAAAGTTGCCTTTTGTAACAAACAGGTAAACAAAATGCTAGCGTATTTTAATTCGACTCCAGCGCCATCTAGCGCTGTGTTAATGTGTGTACATTTGTTCCATTTTCACGCTTAAACTACTTAAGGCGCTGTCCAAAGTAAATGTGCCCTCTCGCTCACACGGACCCACATTATTGAATAAAAAAAATACTACATGTAATTACCTAAAATAAAGACAACTAGGTTCTAAAAAATAAAAATACAAAGACTCAGTAAAAAATCAAATTTAATCCAAACGAGTTTCATGTATAGAAACCTGCACAAAGAAACAAAATCTTAGAAAAATAAAAAGGCACTGAAAATTTGTTTGGAATTTATTGGATTTTTTACTGTGTATTTTTTTAGGTCTTTATTTTACGTAATTATAGATTAGTAATTATATGTAGTATTTTTTTAATCTTCAAAAATGTGGGTACGTGTCAGCGAGAGCGCGAATTTCCTTAGCACCGCGACTTAAACTACTTAACCGATTCATCTAAAATTTGATATGTAGATAACTTTTAGACCCTGCAATAACGCATAGGGTACTTTTTATCCCGATATAGCCACGGGAACGATGTCTACGCGAGGGAAACCGCGGGGCAAAGCTAGTAAGTATAATAATTTTGTTATGCATAAATAACATAACCTCAAAACCACTCGTATCTAAACCCTTAATCTTAACGAGTTATCATTGACCGTAAAATGATTAATGTGATGTAAATACATCATTATTGGCACTTAATTATACTGATCGTTATCGATATTACATGTTTAATCGTGAACGTTAATTTTATCGATTTTAATCGATTTGCTGCAAAAAGATAGAAAAATATTTTATTATTAATATTTCACTCAATTTTGTACTCACGATTAATAAAATAATATAAAAAGGCTTTGTTCCCAAGTTACCCTAAAATATTAAGGTAATCTCAAGCAAAAACTTTAGGGGTGCTAACTCTAAAGTTTTTGTACCCCTACTCTTAATTTAGATAAGATAAATTAAATAATTAATTTAGATAAAATTGAGCTAAAATACGGGCTTTTGTTTCTGTAATATTTATTTGATTTAGACTATAATAAGGAATTATTCCGATCTATTCCCTGTTTTGTCCTCTCATGCGGACAGATCGCACAAAAAAGTTTGATCTGTCCCCCATTTAGCAAGCGGGAATCCAAGCTACACTAAAATATTTAGGTAATCTCAAGCAAACACTTTAGTGTTGGTACTCTTAATTTAGATAAGATAACAAAAAATCGTTTTATAAATCGATTGAGCTAAAATACAGACTTTTGTTTGCATAAAATTAATTTGATTTAGACTATAATACAGTTCGAACTTTATTCGCTCCTTAACCGTTTTATCTGTCCCCTATCAGTGATAGGGGGCAGATTAAACTTTTTATTCTTGTTTGTCCCCAATAGAATTTAATAAAGTACTTACTTATATTTACAATTTGCACCTTAATAAAAAAAGGCAATGTTATCAAACGTAATGCCAAAAGGAGATCGACCCAAATTAGTTTAGCCCTCCTACAGGAGAGGTCAGCCTGTTATCTAGGTTAAGCTAATGGAAATCTAGGCTCTAGGATACCTAGAATAGTTAAAGATAACCTACTTATTGGATGCACTATAATATAATAAACATAACGTACATTCACGCCTTTTTTCCGAAGGGGTAGGCAGAGGTGTACCCAGGACTCAGTCCCATAGTAGATACTTTCGCCAGTATGTTATTGGTCCCATGTAATAGGGGGCGAGCCTATTGCCATCTACCGGGCACAGTTCCAGACTCCAGGCAGTTATTAAAATAATTCCTAATTGAAAAATCCAATATTTAACACTGCCTGACCTGGGGATCGAACCCGGGACCTCTTGATTGGCAGTCGAGCATGCGCCCACTACGCCACCGAGGCAGTCAAATCCCTCTAATATAATACGTAGTTATCTAGTGGATAATGGTTAACGAATGTGTTAAATTGTGGCTGGTTTGGTTTTGGGAAAAAATAACGTATAAATACTAGTTTTACATAAATTTCCAGACTTATGCTAAGTCGCACCTAGGTACCCAATCCCACATATAACTTCAATATTATAACTGTGTAAGATTTTCGGTAATGTTTGGTACCTCTTTACGCCAAAACTACTGAATCGCAGTAATAGATAACCTGACCTTTATAACACAGCATATCTATGGTTATAATAATAATAAGTTAAATTCTGTGAGCGTTAAAACTGTAGCGCTTCCTCTTCATCCAAGAGCAGTTGATTAAAACAACTGACAGATCGAGAACAAAGGCAATCAGAAAGAGCTCTATTAAGATAAATGATATGAGATTAGATAATAATTACAATTTGGCAACACAATAGTCCGAAAGTGAACGGTGTGACAATGGTAATGTTGTCACTTACGAGAACAGTCCCACCATTACGTGTACTGTACACTAATAGCGTCGCTAGTGTAGAATATTGTAATAACGTTCCTTAAAATGTAGCCTGTCAGTTGTAGTTACAATTTTGGTCGCCGAACAGATAAGTCAGTGGTAGTGTATTCGAGGTTATTAATGACGTTCAATTAATTATAATTAATATGTCGTGGGAGCTTGCTACTAACACTGACTACTTGCTAGTTAATTGAGGTGGATTAGTCTGTTCTCTATGCCTGTTGTCCATGTATTGTTCTGTTAGATATAATCTACATTATAATGTCCTATACTCGTATATCCAGTTACACTGGACAAGGGTCATAACTGGTCAAATTATGGTTAACTTTCAAACTATATAAGTAATCACCAGAATTGATATTAATTTGTAAAAGTGTACTTCGCTGGACTTTATCTGATTTTTTTTTTCAAAAGAATAAAGGGAACCATTATAGGATCACTTTGTTGTCCGTCTGTATGTTCGTCTAACCGTCTGTCAATACCTTTTATTTCGGGATCGCGATGAGATAACAACTTAAAACTCATATCAATAACTCAAATCCACGGTCGAAATCAAACTGTTAAGTTAACGCAATCATAGGATAAGGCTATTTTACCGCACATTTCCATATTTAGCGCAACGGACTGATAACTGGTAGGGTTTCACTTACATGTGGAGGAACATGGAGTCTTATGAAAATTCTAACAAACAGTAATGTGATAACCCTGGTGGGGCAAATTCCACTCGGCTATTCGCGCGCCCCACCGAGTCAACTTAGTGGGGCATATTCCGCTACTAAATTTATAGCATTCCACTATGCCCCACCAGTGGGGCGGCTTGGTGGGGCAGGGTGGAACAATCCCTTCCCGTTGGCCCAGCATCATGAAATTTTCAAGAAGACAGATGTTATCTCACAAGTTAAGGAAAAAATATGATTACTAACATGTTTGCAATATAGGTAGATATGGACTCCTACATTAAGCTACATCAAGCTTCTAAGTTTATAACCTAACAACGATATTAATGTACTACGTACTAAAATTTCGCTTTCCAAACACTCACTTTGCTCGACTAAAGTGCACTTCAATCCGTGCACCATACTATAATATAGATTAGACATCAGTGTGAACGCGTACGGATCTGTGCTAATATTACGGGAAAACAAATCGAATCTTCTATTTATTTTTCGTTTAATTTGATTACAAACTATTGTTAACATATTTAACCTTAATAAATAAACACAACTTTATTGAACTAAGTAACAGAATTTGAGCAAATATTTTTAAGAAAGTTCTTGTCTATCGTAGAATATACGGCAAAGTAACCTAAATAATTTATTTCAAACGCTGGAGAGAGGGACGACACTATCAAGTTCCTGCCCCGGTTCGAAAAAATCGTAAATCCAGAGCTGGGTTATACACCTTCTTTTAATTCAATCTAAAACCTCATCAAGAATTTAATCAACCAAAGATATGGCTCAGTATTTTTTTGCGCTCCAAAACCAGATGAGTTGTAGGTTATCTAACGTCTAGACGACATGAGAAAGGTTTATGTTCTGATGATTATTTCTACTTAATAGGGAGACAATGAATCATAATATTTCAGTTAAATTCCGGTTCAGAGAATCTTCTTTTATTTGGTATAATTATTTTTATAACCGCTCTCTTTTAATCGTCTCAAGAGAACAGTTTTCTTGCTTGGATTTTGCGTGTGACCTTTGGAGGAACAAGGAAAGTTAATTAAAATATTATGTTGTGGAGGAAACGGGAATCAATATTATATGAAAAGGTATTTTTCGAAAACAATGGGCCTTCGGAGGAAACGGAATACCCTAATTTTCAAATATATCGGTCATTTTTTTTTAACGCTTTTTATTTATGATAAGACGAGAAAATCTGGTAAGCATCATGATTGCCCATAACAGACACAGTGCCACCCAGTGTTTTAATATTCAAAATTCTGCGCGACACTGCACTGCGCAGTCACCCTGAGATATTAGTTGTTGGAACTTCATGCCCAGTAATTTCACTGGTAACATTTCCCTTCCGACCGGAACACAGTAATGTTCGCACATTACTGCTTGGCGGATGACTAACTGGCAAACTGGCTTACGGCAAAGCCATATTATTAATCATTTTGTCATTTCATTTATCTTTGTATACCTCACAATCCTGTCACTAAAACAACTCCTAGTCAGATTTTGATGAGAGGTGTTGTGCAAGGTAAGCAAAATTTTTCGCAGCCGAGTTTTAATTTTTTTTTAATATTAAATAGGTCTGCGTCTGACCCCAATCTCACCTGGTGGGAAGTGAAGATGAGGTCTAAGATGGAGCATGCTTTCCTAGAAGATACTTATTCACTCTTCTCTTGAAGACCCCAAGATCGTATTTAGGTGGGAAGACGTACGCCGGTAGAGAATTCCACTCCTTAGCGGTCGTCTTAGCGGTCTCCGAGTAAGTTTCATTATATTTTGTTGTCCTGTTGTCTGTAATCAATGTATGGTTACCCATCTAGCCCTAGGCTCCTCGTGTATTATTTGAGCCCATGACAGCTGAGAGAATAAATTCTGATGAGATTTAATTATGGCACGTCTATTTATTTCATCTCGATCCCATCGACCTTTGCAAGGTTTCCTCAGAATCTGAAGTAGGTATTAATGGATTTTTGCTATTGGATTCTCAATGACTTGAAGGTAAAACGAAACATTACTATGCAAAATTCTTTACTGTTAATAGGTTTTGGGATGTTACCAAAATAAATTGATAGATTATTAAAAAATAACAAATAAGTATAACGATGTTGGTCTAATGAAAGGTCAAGTCAAAAGTACCTACAACCGACAAGCATTTATGAAGAACGTCATGAAAGTGGAAGAAGCGAAAGCCGTATGTCAGGATCGTAGCATTTGAAGAGAAATAGTCTCTGCCTACCCCAACGGGAACAAAGCGTGATTGTTCCTATAACGTGACGTGTAACTGAAAATTATCAATAAACTAGTGTAAGCCAGGTAACTAGTGGACCCCTTAGGATGTGAATTTTTAAAAATCCTTTCACAGCACACGTCCAGACTACGAAGAGAACCTACATTCCAAGTTTCAAGTCTCTAGGATCAGTGGTTTGGGCTTTGCGTTGCATGTCAGTCAGTGAATCATTTAGAATTTTATTTATAATATACTAGCTGTGCCCCGCGGTACCACCCACGGAGACATCGTTCCCGTGGGAATATCGGGAAACAAAGTACCCCATGTGTTATTCAAGGGTCTAAGTTACCTACATTCCAAATTTCAGCCCAATCGCATCAGTAGCTTCAGCGTGAAAGAGTAACAAACATCCATCCATCCATTCATCCTCACAAACTTGTATTGTATTATATTGTAATTGTATTGTACTGTAATATGTATGTAACTTTTATAAATAATAATAATATTGTACAATTATCATTATTTAAAAAGGATGTTAAGTCGCCTGTGAACTTATTACTGTGTATTATGTTGTACTAAACACAGTCTCAGTGACCGACATCGGTTTGCAAGACGAACTAAGCCTTAACGACAAAGAAACAACACAAATTAATACTCACGGCAGTAATAGGGAAAAATAATGAGAAAAGTGTTCGAGAGAACATTTTCGAATGGTACAACAAAAGTTGAAACGTTTCCTATTTATAGTTTCTGTATCCAGTACATGTTTAGAGATTGCGATACAATATAGGGTCAGGTGGGGTAAATACAGAATAGTGGTAAATGTAATGGGTCACCATTACATTTACCACTATTCTAATATATATAATAATTATTTTGGATATCACATAAGTAAATGATTACCAGAGGGGTCTGGTAATCATTTACTAATGTGATCTATGGAAAAATGAAATAACTCCCCACAGGGACACAGTAGGGATTTCCGGAATAATAAATGGCGGCCACATATTATTACGTTTACCACCGTTCCCATTTACCCCACCTGACCCTGTGTAATATCAATATTGTTATATTACAAACAAAAATAACATATTATTAATAGACTTCTGGAACAAGCATATTTATTTTTTTTAGTTTCTGGAAATATTCTTGTTCCAGAAGTCTACAATGGAGTTCTAAAAAAGTAACGCCAAATTCAATCAATTATATTATTAATAATTATAACAGTCTCCTTGGCTCAGTTGGTAGTAACTGATTTCTTTGTTGCAGGCTCCGAGTTCGATCCCCGGCCAGGTCAAACATTTGTGTGCATGAACATGTCTGTTTGCTCTGTGTCTGGGTGTTACAAGCGTATAATAAGTTTGTATATCAGTCATCTGGTCCCCATAGTACAGGTCTACCTAGTTTGGGACCAGATGACCGTGTGTGGAAGTTGTCCTATATTATTATTATTATTAATAATAATAATAATAATTCATTTATTTCAGGCAATAGTGCGTATAATAAATTATACGCACCAGAGGCCCATATTAATAAATACCTTACAGACTAACATACATAAAAAATATAAAACACTTAATTTCATTATGGCTTAGGGATATTATTGTTCGGTTTCGCCTCCCTGAAGCGACGGAAAACGATGCCTTCGGGCCAAAATTGTGGGTCCAGGAACGTCTCCTTGTATTTCGCCGGAAACCGGAGCACGTATGACTTGAAAGTCTGCGTCCGCGTAGCCTCCAGCCTCGACAGCGAAATCTTAAAGAAGTCCTTTCCCGGAGCTCGTTCTGTGCGCTTTTCGTCGATGTAGCGAGCGATCTCCTCACCGGATGTGGAATCTTGACCAATAATTTAAATCCTTTCATCACGTGTGCTAAAACAACTAATACCCTAAAGTAAAACCTTGCGTAAGAACCTTGAAGCATGACAACTTATACATATTCATGAGCCATAAGACAAATTACTCTTAGTAGACAATTATTCAAGTAAAACCTGGTAATGGTGTTTAAGTGACGATGCATGGTTTACATCATTCTCTTGGACCACGAAGATACTATTATATAAAGAAGGAAGAGATAAGATGAAGAGAATGAGAGACGAGAGAGAGAAGAAACCATTCCACACGAAAGTGGAAACCAGTGGTTCCAATAAGTGGAAACACTTACCAAATTTTCATGGGGTGATTGAGGAATAATAAAATCATTTGTAGTGGTAGGCCCCTTGTGTAGGGGGCCGCCTGGCGAAGTACCACACCTTTGCCAGTTAGTTATTCGTCCGCTAAGCAGTAATGTGCAAGCATTACTGTGTTCCGGTCTGAAGGGCAATGTTACCAGCGAAATTACTGGGCATGACGAGTTTCAACAACTAATATCTCAGGGTGACAGGTGCAGTGCAGTACCGCGGAGAATTTTGATTTATAAAACGCTGGGTGGCACTGTGTCTGATATGGGCAATCATGATGCTTACCATCAGACCCCTGATTTGCTCGTTTATCACTCACTATCATAAAAAAAATTGCAACAGAATGACGAAGGAATAAGGAATAGAAATGGGTTGGGTGAAATCTCTATGTTGATGCTCAATGGGAAGACCGGGAGCACCGGGTTGGGTGAAATCGGAACGTCATTGGATGAATACGAAACACACCAAATTTTCTTAACATTTCGTTTTAACAAGGTACATTGTGTCTTAACAAGGTAGAGAAACCAAACAGTATATTTAATTTGAATCAGTGAATTAGCTGTATTACTACAAAAAAATCAACTTCTTATGATAATATAGTCTTATTGTATATATTCTTATAATCTTTTGTTCATAATAATTTTATAACGAAGTTTTACAAGTACTTTTGTGTACCTCGGTTCATCAGAGCTCTGCCTATTTTTGTTGTAATTTTAATTAAAGCTAGAAATAGCCTAACCTTTAGCCTAAAAATAGCCAGTGCTTTATGATTAATGGTCGCAGGAACTGTGGCGCCACGTGACCGTTGCCATTTACCAGTTGTAAATGGGACACGCGAGCACTCGATCGATGTTTGTAAATTATTCCAGCGAATGCAAGTTTACATCGTTTGTCATGAGCTTAGTCTTTGTTGACCAAGCGAGCTCTGGGTCTGGGAAAGTATTACAACGTATATATGAAATGTTCCGTAATCATCCTATGTCGTCTTCCCATTTAGTTTTTCCTTACTCATCCCATTTCTATTCCTTGCTCACCCTGCAGCAAATTTTCAAACTTTTTATTCCTTAATCATCCCCTAAGCGGTCTTCATTAATCTCATTGTAATAAAATTATATTTAGAGCACTTGTATCCTAAACTTAGCTCGATGAAGGATGCAGGACTCCTTCGCCGGATCGCTACAAGTATGTCAAGAATTTAATACTTTTACAAATTCAGATCAATGTTTCTAGTGTAAACATAACGACGATAATTTATTATTAATTACTTACTATTTACTTTTTTTATGCCAGGGGTATTGCCACTATATGGCCGACACTCTATTCTCTCTCATTTTGAAAAGCCCCATGTTGATGCTCAATGGGTAGACCGGGAGCACCAGGTAATAGTAGGGATATCAATCTACAGTTTGCACGTATGCGGCAGAAAAGAACGGGAAAATCGCTCAGGTTGCGACGTCCACGTATGGATTATGTGCCTCTCAGGCGATGGTTGCTATAGAACGGATTAATGGCAGATGTAGTAATTGATTGAGTTGTAGTGACTGCCTCGGTGGCGTAGAGGGCGCATGCTCGACTGCCAATCAAGAGGTCCCGGGTTCGATCCCCAGGTCAGGCAAAGTGTCAAATATTAGATTTTCCATTAGGAATTATCTCAATAACTGCCTGGAGTCTGGAACTGTGCCCGGTTGATGGCAATAGGCTCGCCGCCTATTTCATGGGACCAATAACATACTGGCGAAATGTGGGTGTATCTACTATGGGACTGAGTCCTGGGTACACCTCTGCCTACCCCTTCGGGAAAAAGGCGTGAATGTATGTTATGTTGTTATGTTTTGTAGTAATTGACCAGTTTTAACCCCTATCCAATGCAACAGTCGGCATCCAGAATGGGGCAGTCTGGGCTTCTCGGATAATGTTTAGGATTTTAAATTTACATGTACCTACTAATGTAGATACCTACTAATTTCTGTAAGTAATGGATACCTCTATATATTTTACACATAATTATTTGGGGTCGTAGGGACGACGTCGCAATTACTTTGATACGTATTCGATGACATTTACCTAACCCACATATAAGATCCCAATAATTACCATCCAATCAAACGACTTCTAAGCTACCAGGGGGGAATAAGATGTTAGTCGCTTAAACTCTATGACTTGCTAGACCTTTGCGTCTTATTCAATATCGCGGCTTCTTTGCTTCTACTGTGTGCCTCTTCACGCCAAAACAACTTTATATTACAATATGAAATGAGAAGAAAAAATTTCATATGACTAATGCCTCCACGGCAGATTAAGTGGTAGAGTGCCCACTACGGGCAGTCAGGAAAGAGGACCTCGTTTGACACAATCCTATAGAAAATTTACTAAATCGATGTTTTGTATTCTCCTGTTTCCTCCAAATACAGTAAACGTATTTGATGTATTATACTGATATTTTAAAGATGAAGTAAAGTATGTCCCTATCATTTTATTTTTGTTTATAAACTATACATTTTTTGTAAAGTACGTCCAATCACGCGAGTATAACTTGGATTTTTGGAAGTACAATATGAAAAATGCAAAGATGTATAAGAAAAATTAAACTGACACGGATGTAGGCTACTTCACTATAAAAATATCAGAATATAAATTTATGGAATGGGTTTATTATATTCGGAGAAAACAGGGGAATACAAAACAACGATTAGGTAAATTTTTCATAGGATTGTGTCAAATTCCTAGAAGGCCGCGCATACGCTCTATTGTTCAGCTCTCGAGCTGGGGCTCACTACGCCACTGAGGCCATCTCTCTGTCATGTTTCACAATGTCAGGTCTATTTATATACATGGTGAAGGCAGTACTAGAGAAGGAATAGTGTCAAGTAGCTCAGAGACACTTCCATTGATTGACAACTAAATAGCCCATTGATTTATTGTGAGAATGAATTTGTTTATCGTCACTGAATTTATAGACCTTCAAATAGATTGTTTAAATTGAAAAGGTATCATTTTACCAGCTGGTTTTATTGATATTAGGTGAAGCTTTCCATATTTTCGTACCAGCTTTTAAATTTGCGTAATTTATACCAATTTAAACAATTTTTTTGTGAGGAAATTAATTTGGTTTCCGAGAATTCTTAATGTTTTCTGGTTTTTTTTTTGCTGCAATTTAGTTTAATGGGTGACAATCAATGACGTTGAATTGCTTTCTTACAAGTGATAATTTAATATTTGATGTCTTATTGCAGGGTCTAAAGTCTGAGATATCTATCAATAATCGTCATTAGCAATTTTCGTGTGAATAATTATTGAAAATATTATATAAACACACTCACTCATTCATGTTGTGCATTTACAATATTACTAGTTCATTCCACATTCCATTCAGTAGTTTTTGCGTGAAAGAGTAAAAACATCCATCCATCCATCCTCACAAACTTTCACATTTATAATTTTATTTTTATAATATGGGACAACTTCCAAACACGGTCATCTGGTCCCAAACTAGGCTAGAAGCCTATGGTAACCAGAGGACTGATATACATACTTATATAAGCTTATAACACCCAGACACAGATCAGAACAGACATGTTCATGCACACAAATGTTTGACCTGGCCGGGGATCGAACCTGGAGCCTGCGGCACAGAAAGCATTACTACAATAACCATCTGAGCCATCGAGGCTGTCATAATATTAAGTAGGATAGGATTAGTAGTTTGTTGCTCAAAAACACGGGCTATACCCGGTCACATACCGAAATACTTCAATTATATATACCCACTGCCTCGGTGGCGTAGAGGGCGCATGCTCGACTGCCAATCAACAGGTCCCGGGTTCGATCCCCAGGTCATTCAGTGTTATAAATATTGGATTTTTCCATAAGGAATTATCTCAATAACTGCCTGGAGTCTGGACCTGCGCCCGGTAGATGGCAATAGGCTCGCCTCCTATTACATGGGACCAATAACATACTTGCGAAAAGTGGGTGTATCTACTATGGAACTGAGTCCTGGGTACACCTCTGCCAACCCCTTCGGGAAAAAGGCGTGAATGTACGTATGTATTATATACCCACACGACGTATTTTGTGATATATAACAAGTATTCTTGTAACGAGTTTTCAAGGGCATTGGACTTTTTTAATAAACAAAACTCTACATAAAACAACTATATTAAAAATCAATGTAAACATGTAAACCAATAGATTCTCGATCAAAAGAACCGATTCGATTAGAGCCGATTTATGTTCGATTTATTTTCGGATCAAAGCTCGATTCTTGTAATCGATATTCTTTAACGTTTAGTGCACTGTATCGATACGTTTTTGTGTCAAGTGTTCTTTTATGAAAGAGTTCCAGGCATATTTTTTATAGTTAAGGGTTTTCAAGGTTCAGGAAGGATCATAATAACATAAAATTATTATGATCAATTAATCACTATATATTATAAAATCCTAAATAACTCACTGACTGACATGCAACGCAGAGCCCAAACCACTGATCCCAGAGACCTGAAACTTGAAATATAGGTTCTTTTTGTTATTTGAACGTGTGCTACGGAAGGATTTTAGAAAATTCACATTCTGAGAGGTCCAAAAAGAACGTCAAAGTTTTGGTATAAACTCCTATTTTTCGTAATTGCGCACGGGCAAAGCCGCTTTGTTTCCACTAGTATGTAATAAAAGTCTCTATTTAATATACACATAACTCTTTTCATAATATTATTTTCTTAATTACCTATATCTTAATAGCCGTGGAGTTACCAGCTTTAGAATAGTGCTCCACCCTCTCCACCCGTGGTTTCCGTAAGAGCCGGCTAAGGGTTAACAGATCCAGAGGACGGGCAGCAGCGTCCTCTGCAAAGAACCATCGAGCTGCGGTCGACAACCCGCCTGCCAAGCGTGTCGAGTATTAGCATAACCCCACTTTATGGGGGAGGCCTATGTTCAGTAGTGGATTAACAACGGCTGAGATGATGATTTTCTTAATTACCTATCTCTATCTATAGAAGAAAACAATCACCAAGCAAATAAATGCAAACACGAGTACCTTAAACAAACTTCTGCCTACAGAGAATGCATGCGGGTTCGTTTCTTAGAGCTACAGTCCCGGAAAGCCACGACTTTGATTAATTTAAGTAATTGGACAGCTTCTGCTATTCGCAGTGGAGAATAATAATAATTGTTAAAGAGACTGCAGTCGCATTTTCGTCGGCACAGAAGGAGACAAAACCGGAAAAAAATATTGAAAAAACCAAACCTCAATCGATTATGAGTGCTAGATTTCAAAATTCTTGAAAATCTACTTCCATATACTTCCACGTCATATCTTTCCATAAACTCTAACACCCCCTTGAACGAATTCACCATGGTTACCCTAATGTCGATTCATATGGGTTATATGGACCACCCATATATTGTCAGTTTCAGGTCGCCAAGATTCCTACAAGGACTCCGACATGACCTAACGACTGCCCCCTACTATATCTTATAGGAAACAGCCGGGACCTACAGTTTAACGTGCCATCTGAAACACGGTAGCGCCCAGGAGAAAAGTCCACATGGTGAGATTCGATCCAGGGATTAAAGGTATATTCCCGCTGGACCACGGACGCTACATATATACGCTACGGACGCTTAAGACACTTGGTTTATATATATTATTATTTTCTAGTGGAATCCGAAACACCCAGAGAATGGACTATTCCAATTAAAGCTCCGAATACTTTAATTAATGAATTTAGGAATTTTATTCTCTAATGGCTGCTAAGAGCCGTGTTGTATTTCATTCACGTTTACTACTATTTATGCCCTTTTTATAAGCTTGCTAATAACCTCATTATTTTTGTTAAGTTCAAAATGTAAATCTCAATGTAGTCCGTAGTCTTCATTCGAGAACTATACATCCCCATCGGCCATCAGTTCTACGTGCTACGTAGAACGTGAACGTTCTACGTGCTCAGTTCTACGTCCTGCCCATTGCCACTTCAACTTGGTAATCCGCCGATAACTTTCGCTCGTCTACGGATCTCCTCATTTCTGACTCGATCTCGCCGAGAAATCGCGATCATAGCCCTCTCCATAGCTCGTTGCGCTATTTTGAGCTTACTGATAAGGCCCACAGTAAGGGACCACGTTTCAGATCCGTAAGTCATCACTGGTAACACACACTGGACCTTCGACTTGAGGCACTGAGGTATTTTGGACGAGAAAACATTGTGTAGGTTTTCGACCATAAATATCGATAAATTGGTAGTACTTTACCGATGAACACAACATTAAATGGAATAACTGAAGCATAAGCTTGCGGCTTGCGGCTACGCTTCCATTAGTTTTCCGTGAAATTTCTTGTAAACTTCCTTACCTATTTGTGTGTTCGTGTGTAGTCTCACTGTTTAAAACTTGACGTTCTATTTTGTGTCCATATAACGAAAGACCGTAATCAAAACTCTATCTACCGAAACCGGATGACATCTGCAATTAAGTTAAACATTTTTATGCATCCATTGATCTACAAACTACCTGCTTATTAGAAGCATAGAGATGATTTTCTTTCTCGCAATAATTCTTAAGGTTAATACACATTGTAACTATATTCTATGCACGTTATTTACGGGCCGGGGGGGAAAATCAGGTGTCTGATGGTAAGCATCATGATTGCCCATATCAGACACAGTGCCACCCAGTGTTTTAAAAATTCAAAATCCTGCGCGGCACTTCACTGCGCCTGTCACCCTGAGATATTAGTTGTTGAAACTCATCATGCCCAGTAATTTCGCTGGTAACATTGCCCTTCAGATCGGAACACGGGTAATATTTGCACATTACTGCTTGCCAGATGAATAACTGGCATAGGTGTGGTACTTCCCCAGATTGCAAGAATTAATATAAAAAAAAATTAACTAGATAGGCACATTTAAATACTAATTTTGACTACATTTGACTTTTATTTTAATGGGCAAAATAGATCCAGATCAGATAGCCAGATCAGCTAGCCCATTTTCCTAAAGATAGATAGCGTCTATCATTATTTCAAAATATTTCAATTTTAAAAATATGAATAAATTATGACATAATTCGGTGATAGCACTATTAATAACACTAGCGTGAATACTTAACGGAAGTTAAAAAAAAACAGCGTCATTCTTAGTTCTAAAAACGACGCTTTTAAATATCCAGTGTATACTAAAACATAACATAAAACATACATTCACGCCTTTTTCCCGAAGGGGTAGGCAGAGGTGTAGGTAGGTGAGGTGGTACCCAGAACTCAGTCCCATAGTAGATACACCCACATTTCGCACACATATTTCATAGTGTATACTAGCCCTTATAAAATAGGGTACCTACTTCATTGACGGAAATAGCGATCGTAAAATATAATAAATTGATACCAGAACGTAATCATGAAAGTGAAACTACGAAAATACTGGTTTTCAACGCTTCGAATTGTTTGATAATAAAAGTCGTCATCACAGAACACCGTTACTGGCTATTTTCGTATTAATGGGTATCGGAGTTTTGGAACTCTTTGAATAAAGCTTTCGGACGAGCGTAGATTAAAAGGCACCGAATAGTTGGGAAACTTGTGACTAGATTTACGAGTATGAAGTTGACACTAAAATATCTTTACTTTATCTTTTTTTGATAATATTACTTTATTTGATAATATTAGTTGATATATATAGACTGCCTCGGTGGCGTAGAGGGCGCATGCTCGACTGCCAATCAAGATGTCCCGGGTTCGATCCCCAGGTCAGGCAGTGTTAAATATTGGATTTTTCCATTAGGAATTATCTCAATAACAGCCTGGAGTCTGGAACTGATCCTGGGAGATGGCAATAGGCTCGCCCCCTATTACATGGGACCAATAACATACTGGCGAAATGTGGGTGTATCTACTATGGGACTGATTCCTGGGTACACCTCTGCCTACCCCTTCGGGAAAAAGGCATGAATGTATGTTATGTGTATAAAGTTAGACCCCAGCGCCATCTAGTGCTGTTTTTTGTATGTATGTTTGTTCCGTTTTCAAGCTAAAGCTACTGAACCGATCAAGTTGAAATTCGGTATGTAGATAGCTTAGACCCTGGAATAACAAATAAGGTTCTTTCTATCCCGATATTCCCACGGGAACGAAACTACGCGGGTGAAACCGCGGGGCACAGTTAGTATAATATAATAATGACGTAAAGTTGTGAAATAGGAAGTGCCGGGTAACAGTAGTAGTGTTATTGATACTCGTGGGCTGTTGGCACAACGAGATTTGTTTACTTATTTATATGAGTATTATGAAGGGTCCATCTCTTGAGGCAATCTCCACACATTGGCTTTAACTTGGTTCAAATTTGAAGCCAATATTTGCACCGTATATTGGCAGATTCAGTGCGCGGA
Source organism: Hemistola chrysoprasaria (assembly GCA_947063395.1). NCBI lineage: Eukaryota > Metazoa > Arthropoda > Insecta > Lepidoptera > Geometridae > Hemistola > Hemistola chrysoprasaria. The sequence continues at coordinate 10,787,765 of OX346727.1, read as the reverse complement.
CGAAGTATGAGAAAGTCATCATCTCTGGCCTTTCAACATATATAGAAGATGATTCAAGAAGCGTCCATGTTCGAGGATCGGCACTTAAGTACATACTTACTTAGCTGCGCTGAAGTGGGTGAAGTGTCCTCTCCACGGACACTGCATCACCTGGGACGCGAATAAGATGGTGCAGGCGTGCCCTACGTAGACCTGTACCACTCTTTCAACCAAACCGGCAAGATCCACAGGAATGACGAGTCAATACGTGTGGTGCCGGGACGGTGGCAGGTCTAAAAAGTAACTAGACCATTACCACCTAGATGTTGTATACGGTGACGGTGATTTGCCAGAGCCTCGTTTGTATGCTAGTAGGGTGCACCACTTACAGGTGAGGTTGGCTTTGGGTCCTGAAGATGTTTGTGGGACCCTTACAAACTTTCATGGACAGTCAACATTGGTGCAAATATGCCCAATGTGTGGCCGCCAAATGATAATATGTTTTTTATGATAGTGAGTGACAAGACGAGCAAATCAGGTGCCTGATGGTAAAGATGGTAGTTGAAATAACCCACCAAGAGTGACCCTGGAGATCATGGATTTTTTTGAGTGGAAACAGAACGTTATCAGTGGATACAACTCGCCGTTATACGTGGCGAATACGATCTGATCGCGTTATCCGTAGTTAGAAACCCCATCTCACTATTAAAACAAGACCAAATTTAGGATTCTTTAAAAGGGTTATTTAAAAAAAATCGGATATACAAGAACTTACTTTTTTCTCCTAAATGTATATACTTATATATTATGTATATAACAGTAGTAGGCGTACATAAAACACACACACATCATGTCCCGAGCAATATAAAAAAGGCACGGTTGAAAAAGGCTGGTTGAAAACCTATTTTCATTCACAAATTGACGACATCGTAAAAGTTAACAGTTTTTAACTTAAGCTGTCTCATGTCACATTGAAAGGAAAGCCTCATGAAGGCATCGCTTTAATCTTAACCAAACACAAGACGTTTTTACGTCCTTATGTACATTTTAAATAGATAATAGTGCGTGGTTCGAATCCCGCCCGTGGGTGAAATTTTTCTTTCCTTATTTGTATTATTTTAAATAGAGTTGAAATTTCTTTTTAAAGATTTCTACTGCAATGCTATCTATGCCTGAATGCTTCAGTTAAAAATCAACTCTATTTCAGCGGCTACTGGGTGTATTTTTCAATTGTTTATAATAATCCGCTTAAGGGCCACCGTTACGCCTCCCAAAAGACAGATACAATAAACAGCGAATTAGCTAACAGTGTTAATTAAGACGAAGTTTTAATTAATTGTAATTGATTTACTTCCAGGTTGAAAAAATAAACGCGAGAAAAACTTCTGAAAATTGGAACAAAGGAGTAACAGATCAGCTAATTCGGGAGACTATAATTTTACAATTTTATGAGAAAAAGAGATATATAGGTACATATATTGTAAAGCAAAGTATGAAGGATGTATAAATCGAGGTCCACTGACTGACACTTACTCATTAAGGGGTTAGAGCCCCTGGACTTAATACAAATTAATATTCAAATTAAAATCTATCTGAGCGCCTAGTCGAGGCGACGCATGATCAAAATGCTGGCGTTTATCTGGCCCAACGTATAAAAGCACTGCTATTCAACGTGGCAATGCCGCCAGTATATTGGGTAGGCTGCCATCTAACAGTGGCTTAGAGCACTTGGATTTTCTATAGGCTGACATGCATTCTATGGTATAGTGTATTTAGTTAGGGTAGATAATAAGACGGTAGGCTCTATTGTTTAGTAATATTTCAATAAAGGCACTCTGCCCTAAAAAAAATTAAAATTCAAAATTAATTTAATCTGACCATAGATAGATGCCTTAAGGATTAACTTTGACTCAAGGGAGCTGAAATATATATCTTTTTCATAGTTTTTTTTCGTAACCGCTTCGAGTTCGAATTACTCGAAGCCCAATTGGGATTTGGGAATTGGGATGTGGTAATTTAATGAAATGGTGACATTTCATGAAATGGCCGACTAAAGCCGGTTCAAAATCATCGTTTACCGAGGTCATAGTTTGCCATCTAGTCCGTTTGTAAGCGGCTTGCATCTAACATGTTCCTGCTGTCCTGTGTCTTTTAAGCCGTGTGGTTACCGGCTATATAATGAGGGCCACCCCTTACTTATCCCGTGGTAGCCGTGAGACCCGGTAGAGGGACATATTCGGAGAGTGGGCAGCAGCACTCTTCGGCACTAAGTATTCCAACTACTGCGGTCACCAAGCCGCACAACAAGCGAGGTGATTACGGCAAAATTCCCCCATATGAATAGTTTATAGCGTTCTATGGGGGAGGCCTATGTTCAGCAGTGGACGTCTTCCGGCTGATGATGGTGATGTATGTGTGTGTTTTAGACCGTCTGTCCACCTACGCTGCGGTTGCTGGTCCGTGGTCTCCATTCGAGAACTTTACAGCCCCATCGGCCATCACGTGTTATGTGCCCCACACGTCGCCGCTTCAACTTGCTAATCTGGGCTATGTCGGTAACTTTCGTACGTCTTTCGTAGCATTTGTATGGATAACAACAAACCCTATTCATCTGCTTTAATAACAACCAGCCAACTATCTATAATCCAACACATTTATTATAATAAATAAAAAAAAAAAATATAATGCGTATCTTTATCGTAACCCTATTGTGCAGGCAGATCTCAGATAACTTATGCAATACAATAAATCTAGGGATATTGTGTTTATTATGAAATAAATTGGTAGATTTAGATACAGCGGGAAACGGTGATGGATAACTGTTTGTTTTGTTTTATTACGTGTTGAGATGGAGACTGAATAGCAATTTATAGCAATTGTTAATGTTTATGTTGTTATGTTATGTTATGTTTTTATCAACATTTTTTTATTTATATAACTCAACATTACAAATACAATTTTATTTTAGATAACATTATTTAAGTATTTGTTTTAGAATCGTCAAGTTGATTCTTTGAATTTTAGTTGATTTCCAAAATTAATTCGTCATCATCACCCTCTGCCCAGTAGCCCACTACTGGGAATAATGCCTTTTGCTATATAATTATCATGCCAGCTGACCCTGTTTTGTACAAGCTACTATGTCCAGTCTCGTCACTTTTGTTTCAAGTGATAGGAATACTGTAAGATAATCTAAATCGTTTGCAAACTTATTTATTATTTACAAACAATTCAACTTGACATTTATCAACCGAAAATCAACACCAAAAGTCTATTGCCGTCGACCTTGTCAGTTACGACACGTAATACGAGCCATGTTTGCTGTACCGGCCTTATCACCGCGATCAGGTTTCGAAGTGAAAATGATTCTGTAACGATGTATCAAACAGATTGTGCTTTGTTACTTTGTTACGTGCTCATAGTTGGTTCAAGTTCAGGGATAAGGTCACGTTTACAAAGCTCAAGATCTGATGATATTGTTGCGACTTTTGTCTACATTTTGGCTGCGTTTTTAATAGAGGCAGCTTCGGGTCAAAAGCTTTATCTGGCTCTGTGAAGTGCATACACGACTTATGTCCAAACTAGGTTGATGATTTTGTGTCATCATTTAAGTCTTTGAACGTCGCAGACTGTGAGAATTTACCGTTCTTTTCTACCGCATGCGTGCAAACTGTGGAATGATCTGCCTGCTGCTGCCCTCTTCGCGTTGAGCTACAACATGGGGTCATTTAAAAGGAGAGTGAACAGAGTGTTGAAGGGTCAGCAACATACTGGCAATACCCCTGGTGTTGCAGGTATCCATAGGCAGCGGTAGCCGCTCACTATCAGGCAGCCCGTCTGCTTGTTTGCCACCTATGGCGTAAAAAACAGGACTGTTAGTTATTGTAAGTAACTTTATATTTGCACTCCACCCAGTCTTTGTTACATTTTCTCCAGTTTTTAAGATATCTGGTAGTAAATGCCACTCTGGTAAAGTTAGTCCTAGCGTTGTGCTGAATTATAAATATAACAAATTCCCACGACTTCGTTGCCGTGGGAATTTTTGGAAGCCCTTATCTACTTCATAATGGAAACCTACGTGCAAAATTTCATTCCATCCATATCCAAGAGTTGGGGACGCGCGTTGATGAGTGAGTGTGTCAGTCAGTCAATCACGACTTTGATTTTTATATATATAAATATTATATGGATAGATAATGTTCCCTTCCTTTTCAGTTAATCAATAAATGATGGGACAGGACTTAATTATTGTCAGAATGTGAATTATAGTATCACATATAATCTATCTATCTATTATCATTAATAAAATTGTGTTTGCTTACCTTCAGTCTAAGCTCAACTCGAGCGTGAGGTCCTTGGTTCGATTCTCAGGTCAGGCCAAAAGTGTTATTGGATTTTTCAATACTAACTTTATCAGTTACAGATTGTAGTCTGGATTTGCGCTCGGTTGATGGCAATAGACTCTCCACCCTATTACAAGGGGCCTAAAAGACATAACTGGCGAAGTTTGGGTGTACCCATGTTGGGTACACCTCTGCCTAACCCTTCGGCGTAAAAGGCGTAATCCTATGTTTATAAAAAAATTCCAGTTTTTTTTTTAATTTCAACATAAAATTACAAAGAAAATAGCTCGCCACGTGAAAAAGTCCTATTACGACAAAGTGGCAAAGTGTTTGCATATTTTTGTAGAGCACTAAAAGCCAGTTTCGTTGCCATCAATAATTCAAGTTTCCATTACCACTGAAAGCTTGTTGGAATAAAAGTAACGATGTGGAACCTTGTCATAATGCACCATTGTAATTTTATGATTTACTGAGAAATAGGCATATAATAAAATGTATTTTAATCACACTTTTTATAAACCTCGACCTCGAGTGACTGCCTCGGTGGCGTAGAGGGCGTATGCTCGACTGCCAATTAAGAGGTCCCGGGTTGGATCCCCAGGTCAGGCAATGTTAAATATTGGATTTTTCCAAATTATCTCAATTACTGCCTGGAGTCTGGAACTGTGCCCGGTAGATGGCAATAGGCTCGCCCCCTATTACATGGGACCATTATCATACTGCCGAAATGTGGATGTATCTGCTATGAGACTGAGTCCTGGGTACACCTCTGCCTACCCCTTCGGGAAAAAGGCGTGAATGTATGTATGTGTATGTGTAGTTATAAACGCAAAAGTTTGTATGGATGAATGGATGTATCGATTTTTGTTTCTCTTTCACGCAAAATCTACTGAATGGATTGGGTTGAAATTTGGCATGTAGGTAGCATAGACCCTGGAATAACATATAGGGTTCTTTATCTCGATATTCCCACGGGAACATTGTCTACGCAGGTGACACCGAGGGGCATAGATAGTTTTGTAGAGGTAGGCTTCTTTTGCAGGGGACCGCCTGGGGAAGTACCATACCTTTGCCAGTTATTCATCCGCCAAGCAGTAATGTGCAAACATTAGGTACTGTGTTCCGGTCTGAAAGGGTAATGTTACCGCAGCGAAACTACTGGGCATGACGTGTTTCAACAACTAATATCTCAGAGTGACAGCGCAGTGCAGTGTCGCGCAGAGTTTTAAATTTTAAAACTGCACTGCTCGGTGGCACTGTGTCTGATATGGGCAATTATGATGCTTACCATCAGTCAGGCACCTGATTTGTCACTCACTATCATAAAAAAAAAAAACCTTAAATTTATTACAGACTTTGCCCTGTTTGTGTTTAATTTGATAAAGTATATTATTGGCTACTGCTACCATATGGCCAGCAGAATTAGTTAGTTAATAGTTCTTCAAACTTAACTGGAACAATTTGTAATAGCTTTATGGAGGAGGGCGTTGGTGTCTGCAACACAGTCTTCCAAACTCTCGCAGACATCATCGTTCACACTGTTTATAAACCAATTTTGTTTAAGTTCCAATAAAGATAATTTTGTTTAAGTTCCAATAAAGAAGAAATCAGTCCTGGAGATGACATTTCCATTGTGTTTCCATGTTCAAAGATTTTAAATGATAAGAGGAGGAAATAAATACTATAGGTAGACCGCTTAATTGAGTCCTCGCCTGCGGGGTTAAGGGGAGTAGGACCGGAGAGGTACGGGCAGCAGGCACCATCCGCCCGCTCCTCTCCCGGCCTCCGTTCACGTCTAATTCCGCGCACCCCGCCGCCCCTGTACCCCGCAGGCGAGGACTCAATTAAGCGGTCTAGCTAGAAATACTTGTTCTAAAAAAATTACTCACCTCTTTTGATCTAATTTATTTTCCTTTTTCAAAAATTTTGTAGAAACGTTTAGAAATTGTAGCTTACCTGAAACAAAAACAATAAATTAACTTTTTAATTATACTTAATCAAGATTTCTACTCATAACCGAGCCATATATGGCACTATATAATATCATCTGACCAAATGTGGGCGTATTCAGATGACGATTTCATAAAACTAAACGTAATAGTTTGAACAGTTATTTAAAATCACAGCGGAAAAGAAAACCGGAAATATAACAAATCAAATACAATTTTGTTGTGAAAAACGATAATTGAGTTATTCCAAATCCATATTTGGTCCGAAGTTGAAAAGCAAACCTTTATTGTTATAAAATGTAAATATTGTAATAACAATCACTTTCCCTTCGGCCGTTGGATGAACCGAAATACAATAAGTACATTATACAGGGTTACTGGTAGAGAAGGTTATAATTTAACGCCACATCTGTCATATATAAAAAAAAGCTTTAGTAAAGAGCAGAGAAAAGTTTAGTTGAAAGGAGTAGTTGGTATTTGGGCCACGTCGACCTTACATTAAGGCCTTAATTAACCCTCCATTAAAATATTAGTTACAATATAATATTGGTTTTATTTGATAGGCCTATAAGATTTACAAATGTGCATCAATAATATTTTTTAGCATCGCAATTAATTATAATTGATTTTTAATAAAATTGGAGCGCGCTTCAAATAAAATTATAAATTAATCGGCAATAATAATAGGGCTAGTGTGTTTGGGCATACTACCGCGAATAATGTTCTCTACTCGGCAATAAAAGATAAACAGTGAAGGTTTCCTGGGCCCAACTTCCCTGGATTTCGAGTCCGTTTCTTTTGTGCTTAGTCTGCAACGTCAATAGACATCACACTGAACTGAGCCAAATATGACCCACATATTACACACAGGGTACATATCTGCCCACCCCTTTAGGAAACGGCGTGGTTATAATATTTTACTGACGAAAGCGGTTTGATTTATAGGCTTTTTATTTTCCGTATTTCCGCACTACTTTTTACTGTCACTATTTTTACCTCTATTAATTAATATACCTAGTCAGTGATTAACGCATTCATCCTGTATACATTGCACAATAAATTATGATCTTACGTCCAAATATGGCGCCGAGCGAAGTAAATCGAGAATATTGGGCATGATCCTTACAAGTCTTGCATGGTGTGTGGCCGGGGGAACAACAGATGGACAATGAAAATTAAATATATATATATTTTTTTATGATAGTTAGAGACAAGACGAGCTAATCAGATGCCTGATGGTAAGCATCATGATTGCCCATAACAGACACAGTGCCACCCAGTGTTTTAAAATTCAAAATTCTGTGCGGCACTGCACTGCGCCTGTCACCCTCAGATATGAGTTGTTGAATCTCGTCATGCCCAGTAATTTCGCTGGTTACATGATACTTATATATATATATATATACTTATTGCAGACCACAGACAACACACAATCACGCCTTTTTCCCGAAGAGGTAGGCAGAGGTGTACCCAGGACTCAGTCTCATAGCAGGTACACCCACATTTCACCAGTATGTTATTGGTCTGTAATAGGGGGCGAGCCTATTGCCATCTACCGGACACAGTTCCAGACTCCTGTCTTAGGCTATCATAGAGATAATTTTCCTAATAGAAAAATCTAGTAATTCTTTGCCCGACCTGGGGATGCTTAATTTTTCTCTTTATTCTTCTGTGATTCCTCTTTCTATAATTCTTTCTACTTTTCTTTATGTATCGCTTAATTTTTCGGAACCCGGGACCTCAGGATTGGTAGTTGAGCTTACGCTCACTACGCCACCGAGGCAGTCGAGAGTTGACACACAGACAACTCAACCTAAAATACACTTTAGGGGAATATGCTTTCATAAAGGCTATGCAGTTATACTGCATAACGATTCAATGTTTGCGCTTGACATGATGACATGATTGAATAATCCTACTAATATTATAAATGCGAAAGTTTGTGAGGATGGATAGATGAATGTTTGTTACTCTTTCACGCCAAAACTACTGAACCGAGTGAGTTGAAATTTGATACGTAGATAGATTAAGCCCTGTAATTACACATAGGGATTCCCACAGGAACAAAGACTAAGCGGGTAAAACCGCCGGGCACAGATATTAATTAGATAAAGCTCATGCACTGTCATAGAAGTTAAACGACAACAGAGCCCAGTCGGTACTGCATCAAAAGGGATGAAACTAATGGCAGTCATTAGAACAGCTCGCTGCAATGTAAAATATTGGCGCTAAAGTATAAACGCGTTAGGGAATTGCAGGGATTAAAAGCAACCAAGGGGTGGCATGTTGGTCACTTAAGCCTATAACTAGTAAGACTTTGAGGTCTTAGGCTGGGTTTTTTGATCACTGGTTAAGTCAACCAATGGTAATTTTTTTTTGACAAATAGTTAAAATTCGACAAAACTAGTTTTTTCATCCCTGGTTAACTATTACTAGAAATTTAACTATAGTTAGTTTGACAAATGGTTAACTTAACCGTAACTAACGATCAAAAAACCGGCCCTTAGTGGTTACAAAAACACTTGTTTCCAACAGTATTTGCTAAAGTATCTTGGTTAATAGTGGAAGTGTATCGGAATAACAAATTTTTCAATTTGGGTGCGTCCCGGCTGAGGGCGTACCGGAATGGGACCATAACGGCCGGACCCGTTAATTCGTTCAAGGGTCTTACTAATTTTATTAATGATTTTGTGCTTTACATACTAAAATTGTGCAATCTTTGTCACCTGTACATAATAATAGTATAACAGGACTCAGTCCCCTAGTATTTACACCCACATGTCGCCAGTATGTTATTGGTCCCATGTAATACGACGGCGAGCTAATTGCCATCTACCGGGCACAGTTCAAGACTCCAGGCTGTCATAAATATAATTCCTAATAGAAAAATCCCATATCTAACACTTTGCCTGACCTGGGGATCAAACCCGGGACCTCACGATCTTCAGGCGAGCTTGTGCCCACTATGCCATCGAAGCAGTCATAAAAACTTAGTTATAAATAATCATAATACCGGTTGCTTTCTTTCTGATTGTCTGGAAGAAATTTCTCTATGCCACTTACACTCTACTCTCATCACCGACCAGCGCTACTCTTATATACTTTATCATCATCTTTATCATCATCATCATCATCTTCATCATCATCTGAACCGCTAAAAGTCCTCTGCTTGACATAGGCCCCTTAAGAGAGGATTTGCCAATACTCGCCATGCTTGGTAGGTGGGTTCATGAGCGCAGTTCGATGTTTTCACGCAGAAGACCGAACTTCGAGACAAACGGAAAAACGTCACCGCTATTTGGTGGATTTACCAACAGCTTGCACAAAGCGATTTGCCTCATCATTCATCATGAGAATGACGAAGCAATGGAACTCGCTGCCGTCGTCCGTTTTTCCCGAAAACTATAACGTGGGTATGTTCAAATCAAGAGTGAATAGGTATTTACTGAACAAGCGTGCTCCAACTTAGACCGCATCATCACTTACCAGCAGGTGAGATTGCGGTCAAACGCCTGTTTAGTTTCATATAAAAAAAAAAGAAGACGATCATCTGAATTTGTACACACAATAACTTACTGACACACAATCCAAAACGTTACAGGGTTAATAAAAATATCATACTCTTCTTAAATATATTAAAATTATCTAAGTACTTAAATTTATCAATAACTAATAACGTCAAAATATATGTCTAAAATAAGTCTAAAAGTCTATTTGGTTATATTGTCGATGGATTGAAGTAATAGAACGGAAGATGGTCTTTTTCTTAAGCAGGTCTTATAAAATCTGTTTTGATGTTCTTCGTTAAAGCCCGTCACACACGCAGCTATAATATATATTAATATACCGTCCTATAAATATATATTATAGCAAGCTACCACACTATGAGACGATGCTATAATATATATTTTAGCCTTCATGTCATTGATACAGTGGTTTATATTAATATGCAATAATATATATTACGGTATATGTTGGTGACGTCATAGAAATATATATTTTAGCTGAGTGTGTGGTCAGTCGAATATTTGTAACGTAAAATGCCTTGCTATGATTTATATTAATATATATTATAGCTACGTGTGTGACGGGCTTTATAGTTTTTATAAACGTTAGCATAGAATAAATAATTGTAGGTAATGGCGATAGTTGGCAATGAATATTCCGTTTACTGGTGTTTTGATTATTATTTTAAGATGAAATCTGATTCTGAAATAAACTATTTATATCTTCTATATAAATAAAAATTCGTGTCACAGTGTTTGTTACCATACTCCTCCGAAACGGCTGAACCGATTTTGATGAAATTTTATATTCACATTCACACTAGGTAGGTCTGAGAATAGGTGATGAGGGTGGCCCACCCAAAAATTTTATTTTTATTTTTGGACAGAATATTTTTTTTTTATGATTTGGCATTAAAAAAATGGGAAAATAACGTTTGCCGGGTCAGTTAGTGTTTTTAAATTATTTATTGATATTTTAAGAATAACCAAAGCATTTTAAGCGAAAGGAAAGAATGTGTATGAAAATTAAAGAAAAGGGGAGATGGAGTACTGGCTGCTCGAAAACGGAAAGCTCAAATTAGGTCACATTAGGTCCACGTATGTCAGTAAAGTTATTGTTTCGTTCGCACTTCGGTCTTAGGTACGTCTTTCTCTCTTGGTTGTTTCAAATTGCGCATGCCAGTTTTTGAGTAACCGCTGAAAGAACGTACCCTATCTCCCCTTTTCTTTAAATCAATGATATAAAACATGAAAAAAAAAAACACGCGCTTTTCTTCTTCTTATAACTCCAAATAGGTTTAAAACTTCTTTGGAATTTTGGCCGCACGTCGTACATTTGCTAAACATCACCCGTTTCGTTATAAAAAATAAACTCAAAATATTAATTATACTTAATTTACAACCTGGGTTACCACCCATTTACCCATCCACAAACCTGCAACCCAATATCGAAATTAACAAATCGTCGAATCATTAATTCGAACCGATCGTTTCGTCGGATTCCAAATTTGAACGTGCATTAACTTAAGACAGCCGCATGACAACCCTGAATTAATTGATCGCAATTTGTTTTCGGAACTTTTTAAATATGCATATCAAGGAGGTCGATAAAATGTTTCTCATGTTATTAAGAACTCTTTTGTTTCATATTAAATTTTAAATGGTGGCTTTATGCCAATAATATGGATTTTATATTAAATAATTTGATGAGCCGTGTAATTTTATTAATAATATTATGTCGTTGACTCTTTTAATAAAATAACGGTGACTTGCAAGACATCATATTTTTTATTTTTTATGATAGTGAGTGACAAGACGAGCAAATCAGACGCCTGATGGTAAGCATCATGATTGCCCATATCAAACACAGTGCCATCCAGAGTTTTAAAATTAAAAATTCTGCGCGGCATTGCACTGCGCCTGTCACCCTGAGATATTCGTTGTTGAAATTCGTCATACCCAGTAATTTCGCTGGTAACATTGCCCTTCAGACCGGAACACAGTAATGTTTGCACATTATTGCTTGGCGGATGAATAACTGGCAAAGGCAAAATTTAAGAGCCTTTTGACTTTTGACACCATCCCACTTCCTTCCTACTAATATGTTATGAATGCGAAAGTTTGTTATTTTAGTTAGGATGAATGAATGGATGTTTGTTATTCATTCACGCCAAAACTACTGAACCGGTTGGACTGAAATTCGGTATATAGATAGTTTAAACCCTGGAATAACACATAGAGTATTTTTTCCTCATATTGCCTCGGGACGGAAGACTACGTAAGTGAAATCGCGGGGCACAGCTGGTAATGAATTATAATCATAATTTGAATTTATGAACTTTATCAGAACAGGTTTCCTCAATTAGACTGCTCCAATTAGAGCCAGGCCTGTGACATGACCTAACGACTGCCCTCTACACAATATCATAGAACAAACAGCCGGGACCTACAGTTCAACGTGCCATCTGAAACACGGCACCTCCTTTATTCACTGAGCTAGAGGTCCACATGTGAGATGCAAACTCAAAACTCAAACTCAAAAATATTTATTCAATTAGGTCACAATCTGACACTTTTGCACATCAATGAAGATAGTAATGAATCTACCGTGCGTTCGAAAAGATACTTTTACAAGAGGAACGCACAAGAAACTTGTAGGGCTTAATTTTTTCAACTGATAGTGTTAATATTTGGTTTGGTTACATTCGTTTGTTTGGCAGTTGCGGCGTGGTGGCTAAGCAGAAGTTTCCAGGCATCTTTGTCCTCTATGTACTCAGTAGGTACATTATAATAAAGTCTGCTTGGATTTGATCCAAGGATTCCGGGTTTAAACATAACATAACATAACATACATTCACGCCTTTTTCCCGAAGGGGTAGGCAGAGGTGTACCCAGGACTCAGTCCTATAGTAGATACACCCACATTTCGCCAGTATGTTATTGGTCCTATGTAATAGGGGGCGAGCCTATTGCCATCTACCGGGCACAATTCCAGACTCCAGGCAGCTATTGAGATAATTCCTAATGGAAAAATCCAATTTTTAACACTTTGCTTGACCTGGGGATCGACCTCTTGATTGGCAGTCGAGCATGCGCCCACTACGCCACCGAGGCAGTCGAGGTCCGGGTTTAAAGCCCGGCATATTGGGCCAAGGACACTATACTACACTATAATTTCATATTTATTTATTTTCATTCATTTCAAAATAATCTTACATGAAAAATTAAAAGCACAATGATCACTCAATTCAAACTGCATTTTTTTATAAATATCCGTAAAGAAATACCTGTTCTCAGTAAAAAATAATACCAAATTCCTGTCCAAGAAAGCGGGTCATGAACTGTTACCGATGATGAATTTAAAAATATGCTACTTAAGGTGAAACGTTTACTCGTTGTTACAATAAGTCGAAAAATGTCCTAATTTTGAGATAATTTTTTTTTATGATAGATAGTGACAAGACGAGCAGATTAGGTGCCTGATGGTAAGCATCATGATTGCCAATAGCAGACAGTGCCACCCAGTGTTTTAAAATATAAAATTGTACGCGGCACTGCACTGCGCCTGTCACCCTGAGATATTGGTTGTTGAAACTCGTCTGCCCAGTAATTTCGCTGGTAACATTGCCCTTCAGATCGGAGCTTTGCATATTTACTGCTTGGCGGAGGAATACCTGGCAAAAGTGTGGTACTTCCCCAAGCACAGTCCCCTGCAAAAGAGACCTACCACTACAGAAATAAATACTTTAAAATACTTCTTATTATATCATAATATTAAACAGAGTAAAGAGCACAAAGGATACCCATAAAAACATGCATCTCAATATCAATATATATATCAATCAATATATCTTTATTGACATAATAAACATGGTACAGGTTTATTTTGAATCCATAGGCTCCCGAACTAGTATAAACTGTGTTTCAGGAGCCAGTGGATTCTCCCATTTTTTGAGCTTATAAACTATATTATGTCACTACAATATGTTATTAGATTATAATAATAATATTATATTCTCAGTAAAGAGGTAAATCTAATTATCTGATTTAGTATTTTAATAACGCAACAATAATAATACAATTAAATAAAAGATCAGAACTAAACCACAGAACATTTTTAATATAGAGGTGGTTCAAGTATTAGAATAAATAAATTTAATTAAAAATAAATATCGTTATTTCAACCTTAACAGAACAGGTTTAGCCCAAAATAGTGTGTATATAAAAAGTATTTAATAATAAGGGGAACGAGAGAATAAATTCGAAGGTATTTTTACCTAGGACTTCGAAGTCCTGACACGGCATTGATTAAACTAATGAATAAAGCATAACCTTAAATAAAATAGTATGTATATCTGAAGAGGTAACGGAAATACCTCAAATACTTGAGATCGTATCGCATAATTAATGTGAAGCGGAATCATGCGTAAAATTAAATGTAATTTGAACATTATTTAAGTAATGTTTATAAATAGCAATTAATTATTGTAGCAAGATGTATGCATTTAAATGATAATAATTATATATGTGAGAACCAAATTTTGTATTACTGGCCAAAGAAAAAATTAAGTTTTACAAGTTTCTTGTGCGTTCTTCTTGTAGAGGTATCTTTCCGAACGCACGTTAGATTCATTAATATGTAAAGCTTCGTTATTTATATATTAAATATTATATCGAAGGTGAATAAAACCTGAATAGGTTAAAATGGGATTAGGCGGGACAAGTGACCCGCATGGACCCGGAGAGATGGGCAAGGGTTGCGATGGAGTGGGTGCCAAGAGATGGTCAAAGGTGACGAGTTCGACCTTGAAAGCGCAGTTGCTACGATCTCACTGAATTTTATAACAACTGGGAGACATTGGCATAAGATATATTGGAAAAAGGAACGGGAAAATGTGCCGCGACACTTGTCCCTTGACATGTATGTGGTCTCCATTCAAGAACTCTACAGCCCCATCTGTCATCAGTTCTACATGCTCTATGGCTATGTGCCCTGTCCATTGCCACTTCAACTTGCTGATCCGTTGGACTATGTCAGTAACTTTACAAGCCCCATAGGCCATCAGTTCTACGTGCTATGTCGGTAACTTTCGTTCGTCTATTCGAAAATAACATAGTGAGGTAATGTAAGTAAGCAAGGGCAAAATTAAACCGCGAGTGTGTATGTACCTAGTATACCAACATATTAATTGCAAGAACCAACAGCTAATAAGTGCGAAATTAAATAAACTTTTTTTGTATAATCTTTCGTAATACATTTTTACGTAATCCAGTCAAGATTTTACTCACTTTTGACTGCACTCGACACTATCGGTCAAAACCTGTAAGAAAAGGTTTAAAACACCAATTATGTTACACAGGGTGATGCAAAATGTATTGTATTATTATCTATTATTCTTCATTATCATTACATGGTATAAAACAAAGTCGCTTGCCGCTGTCTGTCCCTATGTATGCTTAGATCTTTAAAACTACGCAACGGATTTTGATGCGGTTTTTTCTAATAGATAGACTAATTCAAGAGGAAGATTTATATGTATAATACATGCATAATATAGCAGAGAAATACTGATAATTATAGAGGTTTCTAATGTGATGAAATAAAATGTATCACGAATTTACCACTGTTAAAACGTTCGCTATACCTACTTCTGCTACCCGTGCGAAGCCGGGGCGGGCCACTAGTTAAAAATAAATTGTAAACATGTAGAAATGACCAGTTTATTTCTATTCACCCTGCAATCTCTATTCACCCCGTTCTACGGATAAGCTAGTTTTAATTATGAATTTCAGCGTCATCATCAGCCGGAAGACGTCCACTGCTGAACATAGTCCTCCCCCATAAACTATTCATATGGTGGGATTTTGCCGTAATCACCACGCTTGGCAGGCGGCTTGGTATTCGCAGTAGTTGGAATACTTGGAAACGGAGAGCGCTCCAAATTCGATCTCCGAATCTCTGATGAGAAGCACACGCCCAAATTATGAATTTATACTCTAACAGAACGGGTTACCCCAATTACACTGCTTGAGTCAGTTTATATGGATTATGTGGACAAGCCAAATTGTCAGAGTTTCAGGTCGCCAAGATTCCTACAAGGCCTCCGACATGACCTAACGACTGCCCCCTACATATCTTATAGGAAACAGCCGGGACCTACAGTTTAACCTGCCATCCGAAACACGTTAGCGCCCAGGCGAAAAGTCCACATGGTGAGATTCGATCCAGGGACTCCGGATTTAAAGCCGGGTATATTCCCGCTAGACCACGGACGCTACAAATTTATTAAGAATGAATTTTTTTAGCAACAACCTGTATTATTTTATTTTGTCGCTGGCGTTTACCCGCAGGACAGAATCTGCTCACTTGTCGGTAAAGTAACAAAGCGGTCGGATAACTCCTCAGTCGTCAGCTTATCGGCATATTGGTGTACGTTACGATAATTATACTGAATATGATGATCGCCGGGCACGCTTGCTTGTTACTTTCTCTTCTGTATTTGGTATTCTGTGGATAAATTATTTATTAACCTTTTGTTATTGGCGTAGTGGCTCGCAAGTGCCATTGCCGATCATAAAGGTTCCTTTTGTTTGGTAAATGCAGAATACTGGAATCGATAAGGAAATAATATAGCGCGTTGTTCCTTTCACGAAAATCCATTGCAGGGTTAATTCAATAGATCATAGATAAAAGCAGCTCGATAGGACGCGGGAGCAACCGAGTTCGTTCATAAACTATACATATTTTAAGTTTTCGTTCATAACAGTTCCAGGTTTAATTTCCAGGAGCTTTTCTTTATGGAATTTTCTATGACAGTCTTAGAGTCTGGACTTCAAATCGTAACTAGCAAAGTGTATGGTGTACAAAGTGCCTATTTCTCTCTACTTGCTACGAACCTGACATACGACTTTCGCTTCTTCCACATTCATCACCTCATAGAAGCAAACCAAAACGCACAAAACACTGGACCAAAACATTTTAAAAGTCATTTTCACTCGAAAAGAAGAATCTGATTATTCATAGGTAAGTACCCATCGGCTGTGGGTACTTTTGTACCTGCTTAGTATTATTATTATTATGTACTAGCTTATCATGTCCCACTGCTGGGAAAATGCTTCTTTCCATATCTCGCGTTCTGTTGCAACTTGCAACTAGGGACCATTTTTTAAGGTGAGAATCGAGGTCATCTAGCACAGTATAATATACCTTGGTACCTATATTATATAGCTTCCTATTTACTTAAGCTCAGGAAAAGCTCTTAGGGCCGAAAGTAATAAAACAAGGGACAAGTAAAGAAAATGTTTAAATGAGACCGAAACCTCACAAGGCACGCACAGAAAGGACTCGTAAAATGTGTAAGTAAGAGGACAGCTGAAAGACAACACAGCTCAATATATTATTGAGTACAGAAACAAGGCTATTTGGTTGCAAATCTAAATATAATTTTTGAACATGAGGGCGAAAATATCTTGATAGTACTAAGTATACGAAATTTTATATCAAAAGTGGCGGGTCGCATCTGAACATGGCTTGCACAAGATAGGGTCAATCAGGTGCCTGATTGTAAGGATCATGATTGCCCATATCAGTGCCACCCAACATACATACATTCACGCCTTTTTCCCGAAGGGGTAGGCAGAGGTGTACCCAGGACTCAGTCCTATATAATAGTAGATACACCCACATTTCGCCAGTATGTTATTGGTCCCATGTAATAGGGGGCGAGCCTATTGCCATCTACCGGGCACAGTTCCAGACTCCAGGCAGTTATTGAGATAATTCCTAATGGAAAAATCCAATATTTAACACTTGCCTGACCTGGGGATCGAACCCGGGACCTCTTGATTGGCAGTCGAGCATGCGCCCTCTACGCCACCGAGGCAGTCAGTGCCACCCAATGTATAAAAATTCAAAATTCTGCGCGGCACTGCACTACGCCTATCACCCTGAGATATTAGTTGTGGAATCTCGTCATGCCCAGTAATTTCGCTGGTAACATTGCCCTTCATACCGGAACACAGCAATGTTTGCACATTACTGCTTGGCGGATGAATAACTGGCAAAGGTGTGGTACTTCCCCAGGAGGGCCCCTGCAAAAGAGAGGCCTACCACTACAAAACCGTAGTTGTTACCTACATCACAAAAATGATATGAAAATATTTTAAATATTTACTACGAAGTCGGCAATGCGATTGAGTTATTATTTATTATTTTATAAAATACGCAATTTGCGTATCATCGACCGTCGTCATAGACTGTATACCCAAATAGACCTGCCATTTTGTTGGGTTATATAATACTAGCCGTGCCCCACAGTTTCACCCGCGTAATCATTGTTCCCGTACTTTTTATTGCATATTCAGGGTTTAAATTATCTATCATACTGAATTTCAGCCCAAACTCAAACTGAAACTCAAACTCAAAAAGATTTATTAAAATAGGTCATAATCTGACACTTTTGCACGTCAATGAAGATAAACAGTACTGAGTCTACCGTGCGTTTGGAAAGATACCTGTACAAGAAGAACGCACAATAAACTTGTAGGGCTTAATTTTTTCAACAGATAGTTTCACGTTATTTAGTTTTGTTACATTCAAATAAAATCAAAAAGAATTGACCACTATGTACAAAATTAGATGGGAACAAATAATTAAAATAACAATCTTTGAAGAACTATTTACTAACGCCAAAGCTAGCTGTCGTAACACTATAAGTTCTTTGATCTCAATAAAGTAATCTTATAAGTCTTATTATAACTAGCCATTTTGACTCGAAAAGAAGAAGAAGTCTTATAAGTCTGACGAGTCATAGACTTTAAGTGCAGGCATGTAATTACTCTCTCCATTCATAACAATTTAACCGTTCCATAAACATGACAACTTAATTCGTTATTAACGAGCAAATGACAATTACATCGAAAATTAACTTTTACGTGCACATTATTGTAGACAGTGTAATTGTAATTATAAGGTTTACAATATTTACAAATACTACTTTCGTTTAATATTGCAAAATTATAGTGTTTCAGTAAAATGCTGATTTTTTATTCAATTTAAAGTTTTAACACTGCCTCGGTGCCGTAGTGGGTGCAAGTGACCTGTGACGTCGATCATGACGTCATAGGTTCGATCCCCAAGTCAGACAAAGTGTTAGATATTAGATTTTTCCAGAAGGAATTATCTCAAATCATAGTTATTCACATACAAATTCTAACGAAACGGATTTTTCTAATTAGACTGCTCGAGTCAAATGTAGTGAGGTCAACCCATTGCCGGAGTTTCAGGTCGCCGAGATTCCTACAAGGCCTCCGATATGAGCTACATTAAAATCTGATAGGCGGCTACCAAGACCAGTTTTCAAAAACACCGTAGCACACACAAGCAAAAAGTCTCCCCTCCGTAGACGCCCTCGCAACGTCCTGGACGACCCGGAAGGCTGTATCGCTGCTGTCACATCGGCGGCGTTAGGCTCGCCCAATCCTACCAATATACGCAACAGTCGCTCCGTTTTCGGTATTGGTGCCGGATACCAGATCCACCAACACACACAATCACAACACCGACCTCGCCGGCGAGGTCGAAGATCTGACAGATCCTTCAGATCGTTTAGTTTCTCTCCAAATAATCAAACAGATCAAAACCATTGATAGGGCCCTAGGACTCCCCTTCTGTGGTGCCAGTGCAAGTCTGACTCCACGTATCCCGGCGAAGGCCCAAGCCGAGGTTCGTGCCGTCTAGGTGCCCTTGTGCTAGTCGCCCTTAAACTTTGGGTCGAGCGCCTCCTGCGCTCTCCACTGCACTGTAGAGGCCATCTGAGGCCAATAGCATAGGTCATTTAAAAAAAAGGCGAAAATGTTTTTAAGTTTCGCACCCAAGGCACAGCCTACAGCCAGCTCCGGATTTGAAACCCACCCGCTATGCCACAGACGCTACACAAAAATAATATGTACCTATCTAGTTTCATAATAATCTCACAAACCTATACTATGTTCACACTCACCCGCCTACTCGCGCGAGTAACTAAACAGATCATGCACTACATGTCAAGGTTAGCAAGTGGTTGCCAACTCTCACATTAGTCAACAATCAATGAAAATACCATAGAAATCTAAATAACATGGTATAGAAATGTCAAAGTCGCTAATTACATACAAACCGCTTGTCGCCAATCTTGCTGTGTGATGTGATTGTTACTCTTTTACGCCAAAACTACAGAATCGAATGTGTTGAAGTTTGGTTTGGTAGCTTAGACCCTGGAATAACACTTTTTTCTCGATATTCCTACGGGAACGATGTCTACGTGGGTGAAACCGCGGGGCACAGCTAGTGATAAATATACATATATGAAATTATAGGTGGAAACTCAACCGCGTGGTTGAGATAATTGCGTTTGAGTTGACCATCAACTCACGCATATATATTATTCAAACTTAGAACTAACCAGCATCACACCAAGAATCGGGCATCATAATTATACATTGAACAAAACATTTTGTCATAATATTATGTCCATTAGGTTCGTAAATTATCATTTGAATGATTAATCAAATTAAACTCTTAGAACATAATTTACGGAAATATGGCCAATAAATTGTTTTTTTTTCAGCTGTCACGTATCAAGATATCTTTTATAAGGTCTTCTTATACATAAACAAATGCATTGTGGCTTATTAGTCACCTGTTGAGATGAAAAGGCACGCGGGTATGTAACTTCTAGTAGGTGCCGTATAATATAGATTTCTTTGGCAACAACCGTGCCAAAGCCACAGTTTATTGCCCTGTGTCGTAACGCCGACTGTTATAAATATAATACCGTTAAATAATGATGTCTGCATTAAACGTTTCGCTTCGATAGCTACTCGATGTAGTTCAGTTTTTAGCTGCGTCGTATTTTGACTCAGTTTTTACAACCGTGGTTTCAACTTTTATATGTGGTAGGTATGTAATACCTATGTACCTTAATTTTTTATTAATTAATAATTCTATGTACCTAAATATAGCTAATTAACAAAAAAATAAGAGTGCAGATATAAATAAAATAAATAAACATTTTATTGAATATGACATTTAACAATAATAATATAATTTCACTTTATTAATCATTTGATTATTTTATTTACATATATATTTAATTTTAATTTAAACTAATGTTTTAATTTTAAAGGTAAGTTCATGTATTGGATCTATGTGTCTGAATAAAGAAATAATTTCATTTAATTGAATTTAGACCACCTAATAAACACATTAACATACATTCACGCCTTTTTCCCGAAGGGGTAGGCAGAGGTGTACCCAGGACTCAGTCCCATAGTAGATACACCCACATTTCGCCAGTATGTTATTGGTCCCATGTAATAGGTGGCGAGCCTATTGCCATCTACCGGGCACAGTTCCAGACTCCAGGCAGTTATTGAGATAATTCCTAATGGAAAAATCCAATATTTAACACTATGCCTGACCTGGGGATCGAACCCGGGACCTCTTGATTGGCAGTCGAGCATGCGCCCTCTACGCCACCGAGGCAGCCACCTAATAAAGCCTTACCAGTATTCGCCATACTTAACGATAAAGTACATTAGTAAGTACTATTAATGTCAATTGTCAGAACTTATACAAACTACATTATTATAGATAAAATATATATAAAAAATAATATTATACAATCTGAATCACATTAATATTATACAATCAAGACCACACACAGACAAACATTAAGGTTAATGTATAGAGGTAAGATAATTGCAACACTGATAACCTTGCATTTATTGCTCGAGAATCTCACATATGCACATACAATAATTACATATAGCTTATATTATTATGCTTAATTGACTGATTTTACAGAACTGGATTTTGAATTTTTGAACTTCCAGAGAAGCAAAACATGCAATTTTAATAATAATAATAATATGGGACAACTTCCACAAATTATGGTCATCTGGTCCCAATCTAGGCTAGAAGCTTGTACTATGGTAACCAGAAGACTCATATACATACTTATATAAGCTTATAACACCCAGACACAGATCAAACAGACATGTTCACACAATTGTTTGACCTGGCCGGTGATCGAGCCCGGACCCTGCGGCACAGAAAGCAGAGTTGCTACCATCTGAGCCAACGAGGCTGTCATGTAAGTATATTTGAAAAACCATGATAGGTGATGAGATAAAATATTGATGTTAACGATAACTAGTAGTTCGCCTCGAACTGAGACCTCGCAAACCCCAATTTCCTGTAACTTCTAGACCTCTTAAGGTCTAGAAGGGTAAAGTCTAAGGTCTTTAGGTATAATTGAGGTATGAGATAATTAGTTTTTAAGATTAGCTCTGAAATTCTGATTAGGGATGTGAAAAAATAATCGATTATTAAAAAAAATATCGATTATTATTCCTAAAAAATCGAATTTATTTGAACGATTATTACGTTAATAAATCGATTATTTATTAATCGATTTTTTATTGTGTAATCTGTTTTCGATTGACTGCCTCGGTGGCGTAGTGGGCGCATGCTCGACTGCCAATCAAGAGGTCCCGGGTTCGATCCCCGGGTCAGGCAAAGTGTTAAATATTGGATTTTTCCATTAGGAACTATCTCAATAACTGCCTGGAGTCTGGAACTGTGCCCGGTAGATGGCAATAGGCTCGCCCCCTATTACATGGGACCAATAACATACTGGCGAAATGTGGGTGTACTACTATGGGACTGAGTCCTGGGTACACCTCTGCCTACCCCTTCGGGAAAAAGGCGTGAATGTGTGAATGTATGTATGTCCCATGTAATAGGGGGCAAGCCTATTGCTATCTACCGGGCACAGTTCCAGACTCCAGGCAGTTATTGAGATAATTCCCATGGAAAAATCCAATATTTAACACATTGCCTGACCTGGGGATCGAATCCGGGACCTCTTGATTGGCAGTCGAGCAAGCAGTAATATGCAAATATTACTGTGTTCCGGTCTGAAGGGCAATGTTACCAGCGCAATTACTGGGCATGACGAGTTAAGTTACAACAACTAATATATCAGGGTGAAAGGCGCAGTGCAGTGCCGCGCAGAATTTTGAATTTTAAAACACTTTGTGGCACTGTGTTTGATATGGGCCGTCATGATGCTTACCATCAGGCACCTGATTTGCTCGTCTTCTTACTCATTAACATAAGAAAAAAAAAACAAAAAATAGTTCTAAGAGGGTATTTATTGATTGACGCTCTCCACGCTCCACGCGTTCGTCGTGGCTCTCCACGGTAGCTCAAGCACAGGGTAGAGTGCCCCAGTGCCCACTAAGCGGAATAGTGTGGAGGGTGCGTGGATCGAATCCCACCCGTGGATGAAATTTTTCATTTTTAAGCTTTGCTTGGGCAAAGTTCGTACATTAGCTAGGTATGATTATTATTGAAAAAAAGCTGATTTTTCGTTTCGTTAGGATTTTTTTTTAATAAATATTTTTAGAAAAGTCGATTATTATTCCATTAAAAATCGATTTTTTCATTAATCGATTTTATAGGAACAAATAAAAATCGATTATTAATTAATCTTATTTTTTATGATAATGAATGACAAGACGAGCAAATGATGGTAAGCATCACGATTGCCCATATCAGTCACAGTGCCACCCAGTGTTTCAAAATTCAAAGCTCTGTGCGGCACTGCACTGCGCCTGTCACCCTGAGATATTAGTTGTTGAATCTCATCATGCCCAGTAATTTTGCTGGTAACATTGCCCTTCATTCCGGAACACAGTAATGTTTGCACATTACTGCTTGGCGGATGAATAACTGGCAAAGGTGTGGTACTTCCCCAGGCGGCACCCTGCTAAAGAGGCCTTCCACTACAAAAATCATTTTTTTTACTGTTTAGTCACATCCCTAAGCAACTATTCAACATTACGATAGTGCGACTTAACGACATCAGCGCGCCATCTAGTTGTTTTGAGAGGAGATGGAATTTTATCCCTTGAGAATCGGGGTATCTTTTATAACTTGACAACACCTTAACTGATCAATCTGAAACTGGATATTATAAACAATATAAGCCTATCCTACGTACATATTTAATTTCATAAAAATCGAATTGATAATTTTCAAGTTATAATCGAAAAATATTGAGATCTTATAATAGCTACAACTCTAGGACCCCTTGACCGATTTAGCTCATCTTCGAACTTGAAAATTCTTTTATCCTGTACTACCTATCTGCAAAGTTTCATCAAGATCGGATCATCGGCTTTCGAGTTATCGCAAGACAAACATACATACACACATACATACATACAAACTTTGGCTAATATTTTTATGCAAGTCCTAAACTATGTGTCTAAATTTGAAAAAAAAAATTGGACCATCGGTTTCGAAATTATCGTCAGACCTTTCATAAATACCTTGTGACTCTTATATATACGGAACCCCTCGGCCGATTTTGCTCATTATCTAAAGTAAAAAATTTTATCACTTTAAACTACATGTCTGCAAAGTTTCATCAAGATCAGATCAACAGTTTTCAATTTATCGTCGATCAAATTTACATACCAGAGGTCAACCCTTAAGCTGGTACAAGCGCAGGTTTTTCCCACTTGTCGACTCTAAGACCTCGCTTCGCTCGGTCGATAAAACACATGATTGAACAGCAGATACAAAATCGCTCATTTAACTCAAAATAATTATTGTTAGAAATCTCCTTAATCAGTTTAAAAACTGTTGTAATATGTAGCAAATGATATTTAATGAGAAGGAGGGGGAATTCGAATCATCTACAAGAGAGGGTTAAAAAGAAACTAGAAGAAGGTAAATAGAATGTGAACTGGCTGCGAACCAATTGAATTTTGCGAAAGCGCAGTGAAGCGCATGACTTTAAAACGACTTTGATGAATAAGAAAATAAATAAAGACAAAATGGTCAATGAAAATGCAAACGCAGTTGTAAGAACTAAAAATAAACAAATCAGTATAAACATAGTTACTGTTGCAAGTCAAACGAGCCAATACAGTGACCTAAGTGATAATTAAGACGTGAGGACGTGAATCACAACCTTATCAGAGGCGCTTACATTTATTGCTGATTCTCATTAAACTTGATGTGCATTTACGTAATATTTATAAATAGAAAGACTGCAAAAGATATGCTCAAGTGACGATATAGTATAAGCTTAATGAAAATTCTCTTTGAAGCAAATGGTCTAAAATTGCAAACAGCAGATCTGTCAATATAATATAATGCTACCTTTTGATTTGTAGCTGTCTGAATTGTAAAAGAAGAAGTTTTGTCAGTACTATTACCGTCTTAACTATATTTACATCTCTCATATTCGGTAAGTAGGTCCTTATTACCCCCAAATGGGGCTTGTAAGTGACCAATTAGCGCTCTAGGGTAATAATGTAGCTAGAAAAGCCCTAGGGCGGTAAGTAATTAAAAAAAAAACTTCACTCTTTCAAAAAGTTTGCGTACATCTAACCATCATACTGGCAATAGACATCATGAATTCAGGCCAATGACAAAAGAGGTCGCTTCGCTATTCCTTGTCTTCGTATGAGTATAATAGTCATCAATTTTAAATATCGAACTACGAAGCTCAATTTCGTTCTTGAAAAAAATAATTTAAAAAAGAGATGAAAAAAGGCGGGAATAGAAAACTTTTACTTTAAAATGTTTTATTCTTGTAATGCCGGTGTTTTTCTACTTACCTCACAATCGAGATGTAAAGCAGAGTAGTTAGCTCGGGTGTAAGCATCAATTGCACCCTCGAAGTATAGGCGCCCTCGCTGCGCTCGTGCGCCTAAATATCTCGGGCTGCAATTGATGCCTTACAGCCCTTGGCTACTAATCTACTATTAAAGCATTTTTCATTAACAGATACACACATATACAACAGATATATACAACAGTTATCTGCAAAAGTGGTCGTTTAAGACCCGCAGTTTACAAAAACCTATTACAAAACTTGTGTCGGTCTAATAATAATTTTTTCGAGAGTACAAATAATTAAAGTCCAAAAATTAATTTCATAAACTTAAACCCATAAAAATTAAGTGTTTCTGTCGCTTTTATTAAAATAATAAATATTCCAGGAAGTCGACGGATAAAATAATAATCAGTTGCTCAAGTCTTTTCCGTCAATGAAACTTCTCAAGTCACGTCTTGTTTAAATTTATACAAATGTCCTTATTAATCGACACTTTTAGCAGAAAGTAAAACATTACAGAAGGCCAAAATAATGGTATTGCTAGGGTTGCCACTGTATTAGTATCCTCTTTCAAAATCTCGAAACATTTTGTGAATTTCGAAAATTAATTCGATATTTTAGACATAATTATTTAGAAAATTACTTTTTACAATTCATATATTTCATATTATAGGAGCGGCTTTACGCTCTCTACCTAGTCTAAGGACATAATATTCTGAATCGGACTCCGTCGCGTGAGCTTCTGATGTAAGACATAGAATATGACCGAAAGCTAGGTACGTGAGTAATATCGTTTCTTCTATAATAATAATGGGAAATAGAGAATTACGTTCCAGAGACTATACAGCTAAATCATTTTCTAAAGTGTTATGGATAGAGAGCGCATCTTGTGGTTTTCCATAACATTCTGTATAGATGTGCATTCTAGACAGCCTGTAAAGCCTTCTATACCGTTTTATTTCGTGCCTTTAATTACTATTCGAAGTAGATAGGCGCTAAGAGATTTCTTCAAAATATCCTTGAATGAGTCACGTTCGTTACATCATGTAATTGAATGGACTCGTACAATATTTAAAGCAGATCCATTCGGTTCGATTAGCCCTTGAGTTACTTAAGAATTTAAATTGCTCTGCGCAGTCGATGGGCAAAGAAATTCCGTGAGTTTTCTAGCCATTATTACTTCGCAACTCGCATTTGCTTTGTAACCATCGGAAACATTAGAGCGATTGATCTTGGGCGGTCTTATAGAGTAATAAACTCTTTTGATTTCGCCATAACCGTCTTCCTTAGAATGACTTAAAGCAACTAACTTTAACAACGATCAATGCTTAACCGGACGTCAAACCTTTGGTTAGACCAATATTATGCGTTGCGCCAATAAAACTTAGGATTATTATTCTGGATTAGTAATTTTACATTCTAATAAGTTTGTACGTAGTTCACACAGTGGCACTATTGCGCTGGTGGTTGAATAATGTTATACTTATCTACTTATTTATATAAAGGTATATCTCCTTCATAAGAACTACGGGTATACCAAAGTATTCTTGAAAAGTTGAAACGTCACACGGTACCTTTTAGATTTGCTGGGCTATAGTCATCATATTCTGACCACAAGCTGTGGTCACATCGCATTGTGGTTATTGCAATGGACTGGCGACTGCTGTAATTACTTCCTAGTGTGACACGTGCATATATGAATTTAGTAGTTGGAACTATTTTACGTTCGACAATAAAATTTATCGAGTCCTGTAACTGTGCTCATCTCTTAACGTAAAATAAAATAAATGGTTAAGGCATACGTAGGTATGCAATTATATATAGTGTAAGGTTCCATACTTAGATACCAAAAACATACAGCGCTATCTATTAGTTCCTTGCGTAATGTATGGAAATATTCAGTTAAATGACCATAACTTTTGATTAGAAGTACGATTTTTTACAGCCACTTTTTACAGCCACAAGAAGTATGATTTGATTTGATACTTCCACGCATTCCCGTTAAAAAGTGTCTTGACAGACGGACAGCAAAGTGATCCTATAAGGATCCCTTTTTCCCTTTTGAGGTACCAAACCCTAAAAAGATTGCAAAGTATTTTAAAACTACACTGTTTTAAACCCAAAGGAACAAAGTTCCAATTAGTTTTACACAAAGTTTTTGTCACCATGCCTTGTGTCGATCCTTCGTCACAGAACAATAGATATTTAAATGATCACAAAACTGGTGTCTGCATGATGAGGGTATGAATAATGAATTATTTATTAACTTCGGGGACATAAACATAAGATGTGCTTTGAGTTTTGAATACTTTTGATTGTTGAGTCACTTAAATAAAGATATTCGAAATGATTTGAACAATTTTAATACTACAGGTTATAAACTCCTAGAGCAAGAATATTTAATACCTAATAGCATTTCCTCTTTGCATGCAATTTTGCGGGCGGGAGGGCGGTGCACTGTGCATGTTGTTTTTGACACTAAAAATCGGAACTAAAAACTAAATATTCCTGTTCTAGGAGTTTACAATGGAGTTCCGAAAAGTAACGCCAAATTCAACCAATTAACTTCAAGTTATACTAACAAATTGCCTATAATATTATAGTACAAAAAGTTTTACGCTATTCTATTAATATATCAAAATTACACTTTCGACTTGACATTGGGACATTTAGGTAGGTAGACTTCACCGATAATGGTTTACACACGAACGATGTAGTTGAAGTGATTCTTTCTGTTGAATACATTCTGGGGGCACAGCCCCCGCCAAGATGGGCCAAATACATAGAATCAGTCCCATAGTAGGTACACCCACTTTTCGCCAGTACCTATGTTATTCGTCCCATGAAAGAGGGGGCAAGCCTATTGGTATCTACAGGGCACAGTTCCAGACACCAGGCAGTTAATTACATAAATCCTTTCGGAAAATTCCAAACGAACCGAACGAAGTTATATTTACCAAACAGCCCAATTGTATTATAGTACTTCCATTCCATTCAAACTTGAGCATAATTTGTAGTTAAATGGGATCGATGTTATAAAAACCATCATCTTTTTTTTATATAAATGATGGCAGATGTGTGAAAGCCAGCTGAAGATATAAGTAAATATCAGCTGTCCGTCGCAATGCAACGCTGCGAATTCTATTTTAAAAATGGCATCTGCAAATACGCCCACATAACGTAGATATTATAGATTCCTTATCTATGAATGGAGATTCCGATATAAGGGATGATGTAAAGGAATTTAACTGAATAGAGTGCTTATCGATATTAAATATTGATAAATTCGATTCCAGGTAAATAAATCGAAGGTGGCCAAGTAAGAGCTGTAATCCTAAATGCTACGTTATGCTACTTTTTTTTTTAATAATTAAGGGTTTCTTGGTCATTTTTTATTTAAACATAATAAATAGTTATACATACCTAAATTATATATTATATTAAACTATCAATTATTCAATCATCTACATAATAAATAGATGTGTAAAGCCAATGATGAATTATTAGGGTCATAAAATCGGAAGCTTATTAATTTATGGTTTATATTAAATGAGAGTCCCAACTTTGGTGGTTTTAAAGTTTGTAAAATGTTCTTCCTCTGACACTACTTTTCTCTGCACGTAACAATTGCAGTGTTACCTCTGACTTTGATGCGAAGTAACTCCTAAATACCACAAATTTGTCAAGTCACAAGTCATCTCGTATGCCCAGAAACCGGATAATGTTTTATCGATTATCGATGCACGTCAAAGTAACATCCCTATTCCCTATTAGAAATCGACACCAACTTCAAACAAAAAGCAAAACCGCTCTATATTACAAAAGACACCTTAATTGGTCAGGCAGATGGTTGATACCACGTGCCCTGGCGCTTTCATTACATTTCACCATCACTGCTAATATGAATTTTATCTTTAGTGCTTTAGGGTTGAAAATGCTTTCACAAAATTCTTTCAAAGGACCGCTGGAGCCTCAAAATTTTGTTTGACTAAATGTACCCTATTGCGATAGCTGAAGGTTAATTTTGCAGTGCTTTTCAAAAGGTCCAGAAGAATTTGAGGTTTTGATTTTTTTACTCAAGGTCGGAGGTTTCCCTTTTAGGATTATTTTACGATGTGGGTCAATAGTCGGCCTTGTCGTGAAATCTTTTGCGCATGATGGCTTAATCCAGTAAAGATGTCAGTAAGTAAGTATATTGAATGGAGGCAAGAAGTAAGGAATAAAGAACCTCTTAGCAGTTTCACACAATCCTATGGAAAATTTACCAAATTCCCATTTTTTTTCTCTGAATATAATAAACATATTATTCGATATTATATTTTTTATTGTAAGCATAGCGGCTTTGCCCGCTCGCAATTATGAAATATGGGAGTTTTATACCAAAACTTTGACGCCCTTTTTGGACTCCTTAGAATGTGAGCTTTCAAAAATCCTTTCTTAGCACACGTCCATACAACGAAAAGAACCTACATTCTAAATTTCAAGTCTCTAGGATCAGTGGTTTGGGCTCTGCGTTGCATGTCAGTCAGTGAGTCATTTAGGACTTTTTAATATAGTATAGTGATTAAATTCGACGGTAGTTTTTAATTTAGCGAAACAAAATATATTAAAATTTATTAGACAATTTAAAAATTAATCAGTAATGGATTGCTTAATCAGAGGTCAATAGTCAAGGGTGAACTTTTAATAAGTAATTTATTCAAAAATAATTAATAGTATACTAGCAAAAGGGGGCCAATACACATTAATACAAATTGGTTGCGTCCATGTTAATCATTATTATATTTATTATCTAATCTATTTGAAAGTTCTAGGTTGGGAGCTACTGGTATATGTGTTTACAAGTCATGTTTACCAAAAATAATGTGATATCTACTGATACATACATTTTTTTTAAATGGGGCAGAGTGCCTTTATTAAAAAGAAATACTAAATAATAGGGCTTCCTACTTATCCTATCCTATCTCCCCAAAATAAACGCTAAAAAACACTTCGAAAATCCACATGCCGACATGTCAGCCTATACAAAATCCAAGTGCTCTAAGCCACTGTCAGATGGCAACGTAACCGAGATACTGGCGGCATTGCCACGTTGAATAGTAATGCTTATACGTTGGGCCAAACCTTGAACGAAGGGGCCAAACGAACGCCATACATACTTAGGAATGAGTATAAATAATAAGCAATAACCAAATGGCAACTTAACTTGCAATCCGTCTGTTAACTGTTTACGTAATATCGGATTGTTAACTTTCCAAGTCTTCCACATTGTGATAGGATATCAATAAGAGTATTTATTGCCCTATTCAGATTTAGAGGACGGCAGCAGCGTCCTCTGTAAAAAACCATCGAACTGCGCTCGACAACCCGTCTGCCAAGCGTGTCGAGTATTGGCAAAACCCCCTTTATGGGGAAGGCCTATGTTCAGTAGTGAATTGCCAACGGATGAGGTGATGATGATTGCTTCAATCGCTTAGACATTACAGTTGAATATTCTTATTATAACATGGTAACTGAAAAAATAAACAAATTTCATGCAACCTTAATTTTTTACAATTAATTTTTCTATAAAGTCAATAAAAGGTATACAATAAATAACAATAAATGTACATGTCAGTTAATCAAATAACCCGCCCCTGACTGTTCCCTGAGCAAAGGTGCCCATCACACTCGCAGCATTACCGCGCTGAATGGCAATGGCCAACCTTTGCACCAGGAACGAACCGGAGCGGGAGTCACCGGTCACTTGACTTAGTCTATGCCCTAAATCTTTCATAAATTTCTTTGCGTCTGCACCCCAACAACCCAGTCTCCACGGCCACCGGTACAAAATGGTAAAGCGGCTCCAAGGCTGCGTACTTGATCCTCTTCTTATTACTGGCGTCTTCCGCGGCTGCTGACGGTGAGTGTACGGTGCGACTCAGGTGGCTGGCGGCAACAGTGCTGACACAAGTAGCGTTCCAAATTAGGCACTTGCCGTTTTTCCAGGGCACAAGGGTCAGCCCGTCTGGCCTCTTACCATCAGATCTGCTCAGACCCGGAGGTTCAAGTACGCAGGGTATGTTTGCCGATACAAGGGCTCTACGGACTATGTCGTTCAACCTTAATTGGACTAAACACAAGTAACTAAACCCACCATTACTTCCCCGCCTATAGATGTAAACCCATCGGTCACGGCATTATTAGTCATAAAATGTGCATTAATCACTGGAAAGTTTAATTTATACTAATGTAATATAATTTATTGCATGGAATAGTCAGTTGTTAGGCAAATATGGCTTATGCAGATGATTGGACAGATGTGAAAATTCATAATTTATTGTCTTTGATGAATGCCGATATTGAAGAAGTCTCTTTTTTAATTATTGCTTAATCGGTAACCAGTTCTGCCGTTTTCTATTATTGAATTTTCTCCTGGTACATTATTTATAGTAAAGAACAAACATAACATACATTCACGCCTTTTTCCCGAAGGGGTAGGCAGAGGTGTACCCAGGACTCAGTCCCATAGTAGATACACCCACATTTCGCCAGTATGTTATTGGTCCCATGTAATAGGGGGCGAGCCTATTGCCATCTACCGGGCACAGTTCCAGACTCCAGGCAGTTATTGAGATAATTCCTAATGGAAAAATCCAATATTTAACACTTTGCCTGACCTGGGGATCGAACCCGGGACCTCTTGATTGGCAGTCGAGCATGCGCCCTCTACGCCACCGAGGCAGTCACCGAGGCATAGTAAAGAACGTTTATTATAAAGTAAATCAGTAGATAGAGGACAAAGATGCCTGGGAACTTCCACAAAACACCACGCGGCACCTTCCAAACAAACGATTGTAACCAAACCAAATATTGTAAAACTATCAGTTAAAAAATTAATCCCTACAAGTTTCTTGTGCGTTCTTCTTGTAGAGAGGTATCTTTCCGATGTTTGTATGATACGATAATATGATACGATAATACTATCCCGTATTATCCCGTTGTTTGTATGATCTGAGGTATAGATAGATAGATTTAGACTAAAACTAGAATAAAAAGAAATAAACCACAACATCCAATCCGACATAAGACGGCTACAATACCAAAGAGAACCATCACGAAATATCCATAAAAATAAACACTTCCAATGCCCGTCGACCCTTAATATCATAGAGTGTCCGCTTTTGGAGGACTTAACAAAGAAATGTTGTTTTTAAATCCGCGGCCACACGCGGCGCTGAATGATATAAGACAAGAGGAAAGGATTATGTTTATTGCTTCTGACTTTCTCCATATGGGGAATTAAATTTTAACTATGGACAACTACCGTTTTTTTTTATTCACAGCGTGTTACAAAAGGGTGTAGTAAGACTTGTGGGGTGCTACCCGCCAACCTGATCAAATGGCAAAAGAAAGACTTTTGAAATTCACAAAAAAAGATCTACTTCCCATACTAATTGGATCAAGTGATCGGCTTTCATAGAATTATTTCAAATTCCTAGAAGACCATGAACGCTATTACACATTTTTGTAACACTAGCACTGCATGCTGCATCACTGTTTTTATGCACACCACAATTTGTAAATTGCCGCATATTTACGAAGCTTTTGTTTAGTGCGGCATCGGATCGGAGCGCGCGCTGAGACTTATCAATAGTCTATGGTAAGTAAGTAGGAAGAACTCGTAGCATAACGTTTTACGACCTATACGTGATACGAACCTTTATAAATCCTACTTCTCAAACTTTTATATTATAAATGCGAAAGTTTGTGAGGATGTATGGATGGATGTTGGTTACTCTTTCACGCCAAAACCACTGAACCAATTGCGCTGAAATT
Source organism: Hemistola chrysoprasaria (assembly GCA_947063395.1). Taxonomy (NCBI): domain Eukaryota; kingdom Metazoa; phylum Arthropoda; class Insecta; order Lepidoptera; family Geometridae; genus Hemistola; species Hemistola chrysoprasaria. The sequence continues at coordinate 10,754,493 of OX346727.1, read as the reverse complement.
CGGTATGTAGATTGCAGATCGTTTAAGACTCTGGAAAAACACATAGGGTAAAAAGTACCTTATGTGTCCCGACATTCTCACGGAAACGATGACTACGCGTCCTATGATAGGTAAATCCATAATTCTGAGGTTTTTAGTGCAGCAGTTAAAACTATTGAAAGTGACAAATAGAATTCATATAATTCTCAATTCTCGTGACACAAATCTAAACTCGACAGTAAAAATCGCCACCAATAAAAATATTTAGTGGTCAACGCTGTAAAATACACATAAAAAGTTAAAATAGTTGAAGGTAATCTTTATAAACACGTAACAAAAGACGCACGATTTAGGTCACAGACAAAAATAGGCAGTGTGTTAATTATAATTATTATTTCTAAAAAGGTTTTATGTATTTGACACTATCAAGATTGATGCACACATCAATGCGTGTGCGGGTCAGGCGCGAAACAGGTTAAGTTGTATTCTATGTATTGTACAGAGGTAAAAGACAACATATACAACAGCGAGCGCGGTGCGTATTTGACACTCGACCCGTACCTCGCTTGGCCGCGCCCGCTTATTTGTGAATTAACCTTAAGCCTTGCTTTACATGTAGCCACAATAAAATATACGCAGTAATGTGTAGTTCAGTCGAGGTCGGACAACACTTAATAGGTGTAATACTGTTAGGCTGTGTACCGTGACATAAGAGATAGCGATCAATAATAATTATGGTACTAATTTGAAAATCTTTGAGCAACGCGGTCTTCCGTATTTGTGTATGTCTGTGGCATCGAGCTCTTAAACGAGTGGACCGATTTTGATGCGATTCTTTATATATAAAGGTATATTTTATGCCATAACAAGCAGACGGGCGGCCTGATGGCGAACGGTTACCGCCGCCTATGGATACCTGCAACACCAGGAATATTGACAGTAACATACTGTCAATACTCCTAGTGTTGCAGGCCGACCCATTTTGAAGAGCGCCATGTTGCAGCTCAACGGAAAGACTATCAGCAGGGAGATTATTCCACAGTTTGCATGTATGCGGCAGAAGAATGAAAATTAGATTTTTTTTATTTAATAGTAAGTAGACCTGTACGTGAGTGTTCTTGGCTATCTTATGAAAACAGCTTTAACTGTTTGAAGATTATTGGATCTTTTCTAGCGGCTGAAGGGCATACGAGCCACTTCATGTGGTCCGATCGATTCGAAATTTGATTCAATATGTTTTTTTTAGATAGTAATTTTATAGATTAAACAGAGATTAAATAAAACGCTATTAATATTATTATTATTATTTCTTTTCCACCCATAGAGGCCTTAAGCTGCTTCGACCATTGCTGATCATCGCTGGCAGCCCGTATGGATTATAATTCACTGCTCAAGCCCGCTGAATCTAGAAATTTCCAGATTTTGTGATGTGTTGTATCTCATCTGGGCGAATTATTTGTCGTCCCAGATGGATACTTCTATTGAGCAGAAGTGGCCAGCATTTACAGAGGACGTACATAGCCGTTTCCTTTAAAACGCTATAATATATAACCCATTAGATGTCATCCGCTCCGTTCTTTACCAAACACCAGAAGAGTTCTGTTAGGTAATCTCCATTTATTTTATTGTGCTTTGTTATTTGACTTTTCCGGACAGTGTGGATGCAAGCCGTGTCCAAATAAAACTTAATTACTTTATACGTTCACTTATTTTGTGCTTTTGTCTCTGTACTTTTGTGTAGTAAGAAGTTTACACTTACAAACAATACAATTATCATCGTCATCATCCTCATCTCATCTTCACCTTCCATCAAGCGAGATTGAGGTGAAACGTAAGCCTATTAAAAAAAAAAAGGTAATAAAGAAATAATTGTTAATGCATACGTATGTTTGCATAGTATAGGGTTACCTAGATACTTGAACAAAACGCTTCCAATCCCGAAAAACAATCCGCCTACAGAACATACTATGCGCCATCTATTAGTTCCTTGTGCTAAGTATGGATTAAAATGGCCATAAATTTTGATTGCGTTAACTTAGAAGTATGTTTTTACAGCCACAAGGGACCGCAGATCTGAGTAGTTGATATCAATTTCAACTTGATACCTCCTCGCGTTCCTGTTAAAAAGTTCCTTTATTCCTTTTGAGGTACGGAACCGTAACGAACTATGTTTACTTAAACGTGTACAAGTGCAGTTACTAGATTCAAGATTAACTAAATAATAATTAAGACCTTTTTAATGGTTCAGCGTCTTTTGGTATAGGATAGTAGCAATTGTTTAAGCCCTACGGATGCTTAAACGTCCCTTCCCTTTTTCTCTTCAAATTTATAATAATATTTGCACCAATGTTAACATTGGGTCTAACATTGGGTCATATCGTTCTGAATGTTTATTGTATTTGTTTTATTGTAGTGGTAGGCCTCTTTTGCAGGGGGCCGCCTGGGGAAGTACCACACCTTTGCCAGTTATTCATCCGCCAAGCAGTAATGTGCAAACATTACTGTGTTCCAGTATGAAGGGCAATGTTACCAGCGGAATAATTGGGCATGATGAGATTCAACAACTCATATCTCAGGGTGACAGGCGCAGTGAAGTGCCGCGCAGAATTTGAATTTTTAAACACTGGGTGGCACTGTGTCTGATATGGGCAACCATGATACTTACCATCAGGCACCTGATTTGCTCGTCTTGTCATTCACTATCATAAAAAATAAAAAAACAATTTTTGAGTTAAGGAATAATTTACAAAGTTAACCATTGGCACACCCCGGACACTCGACTCAATCCTATTCAAAAGCCACGCTATAACCTACTACACAGACACTGCACACATGGAGTTTTGTACACGTACAAGAGTGTGTGTGAGGTGATTTCCCATAGAAGCGGGGCTCGTGGAGAGCTCAATCTCGCTGACGGGGTGAGGAAGGCCCAATTGATGGGCGGATGAGTGTCAATTCTATACGTAGTATTATTATCTGTTATGCCATTGGTGCAAATATGGCCAATGTGCGGCCACAGCATTAGATTTCTGTGCAAAAGAGAGTCAAAGTCAAATAGAGTCAAGTGCACCAGAAAAGCGATACCATATCACATAGAAATAAAACAAAACAGGCCGATAACTCCTAATAAACCTCAGTAGCCACATTATAAGGTACTTATCTTACCATAACTCTTTATATCTATACATGGACACCCCATGGTTGAGTAAAAGCAAAACCCACAGGAGTCGGGTACTTATCATGGTCACTTTACCACATAGGAGGCAACCACATGCTGCGACGCAGAAAAGTCAATAAAAGTCTACGCAGATAGACCGCGGATGCAGGACGGGAGCGGGAAAAACGACAGGTTCTTGAGAGAGAGTCCAAAAGTTACAAATGCGCATTTCGGTCGATAGGTGTGTTTGTTAATTCTCGCACGAAAACTACTTCACCATTTGGGCTGAAATTTGGTATGTAGGTATAGCTTAGACTTTAGACCTTGAAATAACACAAAGGGCAATAATACTTTTCAGCGTAAGCGACCGCCTCGGTGATCTTAGATTTCCATTTAGTCCAGTTGTAAGCGGCTTGCATCAAGCGTGTTCCTGCGATATTTATTAGGTCATCTGTCCACTTGTCCACCTTGTAGGTGGACGTCCTACGCTGCGCTTGCCGATCTCCATTCGAGGACATAACATGTTATTTTACATCAAACTATGTTTTTCTTCCATCCTACTTCCTACTTATATTATAAATGTGAAAGTTTGTGAGGATGGATGGATGGATGGATTTGTTTTTTATTCTTTCACGCAAAAACTACTGAATGGAATGGATTGAAGCTTAGCCCCTGGAATAACACATAGGGTACTTTGTTTCTCGATATTCCCACGGGAACGAAGACTACGCGAGTGAAACCGCGGGGCACAGCTAGCCAAAATATAAAACAGACTTCTAACTAAAAAGCCGTCGAAATACAGACAAATTGAGAGTCTTTGAACTCTCTCAATCAGATAGTCTGTTGGCCAAACAAAGCTCTCTTTTAACAGTACCGATACCTAGCAAAAACAACATTACGCAACACTTCACCGTTATAAATAGTATCTAGTGGCTTATTAAGATCGATTAAAGTTAAAAATGATCGAGATGGAATCGATTCCTTTTGTTGTGAAACAAAAATCATGTTGATATACGAGTAGGTCTCATTAAAATCAACTCGATGATTTTTGTTTTCGCCGTACTGCACGAATCGGTATGTCAAATGGGATTCGAACTCGAATTTGATACGATAAGGGTACGCACTACGTTCTTTTATGATCAATGACGTTGAATCGCTTCCTGTTATGATATAAAATGTTATGATATACAATATATGTTAAAAATATACAATATATTTTTAACTAGTAATTTTGTAAGATCAGCGATTACCCCCCGACGAATCGAAGTTCCTGCTGAAGTGGCTGCCTCGGTGGCGTAGAGGGCGCACGCTCGACTGCCAATCAAGAGGTCCCGGGTTCGATCCCCAGGTCAGACAAAGAGTTGGATTTTTCCATTAGGAATTATCTCAATAACTGCCTGGTGTCTGGAACTGTGCCCGGTAGATGGCAATAGGCTCGCCCCCTATTACATGGGACCAATAACATACTGGCGAAATGTGGGTGTATCTACTATGGGATTGAGTCCTGGGTACACCTCTGCCTACCCCTTCGGGAAAAATTTAACTATATATATTAGTATTTAACTTCGATTCACAAAGGGCTCCGCCACGCGGTTTTTCAGCTTCACATACATGTATGTTTGTACATACATACATACATATAGATACATACTCAGTCCATTGCCCGCGGCAGTAATTAGGTAGTGATTTTGTGTAAGTGAGTTTTAAATAAATCTATTTAAGAGTGTGTGGGTCTAATTTTAAAAAAGGACTTAAGGACGGCCATCCTAACAGTTCGAAAAGAATCGGATCTGAATCCGTGAAATACCGTCCAAAGTAGTCGTAAAATTATTTGTATGGTAGTAAACACACTAGATACAATTTCCGTCATCTGATTTCATTCCGTCATCCGTGAATCTCCGTTTTGGAGACGATATTGACAGACCGAAGTACGAGCATTGTTTTATTTATTTATTAACATTTACGCACCGGTCACAGCTAGCTAGTAATTACTAGCTAGCTGTGACCCGCGGTGCGTAAATGTGTAATGAAATTTCATTCAATGAACTTACAAGTACAATCAATCAGAAAAGTTCTGTTAGACCAGAATGCGTTCCTAAAACAGTGTCAAAGTGGGCCGTGCATTGTAGAGAAACACAATTCACATACAAAACGGTTTGAATCGGTCTGCAGGCCACAGGCCACAATGCACTAGCCATCGCGGTCACTACAATGCTCTCATTGTGAACTAACTGTTATGAGAAAAAACAGTCAAGTCAGTACTGGTTAGTCAGTACCGAGTTGTTAAATTTTATCTATATTCTTAGCTCAGTGCAATATTTTGATTTAACTATAACACCTTCTAGACACCTTCTAGGCCTATGATCAGCAGTAGACTTCCTGAAGCAGGGATGATAAATGATGAATTGAAACGTAATACAGCATCACACCTTGTTTTCTCTAATGCCTTACATCGGGTACAAAACCAGACTCTATGCTTTCTCATCTCAACTTTACCTTTTAATTTCATCTTAAAACAAAATTACACCAATAGTTGAAGAAATAAAAGTAAAACAGTACATTCGCCTCGTTAAGGAAAAGAAAATTGTATTAATCAAAATGACAACGGAATCCCAAATAGTTGCCAGATTTGTAAATAAAAATCGGTTGTTTGAGGAAAATTAATGAGATAAGACGTTATAGGATGAATACAAAAACAATACAGTAGCCTAAGTCTATACAACAGTATCTCCATCAACGTGTAGTTTGTATGTTAATGTTATAGTTATTATGTAGCGGCTTTCAATAAAAGAAACCATCTGTCACTTGCGTATCACCAAGTACAAAATGCTATCCAAATCAACAATGCAATGGTTTGGTCATTCGATTGTTGCTCAATACTCAATGCCCAACAAAAGGTTGTGCGACGTGTACAGTTAGAAGAAAAATGAATGTCAACTCTGTGACCTTAGTACAGTATGACGATTTCGTACTTCGCCGTACATAAGCTCTTGATATTTTGGAATCAAACAGTACTATTTTTATGCCAATGGCAAAAGTTTTTAATGAAATGCAAAAGTTGACAGGCAATAAAAACTGTTCCCCACTTTTCTTACTTATTTAATTCGCCTAAACAAGGACCAATGAACTAATTTCCCTATCTCCATATAAAAAGGTGATTTCTAACTTTCAACCTTCCTCACATTTGAATTTTAATGCTATATAATAATTATAATATTTTCAAATAGGTCTTAATAATATTTATTCGTATCGAACACGCGGCTCCGATAAAAATACCTCACTTAACCTTACCTTTTAAATCAAATTATAAATTAACGGCAACAATTAGAGAGCTACTATGTTTGAAAATATTGATTCAAATAATATAAACTAACCTATATTAATAGGTTAAAAGTTAAGACCATGTGAGGTTTACATGAGACCTTCCTTGTAAAATAACAACAAAGTTAAATCCATTTATTCAAAATTGGTCTCAATATGACACTTTCGCAAGTCTGTAACTACTTACTTACCTACCTCTACACGAAAAACGCACAAGAAACTTGTAGGCCTTAATTTTTTAAACTGACAGTCTTACAATATTTGGTTTGGCTACATTCGTATTATTTCTAAATATGTAGACATAAGTAACTGTTACGAAAGTATAGTGCGACTCAGTTACCGCGAGACTGTATGGCGTGCAATAAATAATGGATGCTAACTGTGCCACTCGTTGAAAATTGTATGGGATCATGTTTGCTTGGAAGCCTTGCAATTGACATTAATGCGGTCGCTTTTTGCTGTGACTGTACTTGCGAATGCAGAATGAAATTCATGTGACTAGGGATCTTGGTAATATTATATAATATAAAATGATAAAAACATTGTTTACATACTTAATCTTAAAAACCTTAACAGGATATCATTTCTTTTTTCAAATGGGTTAATTTATATTTGGAGGAAACAGGGGAAACGAAACATCGATTTTGGTTTTTTTAAATAATTGTACAAATTCCTAAGAAGTATATCATAAGAAGCCCCAACCAAGCCACTCGTTTTCCTTTTATTCACTCCACACTCCACTTCACACTTTCCTCCATAAAATAGCAAAGTGTACATACTTGACCAGAGTGAACGACGGAATGTCAAAGTGTACTTTGACAAAAATTGACCCCTTAAAGGCCTTAGAGCATCCGGCATAGGAGTTGTCAACCGTACGACTATAGAAGCATGTGAACAGTAATTGTTCATGTTTCTATATTTCAAATCTCTTTAGTTGTTATATTGCTTGATTTTCTGCGCTAGTTGGCGTGTTTATGTAAATACTAGCTGTACGCCGCGGTTTGGCCCGCGTAGACTTCGTTCCCGTGGGAATATTGGGATAAAAAGTACCCTATGTGTTATTCCAAGATTTAAGCTACCTACATACCAAATTTCAGTCTATTCAGTTTAGTAGTTATGGCGTGAAAGAGAAAACAAACATCCATCCTTACATCAATCCTCACAAACTTTCGAATTTCTAATATGAGTAGTAAATACGTAGTATAGGCATTGATATAAAGAAAAGGGGAGGTAGGGTACCTACGTTCTCCCAGCGCTTACTCAACAATTGACAGGTGCAATTGGCTCAGTGTGAAGTTTGCACAGTGACATATAATAATGAACAACAAAGATAGAAAGACGTACCTAAGATCAAAGTGCGACCGAGACAACAATATTATTCGCTCGTACGACCTTACTTTACTAACGTTCGTGGACTAATTTGAGCTCGTCATTTTCGAGAAGTCAGTACCTCATCTCCCCTTTTCTTTATATCAATGGCTGTAGATACCTGTATACGTCACCGGCAAAAACCCGAAGAAAATAAACTACAAGTAGCATTAGAAACTTCTAGTGTCCTATGCTCTAAGGGAGCAACATGTTTGGAAAGCAATACAAATATGACCTCAGTGATTTTTAAATAAGATCACTGTAAATATAAGGCCAGTTTATCAAGTAAGTGTTGTTAAGATTAGAGGGGACAAATCAGTCACTTAATGTTTTTGCATAGTCAGACTTTTAGGTCTTATAGAATAGTAGATGTGCCACGCGGTTGGGCCTGCTCAGAAGTAACATAATATTATAGTTCCAATGTTCTAGGTCCTAAGACTGCCTCGATACCTCTCACCAACATTGTTTTACTAGTTTTTGTGTGATCAAGTAACAAAAGTCTGAAATAATTGATAGAAGATAATTGATTGAAATTGGCTTTACTTTTCGGAACTCCATTGCAAACTCCCAGAACATGAATATTTAGTTTTCAGTTCTGATTTTTTAGTGTCAAAAGTAAAAAACAACATGCACAGTGCACCGCCCTCCCGCCCGCAAAATTGCATGCAAATAAGGAAATGCTATTAGGTATTATTTTTGTTAGTGACACCACTCATATATCGACACGTGTTTCGCGTCTACACGACGCATCATCAGGAAATAGACTCTGACTCCGCTGTAAGGGCGACAAATGTTAGTACGACGCCGCTCCTCGAGATGTTACCTCGCTAAACGCTGGACCCAGAGAAAAGTCTGAACATAATATTTCTATAAGCTCTGTTTCCCATTTTCCCATATTCAATTCCTTATAGTTTTTTTTATGATAGTGAGTGAGAAGACGAGCAAATCAGGTACCTGATGGTAAGCACCATGATTGCCCATATCATACACAGTGTCACTGCAGTGTTAAAATTTAAAATTCTGCGCGACATTGCACTGCGCCTGTCGTCCTGAGATTTTAGTCGTTGTCGTCATATCCAGTTATTTCGCTGGTAACATTCTTCAAAAAAGACAGACTAAAGTTGTATTAGATTTAAACACATAAAGAGATTAGTTATTTTACAAGCTCTTTTTTATAATTTTGCCATAACTTTTGAGAATCATTTTTTTTAGAATTTAGCGTTATTACTTTTTAATTATAACATCACATACAATATAACCTTTTTACCAAAGGGACAGGCAGAAATGTAACTAGGACTCAGTCCCATAGTAGGCCCACCCAAATTTCGCCAGTATTTTATTGGTCCCATGTAATAGCGAGCGAGCTAACGAAGAAGCTTACGAACGAAAAAACGTGTACGCAGCATTCAGTCACAATAAAAAATGAAAAGAAATAGATCTCCCATCAAAAGTACACCGCTCTCTAACCTACCACCCATACCGCGCGCCCTTCGCTTACGAACCGGCGACGTGACGTCACGGCGCTTACTTGGACGGTTCAAGAAGTTTTCGGGAGCTGCAAAATTGATTGATTTTTAAAAAAATCACCTTTCAAGATATCGAAATAATTTTTTTGCAGATATTGTTATAATTACGTAAAGTATTTATGAAGACAAAAAAAATGCGATTAATTTTCATTTACATCTTCCTCATTGTCAACTGCCGGGCAAAGTTCCAGTCTCCAGGGAGTCCAATATTTCCAATATTTATGAGGATCGAACCCGGGACCTTATGATCGGCAGTCGAGCTTGCGCCCACTACACCACCGAGGCAGTAGTGTAATTATTACACAATTTATTTCGGATAATAAAATTGTAGGGTCTATCTGTGCACATCGTCGATGTTAAATTTTTAAGCTGATTTGTAAGTCAGATTAATTATAATGTCATTAAGCTGTATTTGTTTTTAACGTTTTTTATGACGCTTGGAGATTCCGTTACGGTTATTTCTCAATTCCCTAGTAAACTGTAATTTCGTGTGCAAGTTTTATTTTTATTTACTTATTAAGGTTGAACACGTTTATAATACTAAACTGCCTTGTTTTGAACCGTTATATCTATGGCCCTTCGTTAACAAGACACCAAACATAATTTAAAATAATCACACGTGAATAAATTATAAAGGGTGATTCACACATACGCCTGGGCTCCCCAAAAATATGTGTTCTTCAGAGTCTAAGTTACTAAATCTTAACCTTATCGGTTCAGCAAATTTGGTGTGAATAGGTTATAAACTACAAATATGTATATTGTAAAATTAAACCACCGTTTTTATAAATATCATAATTAATTATTTCAAATCAAATCAAAAGTTTATTTGCCAGAATGCATAATCCAATACCCACTACAAATGTTCTTTGGTATGTTAAAACTAAGTCACTGCATTCAAAGTATAGTATTATTTGCACTGCATGCAAATAATATTATTATTATTTACTATTTACATATAATATATTATAAATGTGAAAATTTGTCACCGACTGCCTCGGTGGCGTAGTGGGCGCATGCTCGACTGCCAATCAAGAGGTCCCGGGTTCGATCCCCAGGTCAGGCATAGTGTTAAATATTGGATTTTTCCATTAGGAATTATCTCAATAGCTGCCTGGAGTCTGGAACTGTGCCCGGTATATGGCAATCTCAATAGCTGCCTGGAGTCTGGAACTGTGCCCAGTATATGGCAACATAAGGGGCTCGCCCCCTATTACATGGGACCAATAACATACTAGCGAAATGTGGGTGTATCACTATGGGACTGAGTCCTGGGTACACCTCTGCCTACCCCTTTGGGAAAAAGGCGTGAATGTATGTTATGTTATGTTTATTATAAATGTGAAAATTTGTTAGATGGATGGATGGATGTTTGTTACTCTTTCACGCCAAAACTACTGAACCGATTGGGCTGAACTTTGGAATGTAGGTAGCATAGGCCCTTGAATAACACATTGGGTACTCTGTTTCCCGAGATACGCGGGTGAAACCGCAGCGCACAGCTGGTTACTTATAATCTCCACGTAAGTCCTAAATAATAATAATAATAATAATGTAATTCCTTATTAAAAGCAATCACATAGTACCCAGTCACCTAATATTTTATTAAATAAATTGCCTTTTAATAATCTAAAATAAAAATTACATTAAAAAAAAAATATTAAATATTTTATGTCATCAGGTCAAAATTTTATAAATCAAAATACACATTATTTAGACAAAGAGGCTCGCTTTTGTCGAGAGTTAACTTCACTATGGATTTTAAAGTACTCAAAGTACTCGGAGTGTTTCTTAATGAAACACATAATATAGATGCACGGAAGAACGTTGAATTTTTTGACAAGGGTTTGCATCTATCTAATTTTTTTTTTTAATAGTTATAATTAATAGTTGGGGTATAACAGTTTTGAGAAGTAGCGTAAATATGACCTTTCTTTTTCTACCTTATCGTGGTCGGATAATAATCAACTTCAAAACATCTTCAACCACAACTTAAAGCCATTTTTCTGAGAAGGATTTGACATTCAGATCCCGCACGCATTTATTTATTCCGAGACTTTTAGAGCATTCAAAACTGGAGATGTCAAACATACGTCTCCTCTGCTGTTATATATTAACTATTTATTGTTCATGTATCTTTATTTATTTGCTTATTTTATGTTTGTATGCTTTTATTTGTTAAATTGACCCTTCATTTTCTGCACAAGTGATTATGTAAATGTACAAGTGTGTCACACTGAAAGTTTTTAGAATAGGCCAGTAAGAAGAGCAGCCGTTAAAAATGTGTTTAAATTTCGAATTAGGAACTCTTTAGGAATCTGTATATGTATTAAATTCATATTATGTCATTTGTTTTTACAAATTGGCAGCAATTTGACAGCAAACACCTTTGCTTATCAAGTGTCAAAATGGCTCGCATATGAAGGGTTCCTATCCACCATGTCGTACCTTTTACCTACCTAATTATAGGTGTCATCTTTCCTCACCCACAAAATAAAATTCTTATTAGTATTATTCTAATTAGTATTAGAATTTATTCTTAAAAGAAAACAGTAAGAAAACAGAAAGCAGTAAAAGTCTTCAGTCAGCGGGGCTTAGTAATAGAGTTCTTTCGGCACCCTTAGGGTACGGAATCCTAAAAAACAAAAATTACCATGTTATGCCTGCTGGAAGTAGCGTTGGAGACTTCCCGTACTCTTTGTTCTAAGGCAAAACCTTTTGTCGGACGATCTAGGCGAGTTGTTGAGGTTTAAAAATGCATAAATCTTGGGATAGTGTATTCAGGGAGCATAAGAGTTTGGGTTCGAGTCGAGATATAGGTATGTTTTTTATTTAGTATATTTACACATCAAAAGAGGTGTGATGTTTTTTCCGATTTTTGTTCTTTGACAACTGAACTGCGTGAAAAAATGGGCTCTTGCGTCAACCGAGTTGTATGTGTTTGGATCTAGCCTTTATTTGCGCCAAAAATATTTGATAATTGAATGAATTTGGCGTTACTTTTCAGAACTCCATTGTAAACTCCTGGAACAAGAATATTTAGTTTTTGTTCCGATTTTTAGTTTCAAAAACAACATGGCCCAGTGCACCGCTCTCCCGCCCGCAAAATTGCATGCACACTGAGCATGTTGTTTTTGACACTAAAAATCGGAACTAAAAACTAAATATTCTTGTTCCAGCCCGCCTAGCATGGTACGAGGATAACTAGTTTTCCCCGTGTTTTCTCTCATTCGCGCCCGAACAATTCATATCTGATGTCTCGTTCTAACCCCCTGGGACTTCGTTTTCCCTGCTCACGGTGCTACCGGGGCAGGAGTTGAAAATATATTTGGTTAAAGAATACCGTTTTATTTTCATATTTACAAAAACATTAATAAAACCTTAAAATATATTTTTTTTTAATTTTTATACATTCGATAGAGCCCCTATGGTTTTCTTCAACCAAATATACTTGGGCGCAATTAAGGCCAGATCAAAAACTATCAGCAAACAATTGAGTGGAAAATTATATTCTCTTGTTACATATATTTACATAAAAACTTATTACATAAAAAGTTAAATTTTTTAAAAACAACAAATTTCACTTTTTTAGCGATACAAAAACGGTGAATTTTTTTTTACATAAAATTAGTATAATGTGTCCGAAACTATAAATGCACTTTTTAGTAAAAACACTCCATACATAAAACAATCAAACACGTTTTTAGGAAACACTAAAAGGCTTCGACGTTACTGATTGACAATGCATAACTAAAACTGCTTGCCATGGAAACTTGAAATTTGGAGGGTGTGTTTACCTTAAATTTTTTTTGTGTGTTTAATGTAGGAACATTATTATGATGTTGTGTCCCATAACTTAAATATAAATGACCCTACTATTTTCGGTAGCTACAAACGCTTTAAACACAATCAAACGCGTACATTTGACCTCTCCACGTCTGCTTACATTTTAAAGTTGTGTACAAAGACTCGAATACCATGTATTCAACGGTCGGCCCCTATAGAACAGTCGCAGTAGGTTAACAGATAGATTATATTATATGTGTGGCGCAGCGTGACGATGACGTCATAATGTGCGTGACTCGACGTGGAGTGTCACAGAATACACAGGAGGGTTTTATAGAAGTCACTATATTATATACTATGCTGGCTGGAGGATGGTGCTTGGGACAGTTTTTAATTGTGAATCGTGTGACTTCTTACAGTTATTAGCAATAATTTATATTTTCCACCCATTCCCAGGGTGGTGTCACTCCACTGTTTAGGTATTTTTGGCTCGCGACTATCCTGCAGAGGGTTTGGCAAATGGTTGCTTCGACTAACTTCGTGTTTCCGAAAATTACCGATCGCGAGAGAGTCGAGACCCATCCTTGTTTGTATGATCTGAGAGACCCATCAATCACTGACGTCATCTTGCTTTTCTTTCATTTCGTAAATAACCTACCGATTATTTCCGATGCAGAATATAATTTACTCGTTTTATAAGTACAGTACATTTTTATGGAGTGTAAGGGTCCCACAATCATCTTCAGGACCCAAAGCCAACCTCACCTGCACGTGGTGCACTCTGCTAGCATACAAACGGCAAACCACCGTATACAGCATCTAGGTGGAAATGGTCTAGTTTTTAGACCTGCAACCGTCCCGGCACCACACGTATTGACTCGTCATTCCTGTGGATCCTGCGGGTTACGTTGAGAGAGTGGGTCTAGGGCACGCCTGCACCATCTTATTTGCGTCCCAGGCGATGCAGCGTCCGTGGAGAGGATACTTCAACCACTTAAGCGCAGCTAAGTGGAATCAGTCTTACTAGTCATGTACGTAAGTGCCGATCCTCGAACATGGACGCTGCTTGAATCATCTTCTGTAGATGCTAAAGGCTAGTGTGACCTTTTTATGTTTTTTTTTTTATTTTTTTATTACATTTAAAAAACATAAAATTTATATTGTACCATTATAATAATAAAAAATAAAATAACAGGGACATAGCCTAATCTATTTCCTAATTTTCAAGATATAAATTTATGGATAAAACTAATTATTCTCGGAGGGAACACGGGAATACAAAACTTCGATTTCGTAATTTTTTCGTAGTTATAATCGCTTTGAGCTGCAGTTGTCCCTTTCACGTTCTACGGGGTGCGGCAGGCGGTGAGGGGGGGGGGGGGGTTCCACTCACACTTATACAACTAGGGAAGGGACTCATAGACATAGTATTTTGAAAAATCCTAGTGATGTTCATAGAAAACGAGTTTAAACCAATACTTCTTACGAAAAAATAGAAGACTAATAGTATGTAACAATATCGATTTAAATGCAATTCAACTATAATATCAATCTTCATATTATGGCCCATTCTCGTTCAGTTAGACCTTCGGAGAACCTAATGTTGAGATGTCTAGTGCATAGCACTTGTTTTTATGGTGATCTTTCATTGCCTTCTATACTGTTAAGTAGGTAATTTGTTAATAAATATTATATAATATGTAATTGTATTAAAATGTATTACTTTATCATCATAATCATTAATGGCCTTGTACGAGTAGATACATCTTTAAAAAAGAGATGGTTCAAGAGCATTATCGCAAGCTACGGCATTTGCGTTCATGGGTGAAGACTCAGTGAAATTTTCTAATACTTTGCCAGTAATATTTTAAATCTCTTGTAGTAGAAGTCGTACCTATTGTCATATATTGGGTTCAGACTTCAAGCTGTCATTCAGAAAACCCCTAATAGAAAATCCAATTACACTTTTTGGCTGACTTGTGGATCAAACCCGGGTTCTCATGATCATATGATTGGCTCAAACACCACCTAAATGGTTTTCAAGTTTGTAGTTGATAGCGATCAACGGTTCGAACGGATCGAATATTTGCGGTCGACATGACTATCAACTGCTCACCCCTAACATCACTCATTAGGTTGAAGAAATTAATTTGAATTGCGTTTTATCGTAATTTCATGATGAAAAACACAAAATAATTAAGTATGTACGTATTACCTATACTCAAACGGATGGCAAAGGCGCAAAATGTATTTGCCGTTTTATACGTAAATGGTGTATTTTTCGTAGAGCGTTCAAAAATAAACGTCCTGCCCCTTTTGCTTTTACCCATTTTCAGAGCAAAATACTGAAAGAAATTCATACAAACAAGCCAAAACCGTAAGTACTAAAGCAAAAGAATCAATACGAATAAGGAAAGAAAAATTTCACCCACGGGCGGGATTTGAACCACGCACCCTCCCCACCAATCCGTGGTGGGCGCTCTACCACTTGAGCTACCGTGGAAGTACTAGTCGTCGGCGAAATTTTTCTATCCGTTCTACCTAACGCTCTAGGCGTGTGTTTATCTATAGGTGATGCATTTTGCAATCTACCCACCGACAAGTCTAATGTTACAATTAGAATTCATATCGAAATTGATAAACACTTCCTTTTTGCTTAATATTTTAAATTTTTAGACAAAGCGGTCTACTCGCATGAAATACAATACGAATAAGGAAAGAATTATTATTGTATTCGTATTGTATTTCATGCGAGTAGACCGCTTTGTCTAAAAATTTTTGATTTGATATTACAATGAAAAGTTATATTTTCAGCAAACGTCTAGACTGACAGAATGAACCGAAAAAGTCAATACTTACCTTCGAAGATAATATACACATTGATATGAATTTTTAAGCGCTGGGCGACTGGTGTCATATAAACTATAAATATATATTATAGTATCTATTTTTTATTATATAATTAAAAAATTACTCAAAAATTACTCCTGGGACTGGATTCGAACTCGCATTCGTTGATCGATGACACGATTTTGTGAACGCTGTCTGAATACTGCAACCACTGGTCCATTTCATACCTACTAGACGTAGCTAATGAATTTAAGCAATCATCTTTACGAGAATGTAAATAAAAACAAAAGTCTAAAATAATACCTATGATAAGTACCTACCTAATTTGAATACAAGCGTCACAAACTTTACTACTGACATGAATATGCGCGCGAAGTCGCAATAATAATCTTCTTACACACACATTCATAGCTCATACTTTCAGGAGCAGAGCGACGGCGATAGTTTTTACAAAAACCGAAATTTTAAATTCTTCGTCACTCAGGTTTCCCGTTAAACCACGTAGGTTTGAGTTGGTACTCACAATCGCTCATTACCAACTGTGCTATACAGAGCATGCAGTGACATACGAGTAATTTATGGTATGTATGTATTTGATCTACTGCTGACTCACCTACACTGTGCCCTCATTATTATGGTAACTAAGTTGATATTTTGATATAACGAGGGCTACTCACTACGACGTGTAAACCCGCATCATTAAACATTGCGTGTTATTTCAACGTGATAGCGTCCATTTTCCCTTATTTTTTATTATGAACCACGATGCGAAGTTTTTATAATTTTCACAAAAATTTAAGCTCCGTTTGGTCGTAATTAATTTTGCAGCACCTAGTGTTTTCTACTTGTATTATACAACGTGTTGAAATAAATTGTTAAGGCATACGTATGTATTATGTATAGTGTAGAATTCCATACCTAGATAGCAAGAACATACAGCGCCATGTATTAGTTCCATGCGCAAAGTATGGAAATATGCAGTAAAATGGCCATAACTTTTGATTGCGTTAACTTAGAATTATGATTTTTTTATAGCCACAAGGGACCGCAGATCTGAGTAGATAGATAGATAAATTCTTTATTATTAGGTACACCACGATCTCTTCCAGTAATCCAGAGTAGTTGATATCAATTTCAACTAAACTTGATACCTCCACGTGTTCCCGTTAAAAAGTGTCTTGACAGACGGACAGACAGACTGACGGATAACAAAGTAACCCTATAAGGGTTCCTTTTTTACTTTTGAGGTACGGAACCCTTTAAAGGTGTGTATATCTACCCATCAAACTAAACAAACAACTTTCAAAATAAAGAATTGCAAAATTCGCAAAAAAACAACCCATTTCGAATACAAAGTGGATCAGATGATCGGCAAAGTTTGGGAAGCCGCTTACAACCTGACTACGGAAATCTATGGGGATGGCCTATATTCAGCGGTCATGGCTCTCATAATAAGGCCATAAGGCCGACTGAGAAGATAATGATGTTTATAAACCTTTAAATTACTACACGATATACAAACATATAATACATAAATAATATGTAGACTATTAATTATATTATCTCTTCTTTAAAAACTTAGTATGCTTAAATTAAAAAAAATAATAATTAAATCAAATATTACTGTGATCCGGTCTGAATGGCAATATTACCAGCGAAATTACTGGTCATGATGAGTTTCGACAACTAAATATCTCAGGCGCAGTGCAGTGCCGCGTAGAATTTAGAATTTTATAACACTGGGTGGCACTGTGTCTGATATGGACAATCATGATGCTTATCATCAGGCACCTGATTTGCTCGTCTTGTCACTCATTATCATAGAAAAGTAAGTAGATAATATATTATAACGAATTAAACCTACAATTGAAATTATTAAAGTGTACTTACATATAAGTATAAAAACAGTACAAAAGTAAACCGCAAAACCCGTTTTATGCATTGTGTAGATGGGCCAAAATTTTATCGATTAAAATCAATTAAAAATTCTTAATCGAGATCGTAAACGATAAAATCGATAACTTCTGTAACGCTGCAGTTTGGCAATAACTGCGTTTTAACGATCTCGGACACATGCTAATTGAATCTTAAACTGTTGATGATCCAAACAGACAGTATGACAACATCAACGTAAGGATTATTTTAATCTGTGACCTCTTATATTTTTCAAATGTGACTTCATAAAAGTTAATCCGAGCAACGAAGTTATTACGGCATTTAATAAAACACAGTAGGTAAGGTACTTACGACTTATCTATGGTTGTAGAAATTTTGTACAAAACAAAAAAACAAACAGATTTCAAGATTAAAAAACTAGGAAAAACATTTACTCCACTCACACACAAAATAATCGCTTATTTATCATTTAATTTGCATGGTAAGTTGAATTCATTATTATTTTTAGATTTTTTTGTTGTTTTATTACATAAAGGTGTAAAAAATACTTAATAATCTTAAAGCGATCGTGAAGTTTCAGTCCTTAATAAAATAATCGAGTTTTACTTATTTTAACGGTAGGTACATCACTACTTGCCAGCTGCCACAATAAAAAGTAATAAATCGGCGCGTAATCTGCCAGTCGTCGAACCTCCCAATCGTAAACCGTAATTGCATAACGTAATAAAATTATGGAAGAAATCTTAGGCATGCCGATTTTATGTCCATACGACCTTGGGTTACATTAACTCCATATTATGTAGCGTCCGTTGCCCAGCGGAAAGCATCATCATCGTCCAGCCGTTGAAAGTCCACTGCTGAACATAAGCCTCCCCCATAAGTGGGGTTGTTGCCAATACTCGCCAAGCTAAGCAGGCGGGTTGGTGAGCGCAGTTTGATGGTTTTACTCAGAGGACGCTGCTGTCCGTCCTCTGGATCTCATAACCCTTAGCCGGCTCTTACGGCAACCACGGGCAGAGAGGGTGAGGTACTATTCAAAATCCGGAGTTCCAGGATCGAATCTCACCATGTGGACTTTTCGCCTGGGCGCTACCGTGTTTCAGATGGCACGTTAAACTGTAGGTCTCAACTGTTTCCCATAAGATATATAGGGGACAGTCGGTAGGTCATGTCGGAGGCCTTATAGGAATATTGGCGACCAGAAACTCTGACAACAAATGATATGCTATGGTTGTCCACATAACCCATATGAACTGACTCGAGCAGTGTTATTAAAGGTAACCCGTTCTGTTAGAGTATAAATTCAATATATTATTATCTTAAACCACAGTAAAAACAAGTAATTATAAACTTTATATAGAAAGCTCAGTTTCACGAGCTACCGTTGATATTAACTAAACATTTACCAACCCTGGTAGACTGGCTAGACCTGGCTAGACCAATATTACGACTATTAGACCAATATTACGACTATTAGACCAATATTACGACTATTAGACCAATATTACGCGTGGCTCCATTCAGCAACAGTAACTGTAAATAACGTCAATAATAATAACGTTAACAGGAAGGAGACCTCTTAGCAATCTGACACAATCCTATGGAATATTTACCTAATCGTAATTTTATATTCCTCTGTTTCCTCCGAATATAGTAAACCTGTTTGATACATTAATATCCCGATATTTAGAAGATTAAGTAAACTATGCCCTTATCATTTTATTTACTTAGAAAATTAAGTAAATTATGTCCCTATCATTTTATTTTCTTGTATAACCTCTTTGGGGTGGACGTCCAATCACGCGAGTTAAACTGGGATTTTTAGAAGTTCACTTGGAAAAAACCGAGAGACTTCTTATAAAAAGAATCTAAATTGACAGGGTTTACGTAACTAAAAAAATATCAGACAGACAGACAGATCAACAGACAGACAGACGGACAACAAAGTGTTCCTTTAGTTGATCCTTCCCTTTGGTTGCTCTTTTCCTTTTGAGGTACGAAACCCTAAAAATGTAAATAAAGTCATATTGATCGATAGAAAAAAAATTATTACACCAATTTTAGTACACTTATGATCTAAGGTTATAAAGTAATAACTCTTTCTGTAAAATAATTGAGGAAACTTAATTTGAAATTTTGTCTTTGGTCTAGAGTTGAGGTAATGAGTTTTATCGATAATATTACAAGTTTATGTACTGCGTTAAACTGCGTTAACTGCTGTCCTAAATACCGTAGTGCAACAGTAGTCTGATTGTGAATCGAAGAGTTTTTCGACGAAACCTCCGATAGTAATAGTGGTGTGAAAACTATTTGGTAGAGATTGTCGATAAAATTACGCGGGCGATATTTCTTCGGGAAACTTTTACCTCTAATAAGTTTTTGGAATGTATTATTCATAGGAATCTGTAAATAAATAACTTACGTAAGTAGTAGATATTATGCGTTTTCTTAATATCTGCTTGTCAACTTACCTGGAAATAAAAGGAAATCAAAATTATACAAATTATTCATTAATATCATTAATTAATAAAAATATCATTAATTAATAATAAATAATAATAATAATATGGGACAACTTCCACACACGGTCATCTGGTCCCAAACTAGGCTAGAAGCCTGTACTATGGTAACCAGATGACTGATATACATACTTATATAAGCTTATAACACCCAGACACAGATCAAACAGATATGTTCATGCACACAAATGTTTGACCTGGCCGGGGATCGAACCCGGGCCCTGTGGCACAGAAAGCAGAGTTACTACCATCTGTGCCAACGAGGGTGTAACAAAAATTATTATTTAAAATTATGAACTCTAATATTAATTAATTATTCGAATATTAATAATGTTTAAAAAGTAAGCATATAGCAATTTAAATGCAGTCAAATAAAAAAGATACCAAATTAAAAAACATGGGTGATACAATACAATACAAAACAATATTATTTATTGAGACCACAATAAATAGATAATTCAGTTTAACTTAAAAATATTACGTACTTAAGGCCCTGTACAAAGCCAAATAAGTTCTCTTTAAAAAAATTGTTTGTACGGTACTATTACATATTATGGCAGTACAAAAATATATGTTAAAGTTGATCATATATATAAAATATTTCAAAATCCCAAAACATAAATTAATAAAAATTAAAAATTTTATGATAAAAAAAATTTGTTAACATACCTCTAAAAATTACTTAAATCAGTGTTTTCTTCCAGTATTTGTCAATATATAAAGATAAAATTAATTTATGGGACGTATTTCATTAGATGCTAGTAAGTCAAAGATTTTTTTTATAATCCGTCGACAATGGGCGACCTAAGTAATTAAGCGATCTCTTCCAGGCAACCAGCTTTTAGAAGGATAATAATTGGTAATAGAAAAATAAAAAAATATAATGCAGTACCAAATTCAAAAGATATATTATTCACTTATTACAAAAGTCTATAAATTATCTGTAAATAAATAATCTAAAAGATCATAGCTACATCACTAAGTTCAAACCAATTGCATCACGACCATCGAGCAGAGATTTAGAGCGCGCTGCGTTTACCCAATTTTTCTTTGTTGTAAACCCAGTTTGGGCAATTTCTCAATATCTTTGAAACAATGGTTCTTTTGACGGCTTTCTGTGCCGGAAAATTAATTTCCTGAGTTGTCCATTATTTTACGAAAACTGGGTTAGGTTTGTTGTTGACTTTTGTTTATTAATGAGAAGTGTATATAGGTGATGATTTAAAGATTGTACCATTGGCATAGATTTCACAATTACCTTTGACTTGTTGTGCCTAGGGGTTTCACTCGCTGAAAAAGTAGTCGATCTATTAAAGATTATCTGAGCTTAAACACCTGTCTCATAAACATAACATAATCACATAACATAACATACAATCACGCCTTATTTGCACATCCGCTACAGGTTGGCAGAGGTGTACCCAGGACTCAGCCCCATAGTAGGTACACCCACATTTCGCCAGTATTTTATTGGTCCCATGTAATAGGGGGCGAGGCTATTGCAAATCTACCGGGCACAGGTCCAGACTCCGAACAGTTATTGAGATAATTCATAGTGGCAAAATTCAATATTTAACACTGCCTGACGATCACCAGGATCGAACCAGGGACCCCATGAACGGCATTCGAGCTTGCGCCCACTACGCCACCGAGGCAGTCTACATAATAGACAATATTATATTGTACAACGTACATTAATAAAAACTTTGTTATTTCGGATTTGTCAAAAAAATATACTAAGATTCTAAAGTCTATCATGTATTATGTAGGTATATTATTAATCTAAGGCCTATCGCGCACTGCGTTGCGTTAACCGTATGTACGTGCGTAATGTGCGTTATGAGGTTGGCCTCTTTTGCAGGGGGCCGCCTGGAGAAGTACCACACCTTTGCCAGTTATTCATCCGCCAAGCAGTAATGTGCAAACATTACTGTGTTCTGGTCTGAAGGGCAATGTTACCAGCGAGTTTCAACAACTTTCGGGGTGACAGGTGCAGTGCAGTGCCGCGCAGAATTTTGAATATTAAAACACTGGATGGCACTGTGTCTGATATGGGCGATCATGATTAATATTTGCCATCAGGCACCTGATTTGCTCGTCTTGTTACTATCATAAAAAAAAATTCATCCGTACGGCCTTGAGACTTTATTTTGCTACAAAGCGCGCACTTCTGTGATACTCCATACTTCAAAGAATATGCTTGCGGTTAACTCGGGTTAACGCAACGCAACGCAACGCAAGGCAGTGCGTGCTAAGCCTAAAGTGTGATGGGTCCAATATGGGTCACTACCCACTGGCACATCGTTTCCGAAAAACAATTTGTTTTAATTTAGTAATCGGAACTCAAAATATCAAAGTGGGGGTTCTTAATAGGCTTTCCCTTACCAAATATTGCTGAATCACCCACTTCGTCCATTATCGAAAATTGAACATTACCTAATTAAAAAACAGCACTTTTGAAACGTAACGGCTTTGCGAGCAGAAATTAAAGCGTATTCTCTTTTCAAAGTGCGTTCTAATTTTAAACGAGGGATCGTGTTCCATTATTGAGTGTTCCGGCTTTCTCATGTATCCGGTGGTCCGAATTAGTCCAACATGTGTTGTTAGTTCGACCGTTTAAATAAACGGTCATTTTTTAAAGTGATTGTAAATAAATACTCTTTTGACGTTTGATTTGTTAAAGAGAGCCAACTGTAAAAACCCTTTTTTCGTTTCTAAAGCCAATATTGGAAATTCCATTTTAGCATTTAATTTGAGAAAAAAGAGCGATTTTTGAAATATCATCAAATATGCGTCATCATTTTCAGGTTAATTAGGTATATTATAATTTTACTTACATATTTTAAATTCTAATGATAATTTTAAAATAATTGTTTCAAGACAAATCAACATGTACCTAACACAATATTATGACCTACTTGCCATTCTATGACTCATTAATAATAATAATAATAATAATAATAATAATATGAGACTCATTGACTCATTATGTCATCTATTGTCTCTTTCGCATCTCTGTATTTGGTATAGTGTGGTCTCTTTCTTTCACTGTATATCTATTGTACTTCAGAGCATTCATTAAGAGTAGTAGCAGTAAGGACCACAGTGATCTGAGGTAAGGACATTATAAGCATAATATTATATATGTTTGTGCGTGAGTGTGTGTTACCTTAACACGATAAAACAATAAATGATTATAACATGCACCTTTTCCTCGAGAGGTAAAGAGGTATAAGTGTCCATAGAGGGTACTTATACCCACACTTTGCCAGTTTTATTTTTGAAGTCCCATAATATTTATTGAAAGCCTGTATGTAATACAGTTAGGAGTGCCCCTCCTCAACAGCGATGCACGATGCATTACTGAACTTGGTCCGAAATAATTTTATTTAATGTATGATGTAATGCCAGCTTATATGCTAAAAAAAATATCTCAATAACTGCGCTTGGAGTCTAGAACTGTGCCCGGTAGATGGCAATAGGCTCGCCCCCTATTACATGGGACCAATAACAAACTGGCGAAATGTGGGTGTATCTACTATTGGACTGAGTCCTGGGTACACCTCTGCCGAACCCTTCGGGAAAAAGGCGTGAATGTATGTTATGTTTTTATATGCTAAAATACTACATACCTATATAACTATATTTTATAATTAATAAACAATATATATAAAGTAATAGTAAAACAATATATTATGTAAAGTAGTAGTAGTTTGTGTCAGGGTAGACGGAGCTTACACAGACTTGTTTAACATCGAAAAAGGTGTTAGACAAGGATGTGTAGCTTCACCGTGGCTGTTCAACGTATTCATAGACAATGGTCTGAAAGATTTGAAAGAGTACGTACGGGTTAAGAATGAATGGGTTGACCGTCAAAAGCCTCCTATACGCTGATGATCAGGTCAAATTGGCATCGTCGGAGGAGGAGTTGCAAGCGATGGTTGATATTACGAATGCTGCTAATACAGGCAAAGGAATGAAAGTGAATGTAAGCAAGACAAAAGTTATGGTCTTTGAAAGAGAGGAAATTATGACAGTTTGCAATATTTTGATTGGTGGAGATAAAGTGGAACAAGTGAAAGAGTTTGTTTATCTGGGTTCTAAGTTTACAAGGGATGGAAAGTATGACTGTGATATTGAACGAATAGTGTTGGCAGGGAATCAAGTGAATGGGGCGTTGCATACCTTTATGAACAGTCAGAAAGTGTCTAAAAAGGCACGACTGGCTGTCCATGGAGGGGTACTGATCCCTACACTTATGTATGGTAGTGAATGTTGGGTCTGGCAGAAGAAGCATGAAAGTAAGATTAATGCCGTAGAGATGAGAAGCCTGGAGTAACATTGATAGAAAAAATGAGGAATAGTACGATAAGGGAACGCTGTGGCGTGTTAGAAGATGTAGTGAAAAAGATAGAGAATAAGAGAATAAGAGAATAAGTGAATGAGAAAAGAGATGGTGGTTCGGGCATGTGGAGAGGATGGATATAAGAAGATTAACAAAAGAGATTTATGAGGCTAGTGTGTATGGTCAAGTCGGTAGGGGTCGACCTAGGCGTACTTTTCATGAACAAATTGATGTTGTTCTTAAGAAAGGTTAAGTCAAAAGCACCTACAACCGACCGAGCATGTATGAAAAATGTCATGAAAGTGAACGAAGCGAAAGTTGTTTGTCAGGGTCGTAGCAAGTGGAGGGAAATAGTCTCTGCCTACCCCACCGGGAACAAGGCGTGACTGTATGTATGTATAAAGTAACAATGTATTATAATGTAGAATAAAAATTGTATTCAGATAAATCTGGGGCTCTGGGCTCGCGAATTGGGAAACTGTAATGCGAATGTAGAGTCATATTTAAATATTAAATTAATAAATAAATTACATAATTATGTAGTATTTTTTAGTAATTACGTATTTTTGTATAGTAATTATATAATGTTTTTTGCATAGAAAACCGTAAAGATTACTTGTAACATTTATTGTTTGTAATAATGTATTGTTTGTATTTATATCTATCTATAGGAGATATTGCATTTTTGCGTCTTTGTGAATATAATTTTTACCAATAGGTATATTATACAACAAAATAGAAACTTCCCATACTGCGAATGCAAACAGATACAATCACACGTGATTCATGATAATTCAAAAAAATAGACCTTCAAACACAGCGTGTGTTAGGTAACAACTGTGCTAACAATGTTTGACGCCGTGCCCTTCTATATCTACCTCTATGTTCTATATTATGGTCGTTTGCTACTTGACGCGCTTCTTGATGTTTATTTTTTAATTTACTTATTAATTTATTTTTTTAGTATACATAAATGACCTCCCGGAAGTAATACCACATATGTGTACACTTTTTGCTGACGATACCACTGTAGTGGTAAAATGTAACGAAAAGGAGAAGGCAAAGGAAATTGTAAATCAAGCCTTAACAGATGTAATCTGCTGGATGAATAAAAATAATTTAAATATAAATATAAATAAAACAAAAATAGTCCAATTTAATTCATATAATACTAATTTATTACACCTTGACATTAATTATAATAAAGAAAAAGTTGAAGAAGTCGATAATCTGAAATTTTTAGGGTTCAATATGGACAGACATCTTAATTGGAAAACACATGTTGATCAAGTGTGTAAAAAAATAGACCGATACGTTTTTGCGTTAAAGAAGCTTAGGCAGACAGTATCAATGGAGGCCGCATTAACAGCTTACCACGGTTATGTAGCATCACTCCTCAGCTATGGCCTAATAATGTGGGGCCACTCGGTTGACGCTGACAGAGTATTTAGGATGCAAAAACGCTGTATCCGAGTTATTAACAAGGCCTGGTTCTTAGATAGTTGCAAACCCTTGTTCAAAAAATGTAACATTCTCCCTCTTCCGTGCATCTATATTAGAGACATATGCATTTTCGTTAGGACACACCCCGAGTACTTTAAAATGCGTAGTGAAGTTTACTCTCGACAAAAGCGAGCAAAGTTTACTAGCCTATTATATCAACCTCCTTGTCGCAAAGTAATTTATAAGAAAAATGTATTTAACATGAGTATATTAATTTATAATAGAATACCCGATGACATAAAATTATTAAAAGGCAATTTATTTAATAAAAAATTAAGTGACTGGCTATTATGCAACTGCTTTTATAGTATTAAGGATTTTTTGGACTTTTGTGGAGATATTAAATTTTAAATAAATAATATTTGCACGTCTGCTTGCAGGCTGAATGCAGTGACTTAGTTTTAAGATGAACAACCGTTGTAATTGTGCATTCTGGCAAATAAACATTTGATTTGATTTGATTTGATAATTTATTTGAACTAAAATCGAAATACATTTTTGGAACTGGCCACTTTTACTTAGTTATTCTTTTTTTTTTGTTGGGGCCCACATGCAGGGTGCGGGAGATTTCTGTTCCCGAATGCTATGGGATCGCACGCGGTAAACGTTTTCTTTAGTCGATAGGGCCCGCATGCGGGGTGCGGGAGATTTCTGTTAAGCTATAAAAAGCATATTTTTATGAGCCATTAGCCCGCATGCGGTAAAACAACCGACTTTCATATAGCTCGCATACGGGGACTCCCCGCATGATGAGTTGAGACCAATGAAAATAAGCCTCTAATTCGAAATGAATCATTATCGGAAGAAATAAAAACAATAACATACCATCACGCCTTTCTCCCCGGAGGCTAAAGCAGAGGTTTACTCACCAAGGAGGTTCGCCACTTCGCCAGTTATATTGTAAGTCCCGTATAATAAGGGGGCGAGTCTATTGCCATCTACCGGGCACAGTTCCAAACTCCAAGCAATCACTGAGGAAATTCCTCATGGAAAAATCCAAAAACACTTTTTTATGATCCCGGGACTTCGCAATCGGCAGTAGAGCTTGCTACTTACCACGCCACCGAGGCAGTCAATACAAACATATAAAAAAGTAGGATTTCGTACTTAGTTAACTTAGAAGCGGAAGAAACCGCGTTGCGCAACTATTATTCGCTTATGTAAAGAGAATAGCTCTAATAAATGGAGCAATAAAACTGAACACAATTTATTCAAATAAAAACCTTTAAAGCCCTATTCACACGGGCCAAGTATTTCTAAACAAGTAATAATGTATGCAACACACCTGTTTAGTACCGGTAATAGATAGTGAAGCGGTCTACTTGTCCAATACTGGTTAAAAGTATCTTATGAACAAGGAAACTGTAAGTTATTGACAGTATGGACACTTGTGAGAGTTTTAGAAGTAACAAAGAATTAAGCATAACACATACATTCACGCATTTTTCCCGAAGGGGGTAGACAGAGGTGTACCCAGGACTCAGTCCCATAGTAGATACACCCACATTTCGCCAGTATGTTATTGGTCCCATGTAATAGGGGGCGAGCCTATTGCCATCTACCGGGCACAGTTCCAGACTACAGGCAGCTATTGAGATAATTCCTAATGGAAAAATCCAATATTTAACACTTTGCCTGACCTGGGGATCGAACCCAGGACCCCTTGATTGGCAGTCGAGCATGCGCCCACTACGCCACCGAGGCGAGGAAGAATTAAGGTATAATCAAATAGGCCGTAGAAGTTCACTATGCAGTAATGCAACCAGTGATGAATGAATCAACCGTACGTACGGAGATTATCTCCAAGGAGAGCACACAAAGAACTTGTAGAGCTAATTTTTTAAAATATTTGGTTTGTTAATTATATTTTCATTGTAATCAACATGACCTAACTCAAGACTTCCGTCTTGAGAAAACTTGTTTTTTTTTTTTTTCATTTAGAATACCTAATAACAAATTCCAATTAAGTATGTACCTATTCGTTATAGCATCCCGTTTAACTAAGCATGTGAATGAATGTTCATAAATTTTTTCGTACGTATGTTACCTACTATCGTGCCTTATAATATTTATTAGAACCGCAAATCCCTCAGAGATATCTTAGTAAAATTTCGTTAGTTCTTAGCTTCATTTTTCGTTGCGTCTTTTATAAAAAATAATGGAACATGTATATTGAAGTATCACTGAGTTTTTTTTATACTCTAGGTACTTACCTAATTAGCTATAGCTAATATATAATTAGATTAATATAATATAATTAGACGTATACGTCTAGTTAAAGATTCCATACTGTTATTATTGTGGTATCCACTTGTGTGGTGTCAATGATTAAGTATGTATCATCAGTCTAACGTGAACAGTTGGTTGTTTGTTACTTCTCTTGCGTAGTAGTATTACGAAACATGCACTTTCCGTTTACCGAAAACTAATAGAATTACTATTTAAATAAGTTATTTGAAGAGAAGGTTGTAATTATCCACATCGAAATCGAAGCTCTCCGGTACAAAGCTCTTTGGGACTGTGGCTTTTTGAGACGAACCCGAACTTTGCAACTGAGATTTATTTGACGTTGTACTTTTGTCTATATATTATTTAAACATTCTTCAGTAGACAGTAAAAAAATAATCTTTTGGAACTATTTTTCCAGCGGTGCAAAGTGGGACTAGTGCATAGCGTGCCTAACCTTATTTCACAAATGACGAAAAGATAGGGATATTATGATTTTTTTTTAGTTTATTTATAAAGGGGCTCGATTCTGTAAAATTGCCAATTCCAATTACATTATTAGATAAATTAATTCCAGATGTGTGTTAATGGAATGGCTATTTAAGAGATGGTAAAAATTGGTCTTAGAACCTAGTTAATTTTGAAAAAAATGCTAATCCACCCTTTAAAGGACTGCATGGTTCCATTATTGTTATACAAGAAAGTTAACAGGAGTTTCGAAAATGCCGTGAATCAAAAATTAAAAAAATAAACCGGTCAAATGCGAATGGAACTAGCATATGAAGGGTTCCTACCGCCCGTGTATCTATTACCTACCTATTTATAGGTGTCACCTTTCCTCACCTACCAAATATACAATTCTTATAAGGAAGGTACCAAATTAAAGCAAAAACCATACCCTGGCTATATATAGCCAGCTTTAGCCGGTAAAATAATAATAGCCGGTAATAGTAGGGAGAAGAAGAAGACTATTCCAACTAAGTATAAGAATAATTTATTCCTATTGCAGTAATAATAGTCTTATATTATGACAATTTATTAAAAACTTTGTTTTTACGGAGAGCACCTTTAATTATATGAACTTTTTTTCAATATTTGCTATTTATTATAGCGGCATATATTGTAAAAATTACAAGTGTCTAGCTACTACGGTTTATGAGATAGGTAGAGCCCTATGACAGACGGACGGACGGCGGAGGCTTAGGTGAAGAGCAGTAGCGTCCTCTGCAAATAACCGTCGAACTGCGCTCGACAACCCGCCTGCCAAGCGTGTCGAGTATTGGCAAAACCCCCCTTTATGGGGGAGGCCTATGTTCAGTAGTGGATTACCAACGGCTGAGATGATGATGATGATGATGATGATGACGGAACGCTAAAAATTAATTGTGGTTCTTCAGTATTTTAGCTCCACTTCAGCACGCAACTATTATCTATTACTATTCTACAACTATTAATTGTAATATATCAAATAAAATGTTTCATAAGCAAGTGTGATGACGAGCAATGCATTTAATTATATTGAAGGATACAAAACATGTTCCTATTCATATAATTAATGACTATAATTATTAATAATGGACTGGGAGGCATTGGCACTATTTAACCTGGGTTTTCATTGAAAGGAATAGTACAATAAAGTATATTAGATATAGCGTAACAGCACCAAATATTTTCATATTTAATAAGAAGGTGACTTTGTTAAGTTTGTTAAATTATGCCTGGCATGCAATTATTCATGGTAACAGAGGATTAGCAAGATGAAGTAGACAGGGCACATAGCACGTAAAACTGGTGGCCGATGGGTCTGTAAAGTTCTGGAATGGAGACCACGGACCGGCAAGCATAGCGTAGGACATCCACACACAAGATGAACAAGACGATCTGATAAAGACAGCTGGATGCAGGCCGCTTACAACCGGACTAGATGAAAATCTATGGGTGATGCTTAAGTTCAACAGACGTCTTATGGCTGAGATGATGATGATACATTATTCCAGTCAAGCGATCGAATGTAGCGCTGGAATGCAAAGTACGTACATTCCAGTGCATGACTGGTTTGCATGCCTACTTTTCGGCTCTTACATCAACCGAGGCCGCCCTGGCATATTGCCTCGAACTCATACCGCGGGATCGGCTGACCTTCTAATTACTTTTATTATTTTTCTTTTGTTATCTGAGGCCTATTTAAACTATGATGCCACGATTGGCACCGACTTGACAAAAATGACTGTAAAACAGCTTAGAAGGCGGTATTTTATCCGAGTTCTACATTTCAGGAGAAATATTGAACGTATAGCCTATCTATAATTCAATAGCGTTTAATGTCCCATAATATTTATAGCGCGTGCGAATGCTCGATGAGGCACTCAATGGAAACGCACACTAACACAATTTATGAGCTCCAGTGTCAATTGGTTAGGTATTTAGGCCGTGTGACGATTATTTTCATGCGTGCTTTATGGCCCATAAAAACCAATATCACTTAGAAATTATAGTCTCGAAGTTTGATAACAAATGAATAAAGATAGCTATTATCTATCATTGGTTGATTTAACGGTAAATTGAGTGAGTTTTTTTTTGCATAATTGGTAAGGTCATAAATTTAGTTTTTTTTTATTCGCTATAATTATACAAATTTGTATCAAATTAAAAAAAACATTTTTCAGTATTGAAAACACACCGATAGTACCCCAACGACCTCGTGACCTGTAGTGACGTCACAATGTGATAAAGTACCACATTATATAATTATAATATTACTTGTCACAAAATTGGCGATCAATCGTGACGCGTTCGTAATCAAGTGGAACTTAATCAATTTTGAATCGCTTATAATTATTTAAAAAATATATTTTACTATGTTAATATTTGTAATATAAGTATTTATGTTTTATATATTATATAGTATAGTATAGTTATGTATAGTATATTTATATAATATATAAGTTAAGCTATATTTATCGTTAAATGTTTACTGTCCTTTTTCATCTCCAGGTTGTCTGTAAGAAATTGCTTTACGCGATAAGACCGCCTGTTGTTTACCGTGTCTTTTGTATTGTGTCTTTTTGTAAAATTGTTATTTTATTTTCGGTATGCAATAATTGTTCTATTCTATTTTTCAATTGATTTTTTAATCAAATCAAATGATACATGATTAAAAAAAAATTTTTTTTTTTTTTTCAGATACTCTATTGGTCTCATTCACTAACTTACTCTATTTATTCATCTTATCTATTATTTACTATGGTGATTTTTAATGACTGCCTCTGGCACTGTTGGCGTAGTGGAAGCAAGTGCTGCTGCCGATCATGAGGTTCCGGGATCAGTCCAGGACAGGCAACAGTGCTATTGGATTTTTTCCATTAGAAATTGTATCAATGACAGCCTGAAGTCTGAAACTGTGCCCGGTAGATAGCAATAGGCTATTACATGGTACCGAATTACATAACTGGCGAAATGTGTCTGTACCTACTATGGGACTGGATCCTGGATACACCTCTGCCTACTAAAAGGCGTGAAAAATGAAAAAAAATAAAATAAAAAATATGTTTATTGATCATTTGCACAATCATTAAAAATGATTTCTTGTGATGTTAAGTTTTTTTAAGTCGAAGTTGCCTTTCGACAGTAAACTTTCGACAAATGGCGTTAATTAAGTGCATTTTAAATTTTATTTATACTTACTTATACTCCTACATAAAAAATAACTCATTATCAGTGCTCAATGTGCCTTCAGTGTGCTATAATATTTTTTGGAAGTCTAGGAAGGTAAATTGTACATTATTGTCTAAAAGCTTTGGAAGTGGTGGAAATCATTGTAAGTCTAGCTATTTTTTACAATGAGATTTTGAACCGTTATGAACTCCGTAACCATCAAAATTTATTTCTTTAAGTTTCTCGGTTTATTTTTTCCAGATATATACTCGGTAAACTTCGCTAGTGATATTTTAATTTAAGTCTCTGGGCAAACCTACGTTTACTAAAGTCGTCCCAGGTGACACATTGTCTGTGGAGAGTGTTCTAATGCTCGATACAGACTTAATATTTAAATCGTCTGGCAAAGACTTTAATATTATCGGCAAACATAAGACAAGTCGCGGTGCGAGGTCAAATCTCAAAAAATATATTTTACGTAGTTTTCAATAACATATTATTTTTAAATAAATTTATAAATTAGATCTACTTTGTGATACCACTGGCTGCATTTATACTAGCATTAAGTATAAATTACAAAATAAATAATAACAAGTTTAAATTAACAGTTGTCTAATATTGTAGATATTGCAGTTAGGTGTACCTTGGTAAAACTGAATTTCTGAAAAATTGGTGACCTACAGACCTACACTAAGATTGCTCTTGTGCTGCAGGTCTGTAGTCCCTTCAGTGTCAGCTATATAGCCTAAGGAAATTTTCAAATCTAAAATAATATTATTATACAAATGCATGTAATCCCTATTTTACTAGGCAAGGGACACATTTTAAACTCGTACAAGTAATGTTTAGCAATTTTACCGATATGTGATATTATGACTGTCGTAAAAACGGAATTTAACTTGCAAATGCGCGAAGGCACTCAAACTCCCCAGTTATTAGAGGTAGGTAATAGAGGACCTTGTGAGAACTTGTCACAGAGTAAATAAAGGAAAGGTCTTATAGGCTGTCGAGTGCAGAATAAAAATCTAAACGACACCTTTTATGTACACTGTAAGTTCTTATGTCTGTGATGATCCGGTACCATTTTTTTTATAGCGGTATGTGGTGGTTTATTGTAGGATTTTTTTCTTAGTTAGTGCTTATTAACTAATTAGCATAAATTATTATAAAGATGCGCCACCGGCGTCTTTCACTGACTACTGTAAATAAATCCTTTCCCATCCGATTTAAATCCGAAAAACGATGTTTTCTGGAAGAAATCGATAGTTATCGATAAGACCTTCGCTTGTGCATTCAATTAAAAGTTCTTTTTAAAGTGTTTTTTATTTATCTATCTATAATATTGCAAACATTGGGGCCATTACCATTGGCCCCACCTCCATGGTCACCCCTGGTATGTGACTTAAATATACCGAGTTTTCTTCAACACGAGCAAAATGACGCCTTACGTGCAATATAGTTTTAATTATAGATAAATTGTATTTTTGTAATTGTATTTTTGTAGTGGTAGGCCTCTTTTGCAGGAGGCCGCCTGGGGAAGTACCACACCTTTGCCAGTTATTCATCCGCCAAGCAGTAATGTGCAAACATTACTGTGTTCCGGACTGAAGGGCAATGTTACCAGCGAAATTACTGGGCATGCTGAGATTCAACAACTCATATCTCAGGGTGACTGGCGCAGTGCAGGTCCGTGCAGAATTTTGAATTTTAAAACACTGGGTGGCACTGTGTATATGTCGTGATTGCCCACTGATATGGGCAATCACGATGCTTACCATCAGGCACCTGATTAGCTCGTCTTGCCACTGACTATCATAAAAAAAAAAAATTGTCATACGTATCGTTATGCATAATATTATAATATTGTTTAAGTAAAGCCTAACATCGCCAAGGAACATAAAGCACCTAGGTATTGCAAGTGCTATTCGTAACTAAATTATCGTATAGTTAGGTGTTAAGTTCATAACAAATGGCTATTTAAGTTGGTTTATGTCTTAGCACATTTGCCAATCTGTAAGCCAGATGGTCCCATAAAGGATTTCATTACAAAGTCCCTTTCTGCTCTCGTCAGTTCGTCAGTCTGTCTCTATATCTGCTAACTTGTCCTAAACCATTCTACGGATTTTGATGCTGTTTTAGCAAAAGAATCTCCTATTCGAGTTTCAGCAACTAATATCTCAGGGTGACAGGCGCAGTGCAGAATTTTGAATGGTGAAGAATTGTACCCCCCCCCCCCCCCCCCCACGCTCTCTACTCGTAGTTAAAGTAAGAGGATCAGATCCAGAGCACGGGCAGCAGCATCCTCTGCGCCGACCCGTCTGCCAATCGTGACGAGTATTGACAAAACCGGAAAAAGGGAGGTCTATGTCCAGCAGAGGACTTCTTACGGCTAGCATGATGATGATGTCAAGCTTTAATAAGGGTATTTCCGTAAAAGAACAAGAGCCGATGATCTGTGATGATCTATGATAGGTACGAGCAAATTCAACCGCAAATACCTCAATCCATTCAAAGTCCTTTACCTCAAATATCCGAAGTGTTTGGTTTAATATAATTACGCGTAGGCGTACCTAGATAGTTCTGCAAATTGCATAGTTTCTAACGAGATCCGTGCGCTGCCCACAACTTTGCTAACACTTCAGCACAGAATGTAAAGACAATGTTGACGGTAAGGCAAATTGACAGAATTGAAAAAAAAAAAAATTATAATGAGCAAAAATTATATAACCGGTCCTTTGGAAAGTAGTCGATTTTCGTTTACGGTTGAATGGCCCGTGGTCCATTCAATTTGGTCCTTTCAGACGTAGTACCCTAAAACTTTCACAATATTATTTAGTTCATAAAATATCTGATGTCATTTACTTACTTATCATCTCCAACACCTTGCCAGAGTCATTGTTTCCCGAAAAGTACAATCTGGAGGTCTTCAAGTCAAGAGTGAATAGGTATCTTATAGGCAAGCACGCACCATCGTCGACCGCGTCGTCACTTACCATCAAGTCATGCCGTCAAGTGCTTGGTTGGCTATTCAGTAATAAAAAAATAAAAAAACCCGGAGTACACCAAGTTTAAATGTCTGTCGAATGGCCTCCTAATTATTTTTTAAGAACTTAGTAGTAGTTAGGGTAAAATATATTTTAGCCCCAAATATCTAATAAATAAAGATATTGATTTTTTTATTACTTCACATATAAATGAACACAATCTGCAAAAATATTAATGTTACGGAAAGAACAAAATACAATTGATAGCATTTTGTGTGAAAATAAAACACTTTCTCGGAACTTTTACTTTGTATAAAGTTGACTTACTGTTTCCATAACACTACGACTTGAGATAAGGATGTTGCTCACACTGTTCTCAAGTCAAACTTGGCATTTATCACAAAGACATAAGGAATAGAATAGCAAAGCACAGGTGATTGAATGCAAATCAATGGAACCTATTGTGAGAAAACTGTTTCAAGGATCATGCCGTGAGAAAACCGTAACTTATGAGTGATTGAAGTGTACCCTCTAACTATTGTTTACTCTGTGACTAACTGATCTGAATTGAAATTTTAGAAGTGGAGAGAACAACATTTTGGAATAAACTTTTAATCGCTGAAAAATTGGGTTCGCTATTTGATTTATTATTTATATAAATACCCTATTTTGAAGATTCCAGCTACTTTGACAAATCAAACGGGAAAGCTAACAGTAGATTTGTAACAGATTTTCATTTACTCTTAATCTTAGCAAGTCGCCTTTTTAGAAATTGGTTTTCACTTTAAAGAAGTTTTCCTTCCGTCAGGAAGTCATCACATTACTTATCGTTATGATCGAAGCCTAGACGTTTCCAGTTGCCAATGACTAAGTAATTAACATTTAATAGTCATTGGAACATGACTAACTGATTTAGAAAACATTGCGCGCATCCATTGGAATGCAATAATTCTTCGGGTTGGTACGATCTATGATATAAATGTATATGGGGGCGCCACTATCTATGAGCTCAGGCGTTTTGACGGGTACTTATTACGGCGGAAAGACAGTTCCATTCTTAACCATGTTCAATGTCTTTTGGTTAACATAGCTCTGGGTATCATTGGATCTGCCTAGGTTGGGAGCTGGCGACCATGTGTGAAAATTTGAGGGATCAAATGCCCAGGAGCTGCGTAAAAAACATCCTGGCTGCTGACTTGGCTGGCCTTGGCTAATGGCTTGGTATTTATAGGTTACCAAACCAAAAATCATAGTTATGTTCTCATGGAAACATGGCCTCACCATTTTGGAAAATTTCCGAAAACTAAGTCGATGATTAAAATCTATTGAAGTTACTTGTCGAAAAACTTGCTAAAAAAAACTTATCGAATCTACTCACAAAATTAACGAGAATCAGTTGAGATAGCCGGATGTACAGGCAGACTCAAGAAATTGCTTATTTTTGCCCAAGTTGACCTACTAGTTATGGTCTTTAGGATTTGGGATATTGGATTCAACGTCGATGCAAAAAATAAATCTCACGACCTTTACACGTGGTGTACAAAAGATGTAGTGTGTATCTTTAGTATTACTATGTATATTATGTATGTATGTATATTTATCCCACCTGTACATTTCACCCGGAACTGTATCTGCAGTCTGCAGCGAACAAAGTCTATACGTTCTGACGTGCAATGACTCATTACGAGTGTGGGGGTCACAGAGCCAATGTATCACGGTAGGTCATATAAATTTTTTAAAAACATTTTTTTTTTTATTATAATAAGTACCTACCTTTATAACCTTTTGCCTTATAGATACAAACGAATACAGTTTTAAAATAATTATTTGGCTTTACTACAAATAGACAGCAAATAGCGTCTGCGAAACAAATTCAAACTATACGATTTTGAAAACTACCGTGAGTGGTACTCATATTTATAATGTTATATAACGACTTAACTCACGTTTAAAGTCGAAATCGCTCGACCTAGGTTTCGGACAACTCCGGTGTCCTGCATCAGGAGCTTACGCGTGTGCGTGATCGCAACATGCGACGGACTGCCTAATAAATGATATAATGACATAATAACTTCAAACTAGCATCGAACATTTTTATTACAAACCAAAAGCCTTATCATATTATTTTTCTATTGAAGGAATGAACCGTTTTCGACCCATTCGTGTCAATGAATCCTTCGGACTCGTGAGGATTGGACACAAATAGCTTTGCTGCAAAGTGAAGCAGTCTGCAGCGCAAACGTCATTCACAACGGTAGTGAATTAGTGAACCTTTGGGTGTGATAGATAGATAGATAAACACTTTATTGGTACACCACAAAACAATAAATCTTAAAAATTCAAGAAAACAGTATATTATAGTGCAACAATTGGCGGTCTTATCGCTAAGAGGGCGATCTCTTCCAGACAACCGTGATATTAGTTCTTATTCAAAACTTTTCATTTATCAATAATTAAGCTTTTAAATTTGTTTTCGTATATAATGCATTGTTTTTTTGCCTTTAAATTTGACATTATTTGTGTAGATGAAAATGTATCGGAAGGAATGTGTGTTATTTCAGGGTACCGAACCTACATACCAAATTTCAACCCAATCCATTCATAACTTTTTGGGTGAAAGAGTAACTAACAAACATCCATCCATCCATCCATCGTCACAAACTATCGCATAATACTAGTAGGATTAGTACGAAGGAAGTAGGATAAACGAATTCTTAAGGGCCGGGCCCTCCGCCGAGGCGGGATAGGGTGGCGCTAGCATTCCCTATCCCGCCTCACATGGCGAGAGACTGCTCATCGTGTGGTTTTAGTCGGTATTGGCGCTTCTCGTCGAGCCCGACGTAACTCGCTCGCCACCCCCTGACGGGCGAGTATGCATAAATGCATTTCCACGCGTTAAAAAAAGGATAAACGAATTCTTTTCTATTCTATTCACTAATATATATATTTGTAAGAAACATACCTACCGCATTCCCATGCACTGTGGCAACACAAATGGTAATAACGTCATAATTACGAGGCTTGAGCAACGCAGTGGAATCCTGTCATTTGCAAATGCCCTTTGTAGTATTGTTAGTCCCTATAGTAATGTTCAAAGGGTCAGTGACCTGAGAAATATTGTAATCGATTTATAAACGCTTATGGAATGTATGGAATTTTTTGTGTCAATAAATAAACGTTGCGAAGGGCTTTTGGCCTTTTTATGTGGTTCTGTGGGTTTTAGTTCTTTTGCAACAAATACAGGTTTTAGGATAGTTCGCTTTTAAGCACTTTATTCTGCATTATATTATTATGCAATCTGAAATGAGAAGAAATTTTTTTACCCACAGTCGGGAATCGAATCACACAAGCTCCGCACCATTCCGCGTGGTGGGCACTTTGAGCTACCGTTGAGGCATTAGTCATCGGCGAAATTGTTCTATCCTACCTATCTAACACTATAGGGGCGTATGGGTTTGTCTTAGGTGATGCATTTCGCATTCTATAACCTACCGACAAGTCTAATAATTAGAATTCATATCGAGTGCTATGAAAGGATTTTTGAAAATTGACATTCTGAGGGGTCCAAAAAAGGCGTCAAAGTTTTACTATAAACTCCCATATTTCATTTTTTGCTATTTTTTTAGCGAGTTTGCATAGACTAAATATTTATTAAATAAAAATAATACTTTATTGCATACCAAATTATATAACAAGGTTAGAAGTAACGATACAAAAAATATTTATCACGGTAAGCAACCGGCGGTTTTATCGCATAAAGCAATTTCTTACAGACAACCTGCGACTTACAGACAAACACAAATGACGGTGGTGTGCAATAAGTAGACAATATCTGGATAAAATGGCATTTTACTCATATTAGTAACAAATATTATGTTACATAAAACAGATAGGTACATAAAAAATGTTCTTTTTTATTTCAACCAAAAACAAATCTAACCACTTATCACATCCTACTGCGTATTTATCACCACTGATAATATGACTAGTGAAAATATGTAAATTAGGGAAACGTCGTTTACTGTTTACGATATTACACTTTCGTCCCACGGTTTATTGTCACGTCATAGATACAATATGAAAGTTAATATGGCTATTATTCCTGTAGAAAGGTTTAAGAACGTTTTTTTTATGATATTGAGTGACAGGACGAGCAAATCAGGTGCCTGATGGTAAGCATCATGATTGCCCATATCAGACACAGTGCCACCCAGTGTTTTAAAATTAAAAATTCTGCGCGGCACTGCACTGCCCCTGAGACATTAGTAGTTGAAACTCGTCATGCCCGTTAATTTCGCGGGTAACATTACCCTTCAGACCGGAACACAGTAATGTTTGCACATTACTGCTTGGCGGATGAATAACTGGCAAAGGTGTGGTACTTCCCCAGGTATGTCAGGAAGCGGCATTCGCTCTGGACGACTCGCTGATCATGTCTGGAAGTCCAATAATCTCAAGCTGGGGACCAAGATTAGTGTCAATAAGGCTTTAATCGTCCCTGTCCTTTTGTACGGTGCAGAGATTATACGGTGCCTCTGCAAACAGATATGAAAAAGCTTGACACCACTACCTAAGATGTCTAAGATCTATCTTAAGATCGAATATGGTACCAAGTTCGGGTCACAGATTAAGTAGTGCATTGTTACGGCCGGACCATCTTCGATTGTCTTTATTGAAAGAGGTAGTAATTATAGTTGAAATTTTTTGGGACGGCATTAGCTCTTATCGATACTATTAGGTCACTTTGTCGTAAGTAATTTTTTTTATATTACTATCAACCATTAACTATTGTTTATTATCTATTTGTATGTGTATTTGTATACTACATACATTCACACCTTTTTCCCGAAGGGGTAGGCAGAGGTGTACCCAGGACTCAGTCCCATAGTAGCTACACCCACAATTCGCCAGTATGTTATTGGTCACATGTAATAGGGCGACCCTATTGCCATCTACCGGGCACAGTTCCAGACTCCAGGCAGAATACTAAATATAATATTATGAGTCAAAGCATAAAACCGCATTGATTCTAAGAAAACACCAAGGAAAAAACATAATATTGTAACTTCTTAAGTTTATTTATTTCGTAAATTATAGGACGATTAAATCATTTTGATACTTGGGTTTTCCCACATGACGAAAAATAATAAAAATATTTCGAATGAATGGATGTTCTGGAAAACTGATGAATAAATGAAACGAAGTTACTGATATAAAAAGGATCAAGCAAAATTGAATTGAGAGTAACTTATTTAGTTGGAGTGTTCATTAAAGCTACAATAGGTACATGTTATTTAAATCCCGTGATATATTTTTTATCTCGCATCATTATTACCACCTCGTTAGCAAAAAAAGAGACAAAGGGTTTTTTGTGGAGCTTAAAGGATTTGCAAAGTACGGTCTCATCAAAGACTCCCGTTTCACAAACGCGAACGATCATTTTCAACCTTATTTCATTCCGAATACGTTCAAAATTTTAATGGCAAATCCGAATCAAGATATCCGCAAACAATTGAATGAATCGTGATTGAGTTCATTAAAGCACAAAGCTAATTTCTGCTTAATCATTTTACAAATTAAATCCTTATGCTAACGTGACAAGGATTAAAATGTGTTTGATTACGGAATGAATATGGAATGTCAAAGTTTGACAGTTTTGACAAAGTATACAAAATTATACGCCTCTTGGATAACGCGGTAGTGGCGCGGCGTAGTGGCAAATTCAGGCAAAACACGGGCGTTTGAGTGTGATCAGTACGGTTTACGTTATTTAATCAGCAGTTAAAAACGTTAAAAAGTGCTTAAAAAAAATGGGTGGTACGAGGTACTGTTGTGTTGTACCAAAACCAGCACAAAAAAATATCGAATCCAACATGCAGGATGTTAGTCGTGTTTAATTATAAATCTCGCATGAACATTTTTATAGTGTCACGTGCAAGTTATTTTTTATTTCATTGATTTATTATCTATACTATATTGTAGATAAAAACGATGAAATAATAAATAATTAAATGAAGAAACAGAACATATACTTATTTCTTCGATATATATATCTTTGATAAAGAAATATATATTTAATTTCCATTACTATTTTGGATGTGTGGTTGAAAAGTTGCTGAAAATATATTTGTTAAGGTTATTATTCAACTATTAATTATTATAATTAATACATACCTCCACTTTCACGTCGTATGGTCCATTACTTACTCTCGTCTGTGGTATAACTTTTCCGCGGATAATTCGTTCTCCACCATCATGAATTCCGACGACCTCCTGAACATGATGGCTTTGGAATAGTTTATGCCCTATAATTTTTAATTAATTGAACATCCTGTTTTTAGTAGTGCGATTATCTTATCATAAATGAATAAATACGTAGTAAAAATTTCATACTATCAATCTGAAAGAATGTACATGGTTCATGTATTTACTTACCTTTCGACAGATTTGATTGATTTTAAAATATCTTTATTTTCATTATTCAATATTCAAAATTCAATATTTTAAAATCAATCAATCACCTTTCGACAGAGATTTTCCGCGAAAAAAGTCTGCATAAATTTCTTTAAATCCACACTAAATAATAGTTTGGCTCATAGTATTAATTGAACACGTTTTACTGGGTTAAAATAAACAATTCTCTAAAACGTGAAGTGACCTTTATGCAAATCATATGTTCCCTCGTATTGAAAAAACGACCTCGAATTGCCGCCGCTTACCGACCGATGGCGCTGCCGTAGCTCCGCCACGATATCCAAGAGGCCTATATCAGCAGGATAACCGTAAGATTATGATTTAAGTTAGTAAGGATGAAACGGACG
The DNA here is from genome assembly GCA_947063395.1 of Hemistola chrysoprasaria. Lineage (NCBI taxonomy): Eukaryota > Metazoa > Arthropoda > Insecta > Lepidoptera > Geometridae > Hemistola > Hemistola chrysoprasaria. Next base: position 10,712,558 of record OX346727.1, on the reverse strand, counting down.
TAGTTAAGCAGAAAGGACTCAACCCACACATTGGCCAAAATTGAGTTAAGTGTGCCATCGTACTCCTGATGGTCGAATCTATCATGTAGTGAAAACCCTATTTTTAAAATGTACGCGGGAACTAGTTTTTTTCGATACCCTGACTCAACCCACAGTATGAAGAGCAAACAAAATATATTTGCTGAATGGATTCAGTCCGCTTGAATTGTTTCTAAGTAATGTATTTTCTATGAATATGCTCTTTCAGTCGATAAACCAGAATAAACTCAAACAGTATGGATCCTTTCTAAGAATTAGTTTTGATTGGAAATATCATTTTACCGAGTAACTGAAACGACTCAAACAGGTTGGGTCGTTTCTGTATTAAACGTTTTAGTGGAACATAATATTTCTTTTTGTTTATCAGAAACGACCCAAACAGTTTGAGTCGCTTCTGTGTTATAGGTTTACTAAAACAAAATATTTGTTTTGTCTATCAGGAACGACTCAAACAGATTGAGTCGTTTCTGTGTTATAGGTTTACAAAACAAAATATTTGTTTTGTTTATCAGGAACGACTCAAAACACTTGAGATATTTCAGAAAAACGGCTTCAGATGAATAGCACATATAATTATCAAATAACCTAAATTGACTCAGGTAGGCTGAGTCGTTTGTAATGAATAGTTGTAATTACTAATACAAATACTTTTAAGTGGCTGAAACGACCTAAACATTTGAGTTATTTATGTTTAATAAGGTTTTAGTAATATTTAATCAATTTTAGTTGGAAAGACTTAAACTACCTATCTCCTTTCTGTGAATCAGGCTAAGTATTATAAATAGTTTGAAAATAATTTATCTGAAATAAAGTTCGTTTTGTTAAAACGCATGGATGTAATATGTCCTCTTATTACTTTTCAGACGTTTTTTATAGTGGCAACATTTTGTTGGTAAATTATTACTCTCTAAAACTGGTAACTCTGCCATTTTCTCGAACACGGACTGGTGAAATGCGTGTTTTGTTTTTATTTAGTGCATGTGAAACAAAACAAGTGAATTTAAGATGCGACGAATTGATCGAATTTTGTTTAATGCCTTGGGACATGGAGTTAACGACAAGGCTGAGTTTTCAGATGGTAAGTAATGTTTTACCAGGTTATATCTATCTAACCTCAAAATCTATTTTGCTTTTTCGTATATGGATACCTAAGCAAGTGGCATTAATATATACTGTAAAGATTCCTTAGAACTATTTCATCGTAATCATAATATAATTAAGACTGGTTCTAACGATCTGGTGTTATTACAATGAACAGAGAGCGACTTGGAAGAGATTTCTGCGGGGAATACCGGCGTGCAGGCGCCTGCAAAGAATGACGTAGTTTCATCAGGTGAATACAATATCTATTTTTATTTTTTATTATTATACATTGCTGATATTTTTAGGGCCCCTTTATCCAAAGGGGGGGGCTATTATTGTTCACATTGTTTTTCATAGACTCTTATGAAATACAAACTTAATTTTACTCGACTTTCCTGATTTTATTTATGTATGGGTAAATAAAATGTTTACATAAAATGTTTAAAGTAAGATGTTGATATGGATAATTTTTTCCAGCTGTAAACTGACATGACGATCAATTGACATACTGAGAGATATAGGTACCTAACAACCTGAGTACCTACGTCAATAATAACACAATCTACCTGCGTAAGAATTATTAGTAGCATGTTACTATATTGTTTGTTGCACATTTAAATGAGCTTAATGCACCTCTTTGGTTTGCGAATTTGGTTTTAATACTGGTTATTTTCTGATTTAAAAAAAGCATGGTCCAGCAGTAAGGGCACAGGGTTGTTGATTTTTGTTTGTGATATTTTGCTGTAAAAAATGCTTTTGTCACGTGTTTTTGTTGTGTTATATTTTATTCATTATGTTTAAATATTTGCACCTACTAACCTTTGTTACGTACGACTAACCTTCCACCTTATTATTTATTTATTAGTTATGATTAACTGATACTCTCAAAACATTATTTACTAATTGTATACTTCTACTATAAAAACTCACAATTATTGTTGTAGATGAAAATATACTTGAGGCTTCTTCAAGATTTGAAGGAGATGCGTCCAAGGACATCAGCTGCGAAGGTACTTAGAAGAAATTGGCTAAGAAACGAATTATTTAACCTAATTTAATGGTAGAACTGAATGATAAGTGTTATTTTCTATATTTTAGATGTCGGATTACAAAATTCTTGTAATCCTTTGTGTTCTCCAGCGACTCCGGCTGTAATGACACTTCAGGAAATTATGGGTTCGGGTAGGACACTTTCTTTAGTACTTAGGTACATCTTTTTCTACATATAATATAATATTATAGCATAATGTTGTAATTTGGGTAATTTATGTACGATATGAACTTACTTTTCTTTGCCTCACTACCTTCTTTCGTTAATTAACCAGATGTAGAGTCTCCAGCAATTCCTGTGTACTCTTCACTGACTCCGCTTGTACATACACGAAAAGCCATAGCGGAAACAAGTAAGTCAGAAAACCCTGAATCCTATTTTATATTCTTCTTTACGCAAACTTGTAATAAAATAAGCAGGCTAAAGAATTATTGACTGCTATGACTCTGATGCGCTATTTTTCTTGTTCTAACCAGGTGTTGAATCACCGGCTGCTCCTGCATTTTCTCCACTAACTCCTCTTGCTTCACGGAAAGAAGCTGAAAATAATTCTTCACCAATACCACCAATGTCACCAAGTACATTAGAACTCTTTGAAACCCTAAGCCGAGATTTTTCTATAGTTGAACACGAGTGTATTGATTTTTCGAAAACGCGCCATAGTAATGATGCTAGTTATAGTGACCTTAAACAAGATGGAGACTATGACGACGATACAGATTCTGATTATGTACCCAACAGTGGAGATGAAACTGATGTTTCGTATTCATCTGTAAAGCAAAAAAAAAGGAAGAACTTTCAAGTTCCTGAGAGCGACAGTTCGGAGGATGAAACCATACAAGAGGGTTTGATTCAAACTCATGTTGCTATAGTGCACGATAATCAAACTAGAACTGACAGGGCCACAGAAATGCGACACAATGAAAGCCCGCTCATTGTTACAAATGCCATTTACAACGACCCAACGGTTAGTGAACTGATTTCAATATGTCAAGGCTCTGATATAGATACTGAAGCTGTTCATCCCGAAGCTGAAGCTGTTCGTCCCGTTACTGAAAACAATGACGCACTGCAAACTATGGGCCGCTCCAAACCTGGACGCAAAAGAAAATACCCAGAATATTGTCTTTCTGAGAAGAAAAATAGGAAATACTTGAATTTACCATATCATGTCAAAGACAAAATAGTAAGATCGAAGGTATTCTATGATTATTCGTGCACCTGCAAGCAACGCTGTTTCTTACATGTTTCGACAGAAACACGAAAACAAGAGTTTAATAAGTTTATAACATTAGGGTCATACGAAGCTCAGCTGTTATACATTTTAAATAATGTTTAAGAATCTGAAAAGGCTCGATCATATACCTCAACCAAAACCAAAACCGGTAAGAAGAAACCTAGGCAATACACAAGAAAGTATTATATTTGCGAGAATGTCGTTTGTAAGCAAATGTTTTTGAAAAATTTTCAAATATCATCGAAAAGAATTGACATGTGTTTGGCCAAAAAGCGAGTAAAGGAAACTTATAAAGACAAGAGGGGTCAAAAACAAGGTGGTTGGAATAAGACCTCTGAGGAAGATATCGATTTTGTGAAAAATGTCATTAATTCCCTTCCAAAATATGAGTCTCATTACAGAAGAGAACAAAACAATGGCACGCAATATTTAAAACTAGGTATGACTGTCCAAAAAATTTACGACATCTATCTTACAGAATTCTAAAAAGTGTATGGCAACGAGAAGAAATGCATCTCTTTTGCTACTAGGTATAAAGACAAAATAGCTGTTAGGTACAGCTATTTTGTTTATTTGCTTATTTGCTTTAGATTATCTAAAACAAATAAAAAGACATTCTTAGGAAATAGTGTACGTTTCTATAATAAAATCCCAAAAGAGATAACTGGGCTCTCAGAGGGTAAATTCAAAACCTATATAAAATCTGCTTTACTAAGGAAGGCTTATTATAAAGTCAACCAGTACATAGAGGACAAAGATGCCTGGAAACTTCTTCATAGCCGCCTCGCGGCACCTTCAAAGAAAACGAATGTAACCAAACCATATATTGTGAAACTATCTGTTGAAAAAATTGAGCCCTACAAGTTTCTTGTGCGTTCTTTTTGTAAAGATATCTTTCCGAACGCACGGTAGACTCGTTACTGTTTATTTTCATTGACGTACAAAAGTGTCAGATTGTTACCTATTTGAATAAATCTGTTTGAGTTTGAGTTTGATATGCGCACTCAATATTGCACTGTTTTTTCTATTTTTTTTTATTTTAATAATGGTGTTATTACGTAAGTTTGCTAGTATTATGTTCAAGGTCAATAAATATATAACTTTTTAATAATTTTCTTATTTTGTTTTTTTTTAATAACTAATTTTCTAGTCGAAGAGTAGTTTTGAGTTTATTCTGAGAAAATAGAAAAATATACCCGTCTTTTCAAACTTAAGTTTAATTGTAAGGACTCAACCCACTTTTCACTTAATATCTCGAAATCTGTTGTAAAATATACCACTATTTGATGGACAGATAATATATAAACTATTCTTTTAATTATTATGGGACAAAAACTTTTAAAAATGTAACTTTGTGTTATAGAAATTAACGCTGAAACTTCAAACGCCCATAAGTCAAAACTGACTTTGTGTGGATTGAGTCCTTTCTGCTTAACTACGTCCAAACTATCTGTGGCAAATGTGTACTTTCAACAAAGAGGTTAGGTATCTATCTAACGGCAAACAATTGCTGCCAAAGTCAAAGTCGCTTCAGTTTTTTCTTACTGTTCATAGCAATCTACTGTGACTGTGACATGCACACAGTTTAATATTAAAATTGACACTAATTCGTGGATGTTGTGCTTCTGATTATCATAATCTGTGGACTGGTCTTTATTGTTCGACATTAATTCCTTTCTACGAAAAAAAACCACATTATTATAACGACAAAAAAAAAAGATAAACTAAATTGATAACCCTTGACAAACCTAATATAATTGATAAAACAAATGATAATATTGTTTTGTATAAGAAACTAATACACTTGTTCAGCTTTTGTCCATTTTGTACGCATGCGTTTAGCTGAACGGAGGTGAATGCATCTCATACAAATCGTGGTTTTCTATGGACAAAAGCTGTACAGAGCTGAATAAGTGTGGTAAGTGGTAAGTCTCTTAGTGTATCAAAAATGCTTTTTTTAACTTTTAGATCAACCTTATTAGGCACTTGTCCCACCGCCGGTGACGAAGCGACTAACTATCAGCTATTTTCTCGCTTAAGGAACGTAAAAATAGAATATAAATTTCGTGTAAACAAAAGAGATGCATATACAAGTAGTTAATAATAACTAGTTAATACAAATAGTTAATAACAGCTGATTGCTGTTGAGTCCTCCAATAGTTTGTCGCTGAGCGACAAGATCTATCAAAGAGAATACTCGTTCAGCGATGCTTGGCGCCGAAGGCCCAAGCTGCGGTAATTTCTTAGAGCGGTCGCTTTTTTTTTTAATTATCTATCCTCTTGGCCTCAGATGGGCTTTATCAGCTTTACCGTGCAGTGGTGAGCGCAGGAGGCGCTCGACTCAAAGGTGAAAAGCTCAAGGGCACCTAGACGGTACGAACCTCGGCTTGGGTTGTCGCCAGAAATACGTGGGGTCAGACTTGCCCTGGCACCCCGGAAGGGGAGTGTCCTAGGGCTCTGTCAATGGTTTGATCTGTTTTTAAGGATCTGAGAGTTCTTCGACCTCGCTGGCGAGGTCGGTGTTGTGATTGTGTGAGTTGGTAGATCTGGCGCTTCTCGCTCATCGTTGGCGGTGGGAAAAGTGCCTTAAGGTCATGATCCAATAAAAAAATACATGACGTTAAATCTATTTTTACTAAGCCAGAAACTCAATAACTCAAATTAGGAGTTTTTTATTTCTAAATCGCTTTATATCGTCCTTCACACGTGCCACTTGGGTGGTCCGAATTGAAGCGGTTTTATTTTGGTACAATATTTTGCTTCTAAATCGAGGTCAATATACATGTCTCAATATCTATTTTATGGGATAAGAAATAGAATACTAGACGTTTTTATTGAGTTAGTGAATCATGACTTAGGTATAATACTCTACATTTTATTTGATATTTTTTTTCTGAGTTTGGTTATACGAATTGATTTTTTTAAAGAGAGAAACTAATTTTAAGGCGACGGTTTGGAATGTTAAAACGTAACCTAATAATATTATAATTACCAAAAAACCTCATCAAAATTGGTCCACTTATTTGGAAATTACGATGCCACAGGTAGACACGCAGATACAGACATCAAATTTATAACACCCCTTCCGTTTTGGTCTGGGGTTGAAAACAGGGAAAATTAGCGATGAGTAAGATTAAAAATATAAAACGTCTAAATTAATTTAGGTAGGTAATAATATTTTGTTATATTTTAAGTAGGTAAAATGAATGAATGAATGAATGATAACGCTTTATTGGTACCACAATAATACAGAAAAAGACGAAAAGAAAACTTAAAACTAGTAATAGTAAGAACTGGCGGCCTTATCGCTCAGAGCGATCTCTTCCATGCAGGGAATGGAAATACAGATGCTGAAGGGACGGTGGTATCAAAAACAAATACTTAAATGATAAATAAAATACATAAAAATATTATATAATACATACTTATAATACCATACTATAACCAATACATTATATACTAAGATTATGGATACATACATAACAATATAATATATACTATACAATATTACAAAGGTACACAATTTTATATAGACGTTACTTATAAAAGCGTAAAGTTATTTTGTTAATTTAAAACACAATAATGTTAGTTAATTAACAATGTTTTCCCTATAAGTTAACATAATTAAAAGCTAAACAGTAAACAGTAGGTTATATCACAAACAAAGAGATTTCGTTTACACTTTCCAAATTACGTGATGCGTGCACACTCACTTTCAACGTACAAACAAACATTTGTCAATGTTTAGATGTTACGCCAATTTGGATAATTATGTGGATTTTAGTAATTTCAAACTCCTAGAAGTTGTTTTTGACACTAAAAAATCGGAACTAAAAACTAAATATTCTTGTTCTAGGAGTTTGCAATGGAGTTCCGAAAAGTAACGCCAAATTCAATCAATTATTTAGTAATTTCGTAAACCTCACATCAGAAGTGGGATATCCACAAATCCAACCACGGAGTCGTGCAATAGTCACGTGATGGTTTTTTTAGCAACCTTTAAACCCTCCCCCGCTTGGTGAGATTGTGATGATTGTGGTATTTAATTGTGATTTGTGATAACAAAGAAAGAACGAGTAAAATTCAAAGTTATCTGTGGCACAGTAATTGTAATGGACGTGCAGTTACCATCAGATAAATGGCTCGCCACCCAGTCAATTTCAATTGAATAAAAAGTAAAAAATGCAGTGTTCTAATCAATATGGGTTCCAGTTAAAACCGTCCTGAGTCCTGAGACAAGTGTTTTTTTGCGATTTATTGATAATTATATCGATATACATTTGTATTGGTAGGCCTCTTTTGCAGAGGGCCGCCTGGGGAAGTATCGTACCTTTGCCAGTTATTCATCCGCCAAGCAGTAATGTGCAAACATTACTGTGTAAAACTACTGTCCGGTTTGAAGGGCAATGTTACCAGCAAAATTACTGGGCATGACGAGTTTCAACAAGTAATAACTCAGGGTGACAGACGCAGTTCATGCCGCGCAGAATTTTGAATTTTAAAACACTGGGTGGAACTGTATCTGATAATTGTGGGCAATCATGATGTTTACCATCAGGCACCTGATTTCTTCTTGTCAATCACTATCATAAAAAAAATATGACAATAGGCTCGCCCACTAATTACGTACATGGGACCGGTAACATACTGCCGATCTTAAAAAATAATTTGAACTTTTTCACCAAAACACCTAAATTTACCTACTTATAGAGCCTAGATCGAATCATGGACTCAACATCGTGTCTACACTTAGTCGGTATAAATCAGGTATTGGGCCCAATTGTGCATATATGCCAATGTAGTCACCGCATTATAACATAATATTATATATATAAACAACCTTCAACTAATTTATTGACAAACATTCGTCCAATGTTTGCCCAAGTCAACCGAAAGGAGAAAACTATAGAAATTGAACGTGTGAAAGAGATTTTCATATTTAGCTTTGTTTAACATCTCGTGAGAATGACGAGGGTTCACTGTTCTCCAGTGACTTGATGTGTGAATCAGTTGACATAATATTACTACTGATAAGGCACGGCTGATAACATTTTGACACAGTCATAAAATGCAGGCGGCAGCAGCATTAAGAAATAAGATCCCACTTCTCACTTGTGTTAGAAATGCGAAAGTTTGTGGGTTTGTTACCCACAAACTACACATTTAAAGCGTGAATATATATATTTACGCTAAAACTACGTAACAAGTCATAATCAATAGGGTTTGTGGTAGGTATATATAGAATAATAGAAATAGTTGTAAATTTCAAAATTCAAACTGCAAACAGGTAACCTAATTTAGTCGTATTTCCTAACTACTAACTACAAAACTTTAACAATACCACTAACCCCAGTTTTCATCGTCAAACTTTAACAATCTCCAATTCACCTCAGCACGGTTGTATATTTAATAACAGCTGGTAGCAATAATCAATCACAGTTCATAAATAATTTTGGAGATTGTGAAATGGTGGGCTGAAACCTGTTCTAGGAAATGTTCTGCGACCTTTGCCTTTGTCAACTAAATTAAACATTTCTCATTTTTACGCAGTGTTTTTTTTTTATGATAGTGAGTAACAAGACGAGCAAATCAGGTGCCTGATGGTAAGCATCATGATTGCCCATATCAGACACAGTGCCACCCAGTGTTTTAAAATTCAAAATTCTGCGTGACACTGCACTGCGCCTGTCACCCTGAGATATGAGTTGTTGAATCTCACATTACTGCTTGACGGATGAATAACTGACAAAGGTGTGGTACTTCCCCAGGCGGCCCCCTGCTAAAGAGGCCTACCACTGCAAAATGCTTGCCTTAGCTTGATGCTTGACTTAGCGAAGATGATAAAAGGGAATTATTACTTACTAGCTGTGCCCCGCGGTTTCCCATGCGTTGTCATCGTTCCCGTGGCAATATAGGGAAAAAAGTGCCCCATGTTTTATTCCAGGGTCTAACCTACCTAAATACAAAATTTCAGCCCAATCGGTTCAGTAGTTTTGGCGTGAAAGAGTAACCAACATCCATCCATCCATCCTCACAAACTTTCGCATTGATAATATTAGTTAGGATTTCTAGGCATCAAGGGTCACCCAATAAGATACACCATTAAATTGACAATCTCAGTATCAATGAGTCATCTCCCAAGTAAGGGTCTTAGAGTCTAAGGTAAACAATAGTTAACCATAAAAGTAGGATACAGTTATGGCAGGCCCTTTGACCGCAGCTCGGATATATTCTCTAAAGGGCCTTAGAATGGACGACAACTATGGTAGATCACGATTCCTCAATAATGCAATGCCTTTTTGGTTGTGTATTAAATAATACATACGGGGAGATGCGATTTGTGGGTCTCTTTACTATTTCTCTACTCATACTGTGTTAGGTTTGGCGCCTGCCTGTAAACATAAACATACATTCACGCCTTTTCCCGATGGGGTAGGCAGAGGTGTACCCAGGACTCAGTCCCGTAGTAGATACACCCACATTTCGCCAGTATGTTATTGGTCCCATGTAATAGGTGGCAAGCCTATTACGGGCACAGTTCCAGACTCCATGCAGTTATTGAGATAATTCCTAATGGAGAATTTCAATATTTAATACTTTGCCTGACCTGGGGATCGAACCCGGGACCTCTTGATTGGCAGTCGAGCATGCGCCCACTATGCCACCGAGGCAGTCTTTCGGTATATATAGATGGTTTAGACCCTGGAATAATATTTCTATCCCAATATTCCCACGGGAATGATGTCTAAGCGTGTGAAGCATCCATCCTCACGCACTTTCGCATTTAAAATATAAATATAGGATATAAATTGAATATGCAAACTTTGGGCCAAAGACCCATGGAACATGGAGCGTATGATGGGAGTTAGATTGTCAGACATAAACACAAACTAAGTACTTACGCTTCAAAACCAAGTTTGCAGACATTGGCACACCGCGGACACTCAATTCCCATACAAAAGTCACGTAACGGCATTTAACTTTTTTATACCTGACTGTACTTATTGTATTTATGACATTGAATTCGTTTACAAATTTTATTGCCGGTCCATTAGAACGTAGTATATTTTTGTTTACGGCCGAATGGCCCGCGGTCTTCTAAATTTGGTCCTTTCAGACGTAGTACCCACGTTTCAGGATGTGAAACCGCTGAGCGCAGTCAGTACCTGACTGTCTATTAAAACTCAGAGAAAGGCAATTTGAAATAATAATTAAGAAAATTCTTACCCAAAAAGCTTATTATTGTATAAATGATTTTTTATCTGACAAAGCCGCATGGCAAGCTATCGACCTAAACAATTTGATGTAAAATGTCGATGTTGTACAATTTAATATTTAATGATGTAATGACATGTATGTGACGTTTATAAGTGCACTGTTGTGCCTAAATAAATAAAGAATTGAACTAAGAACTGAGTTATAAAATGTCCGTAAACAGTTTTATAATTTTTTTTTTATTCAAATAACACATGTTATATAATAGTTATAAAATAAAAGTTAAATTAATTTAGGTGAACCTAACTTTATGAACCCTCGTACCAGTAAGTGACACATTTCTCATTCAGAAAACTAATTTAATCACGCCGTTTTGTTTGCAACCAATTTAAAATTTGAAACTGTCGGTTTAACGTTTTTTAGTCACCAGTCGACTCAAAGTTTTGAATAAAGTTAATTTAAAATGCTGAATGGCTCCGAATCAGATTTTCAAGTTTTATAAATAAAACACAAGAGTTTTCTATAAAACTTACTTTATATGTTATAACTACTTCGGTGGCGTAGTGGACGTAAGCTCGACTGCCGATCATGGGTCCCCGGGCTCGATCCCCAGGTCAGGCAAAGTTTTATTGGATTTTTCAACATTTCTTTGAAATTATCTCTACGACCTGGAGCCTGGAACTGTGCCTGATAAGTGGCAATAGACTCGCCCCCTATTACACAGGACCAATACCATACAGGCGAAATGTGAGTGTACCTACTATGAGTCTGAGTCCTGGGTACACCTCTGCCTTCGGAAAAAAGGCGTGATTGTATGTGTTATTATTACTTGATAAGCTTTATTATTCAGACTTCCGAAATCCATTTTACTGGTTTAGACTCATTCAAGGCTAAAGCTGTTTGCCCACTATACCGGTAAGTTATAGAACTATTTGTGAGCAGCAAAAATGTATTCTTTGCACAGAAATGTATGTCATCTTGCTCAGTAGACCGCTTCGGATATTATTTTACGCACTATCACCGATCTTAATCCGTGATCACGGACTTTTATCCGCCAAGCAGTAATGTGCAAACATTACTGTGTTCCGGTCTGTAGGGCAATGTTACCAGCGAAATTACTGGGCATGACAAGATTCAACAACTCATATCTCAGGGTGACAGGCGCAGTGCAGTGTCGCGCAGAATTTAGAATTTAAAAACACTGGTTGGCACTGTGTCTGATAAGGGCAATCATGATGGTTACCATCAAGCACTTGCTTTGCTCGTCTTGTACATCTACTATCATAAAAAAAACAGCTCGAACTCGGTCCGAAATATTTTAGTATAACTATTAATACAATATTATCGAACTTGCCGTAAAATACCAGTTTCAAAACACCCAATTCGCAAAATGACTATTTTATAAATCGCCATTTATCATTTTCTTACGTTTATAAAAACACATTTCACCATTTATATAATGTAAATATATCATCATCATCAGCCGGAAGACGTCCACTGCTGAACATAGGCCTCTCCCATAAAACGCCATAAACTATTCATATGGGGGATTTTTCCGTAATCAGCACGCAACGGAGAGCGCTGCTGCCCACTCTCCGAATATGTCCCTCTGCCGGATTTCACGGCTCCCAAGGGATGAGAATAGGGTGGCCCTATTATATAGCCGGGAACCACACATATATTATGTTCAGCATTGGATGTCTTCGGGCTGATGATGATGATCATCATTTTTTTAGTTTTATTAAAACACTCCATCATTTTAAATCATGTAAACAATGCAATGTATTTTCAAGAAACAATGGACTTTGGGTAGCATAATATAAATAGGTACATTTAAACTAAGTACAATTAGTTTATCTAATTAAAAAGTGAAAAGGGGTGAGTGAACTTTTAATTAATATGGGCTAACAATGTCAGTGATAAAACTGAATGCGTTGATAATAATTTAGAAAGATATGAGACGAACAGTAACTAACTACCTAACAACTTGGGAAGATTACGTAATGATAAACATTGTGTGGATAAACATTACTCTTATTGGGGCCTCTTTCACCATCCTAGAGTAAAGTGATTAACTATTCGCTACTCGGCAAGTAGAAGTCCCGAGTAACTTTTGACAGTTTACCAAAAAAAGGCCAGTTTATGTGCCGATTAGTATTATGCGCTTTCTAATGCTGTTTTTCTGTGTGTGTGTGTGTGTGTGCTTGTTACTCTTTCACGCCAAAGCTGCTGATCCGATTGGCCTGAAATTCGGTATGTAGATAGTTTAGACCCTGGAAAATAACATAGAGGGTACTTATTATTTATTATTTAAAGACAGAAGTGGCGTAAAGACTTCATAATAAGTTATTAGAGCCTCTTGCACCATCCTCGAGTAAAGTTCCGAGTAAGCTACTCGTCTATTACCTAAAGTGGCGAGTAAGGCGCAGTGCTAATTTCATAATGTCCGAGTTATGCTAATCAGCACATAAACTGGCCTTTGTGAAACTGTCAAAGTTACTTGGGACTTCTACTTGCCGAGTAACACTAATCGGCGAGTAGTTAATCAACACTTTATCGAGGATGGTGAAAGAGGCCCTTAGTGATAATACTTCGACAAAAACATGTTCAATCCAAATAGTTCTAAAACAAGCAAGCCGCGACGAACAGTGGAAATTCTTCAGCCTTCAATACGGTTTAGTTGACAGTATGCTAAATAGGCTGAACTATTGTTAAGCGTAACAAGTAACGAGGTGAACGACCTCTTCGAACTTTAGCTAACGTCAGTTTAAGTCAATGTCAGGGAATGAATTGAAAAGATGGCATGAACTTGTAAATTGTCTGCATAGGTTCTTTCTTTAGCTGAGAAATATTTTTTTATTGTTGGTTACTTTGTCATTGTTAATGCTTTTCTTTATCGTATTCTTACCAGCGAGACTGTGTGGCATAGTCATTGATTTAAAGAAAAGAGATAGGGTACGTTATCCCAGCGCTTGCTAAACAACTGGCACGTGCAATTTGCTCAATGTGCAGTTTGCACAGTGTAGTACAATGAACAACAAAGATAGAAAGATGTGCCTAAGACTGAAGTGCGACCGAGACAACAATATTAGTCGCTAGTACGACCCCAATTTCTGACGTACGTAGACCTAATAATGGGACCTAATTTGAGCCTTCCATTTTCACATGGGGAGATCTCCCCTTTTCTTTACTATTATTCTATATTACCACGTGAACTACGATGATTTTTATTCATAAACAACAACAAAAAATCTATGCTATATAAATATCGAATCTGCTCACGAAATTTCACGAGAATCGTTTGAGAAATGCAACCTGTAGAAGACAGCCGAACAGCCGGACATGCGAAAGCATTTTTGGCAATATTAAACCGGAGCTCGTGATTTGCGCTCGCTGGGTCAAATTGACTGTAAAGACATTCCGAAACATAAATTCCAACTAAATCATGTAAAAAAAATAGTTACTGAAAATTCAGGCTTCTACTTTTATCCGCAACGAAGTTATCGAAAAATGGTGGTCGAAAATAGCCTGAACTGCTTCGAGAAAAGATGGTACGGCCGTGCTGCTTTTTTGCTCAACTTTGCGGGACCACTGCCGTGCCCCCAGATAGAGTTAAGTATATTATACAAATACAAAAAAACTAATTGCCAAAAATTTGTTGATAGTATTGGGTTCGTCTCGGAGAGTCACAATCCCAGAGAGCCGTGGCTCTCAACTCTCCACCGATACGTGTATCGGAGACGATTGCGATTAATTTAATTAATTTAGAGAATTCGACTAATCGCTCGAACATTTAATTTATATACAATTTTATGATAGTAGTTATCATAACGCAAAAAAATATAATCGAAGTAAAATTTGCAAAAATAGAAACAATTAAGTACTAACTATTTAATAGTCCTAGATGGCGCTAAAACAAAATTATCTTCAAACATCATGCTATCAAAGTACCTAAACCTAATCTTTCTCATGAACGTTATGTAGAGCAAGCAGATCCATCTGTTATCTCTGTGCCCACATTCTTATACTCTGTCTACGGTCATAATGGATGTACCCAAATATGGAACTAACATTCCGCCTTAATGCGCAGCTGTCTAAAACGCTCTAGCTCATTGTGGTGGTGCCCTCGTCCACATTCTAAAGGTCCTAGTTAGTCTGTAGTTAGTGCCACTTACTTATCTATTCATGTGGGCAAAATTGGAACTACTACCTGTCAACCGCTATTTTCACAATTCCTCTGTCATAACTCTCCACTAGCGACATTGTTAACAGAACAGATAAGATGGTGGGACTGTAAGTAACGTGATTGATAAGTAGGTACATAGTTTATAATCACTATGGCAACAAAGTTCTTGAATTTTTCATGCAATTAGTAACTCTAATAATAAAGTTTTAAGGTTGAGATAAGAATGAATATGTTATCTAATAATTAGTAATTAATATTGAGATAGTTAAATCAATATTAAATGTTATTTGAAACTCTGCTATTAATTCATAATATATCTGTCAATTCGAGACTTAAAATAACACTGTATCATTTAATTTAACATCACATCGATTTACAAAAAAAAAAAATATCATTTTGCTAAATTAAGTAATATTAAGTACTTTAACGTCATTTAGAATTTAAAGTTTCGAAATAAAAAAGCTTTATAACCAAAACACAGCATATCAATTTATTATATTTTATTAGATAATAAAGCAAAATATCGTATGAAATAGTAATATTAATGGTTATTTAAATACCTAATAGTTTTTAGGGGTAATTTATTAAATATTATTTTATTGATATAATATTTTATTCCACTGTCAGATTCCAATCAATATGAATACAAATTATATAAAGTAGGCTTGTCATGATGTTATTGATACGAATACTTAACAAAAAATGCCTTAAAACCAAACGAGTTTTCAATGACTAATAATAATACCTCCGCATTTACATAATACTTAGGTGTAGCTGCGGCTTCGCACCGTTGTCACCCGGTCCCGTTTTCACCCGGTCCGTTCTCCCCCGATTTGGTTTAGGTGTGATCAATTTTATCCAAAGCAATTTTTTATTAGAAGTACCTACTGGCAGGCACAAAATGGTTCGTTGTTAATCAATGTAAAAATAAAATATTGAATGTTAGTTAATATGAATAATATGTAAGTAAGTAGTACTTCTGCTCATATCGCCAGATTACGCATTGTAGACAGTGCTGTGAATGTGGCTTGGACGTCGGGGATTTGAATAATATTTTCTTTTCCTGCCCCAATCATGACCATTCCTGGCTATATAACCAATTAACATCCATGGACATACCACTTCCGACTAACATCAGTATTTTGTTATCAAATAACCTAAAACAAATAATCCTTTCAATATAAGAATTATTAGCTAATTTTATTTTAATGAATGATATTAAAATTTTAATATAATGTATGTATATTTACATAATTATATTAAAGGTTATTATATATGCTTATTCTCCTGATCCTTAATCCTTTCCAAATTTATTCGAACTTAGATTAATATTTTTTCGCGATAACTGTTTCCCCCTTTTTACTACATACTAGTGGCAAAATACACAAGCCGTGTGTTGCTAACATCCAAAAGAAAAAAAATCTTTTATTTTCGTTTGCATAATAGGTACGTAGGTGAGTGTATACCTATATTATTATTTTGGTTAAGAACTTACTCAGCTGACTATATAATTAGGAAAACTCCTTTTAATAAACGCCATTATTAATCTAAACGAAATCGTGGCGACAGTATGTCACTCTCTGGGCTCTAAGAAACGAACCCATTAGGTACAAAAGTATTTAATTTTCATCGTTATATACAAAAGGCTTTTCAGATTTAAATTGTGTGCCGAAAGCTTTGAAAGTGATGGGAACAAATTGAAATTCTGGAATTGAGCTATGACTGACATGCAATGACCGCTTGATTCACAAACTGGAAAATTTGAGGGTCCTTTTACCTACTATGTACAATATGGACTCAAGGATGCAAGTTGTAAGAAAGTAATTCACGAAATTTCTACGGCAAGTATCTGGAACTACTCTAGCGACTAGTGTACTCATTTTGACAACGTCATTTGGACAACGATTACAATTAAAATAGAGCATTTTGGAAAATCTTACAAAAATATTATAAACGTCAAATCTCAGTACAATGTAAAATAAGTTACGTTTGTAACATGTAAACAAAACGCTAGCGAGTTCTAACTCGACCCCAGCGCCATCTAGCGCTGTTTCTTGTGTGTGTATGTTAGTTCTTTTATCACGCTAACACTTTTGAACCGATTGTGCTGAAATTTAGTATGTACATGTCTTGGACCTTGGAATAATACATAGGGTACTCATTATCCCGATATTCCCACGGGAACGAAAACTACGCGGGTGTAATCGTGGGGTACGGCGAGTCGACTATAAAACTATTGGCATATGATATTATTTATTTTTTATCTAATAAGTAATAAACCTGATTGAGTATAAAATATTATAAAACAATAATAATATTATATAAGTATACTAAAATGTACAAAGAAAAAAAATCCGAACATGTAAAAAATACTTCCTGATATCAATGAACTAGTGAGAATCGATGATCATCTAAAAACTAAAAATAACAAACCCGTTTTATACGACATACCATCTCTATGGTACAAGTCAATGTTTTTACTATTATCACAGAATAACAAATGTACAGAAGTCAAGCTAAATAGAACGTGCTCGAGCAACGCATACATAGACATCGCTCACGGACACGATATCTCGGAACGGTTTGGAAGAGTGCGAGCGCGAGTGACATCCGTTTCAAGCACGCGTCTTGTGATGTTTTTTCTTAAAATTGTAATATTTTAGTTTTTATTGGTTTTTATTTCCGTTCTTCCTGTTTTATTCTCAACAATTAATCAAACAACCAGAAGATATGAGTGCCACTACCACGATAGTTTTTACGCATAATATAGAGTTGATAACCCTAGCGCGACCGCTAGGGTTATCAACGTAGGTAAAAAAGTGAGGTACATAAATGAATTTGACTTCTGTACACTTGTTATTTTGTGTTATTATACAGCAACATCCGACTCATAAATACATAATTATAACCATTAATAAAAACTACCCATATATAATAGGATTTGCAAACCGGCCAGGAAATAGAGGTATGACGAATGGTCACAGCTATTAACACAAATAAAATTGATCAATAAAATATTATGAGAAGCCAATAAATGATTCAATGGCTGTTGTGTAAATTATATCACGAAACACAATACTAATCGATTTATTCGGTTATGTTCTATTCGACCCACAACTTTTAGTTCTAAATATCCTATTCTCTATATAGGTAAGTAAAATATGAATGTGACGAAAACCGAAGAAGTATATTACATACTAGTGGCCCGCCCCGGCTTCGCACGGGAGATGTAGAAGTGAACGTTTTAACAGGAGTAAATTCGTGATACATTGTATTTTTATAGGTATAACCCTAATGGTTTACGCAGCGCACGCAAATTAATGACTATTTATGTTACAGTGACCAAACCTTAACAGATGGAAACAAGGCCTATTTTGATCATATATAAGTACTACAAACCCCTAGTACATTATTTCTACCACCATTAATTTTCATACCGCATAAAAATAATGACTTCTTCGATTATTGTGACTAAACCAAAACAGACTGATATAATGTCCGTGGACTATTTTTTGTAGATAGTGATAATTACTACAAACCCCTAGCCCTAGAACATTACTTTATTCTACCATGAATAGTTTTCACCGCATGCATATAATGACTGTTCGATAATTGTGACTAAACCAAAATAGATGAATTTAATGTCCGTTCACTATTTTGTAGATATTGGTAAATACTACAAACCCCTAGTACATTACTTTATTCTACCACAAATAGATTTCCCAGCGCATGAAAGTTAATGACTGCTTCGATTATTGTGACTAAACCAAAATAGATAGATATAATTTCCGTAGACTATTTTTTAGATATTGATAAGTCCTACAAACCCCTAGTACATTACTTTAATCTACCACCTATAGTTTTCACACTGCATGAAAAATAATGACTGCTTCGATTATTGTGACTAAACCAAAATAGATGGATATAATGTCCGTACACTATTTTGTACATATTGGTAAGTACTGCAAACCCCTAGTACATTACTTTATTCTACCACCAATACTTTTCACAGCGCATTATATGCATTATAATGACTGTTTCGATTATTGTGACTAAACCAAAATAGATGGATATAATGTCCGTGGACTATTTTGTAAATATTAGTAAGTACTACAAACCCCTAGTACATTATATTATTCTACCATTAATAGATTTCACAGCGCACGCAAGTTAATGAATATATTTGGTAATTATGTACACCTTAGTTCACAATATTGCAGATTTCTTGCGGATCCCTAATATTTTTCAAAACCTCGTAATATAGCCTATGTCACTCACACTAAATTAAGCTCTCCATAAGTAAAAGATTTTTTAAATGGGTCCAGTAGTTTCGGAACCGTTCGTTGTAAATAAAAAACAAAGTTTCTCACTTTATAATAAGATATTGGTATTGGTAATAGATTGAATAATCTGGAGACATATACGGATTACGGAAACAGTGAAAACAGTAAGAAGAGCAATCATAATTCGATGTTGTTGCAACTCAGTTTAATAGAGCTATGATAAAGAGAAGCGAAATCATAAGCGACTGCCTCTATGGCGTAGAGGGCGCAAGCTCGATTGCCTATCAAGAGGTCCCGGGTTTGAAACCCAGGTCAGGCAAAGTGATAAATATTGAATTTTTCCATTAGGAATTATCTCAATAACTGCCTGGAGTCTGGAACTGTGCCCGGTAGATGGCAATAGGCTCGTCCCCTATTACATGGGACCAATAACATACTGGCGAAATGTGGGTGTATCTACTGTGGGACTGAGTCCTGGGTACACCTCTGCCTACCCCTTCGGGAAAAGGGCGTTAATGTATGTTTTTGTTATGTTTTTTTAAAGTCATAAGCGCGTCTTAATTATTTACAGAACGCCATCTATTATGTAATGTTGGATCTAAATTACCTAAAAATGTTGCTTTAGGGTAGTTATGTCTTGCAAGAAAATATTGAAATTTTTCTGTAGCGCCATCTAGTAAGCTTTGTTGGAACTAAAATATTCATAAGAAACTTTAAAACAGTATTTTTCCACAAAAGGGCTAAAATTTTTGAAAACGCTGATACACGTGTTTAATTATTTTCATTTTAGAATGTTTCTACAAAATTTGAAATTAATCGGCTGAAAAATGAAGTCTACTCCATACAAACTTTCAACCCCTATTTAATACACTTAGGGGTAAAATTTTGAAAAATCCTTTCTTATTACTTTACTGGACTGTAAAAATAATCTATTGTCAAAATTTCATCATCATCGGTCCAGAAGTTTTGGCTCTGGGTTGATGAGTCAGTCAGTCAGTGAATCACTTTCTCTCTTTACATAATAGTATAGATTACATTATTACATCACCATGGAACGCCATAAACTATTCTTAAGGGGGATTTTCCTGTAATCACCGTTTTTGTTGTGCGGCTTGGTGATCGCAGTAGTTGGAATACTTGGTGCCGGAGAGTGCTGCTGCTCACTCTCCGAATATGTCCCTCTGCCGGGTCTCACGACTCCCACGGGATGAGAGAGGGATGGCCCTTATATATAGCCGGGAACCGCACGGCCAATAATAAATAGAATAAATAGACAATAAATAATTATTATATTCGTCAAGTGCCGTGCCGTGCCGTGCCGTGAAGTTACCGGTTTTAGAATAGTGCTCCACCCTCTCTACCCGTGGTTTCCGTAAGAGCCCGCTAAGGGTTAACAGATCCAAAGGACGGGCAGCAGCGTCCTCTGCAAAAAAACATCGAACTGCGCTCGACAACCCGCCTGCCAAGCGTGTCGAGTATTGGCAAAACCTTTTTATCCTTTATGGGGGTCTATGTTCAATAGTGTATTACCAACGGCTGAGATGATGATGATGATATTCGTCAAGAATGTTACATAACATAACATCACGTCTTTTTCCTTAAGGGGTAGACTGAGGTCCAAGGAACCAGTCCCATAGTAGAGACCCACATTCGAGGAGCCTATTGCCATCTACCGGGCACAGTTCCAGACTCCAGCCTGTTTCTGAGAAAATTCTTAATGGAAAAATCCGAGAACACTTTTTGCCTGACCTGGGGATGGAACCCGGAACCTCACGATCGGTAGCATATTGCTTGCGATTGCGACACTGTGCAAAATAGGCGAAAGTATAACTGTAATATAACACAGATTTAATTCCAAAGACAAAACGCCAGTCGGCTACATTTTCTTTTCGTGAATTCAATAGTCAACTTGCTCAGTCTATGATGATGTCATTCTACATACACACATACGTTAGTTAGATGTAAATATTTAAGCATCTATATGTATGCGTAGTATATGCGTACATAATACATCATTATGTACGTATATAGTTGAACACTTGTTAAAAGTCAAAAGCAATTGAAGTATCTTGAAGGTCATATAAGGAATGCTGGTGTATTATTATGTAGATATAAGCTATAAAAATAAACATTGTACGTGGAGCATTAATTTTATGCGGGTTCCACATATTGTATTACTTATATAATATGTTACAAAAATATAACCTACCTGTCAAACTGAACAATTTTCAAAAGGCTCACATCCTATTTCCTATTAAATGGGGCTTAAAACTTAAAACATGACTTATAGTGGCCCCTCAGCACTTCGCACAGGTCCGTCTCGAAGAGCCGTATTGTAATTTTTTTTTATGAGAGTGAATGACAAGACGAGCAAATCAGGTGCCTGATGGTAAGCATCATGATTTCCCATATCAGATACAGTGCCACCCAGTGTTTTTGAAAGTGTTTGGTTCACTGCGTCTGTCACCCTGAGATATTAGTTGTTGAAACTCGTCATGCCCAGTAATTTCGCTGGTAACATTGCCCTTCAGACCGGACCACAGTAATGTTAGCACATTACTGCTTGGCGGATGAGTAACTGGCAAAGGTGTAGTACTTCGCCAGGCGGCCCCCTGCAAAAGAGACCTACCACTACAAAAACAACCAGTAGAAAAAAAAATGCCCTTTATGCCCGGTTATCTTTCCAAACGGTAGACTCATGAAGTACCAACTTAATAGCTTCAAGAGTTTATTTTGGCTTTTATCCTAGTATCCAAAAATGCTACCTATCACGTCCAAAGCTTTCATTGGATATACATACATACATACATACAGTCACGCCTTGTTCCCGTTGGGGTAGGCAGAGACTATTTCTTTCCACTTGCTACGATCCTGACATACAACTTTCGCTTCTTCCACTTTCATCACATTCTTCATGCATGCTCGTCGGTTGTTGGTGCTTGTGATTGGTTTTTTCATTGGATATAATATATTTTAATTCTCGTGACATCCAAATTAGGTATAATATAAAATTTTAAGGTTTTAACAGTTAGGTTCACATTTGATATGATAAATTCAAATAACTTTCGCATTTACAAGGGTGATTTATAAAGAAGACATGACGAGTATTTGAGTATATTCCGCCTAATAGACATAATCCATATCCCAGCGTCTAGTAATATTCTAGAACAAGATAATTAGAGATATTATACCCGTAGGCAAACGCTGATGCCGACTTTAATTGCCAACTCCATTGGAGTTAATGTACGAACGAGTTTAATTATCGCCAAGTCGTTAACTTTTGCACATATTACCTATATATATATACCAAGTTCATACTTATTTAGATAATTGGTAAGTCTTCGCTCGCGTTCTTTGAATGTAGGGCTCGTTCTGGGCAAGAAACCCTTACGGCCGTACCCTGATCAAATAGTTTCGAGCATCCGATCCCTCTTCGCCGAACCTTTTATGCTGAGTTTTAAAATAAAATATTTAAAATTCAAATTTTAGGTTTTCAAAAAAAAAAATAGCTTTATGTTCATTGTTTAATTGCCTATCCATTAGTGTATACGTAGCATATCAAATTATGGTTAATTTACAAGGAGATGAATTTGATTACATAATAATAATTATTATTCATTTGTGTGCTGTGTGCGTCGTGAGGAGATTAATTTAACATTATGCTACTCTTAAAAAAGTACCATTTTGTAGTCAAGATTACGTGGAAAATCTCAGATGAGGATCATCATTATTACAAAAAAATGCGAGAAAAAACGCATTAGAATTAAGTTTATTAAGTACCTATAAACTTTGGTCAGTACTACTCAGGTCAACTTCTTTTAGAGATTATAAAAATCAAGACAAACGTCTACCTGCATGGTCACTAGAGCAGGTTAGACAAAGGTCAACCTTGTCTAGACTTTATGCATTAAATATAATATATAAATACCAAATTATACTTGCACAATAATAAATTATTATAAAGATACCAAACAGCTATCTGTTTTGCTTTTGCTCTAACATAACATATTAATAAAACAATAATAATGATAAGTGATAACATACTCGTATATTTTGAAATAATTCAAATAAGAAATGATTCTATCGTTTATAATCTAAATTAAATATAAACAAATCTTTATTCCAAAAAAATACCTCAGTGCTTCAAGTCGAAGGTCTTCGATCAGTGTGTGTTACCAGTTACCAGTGATGACTTACGGATCTGAAACGTGGTCCCTGACTGTGGGCCTTATCAGCAGGCTGGATGGAAATCTATAGGGGAGGCCTATGTTCAGCTGTGGACGTCCTATGGCTGAGATGATGATGATATATTTTTTCTCGTACCTAAAACATTTTAGTTCAGTAACAGTGTTCAATTTTTATTAAATATAAAATTATTATAATCTTCCACAGGTCATACATAATCATACATAATTATACATAATATATATTTGATAGGTAATTATTATTAGGAAGTGATCTCATGGTCTGACCATTCGGGGTTTTGTATGACGCTATTGATCTTTGACCAATCGGCAAAAAAGCATCATAATAATTTTATTTTATTTGCAATCGTTGTTACACAAAATCAACGAATAGCTTTTTGATTATGAAATTTTAAGGTCACTAGAATTAATTGCTTAAACGAATTTAATTACTAAATAATATTAAGGGTCCGCCCCGTTGTCTCTCAGTCCCATATTCCCCCGATTCGAACAAAGATTATATCGATTTATTTTGTCGCTTTTGATTTAATAATCATTAAATAATATTCTTATATATAAATTATTTAGCTCTAAAGTTTTGCTAAGACAACATTTTTCATTTTTGTTATTATAATATGTAATAACATATTAATACATACTTAAATTTCAATAATACTTCCTGCTAAAGCAAATAGCTAAACTACTTATATAGCATTAAACAAAGATTAACAATTACCGACATTAAAGAGTCGAACGATAACTTTGGTCACGGTTTCGAAGTTGATTTTTCTGAATAACATCTTCCCGAAAATTCAAAGTGGCGAAAAATGTCGCGTCGATGTCGTTAACAGCATTGAAGAATGTTGTAACAATAAATGTTCAGAGCAGCGAATCGATTCAAACTCTCGAAACGCTTTTCGCATGTGTGAACGTGAAAATAATTTGTTGTAAAGTAATTATGTAAACATGTTTGACATTTTTTTTGTATTTAATTTCAGTAACCGAGTGTTTCAGTAAATGAGTAAGTCCACGAGTAATTAGATTGTATAGACTTAATCAGCTAAAGGAAATCGGTGGTGTCACGTGAGAGAGAAATTACCTTTCGCACTATTGGTAATGCGAAGCAGTCGTGTCATGGCGGATAAACGGTAAATTATTGTACATAACATTCTTCGGTGCTGCAAACTTTCGTTGCAACATTTTTCGCTACTGTGGACTTTGGGCAACATGTTATTCGAAAAAATAAATTTAGAAACAAATTTTTCAAAATATTAATCCAATAAGGTGGGAAATTAAAAGTAAGTAAAAGAATGCTAGTCAAACTATGCAAGTATTATTAATTAATTAGCAAGCAAATTTATTATTTGTATATGATGTACGTACCACGTAGTTCCTTTGTTTATTTTTACCCCTTATAAACCCCTTATACAATTAATAACTTAATGATACATTATTTTTAATAATTATTTTTAAAATTGTTTAAAAAATATTGGTATACGCACATAATATAATATGTCGCAACTGTGGCCTATAATTAATGATTTTGATTCAGTAATTGTATCCAGTTTCGTAATAGCTGATGACATCTGATACTACTTAAGCAATCATGATCCGTTCGGTTGTTGACTCTTGATTCTTGATCGTAACAAGATCTCTTCAATGGCACTGTTTTGAAACTTGGATTAATGATACGTCAACATGAAAATAAAAAATGTTGTGTTGAAAAACATACACACATTGCATACATTGACATCCTCGATGGCTCAGATAGTAGTAACTCTGCTTTCTGTGCCGCAGGGCCCGGGATCGATCCCCGGTCAGGTCAAACATTTGTGTGCATGAACATGTCTGTTTGATCTGTGTCTGGGTGTTATAAGCTTATATAAGTATGTATATCAGTCATCTGGTTACCATAGTACAGGCTTCTAGCCTAGTTTGGGACCAGATGACCGTGTGTGGAAGTTGTCCCATATTATTATTATTATTATTATTATACAAAGAATATCGACTTAAGTCAATTACAGGAATTTTAATACAACGTTACCTATTATTAGAAACAACTTATCCGAAGCTCATCAATTTTTTTTATAATAATATAACTACGGCACGACACGGTTGTTTGGAAGAGATCGCTTTTAGCGATAAGTCCGCACATTGTTACACTATTTATTAAGATGTATATTTAATTTTAAGGATTATTTTTGTGGTATAGATACCAATAGAGTTTATCTATCTATTTATCTGTCTAACCTATGCAAAAAATATATATATTGGATTTTTCATTAGAAATTATCTCAATAACTGCCTAGAGTCTGGAACTGTGCCCGATAGATGGCAATAGGCTCGCCCCCTACATGGGATCATAAACATAATGGTGCCTACTATGGGACTGAGTCATGAGTACACTTCTGCCTACAATAAATTACAAATATTTAATATGGTAATTAGAGTCTGATCATAGAACAGCAAAGGAGGAGGTGATTTTTTTTAGTTTTATGACAGTATTGTATGACAATGAAATACCCGTAAAAATGGTTTTCTCTTCTATCAATCAAGTGAAGAATTTTTCAAGAAACCATAAAATCTGCACTTTCCAACAAACCGGTCGAATATTATGTAGTATGTAGTAGTAATGAAGTGCTCTATACAAACAAGCGGCTCCTAGAATCTAGCTCACCTTGGGCACTATTTCCTACTTACTTACCTACCGTGCGTGCGGCGTCAGTAGCAACGCCTTTTCATTAAAAAAAAAGTAATTGGGCGGGAATTTATTTCACTATTTTTATCGCAGAAATTTAAAGCGCCTCATGTTAATATTTGCTAGTTTATTATGATACATTTAAACTTTTCTTAATATTTTTATATTATAGGTATTATTCAAGTTTTCAACAGATTAAGAACGATGTTAAGAAAACGTAAAATTGTATGTAAGTCTTTTACAAGATACGTAATAAAATAATAAAAAGTTTTAGTTGAGTTAAAATCTTTTAGTTAGAGAAAAATACTGATGGGAATTTGCCACTGCAAGAAAAGAAAAAGTGTTACTTTTTTTTAGCGGGAATTGCAACCGGCCAGTGTCGTCCGTTCGTGAAGTATTAGCTATTTTATGTTTGTAAAAACAGGTTTTGTGTGTAGGTAAGTATGCAAATTACCGCGTGGAATGTCTGTAGTTTTGTTTTAGGTGTGCCTTCTTAAAAGCTTCTTGTTAGCTTAGTCTTCGAGCACTGAAACGTGTCTGGGGTCAAATCAATAATTTCTTCAAAAATGTACGCAAATGGAGTTTCTATATTTTACGATTGATATGTGTTAATAAAATAGCACTATTCAGAAAGAGAGCATAAATTGCGGAAAAATTATCATTTTTTTGTGTAGGTATGTGAATAGGGTTGCACCACTTTCAACTTATTTTTAAATCACTTAGCGATCGACTAATATAAAATAGGTAGTGGTGTTACTAGGAATTCGGAAGTTTATTTGTTTAGGAATCCATCGATATTTGAAGGAAGACACTCGTTAGCGTCACTTGATAATAATTGCTCGTGTAAATAAGTCCTTGACGCCGACCATTTTGAAAATAAAGATAAAAATTGTTTAGTGTAACTATGTTTATAAAATTTAGTAATTTTTAGAGACGTTTTATGTTCCTATCATGTTAGACAATATTGCTTACAATATTAATTTAATATCCTTTTCATTTTGCTCAAGAAAGTAAAAATAATCATCTGTAGGTATGTATTGCATGGGTTACCTATAAAAAAAATGCTTTTCTAGATGTTTTAGTTATTCCTACCGCGTTAATTAACTTGATTTCACTGTTTAAAACTTTGAGTTCTAATTAAAAACTAACAAGTGTTTGTTCAGTGAACATAATGTGATTTCTCAGAAAATTTTAATCTTAACTAGCTGTTTAATTCTCTGTAAAGTAAGAAACTACGAATTCCAGGGTCAAAGTTAATTTAAAACCAAATATTAGCCTACAGTCTAATTGGATTCGTTATTATTGTGACTGGAAGACGCAACAAACTCACAAACGCACACAGACAGATGGGGATAGATAGGTAGCAGATGTGCTATCCTTCTAAACTTTGCCTTGCGTCTAATAGTTACTACCTATTGAGTTTTCTAGTTGATTCCAATGAATTAAAATTTAAATTAAATATCCGCGACAGTGCGATCTAGTTAATTGCAGTCGAGTTAACTCTCGACTCGTATATTAATAATTAATTGGACTGGACTGTATCAAGTGTTTTTATTTCTATTTCAAGCATTTGTTGCACATTTAATTTGGCTTAAAGGACAAGTGTTTCAACGTCGACAGATGGTTTCAAGTGGTCGAGAGTTGAAGCCAAATGGCAATCACATTAGCACCGCAAGGTCAATACTAGACGGTCACATACTCAGCCCACGCTACTTAGAATGGTTTTTAAACTTAGTTACACATGACGGACCCCTTTTAAAAAAAAACTTATAAGTTGGAGGTTTACTTAATACTTTAAGTATGACATAATTGCACCCATACATGACATAAAATCATCAGTAATTTTAAAGCAAATGTCAATAAATTGTACATTTTGGACAGGTAAGTACTTAATAGGGGTACATAATGTACCCATATTATATTATATACGTAAATAAAATAATAAGTTATCATATTATTTCTATTACACCAAAATGTTATAATTTTTATAAAATTATAACATTTTATAAAAACAACCCTTTTGGTTTACCGTGGTTGGGTTAAAAACTACGTAAAAAACAAAGTAGGTATCAAAACAACGTAGGTTTACTACTTTCCCGAGTGTAAAAATAACTAATGAGTTTCAAAACAATTTTTTTTATTTAGGTAGGTACTACCTATTACTGGTGGTTATATAAAGTTACATATATAATATATTGATACAAGTGGTAAACTTTATGTTACAAATATAAAAATACCTAGTTCAGTACTTACTATGCCGATTGGTTCTAGGTTTTTTGAGATAGGGATTAAACCTATTAAGGGGGTTTCTCATCCCTACCAAAAGAAATTTTCCAAATATGAAGAAATGGAGACTAATTTTCCACTGAGTTGTTTGTGGCTGGCTCTTAATCTGGCTATTACTTGCACAAAAATATATTTGGTTGATAAAAACTGTATGTTTCTTCACTTTTTAAAAAATTGTTAAAATAATATTTTTAGGTTATTTTTGGGGTATACAGTGTTAATCTAGGGTTTGAAAAGAGGATTTATAGGTAGTTTTTTGAATGACATCCGTTCTCTGATAAAAAATTAAGTAGAATATCGAATGTTTTTAAAGATTTTTTTATTTGTTGAACTTGAAACAAAGTTCACATCGGTGCGAGCGCAACTTCGAGTTTAGCAAGTTTATTTTAAAATATATGACATTGATAACACCTACGTTTTTACAATGTTATTTTATCTTTTGGTTCTGTCGTTCTCTAACTTGGCACTTAAACGCGGCGCTAGCTTCTATGCCGACATTATATTGTTGTTCTTAGGGATTTGAAATTACTATTTTTGACAAATGCCAATTAATAGGGATGAACCCTCATTTGTTTCTGTGTAAACGTTTTCTAGAAACTTACCGTTTTGCCATGATGTCAGTGTGATCAAATCGTCATCGTAAACCCAACTCAGGTCACTCAATAAAGTAGACATATTTCAGCAACCGTGCGACATTCAAACACATCACATCACTCGATAACACAAGATAGGTACTAATCACAACACTAGCACAGAACTCGTCAAAACACGACTTGAATTATTCATTCAAAAAAAGAATTCCAACGTCATTGTGACAATTGTTGTGTGAAAAGGTTCGATAGCACAATAGGGGAGACTTGCACATGTGTTAGTTCTTACGAAATGTGTAGATTTTATTATTTGACAGCTGATTTTCGATCGGTCGCGTGCGCACGGGACGCGGGCATGCGCTGCGCGTGAGCGAACTCTACTGACTGGTCTTGTAGGTAAACAAGCAGTCGGCCGTAACAAGCGGGGGGCGACCTGGCCTAAAACCACATATCGATAACCTTCCCGTTTATCGACAAAGCACATCACTAGTGCTGCTACTGTTGCTTATTCTGTCGTTGTGAGTTTGCTATTTCGCACGGATTCTACCTAATTACTTAGTTGATACCTAGGTACTCAATAATATTTCTAAGTAGGTATATACCTATACACCCTTGTTTGAATGATCTGAGCTATACACTTACCGACTGGGAATTAAAAAGTATCATCATCATCTCAACCATAGGACGTCCACTTTTGAACATAGGCCTCCCCTACAGATTTCCATCCAGTCCGGTTGTAAGCGGCCTGCATCTAGCGTTAAAAAAAAGGTATATACCTACCTACCTAATTAAAGCTTTGGATCTGATTGAAAACAATTTTTCGGACCTATGGGAACGAACCTATCGAACCAAATTGTAACTAAAGATTTATTAAATGGAGAGCTAAATAATAATGAAAGAATAATATAATATTGACATAATATTTCAATATTTATTATATGAATGATTTATTTCAGTATTTAGTACATTTTACCCTAAAATTTGACTTTCTCCAGAATGTACGAGTACCTATCTCCCAAATTTGCGCCCGCGGTCGAGTCGCTCCCCACAAAATTATATGAATCAGTATTGAAGGTGCGGCAAATCCGCCGCGCGGTCGAGTTAATTGCGGTCGAGATGCCCCTCTTAAATAATTAATAGCTAGCTATAGTAGTAGGTAATTTGATAGAGATCTTCCATTCTAAATATCCCGCCTCTCTATTGTTTGGCTCATTCCCATACTTCCAAAAGATCATCGGTAGCTTTGCAGATGCTATTATAAAATTTTAGTAGAGTGGCGGACACATATTAAAGAATTAAATGACTCTACTTTAAATTTTTAAATATTACTTTAAATAAGCATTTCAGAGCGTACCATGATGGCCATCTTCAATCTTCTAGGAATTAGACACTATGAAAAATTTACCAAATCGATGTTTCGTATTACCGTGTGTTGACTGCCTCCGTGGCGTAGAGGGCGCATGCTCGACTGCCAATCAAGAGGTCCCGGGTTCGATCCCCAGGTCAGGCAGTGTTAAATATTGGATTTTTCCATTAGGAATTATCTCAATAACTGCCTGGAGTCTGGAACTGTGCCCGGTAGATGGCAATAGGCTCGCCCCCTATTACATGGGACCAATAACATACTGGCGAAATGTGGGAGTATCTACATGGGACTGAGTCCTGGGTACATCTCTGCCTACCCCTTCGGGAAAAAGGTGTGAACGTATGTTATGTGTTTCCTCCAAATATAAACCCATTCTATAAATTTATATCCTGATATTTTTATAGTGAAGTAACCTATGTCCCTGTCATTTTAATTTTTCTTATAAACTCTTGTTGTTTTTCATAATAAAATGGTAGGGACATACTTAACTTCAACATTAAAATAAATCAAATAAATATACTGTAGTCGGAGGAAACAGGGAAATACAAAACATCGATTTAGTAAATTTTCCATAGGATTGTGTCTAACTGCTAAAAGGTCCTCTTTCCTGTTAATAGGTTTCTAACCTTCAGCTTAGCCGGTCGGGTTAAAACCCTACTTTCAAAACTAAAGCAAAACATGATAGGTACTTACTTGATATTAGTGTTGAAGGCAGGCAGTCGCAGTAAAAATGATGCCAAAAAATAAACTAGACTGTCTGTCCATGACCTAGGTTTTCTATAAAACCCGCAGATTGCTGTGCAGCTTTTTGTAACATTTTTTTGTTCTTTTTTTAGTTTTTTAGGCTTTGTACTGTGTGATTTGTAGTGGTAGGTCTCTTTAGCAGGGGGCCGCGTGGGGAAGTACCACACCTTTGCCAGTAATTCATCCGTCAGTAATGTGCAATCATTACTGTGTTCCGGTCTGAAGGGCAATGTTACCAGCGAAATTACTGGGCATGACGAGTTTCAACAACTAATATCTCAGAGTGACAGGCGCAGAGCAGTGCATCGCAGAATTTTGGATTTTAAAAATACTGGGTGGCACTGTGTCTGATATGGGCAATCATGATGCTTACCATCAGGCACCTGATTTGCTCGTCTTATCATTCACTATCATAAAAAATAAAGTTTGGGATTGCACATATTGGGATGGGTTATACCAACTACTAAGGCCCTGTCTTTTCTGCAGGATGAGCAAGGAATAGTCATAACTGCTTTTAAGGTCTTCCCTGGTTTAATTTTCTGTCTCTGTTCTTTACAATGAGTTGGATATAAGAAGACATAAATTATTTGATGTGCCTTTCAACCGAACAGTATCGCGCGCGAACTCTCTTATATCTCGAAAGCACTCTTTTATCAGCGTCTGTTCTGTCCCTTAAGTATCTATGTAGTATTCTGTGCCAGGACTAAGTCCCATAATAGATCCTGCACTTCGCCTGTTATATTTTTTAAGTCCCATGGCCCATGTAGTATAAATAGAGTGCAAGCCTATTACGATCTACCGGGCACAGTTCCAGACAGGCACAGAAAAAATAATAGTATTAACGTGATTCAGGCTATCATTATGAGAAAATTCCTATGTATTTTAGGTACTTTCCTCGCATTGCCATCATCTCATAAAACCATGCATTTTCCCGAAAGGGTTAGGCAGAGGTTGTACCCAAGACTCAACGTGGCACATCCACATTTCTCATGTTATTAGTCTTATGTGAGGGGGCGGGCCTATTGCCATCTACCTGGAACAGTTCTAGGCTCCGGGCAGTTAGTTATTGAGATAATTCCTAATGGAAAAAACCAATATTTATTTTACACTTTGCCTGACCTGATGATCGAACCCGGAACCTCCTGATCGGCAGCCGAGCTTGCGCCCACTACGCCACCGAGGTCCGCCCGTCAAAATAGATCCAAATACGAGTATTACATACAGTTTTCGCAATGCTCCATAAATCACAAGAAAACTTTATTAATAAAAGAATATGAAACCATATAACATTATCATAAATTAGATGTACATAACTTTTTTATTGAAACGGTAGAAAAGTAACCGTCTACGAAAACATCTACCATTATTTTCATTAGATCACGCTTTGAGCATTGAGAAGTGGAGGTGTCATGTGTACGAACCCTTCTGCCAAGGCACATGAACATGTTCATTTATCTACACGTACACGGGGATTTTATTAATTTAAGATGATTGAAGAATCTATTTAGAATGAATGACATAAAAAATATTGCAAAGGGATGGGCTAGGAATATGCTATTTGGGATGACTGGAGAATATTATACCTGATGGGATGAGACGTCATAAGATGAATACGAAACAACCCAACTCTATTTGTGTGCCAGTTGTCTTTATGCACAGCTATAATAACGCTTTAAATTGACAGCCTCGATGGCTCAGATAGTAGTAACTCTGCTTTCTGTGCCGCAGGGCCCGGGATCGATCCCCGGTCAGGTCAAACATTTGTGTGCATGAACATGTCTGTTTGATCTGTGTCTGGGTGTTATAAGCTTATATAAGTATGTATATCAGTCATCTGGTTACCATAGTACAGGCTTCTAGCCTAGTTTGGGACCAGATGACCGTGTGTGGAAGTTGTCCCATATTATTATTATTATTATTATTAGTTTCGTGGCTATGTTTTAAATGTGTGCTATACCTGTTATACAACACCACACACACACACACACAACTGAACCTGAAATACGATGAATTTTTGTATAAAAACTAAATCGTAAGTTCTTGGATTGTTCAGACTTTAGACATATCGTCATAGCATATTTCTGTCATGCAAAATTATTAAGAGACGTGATAAGAACCCACCTTTTCATTCTAGCTAGGCTTCTAGCCTAGTTTGGGACCAGGTGACCGTGTGTGGAAGTTGTCCCATATTTATTATTATTATTATTATTATTCTCTTAATGTTTTTTTGTTGTAACACTGCAAATTTTTTATGAAAGAAACGGGACTTAATCGTGCTAAAAACATATTTTTTCCTCGACGTTACAACTAAGTTGCATCAGCCGTGATCAAAAGAAGATTGGTCTTCTATTTAAAATATGTCGTGTGCTATTCGCGAAAGTTTAAAAATGGCTAACACTGCAAAACCTTGCAGAAACATACCGACCCGAAGCTTAGACGACGCGTTTAAGGAGACCGCTGTAGTCCAGTTGCCTGCTGTTGCCCTCCGCGAAACCGCAAAATATTTCTGCTAGTAGCACATGACATTTCCAGCTTTCTATGTTCTACGATTCTACAGTAATTATTTTTATAATTACCGTGGTACATAATTGTGTAGTAAAAACCAATTATTTTGCGTGGAAGTTCGTAATTAGTACAGTTGGTGGCAAAGGTAACTGGATGAAGATTATGTTTTATTGTAGGTTCGTTAACTCAGCATCGTGTTAAGAAAACAATTATGTCGCACGGTTTATGCGTTGGCTACATCTCTATCATTAAATAAATCTTTGAATAACAGGACACGGCAAGGATAGACTAAAGGCACTGATAAATATATATAATTAAATTAAAGGAAAAATAATAATAATAAATGTCTGGTTGCGTGAAAGAGATTGCTTAAAGCGATAAGGCCGCCCATTGTCGACGAGACTTCATGGTCGGCAGTACCACTTGCGAACCACATGATGCCACGAGGCAGTCGTTATTAGTTTCTTTTTAGGATTCCATACCGAAAACGTGCCGAAGGAACACTATTACTAAGCCTCCGCCGTCCTTTCGTCCGTCCGTCAGTTTGTCCCAGAGTCACACTGCTCCATCTCATAAACCGTAATAATTTTACACTTATTGTATTTTGACAATATATGTATTTCTATTGCCACTATAACAACAAATAATAAAATCAAAATAAAGTTCATAATTCAAGGTGCTCTCCATACAACCGAAGTGTTTAATAAATTGTCATTTACGACTTTTACTGCAATAAGAATAAATTCTTATACGAATTAAAATAATAGTATGAAGAATTCTATTTGTTAGGTGAGGAAAGGTGACACCTATTATTATAAATAGGTAGGTAATAGGTAAATTGTGGGTAGGAACAGGAACCCTTTATTTGAGAGTCCCATTCGCATTTGACCAGTTTATTTTATCTAATAAACCCTCAATTTACCCCACAACTAGTTGTTTTGCAGTTGATTGCAACCGCAGACCGTAGCCAACCTCATAACACCATAATCCTTGTAATGAAGAGGACGAGCCAGCCGTGTGGGCGTGCCAGATCGTCACAATCATTTCGCTGTACATTGAGTAGAATAGAATTTTTTAATTCTTATGTTTCATTTACCTTTTTTTTTTTATGATAGTGAGTAACAAGACGAGCAAATCAGGTGCCTGATGGTAAGCATCATGATTGCCCATATCAGACACAGTGCCGCCCAGTGTTTTAAAATTCAAAATTCTGCGCGGCACTGCACTGCGCCTGTCACCCTGAGATATGAGTTGTTGAATCTCATCATGCCCAGTAATTTCGCTGGTAACATTGCCCTTCATACCGGAACACAGTAATGTTTGCACATTACTGCTTGGCGGATGAATACCTGGCAAAGGTGTGGTACTTCCCCGGGTGACCCCCTGCAAAAGAGGCATACCACTACAAAAGCCTACCTTGACCGGTTTGTTATTGTTTTTTGGGTCAAATAAAATAATTAAGTATTTATATATTTTTCTTTGGCATATTTTTTTATGAAAAGATCATATTATATAAGATTCGTACCAAAACTATTTTAAGTTTTTTTTTATTCACCATATTACCAAGCTCACATAAACATGAGTAGATATATTCCCCCATGGGTGATAGAGGAAAGAACTTATATAATATCAGGCTCTCGTGTTTATTAATAACATGCATCTCTTTGTTAAATAACCATGATTTTGATTTGCTACTCATTCAAATGAAACAAATACAAATGGAAGTTTTGTTGAACCTACTATGGGACTGAGTCTTGGGTACACCTGTCTACTCCTTCGGGAAAAGGCGTGATTCTTGATGTTATTTATTTTTGTCTCTTTCAAAAAGTTAATAATGTTCGTCTCCCATGTTTTCTATAGTCCACGTACCTATATATAACTATTTAAAATGTATCATCGTAGGAGACATAAGTGCGTGGGCGCAAAAGAACCGATGCAAGCGTGCGCTAAGCATTATTTATGTGATATTCCTTTCAATTCACTTTTTATTAGATTTATTGTAGAGCAGTTATAATTACGAACCATGTGACCTTGTATTTTATTTTTAATTTTTTACACAAAATAAAATAAGGTGTACTTAGCAATATATTGTACTTAAGTTAGTGCATTAACCTGCCAAATCAAAAAAAAGAAATTCGCAAAAGAAGTTCCACATCCCATACAAAGTGGATCAGCTGATCGGTTTTGTATGAGAAGTTTAAAATTATTTTCACAAATCTTACAATGCCTTCTTTTGTGAGTTGTTTAGTTTGATGTTATATTACTACACCTATTTGTAACGCGTTGAATATGTGTTGTCTCGTCGTGGTTCTATTTTTATGATAGTGAGTGACAAGCCGAGCAAATCAGGTGCCTGATGGTAAGCATCACAGATCAGGATGATAGTCTCCTCGGTAGTAAGCATCATGATTGCCCATATCAGAAACAGTGCCACCCAGTGTTTTAAAATTCTAAATTCTGCGCGGGACTGCACTGCGCCTGTCACCCTGAAATGTTAGTTGTTGAAACTCGTCATGCCCAGTAATTTCGGTGGTAAAATAGCCCTTCAGACCGGAACATAGTAATGTTTGCACATTTACTGCTTGGCGGATGAATAACTGGCAAAGGTGTGGTAATTCCCCAGGCGGCCCCCTGCAAAAGAGGCCTAAAACGTAATACGAGGCTATTTATTTAGTCTATAAGTAGTCAGCACAAGTTATTTAGAAGTTATATTGTTATTTTGCCACAGTGGCTTTTTCCGTAGACAGCAGAAAAATGAAACAATAAACAAAATACAGAGCAGACATACGCAGCCCAAACCACGTAGGCACTATAGGTACATAGTCGTATTTTCAAGGATGGCCAATATTTACAAAACAATCTAATCCCATTTCATTTAATAACATCATACTATAATATCAGCTGCAGTTAGCATCAGATAGCAGATGAGCTAATTTGAATTTATCTGCGGCCCGCACTTTATTCTTTTATATATGGCATGGCGTGGGAGAATTGATCTTACATATTTGTTTCCGTTTATATATTGTATATTGTAGTTTATATATTGTATATGTTGTTTATATATTGTAGTGGTAGGCCTCTTTTGCAGGGAGCCGCCTGGGGAAGTACCACACCTTTGCCAGTTATTCATCCGCCAAGCAGTAATGTCCAAACATTACTGTGTTCCGGTCTGAAGGGCAATGTTACCAGCGAAATTACTGGGCATGACGAGATTCAACAACTCATATCTCAGAGTGACAGGCGCAGTGCAGTGTCGCGCAGAATTTTGAACTTTAAAACACTGGGTGGCACTGTGTCTGATATGGGCAATCATGATGCTTATCATCAGGTACCTGATTTGCTCGTCTTGTCACTTACTTTTTTTTAAAAGGCTGATATTACACGTTTGCGCGACGTATGTTTTTATGAACTTATTATGTTTATTGACGGCTGCGTTAATGATAAGTTTAGCAAACACATGCTATTGATATAGCAAAAAAAACTGTTTGGAAGAAAATTGAAGTAGGGATTATTTATTCTGTGTCCTAATAATAATAATATGGGACAACTTCCACACACAGTCATCTGGTCCCAAACTAGGCTAGAAGTCTATACTATGGTAACCAGATGACTGATATACATACTTATATAAGCTTATAACACCCAAACACAGATCAAACAGACATGTTCATGCACACAAATGTTTGACCTGGCCGGGGATTAAACCAGGGACCTGCGGCACAGAAAGCAGAGTTACTGCCAACTGAGCCAACGAGGCTGTCTAAAGACAGGATTTGGTGATTAAATCTTTAAAAATTTGAAGCCTATTGGCAGTCCTTTTTATATTACATAGCTATAGGTGATAGAGGGTTTAAAAATTTTATAGGTATATAAAATATTTTTATAGAAAAGACAACGAGTAAAATATAACAAAAGAGAATGTAAAAAGAGATAAAACATTTTTTTTCAATTACGCAGAAAAATGAGCAAGACTATTTGGAAAAAAAATGTCATAGAGAAATATCTGATAAGAACTCCTTTTATGTATATGTACGAAATGAACCGTTACAACGTTAATTTTATCCTTTGACAGCGTTCCATATTCGAAATTCTGATTCCAATTTCAAACCCATCGTGCCGCACCTAACAAACAATTACGGACCATTGGACGCGGACCAATTTGTAAAGACCTTTGAGAATCTTTGGAATTAGGATTGTTCAATGCAAATTTGAGAAGGAAAGTTGGTAAGGAAGGTTCTTGGCAGAATAGTCGTTTGAGTTTGGGTTGAAATCGAAGTAATTGCGATGAGTCATTTACTCTAAACATTTTGAGGTGACAAAGGCACTTATAACCATTGACTTAAAAACGTGTGACTCACAGTCCTACCAAATGTTGTCGCCCCGACAAGATCCAAAATTGACTTAAAAATGGAATGATCATGTCTGATTGTGTATTTCAAAAGTGGTTTAATCACTTCAGGATGAAAAATAAGTGTCACGGGATTATTTCTCACGCTTAAGTATTTTAATAATAATAATGTAAATTTTAATTGTGATGAAAAGAAGATTCATTTACACCGATCCTACTTCCTACTTATATTCTAAATGCGAAAGTGAGGATAGATGTATGGATGTTTGTTACTCTTCTACGCCAAAACTACTGAACTGATGGGCTGAAATTTGGTATGTAGATAGTTTAGACCCTGGAATAACATATAGGGTACTTTTTATCCTGATATACCTACGGGAACGAAAACTACGCGGGTGAAACCGCGGGGCACAGCTAGTCTCAAACTCAAACTCAAACAGATTTATTCAAATAGGTCATAATCTGACACTTTTGTACGTCAATGAAGATACAGTACTGAGTCTACCGTGCGTTCGGAAAGATACCTCTACAAGAAGAACGCACAAGAAACTTGTAGGGCTTAATTTTTTCCTTTCGTTACATTCGTTTTCTTTGAAGGTGCCGCGAGGCGGCTATGCAGAAGTTTCCAGGCATCTTTGTCCTCTATGTACTGGTTGACTTTATAATAAGCCTTCTTAAGTAAAGTAGATTTTATATAGGTTTTGAATTTACCCTCTGAGAGCCCAGTTATCTCTTTTGGGATTTTATTATAGAAACGTACACTATTTCCTAAGAATGTCTTTTTATTTGTTTTAGATAATCTAAAGCTAGGTACAGCTATTTTGTCTTTATTCCTAGTATTAAAATTATGAAGGTCACTATTTAATTTTAATTTATGTAAATTTTTACGCACATACATGATGTTCTCATAAATGTACAAGGATGGTAGGGTCAGTATGTTTATTTCTTTAAATAATTCCCTCAGGGATTCGCGTGGACGCATCTCATAGATGGCACGAATCGCACGTTTTTGTAGTATAAAGATAGTTTCTATATCTGCAGCTGACCCCCACAACAGAATCCCATAAGACATCAAGCTATGGAAATATGCAAAGTACACTAATCTCGCCGTGGCTACATCTGTTAGTTGCCTAATTTTATAAACCGCGTAAGCTGCAGAGCTTAGTTTCCCTGAGAGCTCGGTGATATGAGTGCTCCATTGCAGTTTAGAGTCTATATTTATGCCAAGGAACAAAGTTGCATTGTCAATATTGAGTCTTTCACCGTCAAGAACTATGATTGGTTCTATACTTCTGACGTTAGGCAACGAAAATTTCAAACATTTAGTCTTTTTCGCATTCAATAACAGATTGTTTGCTGTGAACCATCTGGATATACTTGCTAAAGTATTATTAACATGTACTAGTGAAGTATCCTTCCTATCAACTTTAAAAATCAATGACGTATCATCGGCAAATAGAACTATATCTGCTAGACCGTGGACCATGTAAGGCAAATCGTTAATATATGCCAAAAACAGGAAAGGACCCAAAATAGATCCCTGTGGGACTCCCATCTTGACAGGAGAACTAGCAGATGTGATACCATTGACGCTAACCTTCTGCTGCCTACTAGACAAGTATGATTCCACCAGGTTCAGGGCATTCCCATGAATTCCATATACTTCTAACTTGCGCAGTAACGTGCAGTGTTCTACACAGTCGAATGCTTTGGAAAGGTCACAAAACACTCCAATGGCATCCTGTGAACTCTCCCAAGCCTCCAAGACAAGAGTCATGAGATGACAGCCTGCATCGGTTGTTGATCTGCATTTGGTGAAACCATACTGGTTTGAATGCAATATTCTATTTCTATTGAAATGTGACAGCAGTTGGTTTAGCATCAATTTCTCAAAGATTTTACTTAATACTGGCAAAACAGAGATTGGCCTATAGTTTGAGGGATCTGTCTTACTTCCCGATTTAAAGATAGGAGTGATTTTACTTATTTTCATTAGTTCTGGAAACGTGCCTTTATCTATGCATAGGTTAAATAAGTCTGCTAAGTAAGGAGCAATTGTGTTTATTATAGAATCTAGCATTTTTACAGATAGACCCCATAGATCTTCAGTAGCTTTAACATTTAAACTCTTGTACGTCTTTTTGATATCAATTAATGAGATGTGTTCAAACGAAAATTCAGGTATGGTGCGTTGGAAGTTTTCTTTAAGAAAAGCCTCCGCCAGTAGTATTATACAATGTTACATTTATTACACAAGAAGCCAGTAAAAAGCTTATTTCCGAAACAATACTGACCCTAGTTACAGCGCCAACAACAAAGCTGTGCAGGTGGGCAAAATTGGAACTACGGCCCGTCAGCTGCCAATAGACCAAATTACTGGTAGTAGGGTTTCCGGCTATAGAATAGTGCTCCACCCTCTCTACCCGTGGTTGCCGTAAGAGCCGGCTAAGGGTTGACAGATCCAGAGGACGGGCAGCAGCGTCCTCTGCGTAAAACCTTCGTACTGCGCTCGTCAACCCGCCTGCCAATAGTGGTGGATTTACTAACGGCTGGGATGATGATTATCAAATTATTCTACACTAGCGACGGTCTTAACTGAATATATAAAATGGTATTGAAATAGCATCTCTCTCAACCCTTACTAGTGTGAAAGAGACAGATGTCATAATAATATGTGAATTTGTTTGATAGCGCCATGTCATGCTGATATTTGATCGGTGGGGTGGGAAGTTCCTTAAAAAAATGTATGGAAACTACCTTAGATATAAAGTTTTTTGTTTTTATTTTTATGATAGTAAGTTACAAGACGAGCAAATCAGGTGCCTGATGGTAAGCATCATGATTGCTCATATCAGACACAGTGCCACCCAGTGCACGCACACCCTCACCACCAGTGCCACAGTGCTGTTCCTATCTTAGCGCTTTAACGGGTCAGATACGGAATACTCCACAAAACCATATTGGGTCAAGTTAAGACGAGGGTCACGTTCGGAATATATCAGTTTTTTTAATTTGCTAACCTTACCCGCTACCGGGTCAGATTATCGGAATATTTGACAATAAAATGGATATTTTTAATTAGAACTAAGTTTAATTACCTACTCCACGAAGTAGCGGCGTTGTGTCAGTAGAAGAACCATTGGGAGTTGTTCCATTAATTGTACAAATGTAATATGTATTGTCATAATATACTTTGGCATAACAGCATTTAGCATAATGATCACTACGCATTATATTATTAGACATAAATATCTTGTCATAATGTTTATTGTCATAAATACTATTAGAATAATAGTAATGAAGCATAATTTTATAATGCAAAAGATTATACACGCATATTGATATATACACATATTCTTCTTTGTCAAAGATAACCTAACCAACTGTTCCGGATTTCACAATATATTTTTATGCCACATGATTATTATACGAATTATTAGTATGCCATAAAAATTTATGGGACAGTCAATTATGCCTAAACATGTTAGATTAATTACAGTTAAACTTTCTATTATAATACAGTATTATTATGCCAAATTATGATTATGCCAATACAATTTTATGCCAAATGGAGGAATCCCATTAAATTTATGATTATGATCCTTATAAATAAATATTAAAAGGACTTATAATTCTACAAAAAAATCGTAAGCCTCTCCACGCCTTCAAGCATTCTTCACATGGCCCTTGGATCATGGATCTAATTACCACTGAGTAAATAAATCTACAGGAAAGCCAATGACTTGCGCGTCTGTGACTCATCCTTAGGTGTTGGCAAACTTTACTTATTGCAAAAGTGCTTTTGTGTTTTAGTCTTTGACTTGTAAAGTTCTATTCTGTCCTCTGTCTACTATTGCAAATACAACTTTTACAAATTAAATGCACTATGATCTATTTTTTTTTTATTCTAAGTAATAAATAATTATCTAACTAGATGTTCGATCAGTTATCAGACGATGCAATTAGGACGGCAGGAAAAAAAAAACAAAAAAATTTCAAATACTCAATTATAATAGTGTAGATAGATTGTTACACGAGGGGCTAAAGAAACCCGTTGTATACGAGGTAGTTTAACTCCCGACTTTTAGCGAGGGAGTTAATAGAAACCGAATTTATTATAATGATGAATTATTATGAATTTAATATTAAATTCATCAATAGCCAAAACATTTTTGGCTAATTTCCTCTTCGTGCAACACCAAACAAATTTAATCTCGTTGGTAACAGATAAAAATTAAGAAGAAATTTATTTTATCCCCTAGAGCTCCAAAGATTATGATAGTCCTGGTATACAATAATAATGACGGACTTTTTAAGACGAAGCAAGAGGACTCAGAGCAGTGAAAAATATATTAGTTAGGTATTAATCAATATTATTAATACTATCTTTTAATAATAAAATCAGTAATTTTCGCATTAAGTAATATTGTCTAATTAGTATTGTATTTTAGTATTTTTTAAGTACATATAGCATTTAGTCGTATTTTTAGTGATTATTAATTAGGTCGCTTAGTCTATAAAAATATAAAAGTATGTGAAGAGCGGCTTTGCCCGCTCGCAATTATGAAATATAGGAGTTTTATACCAACAATTTGACGCCCTCTTTGGACCCCTTAGAATGTGAGTTTTCAAAAATCCTTTCTTAGCACACGTCCATACAACGAAAACAACCTACATTCCAAGTTTCAAATCTCTATGATCAGTGGTTTGTGCTCTGCGTTGCATGTCATACCTATTTATAGTGACTAGCTGTGTCCCGCGGTTTCACCCGCGTAGACATCGTTCCCGTGGGAATATCGAAAAAAAAACATCCTAAGTGTTTTTCCAGGGTCTAAGCTACCTGCATACCAAATTTCAGCCCAATCTGTTCAGTAGTTTTGACGTGAAAGAGTAACAAACATCCATCCATCCATCAATCTAACCAAAACTACACTAGATGGCGCTAGAGGTGAGTTAGAACTCGCAAGCGTATTTTTCACATGTTAAAAACGTAAGTTACATTGTACTGAAACTTGAGATTAATATTAGGAGAATTAAGTCATATTTTGTTGTAAGTAGATAGGCTCTAAATATAATAATGGCGTTAATTAAAAAAGGGTAACGCCGACCTTGACGGCATGTCTGTGAGTCATGAAGGTCGTCCCGAGGAGGAAAGTACTCGCACGGGAGCAAGGACCTTGCTCGTGACTCGTGAGAACCAGTCTACAGTGAAATTCTAGACTAGACGGCACAAAGGATAATGTCGCTATCACTAGATACTTATAATAAAGTTTCCGCCTCGACTGTCCGTCTAAAGAGTACGTTAGTGTAGTACTAACGTACTCTTAACGAACAGATAATAATACTACGTATAGAATGGACACTGCATCCGCCCACCAATTCACCAATCGGGCCTTCCTGACCCCGTCAGCGAGATTGAGCTCTCCACGAGCCCCGCTTCTATGTGAAATCACCTCACGCACACTCTTGCTCGTGTACAAAACTCCTTGTGTGCAGTGTCTGTGTAGTAGGTAGTTATAGCGCGGCTTTTGAATGGGATTGAGTCGAGTGTCCGGGATGTGCTACCGGGCACAGTTCCAGATTCCAGACTGTCATTGAGTTAATAGGAATCCATTAGATAAAATCCAATAACACTTTGCCTGACCTAGGGATCGAACCCAGGACCTCATGATCGCCTATCGAGCTTGGGATCACTACGTTAAAAAAAAACTAAATTAATGATATAAGTATAATAAAGATGATACCTATTTAGCAAAAATTAAAATGGTCGCTAAAACAGTAAGTAGGTACACCCACTATAGTCTCGTTCTTATGAATTCACAGTCACAAGTCAAGTCTTGACACCTGGTAAATTACGGCAGCTTAATTAATTAAGTATAGTCCTGGTATCGTCAGCGACATAAAGTTCTACCTCCTATATTCTATTCCACTTTCTTAATTATTTCCACTTCTATTGTGAACTGCGAAGGTAAGCGAGGATGGCTTTGATACTTTTTACAGAGATTCCAACTTGAAGTTAAAGTTGAGTGCAGAGACTTTTTTATCTTGTCTATGCTACTTTCCATCTCTTTAATTAAAAAAATCTATATTATTTAAACAAAAAGATGTAGTAATACTTAAGGAGATGCAACTACTCAACAAATTGAACAACTTCTAAAAGAATTAGTTTCGAAATTTTTTCATACAAAATCGGCAAACTTTTATGTAAAAAAAAATTATGCGCATACCGCATTTTTCTTTTGCAAGTTGTTTAGGTTGACCTAAATATTACTACTTTTTGTAACACGTATTTTAGCGGATGGATAGTCGTTAGATTTTGTCAGAGGCCATCCGCCGATCTGCCCCGGTCGCACAGTGAAAACAAAGTCCCAGGGGGTTAAAACGTGATAGCAGCCCGCCTAGCATGGCACGGGGATAACTTATTTTCTTCGTTTTCTGTCTCTTTCACGCCCGAACATTGCATATCTGATGTCACGTTCTAACATTGTCACCCTGGTATTCATTTTCCCTGGTCACTGTGCTACCGGGGCAGGTATGCACAAGAAAAATGAGTTATCCCCGTGCCATGCTAGGCGGGCTGGAAACTCCACGGT
The DNA here is from genome assembly GCA_947063395.1 of Hemistola chrysoprasaria. NCBI lineage: Eukaryota > Metazoa > Arthropoda > Insecta > Lepidoptera > Geometridae > Hemistola > Hemistola chrysoprasaria. Next base: position 10,668,150 of record OX346727.1, on the reverse strand, counting down.
TGACCACAGACCGACTTGACATGAAATAAAAAAGTGGATGAAACAAATGGCACATCTAAAATGATTACCTACACACAACATTTCAATTTCAAAGTGTGCTGCTATTCATAAAAAGAAGCTACACTTATTTTTATTGATCCAAAGTGGAGCCTAGTGGAAGGAGCCTTATTTTTGCTACCGACTGTACTTTTACGGTAAATTCAACAAAATTGCAAGTTGCAAATCTCGATCATTAATTCAAACAGTAAATTGTGAAATTAATTTCAATTCAGTTTAATCAATTAGGTGTCACTGGATACGACTAGCTGGTCATTAGATAGAAAGTTGCGGCAAAATAATTGTGCTTAGTGGTAGAGATGCCCGTGGACATTTTTGCCGGAAGCGTTCCTTTGGCGGAAAATAACATAAGGCATAAGGTTATTTTAAAACATAAGATACTGATTATTTATTGCCATAAATAACATTTTGTACACAAATAGTAATGCTATATAACGATATATTCTTAATACTAATATTATCAGATTTACAGTGAGGCCCAAACTAAGCTCTAGGCTTTTATCTTGAGCCTCTGGAGCGATTTACTAACATAGTCTTTAAAACATTCCTATTGTTGTGGAAAAGGATTAACATGGCAATAGGTTATGAGAGTTATTAAATAAAGACTTGCGAATTATTCGTATAATAATTGCAAATCACCCTTATTTACCTAACCTATTAATTTGGGAAAGAGACGTGACGTGTTATGTTTATATTATGTTGAGTTGAATTGTTTTTTTTTTTATAGTAAATCACTTATTAAATACCTACCAATTTTGTGCGAAAATTTAATATTTTAATTTCATTTCAACTTTGTGAAGTTAAATGTAGTTTTTTGCATTACATGGCCATTTGCAGAAATATTAGTTTTGACACCCAAGGACCCAAAGTGTGTACATATTTTTACCTATATCCTGTTAATGAGTGTTAAAAGTCTTAAGTACCTTTTATTTTTAATGAACGTGCCAGAACCACTTATCAATAGAATGACAATTTAAGATAACAATATGCCGGATTGCAATTTTACCGGAAATTGGCTCTACGATGAAATTATACTCTATCTCATATCTACTAAAGCATTATATTAAATTGTCACACCGTTTTTCTCTATATAATTAGTTTTATTAATTGTTAGTGATTTAATTTGTTAGTGTTTACGTAATATTATTGAAAGCTATGGTTGTAAATTACTTAGAATTGATCGGTTTATTCGATTGTGTATTAAAATGTAGCTATAATATTATAACAAACTAGCGTTTTGAGATAAAGTTAGATCGCTAGAAATCGAAACTTATTACGTTACACTAGGTAAATGCAGCGGCTTCACCCGCTCACAATTTCAGTTCTGTAACTTTTATAACAAAACTTAGAAGAATTTTCCGAAATCCTTGCTTAGCACACTTTCTGATAACTAATACAACCAATTCTGATAACTAAAATTCCAAGTCTCTAGGCTCAGTGGTTTGGGCTCTGCGTTGCATGCCAGTCAGTGAGTCATTTAGAATTTTATAATATACTAGCGACCCGCCCCGGCTTCGCACGGGTAGCAGAAGTAGGTATAGTGGACGTTTATCAGGAGTAAATTCGTGATACATTGTATTTGAATAAATATAACCCTAATGGTTTACGCAGCGCACGTAAATTAATGACTATTTCTGTTACAATGACCAAACCTTAACACATGTTATAATTTATCGTGGGCTATTTTGAAGATATTGATGAGTACTACAAACCCCTAGTACATTACTTTATTCTACCACCAATACTTTTCACACCACATGAAAAATAATCACTGCTTCGATTATTGTGACTAAACCAGAAAATATGGATATAATTTATGTATACTGTTTTGTAGGTATTGATAATTAATACAATCCCCTAGTACATTACTTTAATCTACCACCGATAGTTTTCACACCGCATGAAAAATAATCACTGCTTCGATTATTGTGACTAAACCAAAAAAGATGGATATAATCTATGTATACTGTTTTGTAGGTATTAATAAGTACTACAAACCCCTAGTACATTACTTTACTCTACCACCAATAGTTTTCACACCGCATGAAAAATAATCACTTTTTAGATTATTGTGACTAAACCAAAAAAGATGGATAGAATCTATGTATACTGTTTTGTAGGTATTGATAAGTACTACAAACCCCTAGTACATTACTTTACTCTACCACCAATAGTTTTCACACCGCATGAAAAATAATCACTTTTTCGATTATTGTGACTAAACCAAAAAAGATGGATATAATCTATGTATACTGTTTTGTAGGTATTGATAAGTACTACAAACCCCTAGTACATTACTTTACTCTACCACCAATAGTTTTCACACCGCATGAAAAATAATCACTTTTTCGATTATTGTGACGAAACCAAAAAAGATGGATATAATCTATGTATACTGTTTTGTAGGTATTGATAAGTACTACAAACCCCTAGTACATTACTTTACTCTACCACCAATAGTTTTCACACCGCATGAAAAATAATCACTTTTTCGATTATTGTGACTAAACCAAAAAAGATGGATATAATCTATGTATACTGTTTTGTAGGTATTGATAAGTACTACAAACCCCTAGTACATTACTTTACTCTACCACCAATAGTTTTCATACCGCATGAAAAATAATCACTTTTTCGATTATTGTGACTAAACCAAAAAAGATGGATATAATCTATGTATACTGTTTTGTAGGTATTGATAAGTACTACAAACCCTTAGTACATTACTTCACTCTACCTCCAATAGTTTTCATACCGCATGAAAAATAATCACTTTTTCGATTATTGTGACTAAACCAAAAAAGATGGATATAATCTATGTATACTGTTTTGTAGGTATTAATAAGTACTATAAACCCCTAGTACATTATATTATTCTACCATCAATGCATTTCACAGCGCACGCAAATTTATGAATATGGTAATTATATTATGTAACACCTTGGTTCACAATATTGCAGTTTTCTTACGGATCCCCATTTTTTTTCAAAATCTCATATAGCCTATGGCACTCACACTGAATTAAGCTATCCATAAGTGAAAGAATTTTTAAAATCGGTCCAGTAGTTTCGGAGCCTATTCGTTACAAACAAAAAAACAAAAAAACAAAAAAACAAAAAAACAAAAAAACAAAGTTTCTCTCTTTATAATATTAGTATAGATAGTAATAGTGATTAATCAAATTATTTTTGTGAGAATAAAATAATATTTGAGATAGTCTCCAATTATATTTTTCTGACTCTATAATGTTGACTATTATTTAAAGATTTCTTCAGCAATCAAATAGATCCGGGATAATAAACTCATAATAGGTTTTAACAATAAAAATACGTTTATTTTTTTTTTGGGGAAAAATGGAGAAAAGTTGGTAAAGGAGGAGCTGGTCGCAGGAAGAAATCATGGCTACGAAACAACAGGGAGTGGACAGGGATTGCGAGGCTTGCTGAACTATTTCGCCTCGCCAAGGATTATAGAGACGAGTACGGAAAGCTGATTGCTAAACTTCAGTGATTTGACCGAGAGAAAAAAATTTAACAGTACCTATTAAGTGATGAAAGTAAATGAATGATGAGATTTATCATTATCTCAGCTGTTGGCAGTCCACTGCTGGACATAGGTCTCCCCCTTGACTATTCAATTACATTTTCACGCAGAGGACACTGCTGCCCGTCCTCCGGAGCCTGGAGCTGATAAACCTTAGCCGGCTCTTACGACAATAACAGGTAGGGCTATTCCATAGTCTGCCGTGGTGATACCGGCTATTTAGATAGCATAGTATAAAGTTCAGCTAAGCTTCAGTTCAACTAAAACAGACTAGCCAGTAAACTCCCGGGGTGAGCGACCGATGGATCAGTTGCGCCCGCGCACGCCTGCATTGTATGGTAATACTAACACAGCTTGTCTCAGGAAGTAACGCGTATGATACGCACGGATCCGTCAACTGAATAACGCATTAGTTCTAGAAATTATAGACAATTTGTTTAATAGTCTAGGGCCTAGGGCGAACCACAGACTAGGTACCACAGACAGCAAGGATCGTTATTTATTATTTTACAAGTATATCTAACGCGACGTCTTGCGTGAGCGACCTTGACGCGAACGCGAAGCGGCGCGGCGCGGTGCGAAAACAACAAACAGTCAATATTTATCACTTTAGTAATATTCTGTGCTTTAACTAATACTCGTAGTTAACCGAATTTCAGAAAATTAATACTTTAATAATTAATTTTGAATTTATACTCTAACAGAACGGGTTATCCTTACCCTAATTACATTAATCGAGTCAATTCATATGGGTATGAAACAGACGACCCATATTGACTAAATTTCAGGTCGCCATGATTCCTACGCAGCCTCCGACATGACCTAACGACTGCCCCCTACATATCTTACGGGAAACAGCCGAGACCTACAGTTTAACGTGCCATCCGAAATACTTACTTAGAAGGCACTTACTTCTTATCCCGAAATTCCTACAGGAACAATGCCTACGCAGTAGTACGCAGCTAACTGCGCGGCACTGAAGTTAGTACGGAATACGTTAAGAGAGTGAGCATGGTTGGTTAACGCCTACAAATATTGTGTTAGCAAGTCACTTCTGTGCAGATTGCTTATTGATTTGTTTTGTGAACAAAGCGGCTTTCACGGCTGATGTTTATTTACGGAACGCTCTTAATATAACATTAAAGTTTTGTTCTTAGCATAAATTTACTTGCTATAAAATGACTAATTAATAAATAAAACATGGTAGGTACCAACGGTACTTTAAAAAAATACAACCACGAAAACTGTGAAAATCAAAAAACCTTTATGTCCCTATTAGTAGTTAGGTACCTTATTATAATAATTATACTTAAATTAATCTACGATTATAGAAAAGGTGTAACCTTTTCTATAATCGTAGATTAATCGAAATCTCCCAGTAATTATAGGTGCCAAAAATAATGGAAACAAGTTTTTTTATGATAGTAACAAGACGAGCAAATCAGTTGCCTGATGGTAAGAGCATCATGATTGCCCATATCGGACACAGTGCCACCCAGTGTTTTAAAATTCAAAATTCTGCGTGGCACTGCACTGCGCCTGTCATACTGAGATATTAGTTTTTGAAACTCGTCATGCCCAGTAATTTCGCTAGTAACATTGTATTACATACCTACTAAGTATTGTGTACATACCTAAGTAGATTCAATAGAATTTTACAATGTGGGAGCGTCCCGGCCGGGGGCGTACCGGAATGGGACCATAACGGCCGGACCCAAATTATTCACTGGGGAAACAAGATTTCACTGTTACAAAATTGTGAGCAACTTTATCTCTACTTAATTGATTTCCCAAGGGTTCCTGCGATTCACATAAATCTTCCTGTTTACATTAATTTGTTCAACTTTCAAAGCGGTCTCTATGCAGCTATTTTATGTCAAGTTTTTCCAAGACTGTAGAGGTCGCAAGCTCTGCCGATCAAGTGCCTGGTTCGATCCCCAGGTCAGGCAGTGTTATTGTTAACTATCTGGTAAATTACGTGTTTACCTTTAATTAGTTTCTACAATGTTACCTATGAATGTATTTATCTAATTTTGAATTAATTCCTATGATTTTATAATACAGCCTGTTTGTCAAAACTTTCAATGTTTGTGAGGAATCTTGCTCTTTCCGAAGATACAGACTTCCCGTCTAGTTTCGGAAATAGCAGTTTCAAATAACAGAATAATTATATTATAATATGTCTCTTTACAATAAACTAAGTGTAATAATTATTATGAGCAATGAAATGTAAACATAGCATAGGTAATATTTACTGTTTATTTGAATAAATTTATTATTTATTTTTATTATTTATTGTTATTGTATCTGCGGGCCACAGTTCCAGACTCCACACTGTCACTGATATTATTCCTAGCTAGCTGTGCCCCGCGGATTCACGCGCGTTGTTTTCGTTCCCGTGGGAAAGTCGTGAAAAAAGTACCCCATGTGTTATTCCAGGGTCTAAGCTACCTTACATTACATACTACAGCCCAATCGGGTGAAAGAGTAACAAACATCCATCCATCGATCCATACTCACAAACTTTCACATTTATAATATTAGTTGGAAGGATGGGAAAATCCAAACAACACTCTGCCTGAGCTGGGTATCGAACCCGTGACCTCATACGAGCTTGCGGCAACTACGCCACCGAGGGACTGCCCCGGTGCAATAATAGCAAGGTTAAGTAAACTCATATAGTTAAAGTTCTCCAAATAGAATAGCTATTGATGTGAAGTCAGTGGTTAGAGTGAAACCGCTAATTGGAATGGAAGGGCAACTGGAGTAAGAACGGGTGCTCAAATACAAGCTTCTGCCAATTAGTGGTTTCAGGACATTCAATGGTCACTCATAGATAAAAAGAAAATATATAAATAAAATATATAATTACTGGGCATGACGAGATTCAACAACTCAGGGTGACAGGCGCAGTGCAGTGCCGCGCAGAATTTTGAACTTTAAAACACGGGGTGGCACTGTGTCTGATATGGGCAATCATGATGTTTACCATCAGGCACCTGATTTGCTCGTCTTGTCACTCTCTAACATAAAAAAAAAACTTTATTGATAAAGGTATTTTACAATAATTTTATATTATTTTTGAGCACCTATATCCACAGAGTACTTTATTATATATATATGCCTATATCCCTAACAAGGCTCTATGACCCGTATTATATAGGATGTATGACTGTTTCGCCGAAGCTAATCCATGGGCCTAATCATCACTATAATATTCACATCACTATATTACAAATATAGTGATATATATATAGAACCACTTATAAACTATATCATAAAATCCTAAATGACTCAGTGACTGACATGCAACGCAGAGCCCAAACCACTGATCCTAGAGACTTGAAACTTGGTATGTAGGTTCTTTTCGTTGTCTGGACGTGTGCTAAGAAAGGATTTTTGTAAATTCACATTTTAAGGAGTCCAAAAAGGGCGTCAAAGTTTTGGTTTAAAACTCCCAATATATCATAATTGCGCGCAGGCAAAGCCGCTGGGATTACACTAGTACATTACAAATATAGATGTATCTTGTGGCTGTAAAAAAACATACTTCTAAGTTAACGTTTTTACCTCTTTTGTAAAAAAATTGTCCACTGATTGTGTAACACAGCATTTTAAACCATTGATATAAAGAAAAGGGGAGATGAGGTACTGGCTTCTCGAAGATGTCTCGGTCGCATTTCGGTCTTAGGTACGTCTTTCTATCTTTGTTGTTCATTATTTGTCATTGTGCAAACTTCACACTGAGCAAATTACATGACCCCTTTGTTGAGTAAGCGCTTGGAGAACGTACCCTATCTCCCCTTTTCTTTATATCAATGTTTTAAACTTATGTGTTTCTAGTGTATCCTCGGTGGTGTAAGCTCGACTGCCAATCATGAGGTTCCTGGTTCGATCCCCAGGACAGGCAGTGTTCAATATTGGATTTTTCCATCTTATTAACTGTCTGGAGTCTGAAATCGTGCTCGGTAGATGCATAGGCTCGCCCTCTAATACACAGATTAATTACATACTGGCGAAATGTGGGCGTACCTACTATGGGACTGAGTCCTGGGTACACCTCTACCTACCCCTTCGGAAAAAAGGCGTGATTTATGTGTTTCCAGTAACACAATGAGTCATACTGAGTCTAAGACATAATCCTTTGCTGCGTGTTTCAGGGGGTTCATCTTTGACATCGCTGGCTGATTGTTAGTTCCTATTTTGACCACCTTCATTATAATCATAGTCAAATTCTACAATCTATTCGAGTTATTATAGTTCTGGCATCGGTCCAATTCCCCTCGTTAACTATAATTCTATGATAACGGCAGTTCAGCACGTCTGTTTGTTTATCTTCGTTTTGAGTGGGCTCAAAAATCTTGCGGATTTAATATTACGCTCATAAAGGTCAAGCATATTTATTTTATAACTAAAACTTGGTAACATTGCGTAAATTTTATTTGTGTTGGAATAATACTTTCTATATTTCTTGTGTCTATAATTTTATCGATCTATGAACGATTCATCGAAGCCACCGACCGTTAGAAGTATTATCTTCACCATCGTTCGGTTCATCTAAAAAAATTTTGAACGAATCTATTATTCGTGTGTAGATATTCCCACGGGAACGAACATTAGACGGGTGATAGTTTGTTAGGATGGATGGATGAATGTTTGTTACTCACACGCCAAAACTACTGCACCGATTGGGCTAAAAGATGTCGCTATATAGATAGTTTAGACTCTGGAATAACATATAGAGTACTTTTTATCCCGGTGTTCCGACGGGAAAGATGACTATGCGGGCGAACCCGCGGGACACAGCTACAAAAACAATATAATGAGGGAGATGAAGATAAGAAGAAGAGACTAAAAAGACTTACGAGTTCTTTTTGCCACTGTAGCAAATAGCTACAAAATTATATCCTTTAAGAGGAAAGGGGCATGTTAGCAGTTTGACACAATCCTATGGAAAATTTACCAAATCGATGTTTTGTGTTCCCCTGTTCCCTCCGAATACAGTAAACCTATTTGATTTATTAATCTCCAGATATTTTGAAGATTAAGTAAACTATGTCCATATCATTTTATTTTTGTTTATGAACTCTTCATGTATTTGTAGTGAACGTCTAATCATGCGAGTAAAACTGGGATTTTTAGAAGTTCACTGTGTATGTTATATATATAAACACCTCCCTGGGCACATAGTTGATCCAGCAACGAATCCATGCATTATCGACTCCACCTTTAGGCGCGAATAACTCGACTCCGTTTGTACCTATTGCGACTGGAGTGGCAACGTCGCCCTCTGCCGCGCGATGTTGCTCTTTATATTCGTTGAAAACGGTATATACTCCATCCTTTTAGTGCCCGAATTTTGAACGGAACTGAATCCGCAACGGCCAAATTTTTTATACCCAAGAGAACTTTCTGGCTCCGGAATATACTTTCTTCTTAGAACACATTATTGGCTCCATCGATATAAAATGGGATTATATTCTTAGCATTGGGTAATAACTTGATCCATTTACATATATAAAACCGTATATACTACATCCTTTTAGTGCCCGAATTTGGAACAGAACTGGATCCATAACGGCCAAATTTTTTAAACCCCAGAGTACTTTCTGGCTCCGAATTATACTTTATACCTAGAACACCTTATTGGCTCCATCGATATAAAATGGGATTATATTCTTAGCATTGGGTAATAACTTCATCCAATTACGTATTTAAAATAGGTATATACTCCATCCTTTTTGTGACTGAATTTTGAACGTAACTGGGTCCGTAGCGGCCAAGTTTTTTTATACCCAAGAGATCGTTCTGGCACCGAATTATAATTTGTTTCAAGAACACCTAAGTGGGTCCATCGATATAAAATGGGATTATAAAAATCCATAAAATCTATTTTATGGATTTATAATATAAAGATGCCATACTTAACAGATCTATGACCCCAAATTGAGTGCTGCAACATTCGTATAATTGCAGTTCATGAAACTCTCATTGTGAATCTAATCATCCAGGAATAGGTAGAGGTGTACCCAGGACTCAGTCTCACAGTAAGTACACCCACTTTTTGCCAGTATGTTACTGGTCCCAGGTGAGGTGAGCTATCTACCAGGCACAGTTCCAGACTCCAGGCTGTCACTAAGATAATTCCTAATAGAAAAATCCAAATAACACTTTGCCTGGCCTGTGGTTCGAACCCGGGCCTTCATGATTGGCAGTCAAGCTTGCGCCCACTACACCACTGAGACAGTCGATGTTATGATAATATTATCTTCTTAAAATATATTGAAAATAATTTCAATGCACACTTGCATCACTGATCTGTTTTTGTGTTTGGTTCTGGTTTTGTGTTCCTATAAGTAAAATTACGGTACTTAATCAAAATAATGAATGTAACTTGTGAATAATAATAGAACCTTTGTGGTTCTTTTGTTGGTTAGAACTACTTTTGCAATGTTTCATTTCACACATAATGACATACCTAATAATGTCAAAAACTAGTGGGAAACATAATGTGACCATTTGTGACGTATGACTTATTCGACTCGACGCTCTGGTTTTATTACTACCTACTATTGTCTGTGTTTGATTATATTAGACTAATAATTGGCACTTAGTGGTTCCGTTTTATATATAATTTTTAGGACAAACTCGTACTTATTTGATCCATTTTAATTTATATTCTTAACACTCCCAACATTGTTTGATCCACTTCTTACAACAATCTGTAGTAGGAATGGTTCACAAAGGGAGGACTGCATCCCGAATCCCGCGCTCTCCTCTATCGCTGCCCGAGCGCCGCCGTTCGTTTCGTGATTTATTCCGCATCGATTACTAGTGATATTGAATTACAGTTTTCTCTTTATTTTTGTATGATTTTGGTCAAAACAGTTTTTTTATGTAGTACAGTTTTTAAATATATTTTTGAGCTCAATACTTCACTCTTACACTCGAGGTTCTTTTTTTAATTGTTTATTTGTCAGTGATCATTATTTAATTGTAAGTTTTAGATATTATAATTTATTATTTATTAAATTTTACTTTATTGCAATATTAAATAAATATGAGAAATTGTGTAAAATGTCAATAGAAAAAAAAAACTGTTTTACTTTGGTATTGATTTTGGTCATATTGCATACAAGTTTATCTTATGTTTGTAAAGTAAGTTTTAAAAGACGGCAAAGTAAACGAGCCCATACTCGAGTATATTAGCACTTATCATAAGGTAGTTCCAATGTCGACAAAACGAGCCTAAACTTGACTATTATTGCAGTTTTCATAAGGCAGTTCCAATAGTTATCTTTCAGCTCCATCATGAGACCCTCGTCATCATGTGGAATGAAAAGTCCCCATAACAACAAAACAAACGAGTCCAAATTCGACTGTCTTGGCACATTTCGTAAGGCAGTTCCAATGGATATCACTCGACTCCATCATCAGACCCTCGTCATCAAGTGGAATGAAAAGTCCTCATAACAACACAGCAAACGAGTCCAAATTCGACTGTCTTGGAACATTTCGTAAAGCAGTTCCAATGGTTATCTTTCGGCTCCATCATCAGACCCTCGTCATCATGTGGAATGGAAAGTCCCCATAACAACAAAATAAACGAGTCCAAACTCGACTGTCTGGGCACATTTCGTAAGGCAGTTCCAATGGTTATCTTTCGGATCCATCATCAGACCCTCGTCATCATGTAGAATAAAAAGTCCCCATAACAAAACAGCAAACTTTTTTTACTATGAGGACTTCCCATAGCAAAGAAGCAAATTAGTCCAAACTCGAATGTCTTGCCTCGGTGCCTCGGTCAGACTGCCTCGGTGGCGTAGAGGGCGCATGCTCGACTGCCAATCAAGAGGTCCCGGGTTCGATCCCTAGGTCAGGCAAAGTGTTAAATATTGGATTTTTCCATTAGGAATTATCTCAATAACTGCCTGGAGTCTGGAACTGTGCCCGGTAGATGGCAATAGGCTCGCCCCCTATTACATGGGACCAATAACATACTGGCGAAATGTGGGTGTATCTACTATGGGACTGAGTCCTGGGTACACCTCTGCCTACCCCTTTGGGAAAAAAGGCGTGAATGTATGTATGTATGTCGAATGTCTTGGCACATTTCGTAAGGCAGTTCTAATGGTTATTTTTCGGGTCCATCATTAGACCCACGTCATCATGTGGCATGCAAAGTCCCTAAACAACAAAGTAAACGAGCCTAAACTTGAATATTATTGCAGTTTTTGTAAGGCAGTTTCAATGGTTATCTTTCCGCTCCATCATCAAACTCTCGTCATCATGTGGAATAGAAAGTCCCCATTACAACAAAATAAACGAGTCCAAACTCGACTGTCTTGGCCCATTTCGTAAGGCAGTTCCAATGGTTATCTTTCGGCTCCATCATCAGACCCTCGTCAACATGTGGAATGGGAAGTCCCTAAAACAACAAAGCAAACGAGCCTAAACTTGATTATTATTGCAGTTTTCGTAAAGCAGTTCCAAGGGTTATATTTCGATTCCATCATCAGACCCTCGTCAACATGTGGAATGGGAAGTCCCTAAAACAACAAAGCCAACGAGCCTAAACTTGACTATTATTGCAGTTTTCGTAAGGCAGTTCCAATGGTTATCTTTCGGCTCCATCATCAGACCCTCGTCATCATGTGGAATGATAAGTCCCCATTACAACAAAGCAAACGAGTCCAAACTCGACTGTCTTGGCACATTTCGTAAGGCAATTCCAATGGTTATCTTGTGGCTCCATCATCAGACCCACGTCATCATGTGGAATGAAAAGAACTTATTAAAACCTAACATTCGAGCCCAAATTCAACTATCTTATCAATGGTCATCGCGGATTTCTAGACGCTTCATAATGGCTCCATTATCAGATCAGGTCAAGAGTACCATAATATTGCATTGTCACCGGACTTTTATATGTATGCAAAATTTGAGCTAAATCGGTCGTCATGTGGAATGAAAAGTCCCCATAACAACAAAGCAAACGAGTCCAAGCTCAACTGTTTTGGCACATATCGTGAGGCAGTTCCAATGGTTCTGTTTCGGCTCCATCATCAGACCCTCGTCATCATGTGGAATGAATAATAAGTCCCCATTACAACAAAGTAAACGAGTCCAAACTCGACTGTCTTGGCACATTTCGTAAGGCAGTTCCAATGGATATCTTGTGGCTCCATCATCAGACCCACGTCATCATGTGGAATGAAAAGAACTTATTAAAACCTAACATTCGAGCCCAAATTCAACTATCTTATCAATGGCCATCGCGGATTTCTAGACGCTTCATAATGGCTCCATCATCAGATCAGGTCAAGAGTACCATAATATTGCATTGTCACCGGACTTTTATATGTATGCAAAATTTTAGCTAAATCGGTCGTCATGTGGAATGAAAAGTCCCCATAACAACAAAGCAAACGAGTCCAAACTCAACTGTTTTGGCACATCTCGTAAGGCAGTTCCAATGGTTCTGTTTCGGCTCCATCATCAGACCCTCGTCATTATGTGGAATGAAAAGTCCCCATAACAATAAAGCAAACAAGTCCAAACTGGACTATCTTGGCACATTTCCTAAGGCAGTTCCAATGATTATCTTTCGGCTCCATCATCAGACCCTCGTCATCATGTGGAATGTAAAGTTCCTAAAACATCAAAGTAAACGAGCCTAAACTTGACTATTATTGCAGTTTTCGTATGGCAGTTCCAATGGTTATTTTTCGGCTCCATCATCAGACCCTTGTCATCATGTGGAATGAAAAGTCCCCATAACAGAAAAGCAAATGAGTCCAAACTCGACTGTCTTGGGCACATTTAGTAAGGCAGTTCCAATGGTTCATCAGACCCTCGTCTATATGTGTAATAAAAAGTCCCCATAACAATAAAGCAAACGAGTCCAAACCCGACTGTCTTGGCACATTTTGTAGGCAGTTCCAATGGTTATCTTTCGGATACATCATCAGACCCTCGTCATTATGTGGAATGGAAAGTCCCTAAAACAACCAAGTAAACGAGCCTAAACTCGATTATTATTGCAGTTTTCGTAAGGCAGTTCCAATGGCAAGTTTTCGGCTTCATCATCAGACCCTCGTCGTCAAGTTGAATGAGAAGTCCCCATAACAACAAAGCAAACGAGTCCAAACTCGACTGTTTTGGCACATTTTGTAAGGCAGTTCCAATGGTTCTGTTTCGGCTTCATCATCAGACCTTCGTCATCATGTGGAATGAAAAGACCCTAAAACAACAAAGTAAACGAGCCTAAATTCGACTATCATTGCAGTTTTCGTAAGGCAGTTCCAATAGCAATCTTTCGGCTTCATCATCAGACCCTCGTTATTATGTGGAATGAAAAGTACTTATTAAAACCTAACATACTAGCCGAAATTCAACTATCTTATCATTTGTCATCGCAGAGTTCCAGTCGCTACATCATGGCTCCATCATCAGATCAGGTCAACAGTACCATAATATTGCATTGTCACCGGACTTATATTAGTATGCAAAATTTGAGCTAAATCGGTTGAGTGCTTCAAAATTCAGTTGCAAGATTTGTACCGGACATACATATCGGTACATACATACATTGCAAATTAAATAAAAATGCGAAATAGAAATATCTCTCAAGGTGATACATTCACAATTCTCCTAAAATTAACTTTTACATTGATGAGAAGAGCTATACTATTGTACTTATTATGTTTCTGTCGAAGGCAACCAATGACAAAAGCTTGTGAAAATGGTGCGCCCCCATTGGCCCATTTGAATTGGAGCAACAACTGTCTGAATGCCAAAAAGGTGGATTCGTATAAAAACAGCGTAATTATTATTATTACTCTGTAGATTCAGATGGAGCCACATATGTGACACGTGTGGCTCCAGCTGGATCCACAAAGTCATACACAACTGGCAAAGGATCAAGTAATACTGTCCCGGATCAACTTATGAAAACGGATCAAATAATAACTACTTCTACGACCCGCATGATCAACTAAGTGCCCGTGGGGATATCTATATATATATGTAATGTAACATTACTTAAATTTTTTTTTTTTATGATAGTGAGTGACAAGGCGTAAAAATCAGGTGCCTGATGGTAAGCATCATGATTGCCCATTTCAGACCCAGTGCCACCCAGTGTTTTAAAATACAAAATTCTGCGCGGCACTGCACTGCGCCTGTCACCCTGAGATATGAGTTGTTGAATCTCACCATGCCCAGTAATTTCGCTGGTAATGTTACCCTTCATACCGGAACACAGTAATGTTTGCACATTACTGCTTGGCGGATGAATAACTGGCAAAGGTGTGGTACTGCCCCAGGCGGCCCCCTGCAAAAGAGGCCTACCACTACAAAATTTACATCTACAAAATTTATTTCTACAAAATTACAGTAATAAATTAAAATAATTACAGTAAAATATATCATGAAATAAATTTATAAATTTAATGGGTTAATTTTATTCGGAGGAAACAGGGGAAAACAAAACATCGATTTGGTATTTTTAATAGGATTTTGTCAAATTTGTAGCTAGGATACACTTTTAATTTACAAGTAAATTATTCTTAGAAAATCAATAAATCCAGCGACTGTTGAATAATTTTCCCCTGAAACGTCAATTAGCTATAATGCTTAATGCAAACCACACGTTTCCGTTTCCTGCACTATCAAATCTATGATGTAATACATCGGAAGTACTTAATATTCGAGCAATAAGCTGCATAACATACAAACGTAATATAACAACCAATACCGTCTTTACCGTAAGGGCACACGGGGCCCGTGCCAAGGGCCCCCATCCTCAGAGGGCCCCGAAGAACCGACAATTTCTCTCACATTTTTAAAAAAAATTACGTTTTACAGGTGAACAAAACGCTTGTGAGTTCTGACTCACCTACAGACCACTACCATTCAGCGCAGTTTTGGTTAGATTGATGAATGGATGGATGTTTGTTACTCTTTCACGCCAAAACTAATAAACAGATTGGACTAAAATTTGGTATGCAGGTAACTTTAACCCTAGAATAACACTTAGGGTCTACGCGGGTGAAACCGCGGGACACAGCTAGTTAATAATATATCAGAACGCATCCTAATTTACTATAAGAATATTCTTTTGCCTAATGGTTTAGCAATTGGATTGGAGAGCGTTCATTTTCGCAGCTTAAAAGAATAAAAAATGAATTGCGAACAACAATGTTACATCAACGACAAAGTAATTTGTCAATAATGTGCCTAGAAAGTACATCCTTCAAACAATTGACTTTGAGGATATAATAGAAGATTTTGCTCAACAGAAATCCCGAAAGAAACCATTATCTTAATCGAAACCAAAAAACCAGCAGCATACTAAGTAATATCATTAATGACATATTATTTTGTTCATTTGATTACCCATAATAAATAAAAGATTATAATAGAAAAATGTTAGTATAATTCGCTATCTTTACTTTCCAAAAGGGCCCCAAATTCTGTGTGCCCAAGGGCCCCAGCAAAGTTTAAGACGGCCTTGATAACAACACGCCTTTTCCCGAAGGGGCAGGCAGATGTGTACCCAGGACTCAGTTCCAAATTAGGTATGTTCCCAGTTCGCCATTTAACACTTCACCAGTTTTACTTATGACCCATGTTATTAGGGTGAGGCTATTGTTATCTACCGGGCACAGTTACAGACTCCAAATTGACATTGAGAAAATTCTTAATAGATATAATCCAACCTGGGACTTCGTGATGAACAGTGTACGTTTCTATAATAAAATCCCAAAAGAGATAACAAAAAAAAAAAAAATTCAAAACTTAAATAAAATCTACTTTACTAAAGAAGGCTTATTATAATGTAAATCAGTACATAGAGGACAAAGATGCCTGGGAATTTCCGCATAGCCACCACGCGGCACATTCTAAATAAACGAGTGTAACCAAACCAAATATTGTAAAACAATCAGTTGAAAAAATTAAGCCCTACAAGTTTCTTGTGTGTTCTTCTTGTAAAGGTATCTTTCCGAACGCACGATAGACTCGTTACTGTTTATTTTCATTGACGTACAAAAGTGTCAGATTGTGACCTATTTGAATAAATGACTGACTTTGAACAGTAGCGCTTGCGAACCACTACGCCACCTAGGCTACCTATCCACAAATCGTCTATTATTAGTCCGTTTTCTACTGGGAAACAGTATGACATTGTGGAGTACAGCAACGCCATTTGGTACGAATGTTATACACGTCCACTTAAGCCCAAAATGCCCGGTAGTCAGTTTGAACTCTATTACAGTAAAAGTACAGGGCTCCGGGCGTTAAGAATAAAAGTTGTGGCGGATTCGTTTGGACCTTTGAGTCAAGTTTGGTGTTGTTATCAGGTAACTAGATGATGCCCAATTCATTCTCCATACCAGTTGTTTTAGGGTTCCGTAGCTAAATATAACGCAATACTTGAAATAATAAAATTTGAAATGCAAACAAACAATCATATTATATTTGTATTAAACACTAAAATTCTGTTAAATCCCATTTTACTGTATAAAAGCCCATTTAATGCAGATTCTGAAAATATTAACAATAAAATAAGTTTGACTATTTACAATGAAAAATAATATATTGAAAATACTGCGACACTCGTTCAGCGTTTCAGCGCAGCGTAGGAGATGGCATAAGGCTGGACATCATGATGAACCTTCAGTACGCGCTCGAGTATTTTAAGATAGCGTTTTTTTTACATTTTCAAAAATTTGCTGCGAGTCTGCGTCATTTCCAAATCTTCAGATTAAGTAATTGGAGCATGTGTAGGGTCCTTTTTTCGTGGAAATTTAATAATTATAGAATTTTAATGTTCGAATTTATTATTTTCGATTTTTAATTTTCGAATTTTTATTTTCGAATTTATTGTTTTCAATTTTTTATTTTAAAATTTATTTATTGAGCAGCAGGTCCCGGTCGATCCCCGGCCTGATCAAACATTATGTGCGCGTAAAAAAACCTGAGACATTCTTTATGGATTATCCTGGACACGGGGCCCCGCCCTTAAGTGAATCATCTTGTACACCTTACCCCTAAGTACTTTTGACTGGCTTTTCCTTAAAACAACATCAATTTGTTCATGAAAAATAAAACTTCAGCAGCAGCTAAATAAAATAGCTTGTAGAAATGTTTTTTAATCTTAGTAGCGTTTGACCCTTAAAAAGGTTTTTTCTTCAGAGTTTAACGATAAAGTTTATGGTGGTCTCCCAATCTAAACTACTAGGTAAACGAAAACCTCGTAAAGAGGCGAGGGGTGTTCTTAGACCATTGGCGGAAGCAAACAAAAAGGTAGATTTTTTGTAACGTTATATTTCTACAAATTATAATATATTTTAATAAAATAAAAGGCCGCAAAATTTTATGTAAAAATTCAGCGTATTAAAAAAGGTGTAGTTAGTATAATACTTTAAGGGGTTCATCTTCCCGTCAAACTAGGCATCTCCTCAAGTATTATAAAGTTATTTTTAATGATAATAATTATTATTATTTTATTTTCGTATTCCTACTTTTTGTAAAACGTTGTAATAGATAGTCGACATTATAGGTATAATAAATATTACCGCGACTATCACTAAAGTAAGATATTTGCAAAATCTACCCTGGCCCCATAAAATTGCAATAAATAACATCGTACTTATGGAGGCCCTTGACCATGGCCCTTTGAAGGTTATGTTATAGTTATATAGGGTTACCTTCCGAAGTACCTACGTATTATTTTTATGCCAATTATTGTCATTATTATTTCTTTATAATTTTTTTAATGCCTTTTAGAAATTATAGTTACTAATAGGTGCCTTCCCACTTGAAATAGAAAAAGACGTAAGTAATTAAGAGATTAACACATAACATAACATACATTCACGCCTTTTTCCCGAAGGGGTAGGCAGAGGTGTACCCAGGACTCAGTCCCATAGTAGATACACCCACATTTCGCCAGTATGTTATTGGTCCCATGTAATAGGGGGCGAGCCTATTGCCATATACCGGGCACAGTTCCAGACTCCAGGCAGCTATTGAGATAATTCCTAATGGAAAAATCCAATATTTAGCACTATGCCTGACCTGGGGATCGAACCCGGGACCTCTTGATTGGCAGTCGAGCATGCGCCCACTACGCCACCGAGGCAGTAAGAGATTAAAAACATATTAATTAGTTTTGTAAAAATTACTAGCTGTGCCTCGCGGTTTCACCCGCGTAGTCATCGTTACCGTGGTAATATCGGGTTAAAAACCCTATGTGTTATTCCAGGGTCTAATCTATCTACATACCGAATTTCAGCCCAATCGGTTCAGTAGTTTTGGCGTTAAAGAGTAACAAACATCTATCCTAACATTTAATAGGAAGTAGGATTAGTAGGAAGGATAGGATAAAAAGGAATTAGCAGGAAGTAGGATTGTCATAATATTTTTCTAACCCTTTTTTAACAAAAAAAATATTTTAGATATTAAAATTACGAGTAGCATACCTTCCTACTTAAATTAGTAAAAAAAGTAAGTAATTAACAAATCAAAAACATATAATATTAGTTTTATAACAATTATCAATGTGACATATTGCTGTGTTATGGAATATAATAACGTAAAATGATAAAGATATTAAAATGTTTTTTTTTCTTTTATCTATACTAATATTATAAAGAGAGAAACTTTGTTTTTTTGTTTGTAACGAATAGGCTCCGAAACTACTGGACCGATTTTAAAAATTCTTTCACTTATGGATAGCTTAATTCAGTGTGAGTGACATAGGCTATATGAGATTTTGAAAAAAGATAGGGATCCGTAAGAAAACTGCAATATTGTGAACCAAGGTGTCACATAATATAATTATCATATTCATAAATTTGCGTGCGCTGTGAAATCCATTGATGGTAGAATAATATAATGTACTAGGGGTTTGTAGTACTTATCAATATCTACAAAATAGTCCACGGAAATTTTATCCATCTATTTTGGTTTAGTCACAATAATCGAAACAGACATTATATGCATGCGCTGTGAAAAGTATTGGTGGTAGAATAAAGTAATGTACTAGGGGTTTGTAGTAATTATCAATGCCTACAAAACAGTATACATAGATTATATCCATCTTTTTTGGTTTAGTCAAAATAATCGAAGCAGTGATTATTTTTCATGCGGTGTGAAAACTATTGGTGGTAGAGTAAAGTAATGTACTAGGGGTTTGTAGTACTTATCAATACCTACAAAACAGTATACATAGATTATATCCATCTTTTTTGGTTTAGTCACAATCATCGAAGCAATGATTATTTTTCATGCGGTGTGAAAACTATTGGTGGTAGAGTAAAGTAATGTACTAGGGGTTTGTAGTACTTATCAATACCTACAAAAAAGTATACATAGATTATATCAATCTTTTCTGGTTTAGTCACAATAATCGAAACAGTGATTATTTTTCATGCGGTGTGAAAACTATTGGTGGTAGAGTAAAGTAATGTACTAGGGGTTTGTAGTACTTATCAATACCTACAAAACAGTATACATAGATTATATCCATCTTTTTTGGTTTAGTCACAATCATCGAAGCAATGATTATTTTTCATGCGGTGTGAAAACTATTGGTGGTAGAGTAAAGTAATGTACTAGGGGTTTGTAGTACTTATCAATACCTACAAAACAGTATACATAGATTATATCAATCTTTTCTGGTTTAGTCACAATAATCGAAACAGTGATTATTTTTCATGCGGTGTGAAAACTATTGGTGGTAGATTAAAGTAATGTTACTAGGGGTTTGTAGTACTTAACAATATCTTCAAAATAGCCCACGATAAATTTATACATGTGTCAAGGTTTGGTCATTGTAACAGAAATAGTAATTAATTTGCGTGCGCTGTGTAAACCATTAGGGTTATATCTATTAAAATACAATGTATCACGAATTTACTCCTGTTAAACGTTCACCATACCTACTTCTGCTACCGTGCGAAGCCGGGGCGGGCCGCTAGTTTTTTAAATAAAAGGGCAGAGCGCCTTTATTGAAAAAGACAACCATAGAGCTACCTATAAGTTACTATATAGCCTAACTAAATACACTATATCATAGAACACTTCGGAAATCCACAGGCCGACATGTTAGCCTATAGAAAATCCAAGTGCTCTAAACCACTGTCAGATGCCAACGCACCCAAGATACTGGCGGCATTGCCACATTGAATAGCAATGCTTCGTTGGGCCAGATAAACGGCAGCAATAATTATAATACTGGAGTAACCTATTGACTTCGTTCCCGTTGGGTCAGGAATTCTTTTCTTGTTCCTTGTCTACAATAATATTATAATAATGATAAACTGCAAATTTTCAGTTACTGTTGTCCAGGGCCTTTATCAGTTAATGAAAGTAATAGAAGAAAAACAAAGAGAATCCAAAAATAATTAAGAAAGGCAACACATGTAAATAAATATAATATTATAGTAAGGTACTACCTTAGGGTTTCGTGGCGAACCCAATTTCCGTTAACGAGTAAACAACCAGATACGAGAAATAGATTGGGTAGATAGCAGACGTTCTTAGGATCCTGAAAAACTTCATGAAAATAACTAGTTGCACCTCGCGGTTTCAATCGCTTGATAGTATCCCATTAAATGTTAGATTTGATTAAATACAATATATTAGAGGTAGCATTTAGGTACTAAATTCCTGAATAATACATTCCTGCGATTGGTCTATCTTCGTGGTCCCGCTTTCTTGACATCAAGAAGGCGGGACCACCGAGACCAACTTAAATTACTAAGTAAATATTGAGGTAGCTAAATTTTTATGAAAGGTAGCAAATATTTGGTGAGAAAACCAAATGAGTTGGTTCCCCCATCTTGACGCACACTATTCTAGGGCCTAAGGTACGACAATATAATGCTTTTCCTGTACAAGTTTATACTAGAAGTATACGTAGGTGTTTGCCCTATGTTTTTCTCAAGTAAAGGGTCGCCTGCAAGTTTTTTGGTACTACAGAAAAACTGAATATAAAATGTAAATACATTATATATATTTCCACAATTCGCCAGTTATGTTTAGGTCCCATATATTAGGGGGCGAAAGTATTGCTATCTAACACGGTTCAGCCTCCGGGCTATCATTCAGAAATTCCAATTTCACTTTTTGCCTCACCAGGGGATCGAACCCGGAACTTCAATATCGGCTCTTGCAACCACTACGCCATCGATCTACCACTCTAACTAGTAAATAATGTGCCTTCTTACCTACATACGCTTTTGATCATGTCGTCACTCATTTTAAAACGTTCAGCGAACTTTAAAAAGCCATTTAACTCATTAAATAAAGCTTTTACTTACCCTTTTCATAATCTTAATAACTTATCAGTTTTAATTAGAAATTATAAAGTACTTCTTCATCTTGGTTCTCTTTATAATGTTAATACCGCTTAACAAAGGAGACCGATTAAAACTTCTTTCGCGTTTCATAGCAACTTTCCAAAGAATAAAGCTGCGAGAAACTTGAAATGTCAATGACTTTAAATAAATAACGTATAAAATCCTATTAAAGTACAGGAATTCGAACACGTCCTTCATTTCATTTTTAACTGCCGACCGAAAAAAGAAAGGGGAGTTGTAAGTTTGATGTGTTTGTGTATCTGTCTGTGGCAATTTCTGTAGCTAGACCGCTCAATTGAGTCATCGTCTGCGGGGTACAGGGGCAGCGGGGGGCGCGGAGGTAGACGTAAACGGGGGGCCGGGAGAGGTGCGGGCGATCGGCAGGCACCGCCGCCCGCACCTCTCCGGTCCTACGCACCTTAACCCCGCAGGCGAGGACTCAATTAAGCGGTCTACCTTATAGTACCTATTCCTATCGATTCGAATTGGCCTTTCACTTCTTGAATATTAGACTAATCAGATTGCCTGAATTTGCTAGGTGAAACAGTATTAATTTTGAACCGTTTGAAATAAATACCGATATGTTCAGCAAAATATACTGAACAAATGGAAAACTTTTGCTTTCCTTTTTATTACCCCATAACGATTGATAATAATTAAAAACAAGAAAATATTTAATTTATTTATTTTGGCTTGTCAAAACTCTAAGGAATATAGCTCGACAGAAAAGAGTAGAAACGGAACTAATTTAAAGTGTATGTGTTAATTAAATTGTTTTTACTCTTGTGAAAGACAGTGGCGCCCCCATTATTTTCTACTCTTTCCTCTACCTCAATCAACATTCAATATTGTCAATGTCACGTAAGAAAACAGATCAAACGACGGAAATTGAAAAAAACAACGCTTTTGAATTGTAATCCCAGAAACATGGTTATAGCTAAAATATGACTTCCATAATTATATTATAACGATTAATATTAATACTACTATGTATTTAACTTATCGTAAAAAGCAATAGATATTTCATAACGATTTCTCTAATAATAGTAGCTATGAAAATGGGATAAATAGGGATGACATGAGTGCCAATGAACTCTCCGTAGAGGATGCACAAGACCGAGCGAAATGGAGGAGAAATAGCCGGAAAGCAGACCCTGGCTATAGCCAGGATAATTGCTAGGAAGAAGAAGAAGAAGAAATAACTATGAAAATAAGTACAATAAATTATAATAAATAAAAAAATAATTTGAATTTATACTCTAAACTCTAACAGATCGGGTTTCCCCAATTACACTATCTTTAAATCGGGAAGTAAGACAGATCCCTCAAACTATAGGCCAATCTCTGTTTTGCCAGTATTAAGTAAAATCTTTGAGAAATTGATGCTAAACCAACTGCTGTCACATTTCAATAGAAACAGAATACTGCATTCAAATCAGTATGGTTTTACCAAATGCAGATCAACAACCGATGCGGGCTGTCATCTCATGACTCTTGTCTTGGAGGCTTGGGAGAGTTCACAGGATGCCATTGGAGTGTTTTGTGATCTTTCCAAAGCATTCGACTGTGCAGAACACTGCACGTTACTGCGCAAGTTAGAAGTATATGGAATTCATGGGAATGCCCTGAACCTGGTGGAATCATACTTGTCTAGTAGGCAGCAGAAGGTTAGCGTCAATAGTATCACATCTGCTAGTTCTCCTGTCAAGATGGGAGTCCCACAGGGATCAATTTTGGGTCCTTTCCTGTTTTTGGCATATATTAACGATTTGCCTTACATGGTCCACGGTATAGCAGATATAGTTCTGTTTGCCGATGATACGTCATTGATTTTTAAAGTTGATAGGAAGGATACTTCTCTAGTACATGTTAATAATACTTTAGCAAGTATATCCAGATGGTTCACAGCAAACAATCTGTTATTAAAAACAACATAACATGCATTCACGCCTTTTTTTCCCGAAGAGGTAGGCAGAGGTGTACCCAGGACTCAGTCCCATAGTAGATACACCCACATTTCGCCAGCCCGACTGATGACTGATGACTGTGCCCGGTAGATGGCAATAGGCTCGCCCCCTATTACATGGGATCTATAACATACTGGCAATCTGTTATTGAATGCGAAAAAGACTAAATGTTTGAAATTTTCGTTGCCGTTGCCTAACGTCAGAAGTATAGAACCAATCATAGTTCTTGACGGTGAAAGACTCAATATTGACAATGCAACTTTGTTCCTTGGCATAAATATAGACTAAACTGCAATGGAGCACTCATATCACCGAGCTCTCAGGGAAACTAAGCTCTGCAGCTTACGCGGTTTATGAAATTAGGCAACTAACAGATATAGCCACGGCGAGATTAGTGTACTTTGCATATTTCCATAGCTTGATGTCTTATGGGATTCTGTTGTGGGGGTCAGCCGCAGATATAGAAAATATCTTTATACTACAAAAACGTGCGATTCGTGCCATCTATGAGATGCGTCCACGCGAATCCCTGAAGGAATTATTTAAAGAAATAAACATACTGACCCTACCATCCTTATACATTTATGAGAACATCATGTATGTGCGTAAAAATTTACATAAATTAAAATTAAATAGTGACCTTCATAATTTTAATACTAGGAATAAAGACAAAATAGCTGTACCTAGCTTTAGATTATCTAAAACAAATAAAAAGGTAACAGGTTTTATTGTTTTTAATTAAGATGTCATCAATATCGGAACCAGTATTTATTTTTATTTCATCCATTACGTGTGAGATCGCAACGTGCTGCGCGACGACCAATGACGGCGAGCGACTGAACTCAGAACCAGTACGGTGCGCCGTGCAGACAACCGAACCTGTCCGGTACCGTACCAAGTTTGATATGCAAGCTCCCGTACCACCGTACCGACATACGGTACCGAGTAATACTAATAATAATGTTCGCCGTACAGTGTGCCACACGATTGAATATTACTTGGCTCGCTATCAAACCAGATAGCGAACCAAGTTCGTAGTACAGCCGTACCATGTCGGATCGTCTACTTGCTGTTTAATTTGCATAATTATTTTTTATTCATATTATTAGCAAACAAAATATTATGTATAGTGAAGTAAATCATAATACACATATGAAATTAAGAACAATGAATCTTTATTATGATTTAACATAAAATACTTGACAGTGGCAAATACACGAACGTATGGTCCATTTTCTCCTTCGTGAATAAAAAAAAATAAAGTAAGATTCTTTGTGTTCTGTGGAAGGATTTTCGTTTTATCTTACTTGTGTTTATTTCGTAATATTAAAATTATTTGTTTAGCTTTAGATTTATATAATGCGAAAACGAAAACAATTTGCACATAATGCTCGTAATGAAAGTTGGAGAGAATTTTATTGTCTACAAATGTAATGTGTTCTTTCAACTCAACGTTAAATCAAAACGGTGAGAGTTTATGTAAGTTACATCGGAATAATATTCTTGTTTTTAATTAATTTCAGTTGTTATGGGGTATTTTACAAGAAAGCAAAAATTTTCCCATTGATCAGTATATTTTTCTAAACATATCAGTATTAATTTCAAACGGTTCGCAATTAATTCTATTTGAATATTCACTTTTCTTATCCTATATTGTAACAACTTGGTAACTTTGACCTAATGCTGTAGCATCAGGTTCAGATTCAGATGGACAGTAGTCAAATATACTACCGTGTGTGGGCTCATTGGAATCGTCTCAATGATTATGTTACAGACAGATGGAGACCAGAGTCTGATGTTTTTTTTTTATGCGATGAGTGGCAAACAAGCGGACGGCCTGCCTGATGTAAAGCAGTTACCGTCGCCTATTGACACCTGCGACACCAGAAGTGTTGTCGGTGCGTTGCCAACCCTTAAAGAATATAGAAATACCCTGAGGATGGAGAAGGAAGAAGAGAGGAGGGTGTTTTTTCACACCAATAGCCCGTTTCCATCCATTCTCAATAGTCCTTGCATGTAGCGGGAGCTGTCTTTGAACTCATCTACTGTAGATGATTCCAAAGATGGTCCCCGATATGTGCTATCCTTGATTAAAAGCTCAATGGGCTCTGCACGTTGTACTAAAAATTATGGTCTCCATGTACGCCTATCAAGAGAGGGGACCCCTATTTTAATAAGAATACACACAGTGGGTAGGAATCATTCATATTTTATGCGAGTCTTTTTCGCATTAGATCAGTTTATTAATATTTTCGCCACGTCGTTTCGCATTTTGAACAGAATTTTCAAACAGGTTCGTTTAAGTAATTTGAGTAAGAATGTACATACGTAGAGACCAATATAAAGTTAGGTATCGCAATCCTTTGAGAGTCAAGAGTAAATTTAATATAGAATTCCACACATACCTTTGTCATAATAAACGAAGTGACCTATTAATGCTACAAAGGATGTGGTATTTGAAAGAAATGTCTTAGATGCGAGCTCCGAGAACTTCATAATAATAGATAGGAGATAACTTGCGCTTTTTATTGCATATTTAGTAAGTATACCTATTTTTAGTAAGTACTCTAAGAACTAACAAGTTATAAATCTAATTTAGGTATTTTAAAAAACTAACATCTCAGGGCGACAGGCGCAGTGCAGTGCCACGCAGAATTTTGAATTTAATAGCACTGTGTCTGATATGTGCAATCATCATGCTTACCATCAGGCACCTGATTAGCTCGTCTTGTCACTCACTATCATAAAAAAGGTAAACTCAAAAGTAGATGTAGAAGTAGATGTAAAAGTAGATGTAGAAGTAAAAGTAGACTAACTTCTCATACAAAATGGATCAGCTGATCGGTAACGTTGTATGGGAAATAGATTTTTTTTTGGTATTTTATAATTATTTATTTTGCAAGTTGGTCATTTCTTGTACCTATTTGGCTAAGTTTTTTATTTTATACAGCGCTAGAATAAAAGTCATACAAACTTTTGTTACCACAGACAGACAGACAGGCAAAAAAATAGATTTTTTATTAGTATCGTAATAGGTACCTATCTATATCTATATCATATAAGTATTGTAATGGATATCTTCATAATATGTAATTAGTAATAAAATCCTGTATATTATACTGACAATTCAATTTTATTCATAGGTAGACCGCTTAATTGAGTCATCGCCTGTGGGGTAAAAGTGCGTAGGACCAGAGAGGTGCGGGCGGTGCCTTCAAGCCCCCGTTTACGTCTAACTCCACGCCTCCCGCCACCCCTGTACCCCGCAGGCGAGGACTCAATTAAGCGGTCTAGTTATAATTGTTATGTAGTAATTTGTAGTTGTGTTTTCATTAAATGTAATATAAATAGATATTAAGAAAACAGTGACTGCCTCGGTGGCGTAGAGGGTGCATGCTCGACTGCCAATGAAGAGGTCTCGGGTTCGATCCCCAGGTCAGGCAAAGTGATAAATATTGGATTTTTCCATTAGGAATGATCTCAATAACTGCCTGGAGTCTGGAACTGTGCCCAGTAGTAGGCAATAGGCTCGCCCCCTATTACATGGGACCAATAACATACTGGCGAAATGTGGGTGTATCTACTATGGGACTGAGTCCTGGGTACACCTCTGCCTTCCCTTCGGGAAATAAAAAGGCGCGAATGTATGTATGTAATAAGAAAACATATTGCCTAAAAAATAAAAAATCCAATAAATATATGCCGCTTGAGGCGTTTCAATATTGACTTTTTCTAATTCTACCCAAGTTTGGACTCAAGTCGAGGCCAATGTGTTG
Source organism: Hemistola chrysoprasaria (assembly GCA_947063395.1). Taxonomy (NCBI): domain Eukaryota; kingdom Metazoa; phylum Arthropoda; class Insecta; order Lepidoptera; family Geometridae; genus Hemistola; species Hemistola chrysoprasaria. Next base: position 10,640,436 of record OX346727.1, on the reverse strand, counting down.
CCGTCGTTTACTGAATGGTTACATAGGCAAATTTTGGCACAAACCCGGCTAGCTCAATCAGTAGAGCATGAGACTCTTAATCTCAGGGTCGTTCGTGGGTTCGAGCCCCAAGTTGGGCGTACATTTTGCACTCACCTGCGATTTTCCTTTCCCGCATCTTTCTCCACAGCTGTTCCGCTTTTCTCATCGGCCAGTTCTCGACTTTCGCGCTGAAGCTTCTGAAGAACTTGTATTCTTTAAAGTGTGACATTCTTCTTTCCATCTTGCTTGGTCGATGTTCTAGAGGAGGTGGGGATGGTGCCTTGGGATCTTCCGACGACGACGCCATTTTGTTTTTTCTTAATTTATTCGATTTTCTCTATTCAAAATAAATTCGGTTTTGGTCCCGTTTGACATTCAATTTTTAAATTTCCACTTAACTGTTAATTTGCCTTTGAAATTGGAATACATTTTATTAAAATAAACAGAATTTGGTATTTGTATAAATTGCAAATTCTTCAAATATTTTATTTTCTTCAATAAATGTGTTTTATAACACTGAATATTTAAAATAGGTTTTACTTAAACTATTAACTAATAATTTCACTTTGTTGGAAAAGTTTCCAATAACACAAAGCGATTTATTTAATTAACCTGAAACAAAGATAGAATACAATTAGTAACTTCTCGAAGGAATCTCCTTTAGTCTAATTACCTCATTTAGGTACATAATAAAGGTACGTGAATTGAATTAAAATTATGTAACAAACAATTTTGAAAATTATTATTTTACCAATGGTAATTAGTAGTAAGTAATATTAAGTAAACCTTGTAAAAATAATAACATGTTACAACAATTTAAAAAAATTAACTATTAAAAACCTTTTTTTTTTTTTTGTGACCCAGGGAATTCTGCATACAGATACCCGGCCATGCCGGGGGGCAGGGCCGGGTTATGTCAGGATGGGAAGTCCCTGAAGGGGATCTTCCCGACTGACTAAAACCCTGGGGGATATCCTGCGGGACGCCATGTGTCGGGGCTGCGGGTACGCCGAAGCACTCATCCGCAACCCGGACGGCGTTTGGTCCTCCCGGGAGGACCCCACCGCGGGGGGAACTATTAAAAACCTAGATTAAGGCGCTGTCAAGAGCAAACTCGCCCTCTCGCTTCCACGTACCCCCATTTTTGAAGATATTAAATAAACATGTAATTACATAAGGTAAAGACAACTAGGAAGTAGAAAATAATAATACAAAAATTCAGCAAAAGAATCTAATTTAATCCAAACGAATAATCAAATACCCTCTAAGATTCTCTCTCTATTTTATTTACGGAAATATGGCCATCTTTCTTAAAATTCTAAAGCTATCTTTTTTATGGTAAATAAGTATGTATTATGTATATTATCAGTTTTGAATATTCCTAACTCGGCCACAATTTTGAATTTTAAAACACTGGGTGGCACTGTGTCTGATATGGACAATCATGATGCTTACCATCAGGCACCTGATTTGCTCGTCTTGTCACTCACTATCATAAATAAAAAAAACAATAGAACGTAGATATGTGGGGTCTGAACAAAATTTGACGTTAGAGAATTATTTACTCTTTTGTGGTAAGTAAAGTACCTCCTAGAATTAAAAAAAATAGTGCTATAAATAAGTATAGTGGATATAAATTATGTCTTCTCCCCTAACGATGAAGATGAAAATTTGCAGCACTTCCCATACTGCTTGCATCATAAAAAGTCCCACACATAAAAATTCCACGTACACAAATTATTTACTTTAAAAAAAATCATGAATCATTCAGCTTTTTGGCAATTTATTTGACTGCAAAGTTACACGTTATGCATAAACATAGAATAAATCTCTTGATAATTGACAGATTTGATAAACGTCAGTCAGATGTTTCGCAATTTACGCCGATTTCGGGTGATCTTAATGTTTTAAAATGGACATTTATGTGTTTCGGTCTACGAGAAACCTTGATCAGGTTTTGCGCGTTTTTTTAACTATGTCTTTTCTGTGGGCTACTTTATGAGTTGTGACAACTTCGGGGTGACGTTCTAACATTAAAATTGAAAATCTTGTGCTTTAACAGAAAAAGGGGGGTCCCTTTTTCTGTTTAAAACAAGCAATCAGAAAATTTACCAAATCGATGTTTTGTATTCCCCTGTTTCCTCCGAATATAGTAAACCTATTTCATAAATTTATAACCTGATATTCTGTAGATGAAGTTAAGAGTAAAACTGGGATTTTTAGAAGTTTACTGTAAAAAAACAAGGAGTTTATAAGAGGAGCTAAAATAAAAGAGACATAGTAAATTTCACAGTTTTTTTAGTTTTTTGTAGTGGTAGACCTCTTTTGCAGGGGGCCGCCTGGGGAAGTACCACACCTTTGCCGGTTATTCATCCGCCAAGCAGTAATGTGCAAATATTACTGTGTTCCGGTATGAACGGCAATGTTACCAGCAAAATTACTGGGCATGATGAGATTCAACAACTCATATCTCAGAGTGACAGGCGCAGTGCAATGCCGCGCAGAATTTTGAATTTTAAAACACTGGGTGGCACTGTGTCTGATATGGGCAATCATGATGCTTACCATCAGGCACCTGATTTGCTCGTCTTGTTACTTAATATCATAAAAAAAAAACAATAAAAATATCATAATATTTTATAGAATGGGTTAATTTTATTCGGAGGAAACAGGGGAATACAAAACATCGATTTGTTAAAATTCTCATAGAATTGTTGTCAAATTTCTAGTATAATTACAAAAGCAGATATTGATTTTATATCATTTTACGTTCTTTTTTCCAACGAAACTTTATTTAATTTCTTTACATTTCACTTATGCGTTAGAAGTTATCCTGCGATACGAGACTTATTGTCTTTTGTGATTAAAACACTTTTCAAATACACAAGCAGGCGATTGATGTGACAAAGCTAGTGACAAGTCTTTTGTTAAGAGACACTGTTATGACATATACAAAGAATATTTTGACAAAAGAAGTAAGGAAAAGGGTATATGGTACAAGGTTCTACAGAGTCAGCCTCCTCGGATACCTTGGTTTGCGGTAAGCGGCCTCAGCAGGCGAGAAGTTGTTATAGCTCATAGGATACGGTCGGGACACTATCCATCAGGAAAATTTGCATTTCTTATTAAAAAAGCTGATTCTCCAAATTGTGATATGTGTGGTACAATTGATGATGTGCATCATATCCTGATGGATTGTGCCAAATATGATGTTAAAAGAAACTATTTTTTACATAGATTTGACTTAAACAGGTATGATATGGGTGTATTTGTGGGCATTCTGTCCGAACCCGCCTGTGAAGCGGCCCGCGCGCTCTGGCAGGTATTTATGTAGCTATATTATATTTTATAGATGCATAAATGTATGTATGCGATGGGGCACTGCAGGTGGGGGAGGGTTTTGTATTTTTCGTAGCTAAGTTTAAGCTAAAATGTGTTATGTGTTCTGTGTTATGTGTTTTTTATAAATATTATAATTTGTTTATAATTAGATAAGGCTATGATGGGACTGTCATACCCATATGGGTAAAAGCCCCAAATATAGATATCAGAATAAAAAAAAAAAAAAAAAGTCTTTTGTTTATTTTAAGTCAGATGTTTCTGAGCCATTGTTTTCTGTATTTTTTGGCAAATTTCATTTTATTTACGAAAAAAAGAATAAGCATGATTTTATGATTGAAATTTTAATTTATCGTCACATTATAGCCAGAAATAATGGATTATTTACCGAAATCTTTCTCCTAAATCACTTCGTCTATTGATGAAAACAGTATGAAAATCGGAGTTTTTGAGTTAAACGCGAATAGACAAACAGACAGGAGGCTTTACTTTTTAATAGGTAGAGCCTATGCTCTACATTTTTGTCTATACTTAGATGTAGAGAAGGTAGAGATAGTAATTTGATTAGATTCAGTTTAGATCTAGTAATAAGTATATTTAAACGAATTTAAAGTAATACTGCTAAGGTAGGTCTACCTTTTTATTAATATATATGAAATTAAATATATATAAATAAAATTATTATTATTTAATTTTCAAAGTATCTGATATTATGAATCTGATACGTACCTCACTATTAAGTCTTTCAAAAAAAGAAAACACTACACTAACACTAAATTCTAAATTCAAACAATCACATCACAACATTCCACTTGACTCCACAGACATCAAAAGAGTTCGCATCAATCGAGGTTTATCTAAAGTTCATTTCGCGCGAAAAATTGCGAATGGAAACCCGTCCTTACATCGCCGTCGAATCTACAGGTCTGGCTCTTCAATAGAATTTCCCGCGTACGAGTGAGCGAGACAGCAACACAATTTTCCTTGGTGTTAGAAAGAGAGGAGAATGAGCGCATGTCGGAAAATCGCACTGCTGCCTGCGATCTTTATTTGTGCGACGCTTCGAGGGCGCTACGATCAATGCGTCAGGTAATTTTGATACCTCCTCTATAAGGTAGAGCGTTAGTTCCTTTTTTTGCCATATTCCATGATCTAAATTTACACGGGGATGACACTACCATCTACATGTTAAGGCATATTGAGAGTGCAGATACGGGAGACTTTTTATTAGTTCCATTTTTGGCCACATACATTTATATCGTGTTTAGAATAATATAATATCGAGCTTATGCGGTATATCTATAGTGCGTTATGCGGTATTATACTTTTGTAAGATAATTCATTCACCTGTTTATTTTAATTTTGTGTGGGTGCATAAGATATCAGTAAAATGTAACGATTTTAAAATTATATTATTTGTACGTTGATAGGACGTGGGTTTTCTGTGGGTGTGTGTAGTATAGTTGTAGCCACGAAATATGAACACATTCTCTTTTGATTTTTTTGACAGATAGGAAATAGATGCAGAATCCAAGGAAGCTGTGTCCAGAAAAACTTACTCATTATATTATCCTATATTGCCAGGTAGAGAATGTTATTCGCAATAATATTTTCAAACACACTTGCCATTTTACTATTGCCGATTAATTTATACTTTGAGTTGAATAAAGTGAGTGATTTTAATGCCGTAGGTAAGTTACCTGCGTCACAGCGTGTCGTTGAAGTTTTTTTTTATTAGTAGATAAGTAATTAATTACTTGCTGCATAATAGATGGTTACTTGTAACAGCTGTCGATGTACTTATTGTAATAAATATACCTTTTTGTACAGATAGTTTAAAAAAATACTTTTAAGCTTTGTTACTTACTCGTATGTCACTGTGTAGTACAGTTGGTAATGAGCGATTGTGAGTACCAACTCAAACCAACATGGTTTAATGGTACAATATACATTTTCTGTTTTTGACGTGACAACGTCTTATAATTCGATAGAGCCGGCTGCACGCACGAAAAAACATGACTCATGCGGCGTTACCTGGCTCTGAGACGTTCCATGTAAGGCTTGAAGTGCAAGCGAGAGCGCGGAACGAGCGACCAAGAAGCACAATCGGCCTTTGCGTTCGGCAGCGTTCGACATCCGTCTCTCTCCTACTTGAGTGAGCGCGTTGTCACGTTCAACTATCGTCAGTAAACCGACTTTACAGACAACCAATTTTTTTATATGTATTAAATAAATGAAAAAAAAAAAAGTAAGATTTTTAAAGGCGACGCGCGTTTTAATTATTGGAACATTTTTTTTATGATCGTGAGAAACAAGATGAGCAAATCAGTACAATGATTGCCCATATCAGATACAATACCACTCATGCCCGGTTTCTGAAGATTCCAGCTAAAGTCGGATTAGTTATTGATTCATTAAAGTTATGTATAGGATAAACGACCGTTATGTGCTATTGCGTTTCTGAATACAACAACATCCGTTCAATAACTATTGAACCAATATGCAGTTCTACAATCTGTCGCTAGATGGATCTGTTATAAAATACCACTTATAAATTGACGTTATTGGTTTGATTCGTCATTAATATTTACTGATTTTATTTAATTTAATGAATACGTACATTTGTAAACTTATTTATGTTTAAAAAAATTTTTATGTTATGTTTTAAAATTATTTATGTGGGTTTTTTTTTATAAAATTATGATAATATCATTATAGTAGGCAAAATGAACGTCCCTACCACGTGTTAATTAAAAAAATCGTACCGAAAAGTTGTTATATAATATGAAAGGTAATATCATCTCTCAGGGTAAGGATACCAAAGAGAACCAGTCGTGCAAAAATCTGTTCCAAGCCGCGAGTCTGGTACTAAATCAATAAATTACCAGACTATGTGGTTAGTTGCATGGCCACCGTAGGCCGTGCGCGTGATGCCAGTGTTAGGTAAAAAGCTAACCGAATAACAACAGATACGTGCGTGAAAGCGATAGCTTTTCATAAGTTAGGCATGTATTTACAATAATTTCGGAATTTATGTATCATCATTGCGTGTTTCTATTTTATTTTAATTTTTTTAACTCAATAAAATGGACAACAGCGCTTTGTTCGAATGAAAAACTATGAAGTTGATTACATTATAAATATTTTTGGATAATATTATCCGAACATCCGAAGAAAATACATTTATATTTTCTTTACATGCTTTAATTACCTTTTGAAAACATTTTAAACATTGAATTAAATATTTGTTGGATGGATTGAAAACATTTTAAACATTGAATTAAATATTTTTTTATTTTATCTCAATAACGCACTGTGCATTTATAATATATTATAATATTATACTTTTTGTTTCTGATGATGATATTACTATTAATGTAAATCATGATATTAAAATAAATCACAGTGTTCTTATCAAAGCGATATCTCATTTTAAATTCATCATCCGTAAAAATTTCGAAAGGACATTCCTTCTGTGTCGTAATAATTTTCTAGGTACAGATACATAATAATCAGAAATAAACTCCAGCACTACCGAATCTGACTCTGATGAGCTACTTGAATTCATTGTTGCCTACTTATCTTTCTCTGACAAATTGAATAAAAATAAACATTAGAATTTAACCTAAAAGTTGACACGATCACAATGCGTTCACAGATAAAACTTAAAATTACTCGTCAAATATAGTTATTGAACCGATAAACGGCACAGACTGGTCAGTTAAGTTAACCTAAGTTTAAACGGACTTTATCGTACACTGCGCTCTTCAGAAACGCACTTTCGCAGGTTATCGAACATATAGCGCTATTGAATAGATAAACTACCCATAAAAGTTGTTCAGAAACCGGGCATCAGTGTTTTAAAATTCAAAATTCTGCGCCTACGACTGTCACCCTGAGGTACGTGCTGTTGAAACTCGTCATTCCCAGTAATTTCACTGGTAACATTGCCCTTCATATGGTAGTTGTAGGCCTCTTTTGCAGGGGGCCGCCTGGGGAAGTACCACACACACCTTTGCCAGCTATTCATTCGCTAATCAGTAATGTGCAAATTCTACTTTAGCCTTTCAGGCTGTTTTTATGGAACCTGGTTTACCAATGGTTAAATAAATTAACAAACACTTTATATTCAACAAAATTGGTAATTTCATTCGTAAATAGTGTAGTGTAAATTTTTGACGCTCTTTATGGACCCCTTAGAATGTGAATTTTCTAAAATCATTTCTTAGCAGACGTCCAGACAACGAAAAGAACCTACATTCCAAGTTTCAAGTCTCTAGGATCAACCAGTGAGTCATTTAGGATTTTATAATATAATAGTGAAAAACTGATTAGCTATTTTATCAATAACAGAAGTTAACCATTGTTTAAAATGTTATTATGGTCAGTTTAACCAATAGTTAGCTTAACGATCAAAATCCGGTGCTATATAATTGTGTTCACATTTCGTGACCATTACTGTATTAAAGGCAACCTTTTGTTTGATATTTCCAAGAAGGCTATACAAAATAAGCGATCTAAACAAGATGAAAAGGTTTTTATTTGATAAATTAAAACAATAACATTTTTTAAAGGTCATGCACTTAATTATCTTCTCTATTAGGTAATAATATCCTTCCTACTAATTTTATAAATGCGAAAGTTTGTGAGGATGGACGGATGGATGTTTGTTACTCTTTCCCGCCTATATAATATCACGATAGGGCTGGAATTTGGTATGAAGGTTTTTTTATTCTCGATATTCCCACGGGAACGACGTCCACACTGTTGAATCGGAGGGACACAAAAAAAAAAACATAAATTCACGCCCTTTTCCCGAAGGGGTAGGCAGAGGTGTACCCAGGACTCAGTCCTATAGCAGATACACCCACATTTCGCCAGTATGTTATTGGGCCCATGTAATAGGGGGCGAGCCTATTGCCATCTATAACCGGGCACAGTTCCAGACTCCAGGCAGTTATTGAGATAATTCCTAATGGAAAAATCCAATTTAACACTTTGCCTGCGACCTGGGGATCGAACCCGGGACCTCTTGATTGGCAGTCGAGCATGCGCCTACTACGCCACCGAGGCAAACACATCGGAGGGACACATCTAGTAATAATACAAAACTTAAAGCCATGACTGACTGAGACACTTAGTCATCCACGCCCAGCACTAAATCTTAGCCCGAGAAAGCTCTTTTGTACGAGTATAATACGAGTATACTCGTACTAAGGTTTATAATAAACTAAGGTAACGTTTTACCCTGATTTGCGTAGCGAACTGAAAAGTCAACCTAATTGGCTTGAGTCAAGTCAGTTGCACCTTGTCTTGCGCCGATGTCACACGTATAAAGTTTTTTTTTTTTTTTTTTTTTTATATGTAACTAAACAGGCGTTTGACCGCAATCTCACCTGCTGGTAAGTGATGATGCGGCCTAAGTTGGAGCACGCTTGTTCAGTAAATACCTATTCACTCTTGATTTGAATATACCCACGTTATAGTTTTCGGGAAAAACGGACGACGGCAGCGAGTTCCATTGCTTCTTCATTCTCATGATAAATGACGAGGCAAATCGTTTTGTGCGAGCTGTTGGTAAGTCTACCAAACAGTGGTGACGCTTTGCCGTTTGTCTCGAGGTTCGGTAAAAGAAGGGCGATGGTGGAATCACGTCATGCAATTCACTGGCGCATTCTTCGTGATGTATCTTATAAAATACGCATAGACTAGCTACTAAACGTCGATGTGCAAGACTTTGTAGTTTTGACTCTGTTAGTCTCTCATCACCTATAAGCTTTCGAGCACGACGTTGAATGGAGTCCAAAGCCTCGAGTTTGCTGCTCACGTAGCTGTGAACCAATGTTTATCTCATTCTGACAACCGGGTTTTATATCTTTTACTTTAAATGAGTGATGGAAACAAAGCTGCGTATGTTCTACATAAGAATGTACAAGTTTAAGGGCTTAGAAGAGCGAAGACGCCTCATTTTTATAGAATCTATTCTAGCATCTACCGATTAATCTGAATAACTGTGTGAATGAATGAATATGTATGTTTGATCTGTGTCTGGGTGTTATAAGCTTATATAAGTATGTATATCAGTCATCTGGTCACCATAGTACAGGCTTCTAGCCTAGTTTGGGACCAGATGACCCTGTGTGGAATTTGTCCCATATTATTAATATAACTTGCAAAATATTTTTTTTAGTATTGAAAGTAGTTTACTTTGTATTAACTACTCGTAAGTACACTTTTGAATAACACGTTGAATTAAGAGTTATAATTTATTTTGAGCTTTTGATTTATTTTGAAAATTTTACAATTCTGTAAATAGATTTCTTTTCAAGTTCTAAGTAATTGAAGAAATGGGGATTGATAGACAGTCAGATAACATTTTATTAGAAATTTATTATATTATACAACATATATTATTTTATAGATGTAAGGGTTGATTCACTCATCAGAGGGCGCGGGACGGGTCGAGCTTTCTTGCTGATATTTATATAGAAGATTAACACACTGCCAGCGTGCGCGGGTCGGGTGTTTTGTTTTATACCTGACCCATCCCCCATCTGATCAGCATTACTGCCTTATGTCTAAATAAACCATGGATATTTCGTACCACTGTCACTGACAAGTGACGACACCATGCAACACGATGTCGTGTCGTGAAAGACTACGACGACTGTCGTATCGTGATATTAGGTTGGTTATCGTGATATTAGTTTCTTGAATTCACGAGTAGCTCGTGTGACCGGCGTTTGTGTTTAACTGAATATTTGGCTCAGCCAATCACAGAAGCCTCTGTCAGTGCAAATTTCACTGCGACTTTTCGCTAGATGTAAATATTATTCTGATAGCTCTGTCATAAGTCAAGTATTCGAGTGATCCCCGTACCGTGCCCATGTCCCGGACACACGGCGTTTCTTTTTAATTTTCTGAATCAATGCCAAAACACCTGCTTGAAATTCCAAATTTTCCTCATCATTAAACAATGCCAAAGATGGTAAAACGCCCTTGATGAAGGATACATGCGGATGTTCTTGCTCTACTGATTTGTCAGGAAACTGTGATATTTTATCATCTTTTGTTTCAATTTTGGCCTTCTTTTTGGGAGGTGACTTATGTTCGATAGTCGCATCGCTACATGAATTGGATGAATTGTCATTAGGCTCATTATATCGTGTCGTGCGAGATTCATAAATTTTCAATAGAAAAGACAGTTCATTCTTATAAAGATATGGTCTTCCTGGTCTGGAACCTGCACTGGTTCGTTTCTTTTCTTCATTTTTCAGCGACCTCATAAAAGCGTCCCAGATGTTTATCCACTTTTTAGTAACTTTTTTGGCTGTAAAAATAAATTATTACTACATATTATTATAAGAGAAAGTCCCTGCACAGCTTCTGGCCGTCTGTCTGATAGCACAATAAACTCAAAAACTACTTAACGAATTTTCACAAGATTTTCAGAAACGGTCAGGCAAACCTTAGCGTGTTTGGCCAGCTTTAATCTAAAAAATTGTAGTCGGAAGATAGGTATAATACACCTACTCTTATCATACACTTTAAAAATTGTATCTCTTCACGCAAAACTCATTATCATCATCATCATCATCACCATCATCATCATCGCAGCCACAGGACGTCCACTGCTGAATATAGGCCTCCCTTATAGATTTCCATCTAGTCCGGTTGTAAGCGGTCTGCATCCAGCGTGCTCTTGCCGACCGTATCAGATCGTCTGTCCACCTTGTGGGTGGACGTCCTACGCTACGCTTGCCAGTCCGTGGTCTCCATTCGAGAATTTTACAGCCCCATCAGCCATCAGTTCTACGGGTCTATATCGGCAACTTTCGTTCGACTACGGATCTCCTCATTTCTGATTCGATCTCGCAGAGAAATCCCGAGCGTAGCCCTTTCCATAGCTCGTTGCGCTACCTTGAGCCTGCTAATAACACACACACAGTCTGAGACCACGTTTCAGATCCGTATGTCATCACTGGTAACAAACTCTGGTGGAAGACCTACGACTTGAGGCACTGAGGTATTTTGGACAATACATATTAATAAAAAAATATTATAATATGAAGATAGCGTAAACCGTAGAATAAAAAATAGAGTAAAACCTTGGGGCGCAACTAGTGGATAATATTATTATGTCGTGTACGTGTACGGCTCAAAGCAGATAACGACATTACGACTCACGAAATGGCGGCTCGACGCGACGGCCCTAGCTCTGTGTTAATTTGCCGACCGTTTTTTTACCTTGAAAAAATATAACTAGGTACATAAGATTAACAATAAATAAAAATTTGAGTAACTTACCAAAATCTTTACTCTCTTTCTCGTCTAAATTATCAAATTCTGGATTAATAATGCAGCAAATTTCTTTCCACGCAGCCGATTTCAAATCTTTTTCCTTGTGATTATCTGAAGTTTTGTCCCAAATGACTGGTCTTTCTTCCACGAGGGGAATTAAAATTTCCGGTGATATAATATTCGTCATCATTAACAATTTAACACGTCCTTCTTTCGTTAGTGTGTAACTATTACTGAGTACTGAGCGGTTGACGGTGCGCGGGACGAGAGGAAAACGTGCAGTCAATAACGTTTAGGGCGCGTTCCCATTATGTCGTGACGATTTTTTATCGTTGAACGACTGTCGTGTTTATTTATTCCTAGTATCACGACAATCGGAAGTCTTCGTATTTTGGACTTTTTATCGTTGAACGACTATCGTTTAGTTTACATACGAATTTTGTGTACCTATCACAGTCAAAGAAAAATATTATAGCATGCTTTTGTCACTATTGCGGTTTTGCGATTTTTTGTAGTGGCGTTTTGTAGTATTTATCCTCCTGATAAAAGACATAGAAAATTGCCTGAAACCTAATTAACTCGAGGGTTTCAACTTACGTCAGTTCAGCCGTACATATTTTTTTATTAAACATTTTAAATATTATACAAGTCACGACACTTGTTTTTATTTAGGACTTTGTCGCATAGCGACAATATTATCTTCCTCTAGAAAATAACAAAAAAAGAAACAATCTCCTGCTTAAAATATATTAGCTAAGACACTTTAAACGGCTTCTCGTATTTGTCGTCACGACATAGTAGGAACGCGCCCTGTATCGTGACCATAGCACAGACGATAGACAGTCGTGTAACTAAGCGTGTCAATGACACGATTATCGTAGGAGGTATACATAAGATCTAGTACCTACTATAATAACATTATACCTATGTATGTTTTATAAGTGCATAACTAATTATGCTAAGTATACATAGCACGTAGAACTGATGGCCGATGAGGCTGTAAAGTTCTCGAATGAAGACCACGCACCGGCAAGCGCAGCGTAGGACGTCCACCCTCAAGGTGGAAAGATGATCTGGACAATAAGGACGGCAGGAACACGCTAGTTGCAGACTGCTTGCGGTTGACCTCACCCATATATTTCTATCTAGTCCGGTGCAGTAGAAGACCCATGGCTGAAATGATGATTATCATATTATGTTAAGTATCACTACACTATTTATAACATACAATCACGCCTTTTTCCCGAAGGGGTAGGCAGAGGAGTACCCAGGGACTAATGCCATCTACCGAGCTCAGTTTCAGACTCCAGGCAGTGATTGATATAATTCCTAATTGAAAAAATCAAATTTTTGCCCAACCTGGGGATCGAACCCGGGATCTCATGATCGACGGTCCAGCTCGCGCCCACTACGCCACCGTGGCAGAAATAAAAAATAAATAGCTACCTATTTCTACTAATATCTCGTATAGGTAGGTACATGACTGCTTCGGTGGCGTAGTGCTCATCCTCGACTGCCCATCACTAGGTTCCGGATTCTATTCCCAGTTCAGGCAAAGTATTAAATATTGGATTTTTCCGTAAGGAATTATTTCAATATCTGCCTGGAGTCTGGAACTGTGCGCGGTAGATAGCAATAGGCTCGCCCCCTATTACATGAGACCTATAACATATTGGCGAATTGTGGGTGTATATACAATGGGACTGTATGTTATGTGTTATTTTATATAGTTTCCATCCACTGAGTGAAGCTATGGCTTCTAAACCTTTCACTAAACTAATGTTATTATTATATATAGACCAAATACCAATCTGTAGTTATTGATGCTCATGAAATTTTATTACATGCACTTTCCAGAGATATCGATCGATTGTAGACCGTATGTAGTAGTTAATAAAGTTGTATTTAGTAGGCTGGTTGAGTTTTATATCGTAATATACCTATGTAATATTAAGTATGGAAGAAGTCACTTTAGCTGTCTTGTTATTAGTGAGGCTTTCATCCACTGAGGAGATGAAAGAGGAAAAAGCTGAAAGACCTCTTTCATCTGATCTGTGCTTACATCCCTCGACATTGACAGCCTTGTTGGCTCAGATGATAGTAACTCTGCTTTCTGTGCCGCAGGCCCCGAGTTCAATTATTATTATCCCGAGGACCGCTAAGGAATGGAATTCTCTACCGGCGTACGTCTTCCCTTCCGAATACAATCTTGGGTTTTTCAATAGAAGAGTGAATAATTATCTTCTAGAAAAGCGTGTTCCATCTGGCCTCATCTACAATTCTCATCATGTGAGATTGAGTTCCACGCTGACCTATTTAATATAAAAAATAAATTGTTAATATGTATGTATGCATAGTGTAGGGTTCCATTCCTAGCCTATATACCTTAACAAAATGCTTTCAATCCCGAAGAATAATCCGCCTACAGAACATACAACGCCATCCATTAGTTCCTTGCGCAAAGTATGGAAATATACAGTAAAATGGCCATAACTTTGGGTTAGGTTAACTTAGGCTTGGTGATCGCAGTAGTTGGAATACTTGGTGCCAGAGAGCACTACTGCCCACTCTCCGAATATGTCCCTATGCCGGGTCTCCGGCTCCCACGGGATGAGAAAGGGGTGGCCCTATTATATAACCGGGAACCATACGGCCAATAACAACATACAAATAATTTGAAATAATACATACAAATAATGTATGTATCTATTAAAATACGTATCGTGTATGGTATCACTGTACTTATGGTATACCTATTGCAAATTACCTCGTAATCAATGAAAAAAGTGTGTTTGGTTTTACATAGAAGTGTCGCGTTAGTTTTTTTTATAAAATTTGAGATTTGTTTTAATATCTAGCACCGTTTTCTTGATCTTTCATTTCTTGCTATCAGGAAATTAATTGTTGTTGCTAGCAGAATTATAAAGTTATAAACATAAATACTATTTGCACCAACTAAAAAGCAGTCTTCAGCATATGCTCGTTGGTCGCAAATATGATCAGGCACTAATCATTGGTCACGAGTATGGTACCACAGAATAATAAGTAATACTAGTATAGCGCCAGGCGAAGTTGCATGCCCGTGCCCGCCCGCATTGATAGATTTCCAAGGTCACCTATAATACTTGTCACCTTAAGTATAATTTAATATCTCCATGGTAGCTCAACTAGGAGACTGTCACGCTTATTGGTGCGGAAGGTGCGAGAAATTTTTCTTCGCATATACTTATTATTGTAGGTTAACTAATTATAATAGCTAACTACGAGTGGTATTTGTTTTCTTTTTTAATCTAAATAATAATTGCAAACTCTTATGTTATGAAAAAGTTTAGGTACTCTACATTCTCTCACGTTCAATTTCTTACAATCTTATAAAATATTAAAACAAAAATAAACATTTTCCATCGCAGTTGTCATAAATTTCCAACATGGGGATTGAGTAAACAGATACTGTTTTAGTTTTATTAGACCAAGGCCGGACATATTTAAACTTTCGATGGATATTTCTAGTTATAAATCCGAGGAGTTTTTGTATCGGCCGAGTGCACTTGAAAAGATAAATACGTTACCGAATATATCTGAAACAGAAGTGAATCAAGCAGATAGATATTTATTGTAACAATGCATTTATTTATTGGAAAAGAGCGTTTCATTGCTGTAAGAAAATTGAGACATTCCTATATAAAATAACCTGATATTTTATAGTGAAGTAAACTATGTCACTGAAATTTTAGTTTTTTTTTCAGGAACTCTCAATTTTTTCTAGTCAACTTCTAAAGATTCCAGGTTCACTCGCGTGATAAGTCGTTTACTACAAATAAATTAAGAGTTTATAACAAAAATAACATGAAAGGGACATAGTTTACTATATCTTCAAAATATCAGGATATAAAAAAACATACATTCACGCCTTTTTCCCGAAGGGGTAGGCAGATGTGTACCAAGGACTCAGTTCCATAGTAGATACACCCACATTTCGGGTGGGTGTATCAGGATAAATATACCAAATATGATGTTTACTACATTCGGAGGAAACAGGGGAATACCTAACATAGATTTGGAAAGTTTTCCATAGGCTTGTGTCAAACTGCCAAGAGATCCGCTTTCCTGTTTACACTATACTTGTTATGCTTTGCGTTTTTTATTCCATTGGGAGTTCATTGACGGTCCGCTTCCTTTGGCAGCTTGTCGAAGAATGTGTATTTATCGTTTATCCCCCGTGACACTACTGCTTGGCACTACCAGTAGTGCTAAAGGGAATGTCCCTCTCCCGTAACCAATCTCCTATAGCTGAGTCTTTACAATCTAAATACCCGTGGACTTACTACTCATTGCTTTCGAACGCTCTATTTGAATCTGTACGGCGTAGATAAATGTAGATGCGTCTCTTAGAAATGCCCATGATGGCTGATGTACTGTGAAGGTTGGTGTACTCTGCAGGGCAGGTTGGCATGCTCAGTAAAGGTTGGTGTCGTCAGCTGGCAGTCCGGCAGTACTAGACAGCAGGACTAAACTCGGCAGTCCCCATCTCGATCTCGGTGGGCTAGCTCCTGATGAAAGACATCAAATATGTCCGAAAAAGCGAGGGTTTCAACTTATTTAGTTTGCGTGAGTTAAGACGTTTCATAATTTAGAGTATATACAAATATCTAGACAAACAGATGATGTAATCTTTTTTTATGATAGTGAGTGACAAGACGAGCAAATCAGGTGCCTGATGGTAAGCATCATGATTGCCCATATCAGATACAGTACCACCCATTGTTTTAAAAATCAAAATTCTGCGCGGCACTGCACTGCGCCTGTCACCTTGAGAATTAGTTGTTAAAACTCGCCATGCCCAGTAATTTCACTGGTAACATTGCCCTTCAGACCGGAACACAGTAATGTTTGCTCATTACTGCTTGACGTATGACCAATTGGCAAAGGTGTGGTACTTCCCTAGGCGGTCCCCTGCAAAAGAGGCCTACCACTACAACCTGCCATATAATTTAAAGATTAAGTAAGTATCATCATCTTAGCTATAGGACGTCCACTGTTGAACATAGGCCCCTAGCCCTACCCCATAGATTTCTATCCAGTCCGGTTGTAAGTGGCTTGCATCCATCGTTTTCCTGCCGTCCTTATCAGGTCGTCTGTCAACCTTGTTGGTGGATGTGTGAATATAAATAAACAATAATTCAAGAATCAATAGACTTCAATAATAACATTCTAGGAGATACGTTTGTTTTTATAGTTTAAAGGTCTGAGCTCACCAGAACCTGGCACCCGACATGCAGCCTCTTCCCTCGCACGGTAAACATTATTTTTATATTTTTTCTTTTTGGAATTGCATGGACACACACGGTCACTACGAGTACATCAACTTCGCGCGAGGCGGTCCGTTGCGTTACGGAGTTGATCTAGTAGTCCTTCTAATTTCATATAAAGAATACTGACCGTGCGAGATGATGCGGTGCTTGTCGGGTGCCGGGTAGTGCCAGTGAGTGAAGACCTTTAACCTATAAAAGCCTTGTTTAGTGATACTGTACTTTCTCTAAAAATTGCAGATCAAATGAACATTTCCCAGATACTCCCAACCTTTTATACTTTTTCCTCCTTCTTTTTAGTTGTTTTTTACCAGAGCGTGTAATGTGTACATGTAATCTTATTATTGTGAAGCACGTAGGAGTAAGGGGAGAATAGGCAAAGTAGATTAAGTATTTTTCTTGTATATTTTTCTGGGAAAACAGCTCTGAAGTTGAAGCACTGGCCGAGTTTAAAATTAAATTCAGGAATCAGCTTTTACAAGTAATGTATTACTGAACTTGTTATTTTTTATTGTAACTTGAAAGTTAGTTATGAATTTAGTTATGAACTCAATAATTCCTCATTTCTTGTGACATTTGAAGACATATGACATGAAATGATAACCTCCGTAATGACTATTTTTTTAAAAGGTAGCCTTGATATGTGACACCTGAACAAAAAACGAAAAATAAGATAAGAGAGGGTATTTGATTAATTGTTTGAATTACCTGATATGGTTCTAATTATGGAAATATGAAAAAAAATCGAATGGTAGGAGAGGTGACTGTCGTTTCTTTAAGTAGCATGGTTACTATTTTTTGGCTTAACTGTGTCTGCTTCTGAGGTATGGGAACGGCACTGGAGGGATGACTCCGAACTGAATCGCTATACCCCTCTCGTGCCGCTCAAACCCCAATGAAAAATAGCCTTGTTGGCTCAGATGGTAGTAACTCTGCTTTCTGTGCCGCAGGCCCCGGGTTCGATCCCCGGCCAGTTCAAACATTTGTGTGCATGAACATGTCTGTTTGATGTGTGTCTGGATGTTATAAGCTTATATAAGTATGTTTATCAGTCTTCTGGTAGCCATAGTACAGGCTTCTAGCCTAGTTTGGGACCAGATGACCGTGTATGGAAGTTGTCTCATATTATTATAGATTTTCCTCCCGATACTAAGTACTTTTCTATTATATTATTATGTTATTGACTGTACTTCACATTCGTGACGATTTTACATTTTGGACGTTTTATTAATATGTCGTTCTGCCATTTGCACATTGTCACCATAAAGACGTTAACGACGAAGAATGCCGACGTTCTGCAAACTAGTAATTTTCCCATATAGACCTTCTGATACAGAGCCCCGCTCCCGTAATTCAGAAACAGACTCAGCTAAGCGCTAGAGCTATAACAAAACATCACGCCTTTTTCCTAAAGGGGTAGGCAGATGTGTACCCAGGATGTAGTCCCATAGTAGGTACACCTACATTTCGCCAGTATATTTGTATTTTGGTCCTATTTATTAGGGGGTGAAACTATTGCTATCTACCGGGCACAGTTCCAGACTCCAGGCTGTCATCGAGATAATTCCTAATGAAAAATCTTATAACACTTTGTCTGACCTGGTGATTGAACCTGGGGCCACATAATCTGCAGCAGATCTTGCTACCACTACGCAACCGAAGCAGTCACTAATTACCAGCATATTACCGGCAATAAATATCCCTGCATAAAATTAAATGTGCCGATTGATCCCCGTCGACTCCCACCCAGTTGCGAGACTTTAATCACGACAATAGGACACAAACTGTAATATTATTGTGACCACTGAGGATTTACAAGCCTTAAGAGGAAGCCTTTACCTTTAAGACTAGCTGTACCCCGCGGTTTCACTCGCTAAAAAGTATCTTGTTCAGCCCAGTTCAGCAGTTTTGGCGCAAAGACGCAACAATCTAATTTAGAAGTACCTAATTTTTTAAAAATTCTCGTTTATTATATGGGTATATTACTAACGAAAAATTTAAAAAAAATTACTAACTTTGAAAAGATTTTTCGGAATATCCAACAGTATTATGAATCTCAAATCTCAATAAGTAGTAATTTTTTTCAAATTTTTGAAAAAAAAAAAAGAAGCCAGAAGCACCACTATGGACTCCACAGCGAGTCAGACGTCGCGGCAGGTCCAGACCTCCATCTGATGAACTGATCTGATCATGTCTGATGTGGAGATGGCGGGATGAACTGGACACATTGCAATAGTTGGACTACCATAGCACTAAACCGGGATGAATGGAGAGAGGGAAAGGAAGCCTTTGCCCAGCAATGAGACAAACCAGGCTGATAATAATAATAATAATTTATTTTATGTAATGGATTTGATTTTATATTATTATCAATTTATAGTTCATTTGTTTTGATTATTTATGGTTATGATTCAATGTAAGTTAATCGAAATAAATGGTTTTGAATTGAATTGAATCTCTTATTATTGTTTTAAAAACAGTTGTATAAATCACATATTATATAGGAAATGAGTATTTTGTGGATGTTGCCAGTCCTTGATCATTATTATTGCCAAAATTGGATTGAATACAAATAAAATATATGAATATTTTGATCTTGAACAAGATTTCTTCTATGATGCAAATTCAGTTATAGGGTCAGCATTACCTACCAAATTTAGTTGCTGAATATGATAATCAATGTTTTCATAGGAAAATTCCGAGGGATGTCCACGAAAAAAAAGGTTGTTTATAGAATAGAGTACAATAATTATGCTTTATTGCATACCAAAATAAAATAAAAACAATGTGACAGAACAATTAATAGAAAACACGGTAAACAACTGGTGGTCTTATCGCATAAAGCAATTTCTTATACAAAGTGTAACAAAAAGGTGTAGTAATACGACTTAATGGGGTGTATCAATAAAGAAAATAATTGAAAAATTCGCAAAAAAATTTCAACTTCTCATATAAATTTGCCGATCAGCAGTTTTGTGTGGGAAGTCGAATTTTTTTTTGCGAATTTAACAATTTCTTTTGAAAGTTGTTCTCTTTGACAGGTACCCCCTTAAGTATAACTACACATTTTTAACACTTTGTAGACTACCTGGGGATGGAAACGGTGAATTAAAACAATCAACGACAGTTATTTTTTACAATTTTTACATAATCATCGTGGGTCGGCGTAAGCCCACTGCTGGGTATAGAGGCCTCCCTCTGTTCTCTTACGCTATAGTTTATTAATAATACCTATATTATGAATTTAAACCTTATTAAATAGCATTCAAATTTCAATAC
Source organism: Hemistola chrysoprasaria (assembly GCA_947063395.1). Taxonomy (NCBI): domain Eukaryota; kingdom Metazoa; phylum Arthropoda; class Insecta; order Lepidoptera; family Geometridae; genus Hemistola; species Hemistola chrysoprasaria. The sequence continues at coordinate 10,620,187 of OX346727.1, read as the reverse complement.
TTAAAATAAGTATTATTGTCGCTGAGATATTTTGTACTTGTATTTGAAGGTCTTACACATATTAATTTTTTTTGTAAAACTTTTTCATAAATAATTTTTATTGAAATAATCTTGAAAAAACAGCATCGCCTTAACTCGCTGGCCTCAAATGTCCAAAGCAATACGCAACTAGCAATGTTTTAATTTAATAACGGTCACTGGAGTCTAGAGGAAAACAAAAAAATAATTTGTGGTGACACCCCTAGAGAGTTGTTTCCTTTATAAAAGCTGCAGAAAAAGGCAAGGATTTTCAGACGATAAGTAGCAACTCTCATGGAAAGTCGTAACAAGTGTTGATATGGTGACATAATAACACGAAACTTTCGGAGTTATAATGTAAGTATTTTCGGATTTTAATAACTTTATTCATTGATCATCATCATCAGCCGGAAGACGTCCACTGCTGAACATAGACCTTCCCCATGGAACGCCATAAACTATTCATATGGGGGAATTTTCCGCAATCACCACGCTTGTTGTGCGGCTTGGTGATCGCAGTAGTTGGAATACTTGGTGCCGGAGAGCGCTGCTGCCTACTCTCCGAATATGTCCCTCTGCCGGGTCTCATGGCTCTTACGGGGTGAGAAAGGGGCGGCCCTATTATATAGCCGAGAACGACACTGCATATTTTAAATATGTGATCTTTATTTATATTGTGAGTTCAGTAAAATCATTACTGAAATACAAAGTCCTTACAAGCCAAGCGGTCCCCGGCTTAGAATAGAACCGCCCCATATCTCCTAGAAGGCTAGTCCTTAATAGCCTTCCCTTCTCTCTTCTTCGAGTTCCCTTGAACTAAAGGCTACCATATGCCAACAACAGCATTCCCAAGGAGGGTTGAGATCAGGCAGGCGGGCTCTCGTAAAAATCCTAGCTCAAACTTAAACAACAGTATGATGTGGAAGAGGATGTGCTGTGCCGACCCCACCTAATGTGGGATAAGGGCAGAAAGAAGAAGAAGAAGAAGAATATTAGTAGGTATATGATACAGTAGTCGTTGTGTGACTGGCTATAGAATACCTTCTCCACCTTGGTTGCCGTAAGATCTGGCTAAGGGTTATCAGATCCAGAGGCCAAACAGCAGCATCTTTTGTGTGAAAACATAGAACTCCGCTCGCCAACCCGCCTATTAAGCGTGGCAAAACCTCTTTTAAGGGGAAGGCCTATGTTCAGCAGTGGATTTCCAACGGCAGAGATCATCATCTCTGTATGATCAAGTTACAGAAACAGAATAGATATTTTTTTATTATACTCGTATCTATTATTTATTGTAGATATTTATTTTGATATCATAAGTTGAAAAATATTACATTGAATTTATATTTATATTATTGTCAGAATAAAATGATTTTATTACACTATCCTTTTTACATTTCTTACATATTACGTTTAAGATAATAACGATCTCAAACAGTGCAGTGGAAAATATTTGTCATCAAATCCCGTACTATAATTATTGTTCTAATAAATTATAACTCCTCTTATTTCGTGCTCTTTTGGCCTACTTTTGTACCTACTTACTACTTACCTATAATTATCTCTTTCCCCAGATCGTGACAAGATGCGTAAAAACCTTAACGTAATTATTCTGGTTTTCCTCGTAGTTACATCTGAAATCGTATTTGGAAAAGAAACTAATAAAACATCTAGTAAAATACATAAAAACACAAAGAAAAATAATACTAAGGATAACCCTAATATTGAACGTATTAAAAGGTCTTTGGATGATGAAGAAAAGTCATTTTGGGCCAACAGAGACAAAAATAACGTCGAAAATAGTCATCCTAATAACAGGTATGCTTTTGATATGGAAAAGGTTACTAAATCTCTGAAAAACAATGATTATGATAATTTTGGTAAAGCGATTCATTATGGAATGAGAAACCGACGCGATAGCTCTTCAGCCGAAAATATTGATGCATATGAAGACAATTATTCAAACTGTAAAAATTGCTTCGGCACAATGCATTTCAACAGCGACAAAAACTTCAAAGACCGTAGAGATGATGCCTTAACACCTTTTTGGGGAAATCGAGGCAGACGCAGTTCCGATGAAATGGAAGATCCAAATGAACCATTCTGGGGTAATCGAGGTAGAAGACAAGACGATGAACCTTTTTGGGGAATGAGAGGTCGCAGGAAAGAATCCCCCTTTTGGGGCGCTCGAGGAAGACCAGAAGACGAACCATTTTGGGGGAACCGAGGCAGACGAGAAGAAATGGAACCTTTCTGGGGCAACCGAGGACGGAGAGAGGACTCCGATCCTTTTTGGGGTACCCGGGGAAGAAGGCAAGAAGATGAACCGTTTTGGGGTAATAGAGGTCGAAGAGAAGATGAACCATTTTGGGGCAATAGAGGTAGAAGAAAAGAATCCGAAACGTTGGGTAAAGGAGGTAGGAAGAAAGAAAATCTTAAAGAATCAATTTTAGAAGCGATTAATCTTGTAGAAAACGATATAGAACAACTCTCCCGGCTCAGGAGAAGTGATCAAGGTTTCTGGTCAAATCGAGGTCGGGACAGTAAGCTGAAGTATTTATTTAATAATTCTCTAAGAACTCGAATCACTCCGCAAGCTCCAATCCAAATGCCAAGAGAATTCAACCTGGACTTAAAAAGTGCTGACTCGAGCACAGTAGGCGATAGCAGAATTTATGCAGAAGAACCCCAGTTCATTGTTGTTGAAAGGAGTGGCAGATCTTCGGCTGAAATTGAAGATCCTTTTTACGTATCGAGAGGTAAGAAGTACTACCTCAACTACAACCTACTGAAAGCGGCAAGAGATAGACGTGGCGCTATTGAGGAAATAGTAAAATCAGTGCGCAACGACCCCTACTATATCGCTAGGGGGAAAAAAGCTACAAAACTGAACGCTACAGATGATGAATTCTTTAAAGCCAAAGAGCTAATTTGCTCCGCGATAGATCTTCTCACAGCACAGCGTCAAAATGGCAAAGCTAAAAGAGAAATAGACAGCGATCGTGATAGAAGAACAATTTTAAAGAAACTGGCTGCTCAATTACAAATCGATCCTTTTCCTATTAGCCGTGGAAAGAAAAATGACGGAAATGCAATAAAAGAGAATAATTTACATGAATTCATAACTAGCGTTGCAGCGAAATGCGTCTAAATCAATAATTTAATGCATTATACGTTTAAACATATCAAAATATTGCTATTAGGTTTAAGAGTTTCTGTGTATACGTAATAAGTTCAATAAAGAATTGTATTGGTGACCTGAATAAAATGTAGATTGTTGAACATTGTTTTAATACTTTTATTTCGTCTAACAGCAATATTTTAAGTATAAGTAGGTACATATCTCTCTACTGTATCTGTTCTGAACAACTGGTTGTTCGATTTCTATATGAAATAGAATTTCACAATTATGGCGAAAATGAGATCTATTTTCCCCTTAATTCTTTATGGTTGGCTCTTGATCTGAGTTTAATTTGCGCCAATACATTTTTGGTTAAAGTAAACCAAATCGCTTATCTTATATATTTATGAAAATTGTTAAGAAATCGTTTTATAAGTGTTCGTTTATTTGAAAATGCGGTTTTTTTTAACCAAAAATGTTTAGCGCAAATAAAGGCCACATCATAAGTCAAACACGTCCATAAGTGCGAAATTCCATTTTGTATGATAATCGAACATAAACTTATTTGGCATTTCGTCAATAATGTCACTATCAATATAAAGGACTCACTGACCTCTTAGAAAATGACAGATATTTTTTGTACCGATTTGAAGCGCCACTATGACCCCTCCTCGAACCCCCTAAAACTGTTTTTCATACATTTTGACGCTTATTTTTAGTTCCGTGGACACTCGGTATCTGCAGAAAGCGTTGATACAGCGCTAAAACGGCGAAAATCAAATCCCCTCATTCTGACACGGCCTAAAGCTCGTCCCCAGCGTACTTGTGTAATGGAGGTCAGTGAAAGGACTATTATAGTGAAACTTGTTCATGTTAGTGCAATTTTCTTTATTACTCTTCAATATTATAAATATAGGATACAACGTCCATTATGTCATATTTTAAAATTTCAATGTTCTCACAGTAGTCGGTCAGGTAACATTTCAATACAATTTTTGAGCAATCACAATACAGGGAATCAAATTCGATGGATACAAATTGATAGATTCGTAAATTGTAGAATTTAATGCAATAATTATAAAGAAGGAACTATGCTTACTTGCTCAAAGTTGAGGAGAAAGGTTTATGTCTAAATGTGGAGTCCACTTATGGAGGAAGAGTCAAGTTCAATTGTTTGTGTTTGGCTCTGGATTTGGGCTTTATTTGCGAAGAAACTTATTTGGTTTTAGAAATCCGTGTGGTTTTTTGACGTGACGTCTTATAATTCGATAGAGCCGGCTGCACGCACGAAAAAACATGACTCATGCGGCGTTACCTCGCTCTGAGGCGTTCCATGTAAGGCTTGAAGTGCAAGCGAGAGCGCGGAACGAGCGACAAAGAAGCACAATCGGCCTTTGCGTTCGGCAGCGTTCGTCATCCGTCTCTCTCCTACTTGAGTGAGCGGTAAACCGACTTTACAGACAACCAATTTTACCATTATTTTATTGAAAAACGTTTTTATTAACAATTTTTACTATTTACATTAATAATATTATGAAGAAATAACAATGGGGTACGATGTTATTTAACCATATATTATGATTTTGCGCAAATGAACACCAGTTCAAGAGACAAACACACACAATTAAATGCAAAATTATCCTCTTTTTCTCGATAATTTCGAAATTCCCTTACATATGGAAATCAAACTACCTTATCGACAGTTTTTGACCATTCATTATTATTAAAAATCATTGTAACACAATTATTATTCCCAATGAGAAGACACATTATGATGAATATAGACAAATAACCAAAAAGACAATTTTAAAGATAATATCTAAGGCGTTGAGAAAGTAAGCATTGTCGACAATAGCACAAGTAGGTAAATTGCATTGAAACTATGGCAACGAAATGAATTAACAATTTCAACGACCTAAGTTACTTAGGTACACAAATTATTCATTATTTCAATAGTTCTACAACATACAACTAATTATACTCATAGAAATGACACATAGAAAGATATCTCATCGGATATGGGTATTAAGAATTCTAAAACACTTCTTATAAAACTTCAATAGAAATCTCTCTTGAGAGATGTAAAAGGTACGTTACTCCAAAACGAATAATACTGCAATTAATTTTGTATGGCATCGACATTTAATGTCCTAACTAATAGTTAATAATCTCAATAGCTCTCGAACATAAATACGATTTAAGATAGACATCGAGTGGAAATATTACTAACATCAAAGTAAATTAGGCTTCGTCACTGAACGTCACTTTCGTAATTTCAAGCGCTTAAAAAAGCTACTACAGTTCCAGCGCTTGATAAAGCGTCTTACACAGGACCTCTGTTAGGCAGAAAGGGTTCAAACTCGCCAAAGTAGCAAATGATTCGTAGAATCTTCTCGTCCCGCATCTTCCGTGGTAGAAGAACTTCGGAAGTCTTCATATCCATCCCCGCCCGATATAATCAAAGTTTCCTTGCTACTTTGATTGGATTCAGTTTGTTTCTGTAGTTTCTCTGCGTTGGCCGACCTGCGGCTCAATGCTTTTGTTTTGAGTGAAGTTTGCGCAGTTTTTGTTGGTTGTTTCGGTGCTGCTGGGTTCTCTACTATCGTAAGGAACCTCACGTGACCGGTATGCCCGTATGATACACCTGTGGAATTGCATTAAGTTATAAGTAGGAAATTAATTGACTCAATGAAAAAAATAATAATAAGAAGGTAGTAGTGTAAAGACCATTGGAATAGAACACGTTTACGGGACATTCGTGCAAATTTTATACCATTTCTTTCCTCCAACCTGAAGTTAGACTTTTAGCATAAGTAAACCAAATTAGGTATATGAGCACATTATATAAGTAAAGATAAAAGATATCAGAGTCAGTACGCGCTGTTATATTATATATTTATTGTTTTTTTTATAATACTTGATAATATTCTATTCTGGAGCCATTAAGTGTGGGTTTTCTTGGAATCACCCCAGCGTATAGCCGCTCCGTCTTTAACAACGCGATGATCGCGTTAAGGATTAGGCTCTATTAAAACAAAGTCATGTGCGGGATTTATAAGATTACCGACTGAAGTTTGTTGTAGTGGTAGGCCTCTTTAGCAGGGGGCCGCCTAGGGAAATACCACATTTTTGCCAGTTATTCATCCGCCAAGCAGTATTGTGCAAAACTTTACTGTGTTCCGGTCTGAAGAGCTATGTTACCAGCGAAATTACTGGTCATAATATTTATTAATATAATTTTGAATAAATTTGATTTTTAAAGCACCGGGTGGCACCGTATCCGATATGGGCAATCATGATGCTCACATCAGGCACCCGATTGGCTCGTCTCGTCACTCGCTATCATAAAAGAAAGCTGAGAAGGCGCCGGTCTCAGTGCTGAGAGGGCAGTGTAAAGGTAACGTACCAGTCAAATGTGGCGTGTTGAAGACCCCCGTGCTGACGTCGGGCGAGTGGTGCAGCGGCGCCGTGAGCAGCACGCCGGCGCTGGTGCCCACCCACAGCGTGTCGCGGAGGGCGAGCAGCGCCGTCACGCGGAGACACGCCGCCTTGTGCTGACGGATTATGTCGTCGCAACCTGCGATTGGAATTTGATTTATAGTAAACATTTACATTATTATTATTATTCAATTTTGTGCGTGTGTTATTATATTTAGATTTTTTATTATTTAATGTATGCATGTAATTATGTAACAAAATGTATGATTTTTGACTGAAATGAAATGATTATTATTATTATATAATTTATCGTGTTTCGGAAGGCAGACGTCAAACTGTAGGGCCTGGCTTTGATTATAAACCATAGTCGTTAGGTCACATCGAAGGCTTTCGCGAGATTTAAATCACTGACACTACGGTTTGCCGTAGACTAATAAATAGCTGAAGCTATCTATGGGTTCGTTTGTCTCATACCTATAGTGTGATTATAAAGTGCTAAAAGAAGCCCTATAATATTGTGCTATAATATATGCGTCGGTTGAGTTCAACCGTAAATAATGGTCAACAATCAACTTGGCTTATATCTGAGGCAAGCTTATAATGCAGTTTCCCCTTCAGTAATGTGCAAACATTACTGTGTTCCGGTATGAAGGGCAATGTTACCAGCGAAATTACTGGGCATGATGAGATTCAATAACTAATATCTCAGGGTGACAGGCGCAGTGCAGTGCCGTGCAGAATTTTGAATTTTAAAACACTGGGTGGCACTGTGTCTGATATGGGCAATCATGTTGCTTACCATCAGGCACCTGATTTGCTCGTCTTGTCACTCACTATCATAAAAAAAAAGATATTTAGGAGACAAGCTATATCTGCCTATACTATACTATAGACTCAAATAGCAATGACGACCGTTCTATTAAAAAAGTTACAACGAAGAAGGCTCATATACCTAACAATATCTTAATCTTCTTGACCCTTTCATTAAACATTAAGTCTACTAATAAAATTCCTCACCATGCAACATCTTAGTGACTTGCGGCGTAATATTAATCTCAGCTAGTTGTTCCCTCGTGGTCGCGTTATAACATCGAAGTTGTGCCGCGTTGTGTAACGATAGCCATATAGCTCCTCCAGCCACGGCCATGTGGCTGATCGGCTTCGATTCTGAACTTATTTGGAATGTTTCGTCCACCTAGAGAACAAAGCAATACTATTTTAGAATATAATTATCTTTTAGAAAATAAAAATTATTGAGACCAGTTTAAAATATATATACATACTTATATACACTCGCGTATATAAGTATGTAAATGAGTCTTTTGGTAACCATAGCACAGGTTAGCCTAACTTGTGATGACCATGGGTGAAAGTGCCGTGGAGTTACCGGCTTTAGAATAATAGTGCTCCACCCTCTCTCCCCGTGGTTGCCGTAAGAGCCGCTAAGGGTTAACAGATCCAGAGGACGTGCAGCAGCATCTTTTGCAACAAACCATCGAACTGCGCTCGACAACCCGCACAACAAGCGTGTTGAGTATTGGAAAAACCCCTCTTTATGGGGGGTCCTATGTTCAGTAGTGGATTACCACTGCTGGACATAGGCCACTACTCGCCACACTTGGCAGGCGGGTTGGCGAGCGCAGTTTGATGATTTTACGCAGAAACCATCGTCTTCTGGATCTGGGTAGTACCCAACCCTCCTATCTACTAGAATAGTAATTCTAAAGCCGGTAACTCCACGGCACTTCCTAAAGTAAGTACTTCTAATAGTCCAAAATACCTGCAAAGTGTGTGGGTTGATGATCTTGATGGAAGAATGTGTGGCGCACCAGAGCTTGCCACCAGATAACAACATGGAACTAACTGGGCCGGAGCCCGAGCCTACACATAGTGTCGACTTCTCTGTCCATGAACCATCTAGGAAGGAAAATTAAAAATGTAAAAATCATCTCGTCAACTAAAAAAAACAGCATCAATATCTGTTCATTCGTTAAGAGTTTAAGAGCTAACGTGTGTTACAAACATACGTATGTTACAAACACCCCTACCAGAAATATATATATATTTATAACAATAGAAGTAGGAAATAACGCAAGAATTAAACAAAATCCTTGAAGAAATATGAGTAATAATGTGAAGGTTCACTGATTCAGGTAATAACATTAATCACTAATTTTTAAATCCAAAGTAATACTGTTATTAAGTAACATAGATAATAGATACTTACCAATATCTCTACAATATACCACGAGATCTCCATTTCCAAGGGCCACAAAAACTTTGCCTTCCATATATCTGAAAAAAATTACACAAATTAGATTTCTATAATGTTGTGTTTAGCAAAATACCGAAAAATATCTTAATTTATTTCGAAAAATAATATAAATCCACGCTTTTTCCTAAAGGGGTATGCAGAGGTACATCTCTGGGTCCAACCAGAACCCAGTCCCATAGGAGGTCCTAGGATACACCCACGCTTTGCCAGTTATGTTTTAGGTCCCAGGTAGTACTTTCAGAATCAAGGCTATCCTTGAGAAATTCCAATAACACTTTTTGCCTGACTTGGGGATCGAATCAGGTAATCATAATAGGCAGATGCGCTTGCGAACCAATACGTCACCGAGGCAGTCTATTATATTTTAAACTTTAGAAAAAGAATAGAAAGCCTTCCAAGCGACACCGTAAGGCGTCGTAAATGGGTGTTCATTTTCGGAAATGCAAAGTCAGCCGATGAAATTTCCTTACATTCTACCTATATTGCAAAATTATCCAAGCACTTACACAATAGAATGCACCCCCGAATTGTGCTGCAGTTTAACTTTATTCTTCTTAATCCTGATGTTGTCGAGGCAGTTGTATACATGTATGCAGCCGTCTTCAGTTCCCAACCACATGGTCGGTTGGTTGGCCGCGGTCGCACTGTCCTCCGACGACTGGCGGCTTGCTGGCGAGGACAGGGTTCCTGGTGGGTATGCTTTGCTATTGTATTTGGTAGTTCCACTAATACTATTGTACATCCTATTTCCATACTATCACATACATACAGTCTCGTCTCGTTCTCGTTGGGGTAGGTAGCAGACTATTTCTCTCTACTTGCTACATCCTAACATATGACCTTCGCTTCTTCCACTTTCACATAATACAATAATACGGGACAACTTCCACACACGGTCATCTGGTCCCGAACTAGGCTAGAAGCCTGTACTATGGTAATCAGATGACTGATATACATTCTTATATAAGCTTATAACACCCAGACACAGATCAAACAGACATGTTCATGCACACAAATGTTTGACCTGGCCGGGGATCGAACCCGGGGCCTGCGGTACAGAAAGCAGAGTTACTATCACCTAAGCCAACGAGGCTGTCAAAACCCACATGCTTCATACATGCTCGTCAGTTGTGGCTATTTTTGACCTGGCTTTTTCTAAATAATAACCAGGCCTGGAACACTCCGCATTAGAGGTATGAAGCTACAAGTAACAAAGGCGTCCGTCTGGATGGTACAATTTTTATGGGTTAGACAGAGAGAACAGAACAGATAGAGAGATACGCGATAGGAAGAGAAGCAGCTTATAGATAAATATGACGATAATTAGTTAGACGTGCGACCTTAATTGCACTTTATTGCGTCGGAGTTAGAGTCGCTATTTATTTAAATGATTATGAGGAGTGTCCCTTCTGTCCCTTTAGTATTCTATGATAAACCATTTTGATCTTGAAAAGTGTGACCCCTACGTACTTGACATCTCTTAATAAAACTCTTTTGTGAAATCTTATTTTATCCATCCTCTGCACTTGTCTAAACCACCTGAGAATTCTTATCTACAATCTTAGTCGCTACATCTTCTAATCTACTATTACACATTTCACTAATATCACACACCCATCTCAATAATAAAATTTCAAAAGATTGGATAAATGAATATGTCTTCGTTTAAGTCAACATAATATTAATGAATTAAAAACATAATTCATTAATACTACGTTACTATTTGTATTATTTATTTGTATAAAACATACATTCACGCCTTTTTCCCGAAGAGATAGGCAAAGGTGTACCCAAGACTTAGTCTCACAGTAGATACACCCACATTAATGAATTGATGGGACTTATTGGAATAATATATCACTTAGATGGTTTAACGCATAAGAATATAGTCTTTGACCGGGTGCCGTGAGGTGCAACTATTAAGTGAACATTATATTTCAGTCAATAATCACTTAAGAGTTAAGACTAGTTCGAAACGTAGTGAGCTTATAAAGAAATCAAGTAACAGATAACCAATAAAGAACCTACATTAAAATACGTAAACAGCGATGTGATAAAAAGTAATTTAACTGCTTAAATTCAAACTCAGACTTTGAAAGCGAAGAATTGTCAAAAACAATGAGCGTAAAGTTCTAAATAATCATGCAAGTGCGATAGATAATGAGTTAGTGCTATTACCCAACAACGAGCGTCCAGTTACTAGTAAGGCGTTAAAATACAGAAGGTTTATTAATACAGAGGTACTAACAGTAGCGCACACTTAAGTAATAGATCTACTAAAGAAACAAAGATATGAAAACGAGACTCACAATAAGATTATATTAGAGAAGGGGAACGAAGATTTATGAGAGAATGTGAGATGGAATAAGAAAATACAATTAATTTGTAATTACGAAACGGTTCGGAAACGAACATAAGTGATACGATGATATCCTAATCCTAATACTATTATAAAGTTTGTTACTCTTTCACGCCAAAACTACTGAACCGATTGGGCTGAAATTTGGTACGTAAGTAGCTTAGACCCTGGAATAACACATAGGGTACTTTTTATCCCGATATTCCCACGGGAACGAAGACTACGCGGGTGAAACCGCGGGTCACAGCTAGTATAACATAAATTAAAGACATTCATCGTCATTATCATCGTCAGCCCATTTTATCATCCCGCTGCTGGGGTTAAGTCTCCTCCCTCTGGTGTCATTTCGGTCTGTATTGAGCGAATGGCATCCAGATCGTTCCTACTATCTAAACGATGTCGACCCATCAGGCACATTAGTGTAAATAGATAAAGTTTCACACTATATTATGGAATTTCGTTTGGGTATTAGATAACGTAGTCTTAATCAGAATCAGAATTCTGATTCGGACGTGGTCGTTGTCTTTGCACAGACCAAAAATCCATTTGGTCATTTGTTAGTATCCACTAAAAAGATGCTATTTACGTAATTACTTCTTACATAAAAAAGTAGCGTATTGTTGGCATTTCTCCTTGGCGAATTGCGTTATTTTTTATATGAATTCACTTAGTCGAAAATGTCATTCATTTTCGACAGCATAATAAAAATTTGTCAATACCTACGCTAGGGCAAATCTTGAGCATAATATAGGTAATATGACCCTTACCCGAAGTTATCCCCATAGCCTGCTTATCAACCGCAGGATTGGAATTACTCTTCATCACAGGATGGACCTGGATGTTCTGTCCAGTATGAGGGGTACTGAGGCTCTTGCTATGGTTTGGAGTCAAGGTGCTTCTGTGGTTAGCAGTCAGGTTCGAAGGGAACCTGATTGTGCCGGACTCTTGGCTCCTCTCTGACTGCGCGTCTTGGTTCTCGCTGGTTGAGGAACCATCGTCTTCGTCGTCGCTTGATGATGAACTGGAAACGAGGTAATTTTACCGATAGGATTAAAAAGTCTCTATTATGATTTGCGAAGACCTATGCTCAAAAAAATAAAAAATCAGTCCGTTTCTATTATAATTTGTAAAGACTTGTGCCATATATATTTTTTTAAATCAGTCCACAATTGACGAAGTAAATGATAATGGTTAACAAGGCATAAAAAACATACCAACGCGGTCTTTTCGTTAAAAGTTGTGTATTGCAATATTATAAATGCGAAAGTTTGTGGGTATAAATCTAATTAAAATAATTTAAATAAAAACTGTATTATATTGTTCTTTAAGTAATCGTTTGTCGCTAACCCTGTAAGAACGCCCGCGATACAGGCCAGACGTAGTGCGGCGTCCACTAGAAATCATGTGTCACTCAAAACATTGGCAAATTAACGCCTTATCACGCCAAAACTACTGAACCGATCGATTAGCATACAATTCAGTGTGCAGATAGCTTAGATCCTAGAATAGCCTAGAAGAACTCTGACAAGATGGTTGACCACCAACTTGACAAGGAGAGGAATATTACCTGTCTAAACGTATATTCTTGCAGCTATCGTCAGGGTCTGATATACTGATGCCGGGTTTCACTGAACTGGTACTGCTCAATGAACTTGTACTCCTGGAAAGAAGACCAAAATAGTATATTAGCAAAGCGATTGGTTATGAAACAATTGATAAAGATGCTGGTATTTCGTGGCCCAAAGGATCATCAGGTGCTAGTTTATACTGCAGTTTTGCACTGCAATAGTCACTGCAATGATTGATCGATAACCTATGATGTCATGTTATGATTGACGTCATTTAAAAAAGAAAATAGTTATTCGTGGAATGCCAGCCACGCGGATTGCTCATATTCATATTGATGATTCATTTCAAGCTATAAATAAGGCTGCTCTAGTCTTTTAAAAGATAAAACATTATTAATATTTTAAGAAAATAGTTCTCCGTCACTCAGTATCAATAATGATTGATGGCACTTGATTGATCCTATCGTGCTCGTATCGTGTATTAGACGCCATAATACGGTTCAACGAGGCAATGTCGCCAGCATTGTTGGATACCCACAGTCTACAAAAAGCGTAGCATGGCACGTAAATATATATGTATTTTCTCTTTCGCGCCCAAAAACGTGGGTCTGCTGTCTCTGTCTTACTTAGTTCATTAGTTCTTTCCACAGGATAAGCTGACCATCTAAAGGTTTAGAGAATCTGAACCTAGATAATTCTTGAGTGGCAATCATCGTTCGATAACGTCCAATATGATTCTCAATTTTTTTTTTACCTACCCCCATGGATAAGTAAGTGATCACTTATTGTGTGGCATCGTACTTCACAAATTCGAAAGGCATGTCTCTCGTTGGTCCTGGCAAGTCAACAGTCAAGTCAGTCCAGTCAGAGGCCTAAGAGCTTGAATGAATGAACATAAAGAGACGGCACATACAATTACATACAACTTAGTGACAGTTGTAGAAAGTATCTGATCAGCCATCTTATGCGACAAGTTTCGTAGTAGTTGAACTGTCAAATCCTAGCCATGGCAGCCATTTAATTACGAAGAGGAGGCGGCATGAGCAACTGTGAACTGTGATTTCAACTAGGTCCTGACGTCATCACAGTGAGCGCAGCCTGAATCAGTTTACTGTAGGCGTCTTTTTAAATTATTCTACTCGACAATAGATCTAAAATTATAGTTCGTTAGCTCAGTAATATTTTTTTTGTTTTCGTGTTTTGTAGGTATTTGGGATCCATATAAAATATCTAAGTCTATGCCTCCGAGAGACCATAATTAGAGTCAAGAGAGAACTCACGGTATATCAACAGTGTGTTGCCTTGTGAGCGCCGGCGCGGGCGGCACACACGCGACGCACAGTATCCTCGCGTTACACACACCGTTACATGACGTCACTTGAGGCTTCGGTGTGAGGGTCAGCACGCACACTTGGCCTACGTAACCGTCGCTGTTGCATACCTGGAATTATTCGCACTTATAATTGTATAGAAGTAAAGGAGTTAAAGTATGAAGTGAAAGAGCCTATTAATTCAAATCGAGTGGATGAAATCAAGAACAGTTAAATCAATTTTTCGCTTAGATCAAGTCAAACTGGGCTCAACAATAACCAAGACTAGGTAGAACTACATAAACTTATTCGGGATTTCTCTGCGAGATCGAATCGGAACTGAGGAGATCCGTAGACAAACGAACGTTACCGAGCGCAGAGGATTAGCAAGATAGAAGTGACAATAGGCAGGGCAGGGCACATAGCACTGAGGGACGATGAGGCTGTAAAGTTCTTGAATGGAGAAAAGAACACGCTGAAGGCGGACCGCTTCCAACCGGACTGGATGGAAATCTATGGGGGAGGCTTAAGTTCAGCAGTGGACGTCCTATGGCTGAGGCGATGATGATGATGAAAATACCTATTAAGTAGAACTTAATAGCAGTATCGTTATGTACCATACCGTATCTACACTTCGGATATCTTTAACTGACAGCGAGTCAGTAAGAGATGGGATAGTCTTATATAATCAATATCTGTAATCATAACATAACATACATTCACGCCTTTTTCCCGACGGGGTAGGCAGAGGTGTACCCAGGACTCAGTCCCATAGTAGATACACCCACATTTCGCCAGTATGTTATTGGTCCCATGTAATAGGGGGCGAGCCTATTGCCATCTACCGGGCACAGTTCCGTAATCTTCCGTATCTGTAATCAATGATCTTTTAAATAAACTGAGGTAAGTAGATGCGTTTTACCCTGCTTTGCGTGACGAATTCAAGTCAAGTCAGTCGCACTTTGTCTTACGCCGATGTCACACGAATAAGGTTTGCTGCTCGCGTAGCTGTGAATCTATGTTTATCTCATTCTGGCAACCGGGTTTTATATATCTCTGCTATCTTTTACTTTAATGAGTGATGGAAACAAAGCTGCGTATATTCTACATAAGTCAGTACTTACAACAGAATTTCGCCACGTTTTAGGACTGTTTTTAATGACTGTAACACTGGTTATTACACATCCGATTTTTCTACATTCTGAAACCCATCTATATACACATAAACACTCACACAGACACACCCCGACTGGATTTATAAAGACGCACCCATACATTACGCACAGAAAGTCAAGTAAGAGATTCTTACCCAAACGTCAGGCGATTGTCCTTTAGGCGGCAATGTAGGCGCGGCGCAAGTGAACTGCAAGCCAGCTCGCGTCTTCCTGATCGGTACTGGGGACAGGAACTCAGGGGCTGTTCGCTCTTGGCCGTATATACCTGGGAATTATTGATTTATGATTAACTGGCTGTATGGTTAAAATTTCGGCCGCAGGGTTACCTTCTTGAGAATAGTACCCACTCTACTCGTGGTTGCCGTAAGAGTCGGCTAAGGGTTATGAAATCCAGAGGACGGGCAGCAGCGTCCTCTGTGTAAAACCATCGAACTGCGCTCGTAAACCCGCCTGCCAAGCGTGGCGAGTATTGGCGACACACATTTTTGTAGTGGTAGGCCTCTATTGCAGGGGGCCGCCTGGGGAAGTACCACACCTTTGCCAGTTATTCATCCGCCAAGCAGTAATGTGCAAACATTACTGTGTTCCGGTCTGAAGGGCAATGTTACCAGCGAAATTACTGGGCATGACGAGATTCAACAAATAATATCTCAGGGTGATAAGCGCAGTGCAGTGCCGCGCAGAATTTTGAATTTTGAAACACTGGGTGGCACTGCGTCTGATATGGGCAATCATGATGCTTACCATCAGGCGCCTGATTTGCTCGTCTTGTCATTCACTATCATAAAAAAAATACCCTCCCTATGGAGGAGGCCTATGTCAAACAGTGGACTTCCAATGTCTGAGATGATAATGATGATGATGGGTTAGCTTTAGATTATTCATAAGTCTCCACACGCGCTCTGTCTTAATGCCGTCGGCATGGTATTAGTTGTCGTAGTTGACAAATACGACAACTAATACCATGCCGAAGTCGGCTGACCCGAGCCCATACAACACATTTTTTCACGCACACTAGCTCTTTGCAAAACTGTTTGCAGTTTTTGCCTGAAATTGTTTAAAGACAGTTAAGACTAAACGAAGCGGCGACCGGAGAACTCCCCATACAAACGTAATAGTTCAATCATTTGAAATCAGCATATTTCCAACATTAATGGCGTTATTCCAAATTAGACACTAGTAGTTATCTAGGTTCCTAATTATATTTTAGTCTAACATACTTATAATTTGGAGTTATATTTGAAAATACCCGTATTTTGTTAAAATACCTATATTTTGGATTTTTTTTTATCATATTTGTGACCAAACTACTCGTACTTCTATTTTGTATCATTTTATTTTGTATAACAGTAGTGTCTCATTCTGAAAAACGTCATTAAATGTTGGAAATATGCTCTGATTTCAAATGAATTAACGTTTGTATAGGGAATTCTTCGGTCGCTGCCTCCTTAAGACAGATAGTGATTTTTGCTTTCTGTTCGTTAGAAGGGCGTGCATTACTGTTTACAAATCAAGTGTCATCAAAGGAAAAATCTATTTATAAACACGTTAGGCAAAAGTTGCTAAAATTATAAGAATTTAAAACTCACATAACTTCTGTTTGGTTTCGTTGATCAACTCTTCCCAGCTGTTCCTCTTCTCTGTCTTCGGGAATATTATTGTTATATTCTCCGGCCCATTTCTGAAGAAATTATATTAATTTACGTTACAACATTTTTGCCGTGGGGTTACCGGCTTTAGAATAGTACCTCACCCTCTCTCCCCGTGGTTGCCGTAAGAGCCGGCTAAGGGCTATAGGATCCAGAGGACGGGCAGCAGCGTCCTCTGCGTAAATCCATCAAACTGCGCTCGCCAACCCGCCTGCCAAGCGTGGCGAGTATTGGCAACAACCCCCCTTATGGGGGAGGCTTATGTTCAGCAGTGGACTTCTAACGGTTGGATGATGACGTTACAACAAACCATAGTACCAACCTATGTGAATAATAATTCTCGAATATTGACGCTTCTAACGGTCTGCAAGAAATTGTTTTCAGCGATAAAACTGCCACACTGCTTAAAAATAATATTATTCCTGTATGTTAAGTCAGTCTAGCTGTAACCAAAACGTAGTTACGAAGTCGAAATGTCATGTTTTTGTTCGAAAAAGCGATCATCAAGTATAAACGTTTATACTTTTCTGCCTTTTTACCAAAGCTATGTGTTGTACCTGAAGACGTGTTTATCAATCAGAATATAATTACATAGTCGACCAAAGTTTTTAATAAAATTAAAACTAATCACTCGGTACGCGCAGTTCTGCTGAAAAGACAGCTTGTTGAACTTCATGTTTATTTGTTTCGATTTATTTCCTGACACCGAGGCAGGATTATCGATGACCATAATTAATTAAAACAAACACTGCGCCATAAATAAGTAATATTTCACTCAAAAGTAAATAAAAACAGTTTATAATAACGTCTTAGGCTGATGATCACGCCGCGGGCGGTGCAGAGTTTTTAACGAGACATGGCGTCTCATAGTTTCTTTTTTAAATAAATTTAACTAAACATGGCATCTCACTCGTGTTTTCCTGCGTAAAGATTATTTTTTAGGTTTTGTTCTCTATTGATTGTTAAAAATAAGGAGTATTAATACCATTGATTTAAAGAAAAGAAGAGATAGGGTACGTTGTTCCAGCGCTTACTCAACAACTGGCACGTGCAATTTGCTCAGTGTGAAGTTTGCACAGTGCAATAAGTAAGTATAATGAGAAACAAAGATAGAGAGACGTACCTAAGAACGAAGTGCGACCGAGACAACAATATTAGTCGCTCGTACGACCTAACTTTACTGACGTACGTGGACCTAATGGGACCTAATTTTAGCGTCCATTTTAGAGAAACCTCAATTTTAAATTAATTATTAATATTATTATAATTAAAAAGTTATGTGTTACAGCTTCCTGTGTTTTTAATGTCCTAAAATAATAACACGACTTTGTGCCGTGAGAATTTGGAAATTTTCTTATATCATAATGAAGAACTAATTAACCTTTAGCTCTCTAGGTCCAAAGACAGTGAACCTTAGGAAAAGCTAGATAGTCTTATGTCAGCCGAAAGGCTTATGTCAGGATCGTAACAATTGGAAAGAAATAGCCTACGGGAGCAAGGCGCGATTGTATAAAGTCCTATAAGTTTCTTGTGCATTCTTCTTATAGAGGTATCTATCTGAACTCACGGTAGATTAAATACATTTCGTCAACTTGCAAAATAGTCTTTTAAAGACCAACATTTTTAATAAAAAATAGCCGAATTTAAATTTACGTATGTATCCTTTTTTAAAATTATATACTACTTTGCGCCAAAAAGGCAAAGGTCCTATATCGTTTTCCTTTGCTTTATCATCAATAAATACTATACTATCTTGATCATATTATGTTTTTGAGTGTTATTTTAAGAACTTACGAAGTATTCAAGCTGATCTCCATATAGCATAACTGAGTATCACTGTTTTGCCTCTCAGACAGCTGCCGGTTCAATGTGTGAAGCATCTCTCTAACTATTTCCTCTAGGGGTGCGTGATGCGTATGTAGGGCTGCCACGTGCTCGGATATCTGCGTTAATGTGTTCACGTCTTCTGTTAGGGTTTCCACTTCGTGCATTATTCGACGGAGGTTCTCGTCTTTGGCTGAAAACGTGGAAGAAGTGATTTAGTTATCTATTTATTATAACGCTTCCTTTTTTTTTTTTAAATAAAAACTACTTAGATAAAATAACACAATATTATATTTTTTTTAAATTGGGCGAGGTCTTAGTTGTACCGGTTTAGCCTACATAAACCTATTCATATTCAAGCGAGATTTCAAAAAAAAAAAAAAAACAAATTCATAATGTTGTTTTCTATAAGTAGGGCAAATGGCGTCTAAAAACAGTACAAAAAAGTAGACTCTACTTTTATATTCTGTTTTTTTTTTTATTTTAGATATTTTTGAAATTTTGTAAGCTGGTGATTAGCCTATGATAACAGACTAACAATTGGACCTGTTTGGAATCAAACCCGGGATCTGCGTCTCTAAAAGTTTTGACATTTAATATTTCGCAAATCGCGAAAAATAGTCATTAAAGACTTTATATTGACTAGCTAACATGATTTTTATGGCCTATTACCAGCCCTAGTTTGCCTACACAAACTGAAAAACAACAGCAAAGCAAAATAAACTTTAAAAACTAGAGATATTAAAATTCAACGCGACATTTTCAGTTAAAATCTCCAGGGAGGGTAGTTTATAAAATCTCCTGCATCCTGCAACGACCTACTTCGGAGTAAAGTTAAAAGCGACGAGGTGAGTTTTTTACCTTATTTTGCTGCGATATTAAATACGAGAGCTTATTTTATATTTAAAACTTGATGGAAGGTAGGTATATTTTTATTCTGTAGGGGAAAGAGAAAAATCATATTTGTTTTGTTTTGACGTTTGCAGCTCGTCTGAATTGTCCAATTCAAGAGGATATTGATGGATGATGAATGGATGAGGATATTGATTGGACAAATATAAGAAAGGGGCAAAACTTTTTAATATTTTATTAAATTGTATTTATTTTAATAATTTTATATTTGTTTCTAATTCCGACTTTATTTTTATTTTATTGTAGTAATTTTAATCCTGTGTTTTAACTTTAATTGAATAATTTGGTTTTGTATAATTTGTTTTTAACTGAAATAAACGACCATTTAATTTAATATTTCCTTACGTCTTTTAATATTTTGAAGTAGGTAACATTTATTATTTATTAATTTATATATAAATAAATTAAGAAAATGTCAGCTAAAACTGACTCTAAAATTATCGAAAACTTTAAATCTTTCAATACTTTTGTTTAAATATTTAAAGTTCAGTTCAGTTTTAATGATAATTACTACATACAACTTTCCGCTAACTAATAATTTCAACTTACGTTCTCCTGAGCACAAAATTGATAGCAGAAAAAAAACATCATCATTAAAATCATTTATTATTTTTAGTTATGATAAAATAATGTTGACAGTTGTTGATACAAAAATGATAGCGTCCATTACGCGATAAGATTTGTTGTCAGTTTTGAGTTTTGCTACAGTCACGGATGTGATTGATGGCTTTTTTTTTTCATTTTCGAACCTCTGCTGGTGTCAAAGTCTATTCACGACGTAACTCTGACTATAGTACTCTTCTACTCATTATTTCATTCTAGTTTTCGCTTTTATACCTCTCATACGATCATCTCTTATACATTATTGATTTTACTCTATCTATGGCTCTATTTTTATTTATATTTTATATATATTTTATATTTAATATATTTTTTCCTTTTTCATGATTGATGGTTAACCTATCGTCTTAAAATATGATAATGGACGTCATTAAAGAAATAAATTAGTCATTTAGTATAACTTAAAAAAAAAAAAAATTAGTTACTTAGTATAACTCACGATTGATAGCACACTATGATTGACAAATAACCTTCATGTAATGGACGCCTTAGTTTATGCAACTCGGTAGGTCTGGGTAGATATGCAAGCCGCTTACAACAGGACTATATGGAAATCTATGGGGGAGGCCTACGTCCAGCAGTGGAATTCTAACGCTGAGATGATAATGATGAGGCTATGATAAAAAATGTTTATGCGTATTGTGTTGATGCGAAAATGATAGCCATAAAAATAATGTTGTTGTACCTTTAGATGATAAGTTCATGATCAAATAATGTTGATACAAAAATGATAGACATCAAAATAATGTTTTTTTTGTACCTTTAGATGATAAGTTCATGATCAAATAATGTTGATGCGTGTTGATACAAAAATAATAAGACATCAAAATAATGTTATTGTTGTACCTTTAACAATATCGAGATCAGCCAAAGATATCCTCATGAGTAGTTTGTACTTGTTAACCTCCATTTGACTCGCTATATTACTTTGGTATGTACTGAAACAATAAAAAAAATATCTTTCAGTATACAGGGTTACTCATATTCAGTTTTTATTTTCTCGGCGGGTTATTTCACTTGTATTTTGTTGTATTGTAGTCAGCGTACTCTAAATACGCAAAAGAAAAAATCTGCCGTTACATGTGTGGGTTTTTTTAAGCAGAAAAAAGACTTGAAGAAAGACTAAACAATGGAGCTACCTACTTCCTATCTAAAATACACAGGCCGACGTGCCGACATGTTGAATAGCAAATTATACTTTGGGCCAGATAAACGCCAGCATTTTGATCACGTGTCGCCTCGACCTCGATTTTTGAAAATGCGGTGAGCTCCCGGCCGCCACGGTCCCAGAGTTTCGACTCCAAGCGGTTCAAATATGTAACCGCTCCCGAGGTTTGCATATTTGCTCCACTTGCGTTAGCCGGCAAAACTCGCCGCCGCACCAGCCCTACCTTGGGTCTCTGGTACATGTGACGGCGCTAGTGTGTCAACACAAGTAGCACACTAGCGGCCGCCCCAGATTCCAAGGAACGAGGGTTAATATAAAATTAAAATGAATACATAACTATTGTTCATCGCATAATTGAAATACCTAGTTAAATCACTATATATTATACTAAATCCTAAATGACTCACTGACTGACATGCAATGAAGAGACCAAACCTAGAGACTTTAAACTGGCATGTAGGTTGTTTTCGTTGTCTGGACGAGTGCTATGAAAGGATTTTAGAAAATTCGCATTCTAAGGTCTAAAGAAGGGCGTCAAAATTTTGGGTATAAACTCCCATATTTCATAATTGCGAGCGGGCAAAGCCGCTTTTCTTACACTAGTATCTTATAAATCTGTGCAACGCAATTTTTGGTTGTCGTCAAAATATTTACCAGTTAGCATTTTTCCTCGTTTTCAGTGATACAAAATCTATTTCTACTTTTAAAATCTCTATCAAAAATAAATGAATCCCGCAAACAGGATCAAGTCACATCACACGAAACGTCTAATAAATAACAATCATAAATCGTAATTATAATAAAAGTAACACTTTTCAGGGTCAAAAATGTATTTCCGCGTCTTTCTATTTGTTTTTCATCGTTTTATCTACGACCTTGCGTAATAAATTATTTTAAATGGGTAAGTATGCCCCGCGGTTTTCTTCGCTGAAAAGTATCATAGGTTTTTTTTATGATAGTAAGTGACAATACGAGCAAATCAGGTGCCTGATGGTAAGCATCATGATTGCCTCGTTGAACCTCGTCATGCCCAGTAACATATACTTTGCCAGTTATTCATCCGCCAAGCAGTAATGTGTTCTGGTCTGAAGGGCAATGTTACCAGCGAAATACTGGGCATGACGTGACCTCAGGGTGACAGGCGTAGTGCAGTGCCACGCAGAATTTTGAATTTTAAAACACTGGGTGGCACTGTGTCTGATATAGGCAATCATGATGCTTACCATCAGGCACCTGATTTGCTCGTCTTGTTACTCACAATCATATAAAACAAACAAAAAAAGATGCAACCCCTTACGATACATAACATTTATCCCCAGTTTAGTGGTTTTTGTATGAAGAAGTAACAATCACATATTATACGAGTATCTCAAATTTACAAGTCATCAACAACAATACCAGGAATTGAAAAGTTGTACGAGTAACGCATAAAGAAGAAATTAAATCAGCCTAAAAAATATATAAACCATTCCATTAATAAACGTCTTTCCAAACAAACATTATGAGAAGCTAGAAGAAAAGAAAGCCATAATACCTAATTTATACCAAAATATACAAACAGACTCATCAGCTCAGCCGTTTACTCATTATATTACATACTAAAATTAAATGTACTTACGGAATTGGTTTCTTTATAGTCCCCGTGCGTCTTTTCACACTCGTGATCAACAAAGTGTCATTAAATAAAAACAGTGCTCTATCCTTAATGGTCCCTTGCGCAGAAGGCATCGTAACTGTCTCATGTCGTATGAACATTCTATCTGCTGACGCCAGATTAGATAGACCCTCAATCATCTGTTCCAGGTCTCTTAGGGTTTGCTGCTGTTGTTCTAATTCTAAACTTTCTCTCTCTGTGCAATTTATTAGCTCTAGTAATTCGTGGATCTCTTTCTGTGCTTCTAGAAGTAATTTGTGATCGGGGTGTGATGAATCTGTAATAGAAAGATTGGTTAGCACTTGTGTCCTGTGATTCCTTCTTGAGTCAATGCTTGTATTTACTCGAGCAGCAAATTGAAATTAACAAACTGGGACTCACTTTAACGTTTACTTAAAGTGGTTGGACCGACATCATTTCGCCTAAAAATTTTGAGGAACCAACGACGATAACAGATGAGATGTAATTTCTTCATTAGTGTTTTATTTTAAGGAACAATTAATTATAAAGTGCAATTATCCAGTTATACAACACCCTAGACCTTTGACTCAATTCCCATGCAAGTCACAATATAACTACCTACTACACAGACACTGCACACTAATGTTCATAAGTTTACAAATCCGTCATTTGTAGAATCAGTCAATGGTAGAATCGGTAATTTATAGAATCAGCCAATTTTAGAATCGGTCATTTGTAGAATCAGTCATTTATAGAATTGTACATTCCAAGAATTGGTCAATTATAGACCCTGTATTCATTCCGCGAATCAGTCATTCCTAGACTAAATCGTTTTTTACACGCGCAAGAGTGTGCGTGAGGTGCGTCCGGAGCTCACAAAGGGCTCGTCAAGAGCTCAATCTCGCTCGCGGGGTGAGGAAAGCCTGATTGGTGGGCGGATGACAGTGTCCTTTCTATACTTAGTATTATTATCTGTTCTGTGGTTATACTACAAAAATAAGTTTTAAAACGGCAACTAGGTATTTATCAGAATTATGGAATTTCTAAGGAAATACTTTAAATGCATATTTGCAGTTTTAAACCGTATTTTTGTAGTATAAACTAGATAAATGCCACTTTATAATTAGATCATCATCATCATCATCATCTCAGCCATAGGACGTCCACTGATGAACATATAGATATATATATCCTCCCCTATAGATTTCCAATAGGTCGCAAGCGGCCCGCCTCCAGCGTGTTCCTGCCGTCTTTATCAGATCGTCTGTCCACCTTGTGGGTGGACGTCCTACGCTGCGCTTACCGATCCGTGGTCTCCATTCGAGAACTTTGCAGTCCCATCGGCCATCAGTTATACGTGCTATGTGCCCTGCCCATTGCCACTTCAACTTGCTAATCCGCTGGGCTATCTTGATAACTTTCGTTCGTGTACGGATCTCCTCATTTCTGATTCAATATAATTAGTTGTTACTTAAAATAAAACACTAATGAAGAAATTATATCTCTTCAATCAGTGTCATTGGTTCCTCAAAATTTGTTTGCGAAATGATGTCGGTCCATCCACTTTAAGTTAAAGTGAGTCCCAGTTTGTTGCTTTCAATTTCTGCTCGAGTAAATACTAGAAATATACTTACAACTTATTTATCTTACCTGTGTGTTTAATTAGCCTCTGAATCAACAATTTATAGCTCGGGAACTTCTGGACAGGTTTTATCAAGAGATTGTCCAAGGACAGCTTGCCCTTATGATCCCGGGCCATAGCGTCGAGGAACTTGGCAAACGCTGGTCGTGATGCTGCTGCCGTTTTGATGGTCTCCTTGGCCTTCTTCAGGTTGTTGATGAAAGACATGTATGTGTCCATCACGGTGGGTTTTGTAAACTGAAAAATTGAGCTTGTTGATTGATTTGAAATAATTTGATTGAATTGAAAGAATTTGATTGATTTGAAAGATTCTGATTGAATTGAAAGGTTGAAAAGTTTTATTAAAATGAAAGAATTTCATTAATTTATTTTATTCTAATAAATTTGATTCTAATTTTTAACTAAATCGTAGAATTAGTGATTAGAATGAATGGCTTTAGTAAATAAGTTACAGCTTATTAAATAAAAAGTCTTTCATATAAAAGACTTATTATGTTTTTGCTTAGAGTAGCCAATAAATTTCAACAGGGATTAAACTGTCTCGGTGGCGTAGTGGGCGCATGCTCGACTGCCAATCATGAGGTCCCGGGTTCGATCCCCAGGTCAGGCAAAGTGTTGAATTTTTCCATTAGGTATTATTTCAATAACGTCCAGAAGTCTGGAACTGTGCCCGATAGATGACAAAGAGCTCGCCCCCTATTACATGGGACCAATAAATGGAGAAATGTGGGTGTGTCTACTATGGAACTGAGTCCTGGGTACACATCTGCCTACCCCTTCGGGAAAAGGGCGTGATTGTATGTTATGTTATGTTATTAAACTTACTACATCTAAGAATACGTCTCCAACTTTCTGTTGCAGGTCCCATTGTTCAAGCCGTCTTCTCAACTGTTCCAAGAAAACTTGGTGCACGTTGAGGATGCCAGGTACTTGGTAGAAGATCTCGTCGACCAGAAATGAGTCTAGTAGACCAGCGTTCTCTGGACTCTTTAGCGGTTGGAGGTACTTCTGAAATGAGAATAATGAGGGGTCTTGGTTAGATAGTTTATGTTATTAAAATGTATGGTCATTGATTTCATTAATATACATTTTAATGTTTTTCAATACGAGTGTACTAGGTTTTTGGTACCTACTCAGCATTATCTTAACACAATGGACCCAATTCTTTAAAAATAACTTTAAAATCGCAAAAAAACAAAATAATAATAATAATAATTCGTTTATTTCATAACACTTTAGGCTACCATAAATTGTTATTAAGGACTTATACTCTAATTTGTTAGTAAAACTATCCTATGTTTGGGGTCTGGGAAAAATTGCGAGCCCGGCGGTTTCGCGCGCTGGTTGGACAGGTGAACGTCCACCCAATGCTTAGAAATAGAATAGATTTTCCATTTTCTGAGATAACACTTTCAGGACATTGGTAAAGCTCACACGCATCCTGTGCCACATCGACGCGGACCTTTTCCTCATGATGGCGTAGAAATCGTCAACATGAGCCTCCGCAAACATCTGCGATGCGCTACAGTAGCGTGGGAGCCCCATCAATACCCTGAAAGCATCATTGTATTGGACTCGTAGATCGTTGTAAGCTCGCTGCGTATACCTAATCCACAGTCTGCACGTGTAAAAGCTTTGGCAGTAAGCCTTGAAAAGCGTCACCTTCACTTGTTTAGTACAACGTGCAAATCTGCGGGTCAGCACACTTTCAGGACATTGGTAAAGCTCACACGCATCCTGTGCCACATCGACGCGGACCTTTTCCTCATGATGGCGTAGAAATCGTCAACATGAGCCTCCGCAAACATCTGCGATGCGCTACAGTAGCGTGGGAGCCCCATCAATACCCTGAAAGCATCATTGTATTGGACTCGTAGATCGTTGTAAGCTCGCTGCGTATACCTAATCCACAGTCTGCACGTGTAAAAGCTTTGGCAGTAAGCCTTGAAAAGCGTCACCTTCACTTGTTTAGTACAACGTGCAAATCTGCGGGTCAGCATATTGCAGCGAACCGCCAACGCTCTACGTTCCCTCTCTAGGTCTTTATCGTCGGATAAGTCCTCCGTGACTATGTGTCCCAGATATTTCATATAAAATCATGTGATCATAAATTTTTTTCACTGTCAGCCTTTTCTATGGAACTGTTGTTTTTTTACACGATTTAAGGTTTGGTTATACCTACGTATGTATATGTAGTGAAAGTTGTACCAAGTTTTATGTATATAGGTAGGACAATAACACTTTAAAGGAATTGCTAACTGAATATCAGCCCCGGTAGCACAATCAATAGGGTAAACAAAGTCCCAGGGGATTAGAACAAGACTGTAGATATGCAATTATTGGGCGCGAAAGAGAGAAATACACGGGAACACCACGTAATCCCCGTGGCGTGCTAAGCCGGCAGAATAATAGAGTTAAAAAAATTGCCTAACTTAAAATATAATATTCCTATAAAAAGTCGCGGCATAAAAGCATGTTTACCTATAATTTGTAGGAAAAACGCTATTTTCCTCTATAAATAATATCACAATATCATTCGCGTCTATTTCCGTACCACAAAACAAATAACTTAAACTAGTCCTAAATATAAACGCACATTTAGAGGTGGCGACAGACTTGAGCATTTCGTTATAGTAATGTAACATTCTTGCGAATGGTATACACTACAGAGAAATGCGCAGTGTCCAGGAGTAATCCATGTAATGTTTATTTTATTTTTCATTTATTTATTGACATAAATGTTACAGCTCTTTATTGTATGAATTCATAGGTCCCCGAACTACTTAAAACTGTATTTCAGGGACCAGTAGCTTCTCCCATTATGTGGTTTTTTTACAATATTTTGCAAAGATCTCAATATAATGCAAATAAATATATTTAATACAATATATTACATATACATATATATATTTATATATATTTACTGTTATATTTACTAAACCTACTTTAAACATACTTTTACTAAACAAACTTCTGAGATTAGAATCATTAAATTTAAAAGTAATAATAATACTACTAAATTAGGTTTTTTTTACAAAGTTTTTATATTATTGTAACGTTTTTGCGAATGCTCGATACTCCGCTCGCCGAAATGCTCACGGTTAGTGAACAAAACATCGAGCATCGTGTTCGATATTCGGTTCGATGATATTAAAAAACGGCGGCTGCTCGAGGGAATGCTCAAGTCTATAATTACCTTTAGAGAATATTCTGTGAAAAGAATTCCCTACCATTTCAAAGCATTACTCACATTTTCTGTGTCACGGTATTATGCTTTGTAGAAATCATTTTCTGTTCGTGGACTTTTAAGATGCTTGTTGATGTATTAATACGCTTGTTTTGGTTTTCAATGATTAATTATTGTTTATAGTTTTATGTCTTTTAAGCATTTTGCTATAATATTTATTCGATAGAGACAAAATAAATTATTTGTTTCACAGAAAGTCAAAACTGTGTCGTCATTAATCCTTTGTTTGCACAAGCAATATTACTAGTTTTGCCTCGCGATTTCACACAGTCTTCGTTCCCGTGGGAATAACGAAATGAAAAGTACCATATAACCAATCGATCCCGTAGTTTTGGCATGAAATAATAACAATATCCATCCATCCATTCTCACAAACTTTTAAATTTATCATATTAGCAGGATAGGATAGTAGACTTAGCTGTGCCTCGTGGTTTCACCCGCGTACACATCGTTCCCATGGGCATATCGAGAAAAAATTATTCTCTATGTATTATTTCGCGTTCTCAGCTACCTGCTTACCAAATTTCAGCCCAATCGGTTCAGTAGTTTTGTCGTGAGTGAGATAGTAGGAAGTAGGTTGTATTTGTGATTTTGACACAAGTTCAGTTGGAGTTAATTTAGCAATGACCAATAATTATCCTCATTTTCAGACTGTATGCACACGGCTGGGGTCAGACCTCCCCTAATTTTCGCCATTTGTCTCTGTCGTTCGCCGCTCTAATCCACATTTGGCACGCTGTCCTGACTATATCGTTCCTCCATCATGCCATTAGCAGGGAATTCGGCGTTATAGTCTCGACAATGATCAATAATAATTATTATTTAAAATAAACATTACTCGGCAGTTTTTTATATATATAAAGTTTTGAAGAATTTGAAATCACAAATCACCTTTGCAAAATCTGTAAAGCTTTAAAGGATAGGAAGGATAATAATCCAAAAGCCTATTCCAACGCCTTAAACAGTAATAAAAGGGCAATTTTCGCAAGGTTACCACGCCTCAAGGTCATAATTGGAGGGCGAACCAAAACGAAAGAGATCCCTTAGTAACAAGTAGGTCCCTCGTTTCTGTCACTGCCTGTCTTCTGACGTCTCAGATAATAGGACACGGAATAAGGCCTTTCTTAAGTAAGTACATAACGAAATTTTTATCTGCTCTTACTTGGCCAATGAATAAGTTTGGCTGTACAGAGAGGTTATGCTGCCGTAGCGACCTGAGTGAGATTTTATTAACCGAAGCGAGGTCTACGAGTCGAGAAGTGGGAAAGACAGCCGCTTCTATACCCGCTTAAGAGAGTAAGTACATGGCCTTCTAGGAATTGGACACAATCCTATGAAAACATTACCAAATCGATGTTTTGTATTCCCCTATTTCCTCGGAATATAATAAACCCATTCTATAAATTTATAACCTGATATTTTTATAGTGAAGTAACCTATGTCCCTGTCATTTTAATTTTTCTTATAAGTCCTTTGTTTTTTCATAGTGAACTTCAAATATCAGGATACAAATATATCAAATAGGTTTACTGTATTCAGAGGAAACAGGGGCAGAAAAAAAAATTACTTCCCAAATAAAATGGGTCAGCTCATCAGCAAATTAGTATGAAAAGTCGAAAATTCTTTTTCGCGAATTTCGCAATTCTTTCTTTTGCCAAGTTGTTGAGGGATAGATGTAAAAGTATTAATTACTACACCTTTTTGTTAAGGGGTAACGAGTTCATTATGATAGGTCTAACGACAATTTCAAAACTGATACACTGATTTAAAAATATACTTCTACATGTTTAGGACCGGCGTATGTATGGATATATGTATATCGCTTGTCCGATGATAACTTGAGAGCCGTTCATCTAATTTTGATAAAACTTTAAATTAAGGTAGCTCACAATAATAAAATGTTTAAGTTCGAATAAGAGCCAAATCAATCAAATGGTTCCAGAGTTATTGTGGTTATGAGAACAAAATATAATTTTTGAAGATAATCCGATTTTTATAAAATTAAAAAGTAGGTAATATAATAAGTACTAATACAAATACAATAACGAATACAAATTAAAAATTGTATTAGTTAGCATTAGTTGTTGTGTGAATACATAGTTTCTAATATAATATTATTTTGTGTATTATTTTATATTATTTGTATTTATGTTTTTCAATAATAAGTTTCAAGTTCATAATAACTACTTAATATTTTTATAAAGTTCCCCCTGTCGCGTCTATTTGTAACTAATAAAGTTAGGATATATGAAAAAAGAAAATATACGGAATTATTCAACTCTGCAATAATCAGTCTGAAGCCAAGGCATATGGCAGTTACGAAAGCATGAAAATAGTTTACGGACTTTTTTATGCTTTTGAGCTTCAAAAAGTAAATAAATAATAATATAAAGCCATGAAAGTCTTCACTGTAAATTTCGATATATACACAACCCTATCAAGTACGTGTAGCTTTCATCCCTCGCATTACGCCACAAGGTTGAAGGGTGGCAGGTGGAGTAGGGATGTAACCAATCCGGTTTTACGGATATTTTATGTTTCACCCAAGAGCAATGAATATATTCGGAATGCGACTTATTGCTGTTTTATTCGGATACACTTTTTATTGTTTTTCTCGAGCGAAGGACAAAATGCAGTGCCTATTTCTTTAATTTTTTTTTCATGAGTCAGTAAGCCAATTCATAATAATATGGACTAATCAAATTTTATAGACCACTGCTTCAACTTTAAAGATGGCACCATTTTTTGTTTGGTAATTGTCGTGTACTAGAGTAATATCATTCTATTTTATTTAATTATTATTTACGTTTTAATTATCATTAAAATCATTTCTTAATGTCTAAATGCTCTTTTTTAGAAAAAACAGCTATTGCATTTCATACAGGATAGAGCAAGAAAGCTTAACGACCTCTCACTCCAACCTGTACCACGAAATGCAGTCAACGGGTAGACGACAAGAAAGATATATGTATAACATGTACCGGAAGCGATACATAATACCTAGGGTCCATGGCATTTTCTCTCTGTACTTAAAACAAACCAGATTGTTTATTATTTTATAAAATAGTCTATCATTAATCTAAGATAAAAAAAAACTCATTAATCTAAATAATAAAAATACGCACACGTCCTTCAACAAACGATTAAAAATAAATTCCCAAAATAATCACGAATCCGTAACATCCGAATCCGATCTTGGAATAATCCGTAAATTCTAACAATAAACGCCCTACATAGCACTAACGGAAAATTTCTCTGGGAAAATCTCCGCCTGCGCTTAGGGTTGACATTCAAGAGAATTTATTTATTTTGCTTCTTTACTTAGCGCTGCTACGTGGGTAGCGCTTATTATTATAAGTTTATTGGAATAAGGTTTGTAAGCAGGTAAGGGGACTTAGCAGTTTGACACAATCCTATGGAATATTTACCAAACCGATGTTTTGTATTCGCCTGTTTCCTCCGTATATTGTAAACCTATTTGATATATTTATATCTTGATAATATTATATTGAAGATGAAGTTATATATATATATATATATATTATGATAAGTTATAAATATATGACCAACGTTTTATTCTTGTTTATAAACTCTCAATTTTGTAATAAACGTCTAATTATGTCAATAAAACTGTGATTTTTAGAAGTTTTCTTTGAAAAAACCGAGACTTTATAAGAGAAACTAAAATGACAACAGGCACATAGTTTACTAAACAAATACTTCACAATGAAACTTTTCAGAACTTTTCAGAATGAAAGAATTATATTCAAAGGAAACAGGGTCGATTTGGTAAATTTTCCATAGAATTGTGTTAAATTTCTAGTACTACTTCTCTAGCTAGGATACGCTCAATAATACAATTTAAAGAAATTAGATATTATGCAACTTAAAAGTATGTGTTCTAAACGTTTCCGCGGGAATTCAGAAAAACGGTTTCTAAGTATTCTATTAGAAATAAATAAAAGCACAACAGTTATTTTACTATTTTTAAAACTTGCAATATAATTAAAATATTAAATTTTTCTTAAACGAATTGAAAGTTAAATATAAACAGAATATAAATATTTTGTAATGTTCTCGCATATTAATTTGCGAAACGCTCGCTCTCTAAAATTATTATTCTCTTCCTGGTTTATGACACAAATACCGTAAATTCTTGAATTAAATTCGACTTGTCAAATCTCTCATAAAAAAAAATTAAAGCCACTATTTCAAAGGGCCATTAATTTTGCACAGACAAAGAGACGCGCTGACAAATTAGATAAATGAAAACTGTTCTCTGGCAACCCTGAGGCATCATCAAGTCATAATGAATGTGTCACTCGACGGTTAATTCGATATTTAAACGTATTCGTCATAATTAAACGATTTTAAAGAGCGTTTAAAATTATGGTGAGAGCTTGCGGGCTTTATAAATGTTTGTTTATGATAATAACTTTTACGAATTGATTATTGAAGTCTTATAATAACAACATTATAGGTTTTTGAGGTTCCGTATCTCGATCACTTTTTTGCCCGTTTGCAAGTTTTTTTTTTAGCTATCACTCTTTTGATTTTCGTCGAAAACAGTTTAGAATTAGGAAATGCTTTAGGTACGTACCCATCGTCAATTCTTCACTTACCGAGAATTATAATTAAATCATCGAGTTCTTGTAGTAGGAACTTTCCAAGTATTTCTTCGATGACGTAGTGGTTCTCAAGCCGATCATGAGGTCCAGTAGCGAGCACTTCTTACCTGACTTGGGGTTCGATCCTCAGGTCAGGCAAAAGTGTTATTGGCATTTTATTTTTGTTTGTGTTTTGTTATTTTAATGGGTCTTGTGTGCCTGCTAATACCTAAATCTATGTTATTATTTTAATTCTTACATAAGTTTCTCAATGACTGCCTGGAGTCTGGAACTGTGCCCTGTCAATAGCAATAGGTAGGCCCCCTGGGACTAAATATCATAACCGAAATGTGAGTATACCTATTATGGGACTGGGTCGTGGGTAAACTTCTGCCTACCCTTTCAGGAATTTATGTTTCTAAAGAAGAAATCATACTATTACTCGGCAAGAGGACCTCTCATTTAAATATCCACTATTCTTTTAGAAACTATTAATATTCTTTTGAGGTTCAACAATTAATATCTAAGGGTGACAGGCGCAGTGCAGTGCCGCGCAGAATTTAGAATTGTAAAACACTGGGTGGCACTGTGTCTGATATAGGCAATCATGATGCTTACCATCATGCACCTTAGTTCGTCTTGTCACTCACTATCATAAAAAAATAAAAAGAAACTTACGCGACATTTGTATAAGAAAGTAGCGCCACGGTGATAGATAGATAGAACACTTTATTGGTACTGCACAAACAAGAAGATCTTAAAACTATTAACAATTAATAATAACTAGTGTAACAATGGGCGGTCTTATCGCTAGGAGCGATCTCTTCCAGACAACCGTGCAGGGTCTGAAGGGGAATGTTACCAGCGAAATTACTGGGCATGACGAGATTCAGAGAGCTCAGAGAGAGCAGAGAACCGTAATAAACGGTGTTACAGAGACTACTTAATAAATAAATATAGAATCATAAAGGTGACAAAAATACACCGTGCCCAGTTCAAGGCCGAACTTGAGACAAATCTTATTAACATAACGCCTTTTTCCCATAGGAGTAAGCAGAGGTGTACCCACGACTCAGTCCCGATAGTAGGCATAGTAGTAGTAGTAGGGTAGGATAGTAGGCCCGATAGTACCCACATATCGCCAGTATGTTATTGGTCCCGTGTAATAGGGGACGACACTATTGCCATCTACCGGGCACAGTTCCAGACTCCGGGCAGTTATGAGATAATTTCTAGTGGAAAAATCCAATATGACAATTTTGCCTGACCTGGGAATCTAATCCGGATCCTCCTCGGCAGTCAAATTTGCGCTCACTACGCCACCGAGGCAGTCAATACTAAATCTAAATTACCTTAACTAATATCTCCAAAGCTTCGACGTAAGACTTCTCAGTCTCGTAGAGTTCAACCACCACGTGTGTCCTTGTATCCTGTAACCAAACAAATCATATATTAAACGAATATGTAATGGGGTACTGCTTTATATTTTTATTTAGACAATATGAATATGCACCACCTATATATTTGATAAACACAGTTGTAGTGGTAGGCCTCTTTTACAGGGAGCTGCCAGGGGAAGTACCACACTTTTGCCAGTTATTCATCTGCCAAGCAGTAATGTGCAAATGTTACCAGCGAAATCACTGGGCATGAGTTTCAACAACTAATATCTCAGGGTGACAGGCGCAGTGCAGTCCCACGCAGAATTATGAATTTTAAAACACTGGGTGGCACTGTGTCTGATATGGGCAATCACGATGCTTACCATCAGGCACCTGATTTGCTCGTCTTGTCACTCTCTATCATAAAAAATAAAAACACACGCACCTATAGGCGTTAGGTAAGTGGGATAGAAAAAATAGAACCTCCACGGTAGCTCAATTGATAGTGTGCCTACCGCGCGGATTGGTACGGAAGGTGCGGGTTGAAATCCCGCTCTGGGTGAAATTTATCGTTGTTAATTTGTTCAAGTATGTATGTATGACAACACTTTATTTTTCACCTTGTAAAGGTGTAAAGATGACGGCCCTGGTGGCGTAGAGGACGCAAGATCAACTGCCAATATCGACCCGGTCCTGGGTTCTAAAAAATCTAGCTATCTATACTATTATATAAAGAGAGAAAGTGATTCACTGACTGACTGACTGACTGACTCATCAACCCAGAGCCAAAACTACTGGACCGATGATGATGAAATTTTGACAATAGATTATTTTTACAGTCTAGACAAGTAATAAGAAAGGATTTTTGAAAATTTTACCCCTAAGTGTATTAAATAGGGGTTGAAAGTTTGTATGGAGTAGACTTCATTTTTCAGCCGATTAATTTCAAATTTTGTAGAAACATTCTAAAATGAAAATAATTAAACACGTGTTTCAGCGTTTTCAAAAATTTCAGCCCTTTTGTGGAAAAATACAGTTTTAAAGTTTATTATGAATATTTTAGTTCCAACAATGCTTACTAGATGGCGCTACAGAAAAATTTCAATATTTTCTTGCAAGACATAACTACCCTAAAGCAACATTTTTAGGTAATTTAGTTCCAACATTGCATAATAGATGCCGTTCTGTAAATAATTAAAACGCGCTTATGACTAAAAAAAACATAACAAAAACATACATTCATGCCCTTTTTCCCGAAGGGGTACGCAGAGGTGTACCCAGGACTCAGTCCCACAGTAGATACACCCACATTTCGCCAGTATGTTATTGGTCCCATGTAATAGGGGACGAGCCTATTGCCATCTACCGGGCACAGTTCCAGACTCCAGGCAGTTATTGAGATAATTCCTAATGGAAAAATTCAATATTTATCACTTTGCCTGACCTGGGTTTCGAACCCGGGACCTCTTGATTGGCAATCGAGCTTGCGCCCTCTACGCCATAGAGGCAGTCGCTTATGATTTCGCTTTTCTTTATCATAGCTCTATTAAACTGGGTTGCAACAACATCGAATTATGAATGCTTTTCTTACTATTTTCACTGTTTCCGTAATCCGTATATGTCTCCAGATTATTCAATCTATTACCAATACCAATATCATAGTATAAAGTGAGAGGTTCCGAAACTACTGGACCGATTTAAAAAATCTTTTACTTATGGAGAGCTTAATTCAGTGTGAGTGACATAGGCATATATTACGAGGTTTTGAAAAATATTAGGGATCCGTAAGAAATCTGCAATATTGTGAACTAAGGTGACTAAGGTCACATTAATTACCAAATATATTCATTAACTTGCGTGCGCTGTGAAATCTATTAATGGTAGAATAATATAATGTACTAGGGGTTTGTAGTACTTAGGTATATACCTAAGTACTATATATACTATATACATCAAAAATAGGCCTCGGAATTTTTTTCCATCTGTTAAGGTTTGGTCACTGTAACAGAAATAGTCATTAATTTGCGTGCGCTGCGTAAACCATTAGGGTTATACCTATAAAAATACAATGTATCAGGAATTTACACCTGTTAAAACGTTCACTTCTACTTCTCCCGTGCGAAGCCGGGGCGGGTCACTAGTATTAAAATAAATTGACAGTTAGATTAGATATTTCATAAGAAATCTAGCGAGATTTATTCTTACAATTATCCGGTGAAAGATACATACATTGGCCTAAGCGTTTTTGGAAGACGATTTAAACATAAAGTCTGTATAGAGCATTATAAACACTTTCCACAGACAATGTGTCGCCTGGGACGACTTAAGGAAACGTAGGTTTACCCTCTCGACCTCACTGGCTGAACCCTCAGGAACGACATGTCGGTACGTACGGAGCCAATTTGGTTGCAGTAGACTGCAACTTATTTCAGGTTGTACCCTAACGTAGTCCTCATTCCGGGTTTGTTCGAGTGTTTCTTCTCAAGATAGGTTCGGGCCAACGCTGACGAGGACTAATACATATCTCCCCAGATACATATGAGTATATACTTGAGTAATGGCCGTTAATTACCAGTCACCCCGTACAGAGTCAGCTATATTATAGGTACTCTTATCACTAGGCGGCGTTATCAGTCTGCGACCTCGATGGATCGATTGGAATATAATTACTGATGTTGTGTCGAGTAAGCTTCGAGTACTGGCTACTGGAGGCGATTGATTCTATGTCCATTTCACAGTTTTAACCCCGACCGAAAAGGAGGGGGTGTTATAAGTTCCACGTGTTTGTGTATGTGGCATTTTTTGAATATTATATTGCTTCAAACTCAAAGAAAGTTGATTTTTTGGTCACATTTGTTTGCTTGGAAGGCGCCGGGTGGTGTCTATGCAGAACTTACCAGGTATATTTGTCCTCCATGTTGTTTCTGTTATAAAGCTAACGTTGGCGAAAGAGTTCTTAGTTAGGTCTCATGAAAATTGCTGATGCTGCAGCATCGGGTTCAGATGGACCGGTAGTCTAATATATTGTGTTTGGGTTTATTGACGATTAATAAGTTATTACAATTAATGACAGGAAAAAACACCAAATCGGCTTTTTCTTGCGGAAAAGGTTTTGTTAGTAATCTATTTTCTCTTCTACGCCCGCGATATTTGACTACTGGCCCATCTGAAAACTGCAGCATCATGTCATAGTTACACATTCCAAAGCCGTCATTAAAGGATACAATACTAAAATATCACAGGAGCTTTTTTAGCTCAGTAGATATAAAACCTGTGCAGTGACCATAATTTTTACTGGCCACTGCAAGCAATAATGAACAAACATATAATGAATATGGACCTAGGCAGGAAGCTGAGTGCAGATTCTGCTTCGAAGAAGAAGAAACGGCTATGCACGTCCTTTGCGAATGCGGGCCATTGTTCAAAAGAAGTATCCATTTGATACGACACATACCTATAATAAATACGCCCCGACGCGACACGTCACTCCCCGGAAAATCTAGAAATTTCTAGGTTCAGCAAACTTGGGCAGTGAGTTATAATCCATACGTGTTGCAACAATAGATCAACAATGGTCGAAGCGACTCAAGGTTTCTATGGATGGATATACAAATAAGAAACAAGTTGTTGAAGTGACAGGCTACCAAAATTCAAATCGAACAGACCACTAGAAGTTGCATAATAATAATAATAATGTAATATAAATAACCTAATAAGAACACCTCGATGCCTCGATGGCGTAGTGGGCGCATGCTCGACTGCCAATCAAGAGGTCCCGGGTTCGAACCCCAGGTCAGGCAAAGTGAAAATTTTTCCATTAGGAATTATCTCAATAACTGCCTGGAGTCTGGAACTATGCCCGGTAGATGGCAATAGGTTCGCCCCCTATTACATGGGACCAATTACATACTGGCGAAATGTGGGTATATCTACTATGGGACTGAGTCCTGGGTACACCTCTGCCTACCCCTTTGGGAAAAAGGCGTGAATGTATGTTATGTTTTAATAAGAACACGATCAATCATGTCAACTTTCTAACAAAAAAAACGCATCGAAATCGGTCTATTCATTTAAAGACAGAGACAGACACGCAAATACATAGACACGTCAAACTTGAAACTTATGACTAGTTATAACAGCCCGTACCGTTCCCCTGTCATCCTCCTTCCACCGTTTTCTTCGATCGGTGGTTAAAAATGAGCTTACTTCATTAAAAAGTTATAAGTACAGTTACAGGCCTCCGATCGATATGTCCCTACTAAATCATTTGTCCCGAAGTTAGTATAAGTGCGGGTGGATCGGGCCACGTGCGCTTATTTATAGCTACCACTGTATTATCTATCTTTATTGAAATGACAGCTTTAGATACTTTAAAATGCCACGAAATGCTTTCGATTGTATAGAATATTTTTTTATTAACTTCCACACACGGTCATTCTGGTCCCAAACTAAGCTAGAAGCCTGTACTGTGGTAACCATATGACTGATATGCATACTTATATACTCTTACAGACACAGATCAAACAGACATGTTTATGCACACAAATGTTTGACCTGGCCGGGGATCGAACCCGGGCCCTGCGGCACAGAAAGCAGAGTTACTAACATCTGGGCCAACGAGGAGTCTCTGCTGTGAATTAAATTCAAACTCAAAAAGATTTATTCAAATAGGTCATAATCTGACACTTTTGCACGTCAATGACGATAAACAGTATTGACTCTAACGTGCGTTCGGAAAGATACCTCTACAAGAAGAACGCACAAGAAACTTGTAGGGCTTAATTTTTTCAACAGATAGTTTCTCAAAATTTGGTTTGGTTACATTCGTTTTCTTTGAAGGTGCCGCGAGGCGGCTATGCAGAAGTCTCAGGCATCTTTGTCCTCTATGTACTGGTTGACTTTATAATAAGCCTTCTTTAGTAAAGTGGATTGTATATAGGTTTAGAATTAGAATAATGAATGGTCTTGTATTCTAGTGAGTTTAATATTATCAATAAATGGACGGTGTAATGATTAGATATGGGTAAATAAAAGGGAAAAATTATTTACAGGTTTACAGGAAAAATAGTCACAGCGTTCTGTCAAAAATGTTTGACACAGCCAATAATTTTGTAACCACTAAAAAATAAAAACATAAATTTTGAGATGTTATAATGTTATAATTTTTATCAAAACAGCCCTTTCTGGTTTCCCGTGATAGGGTTAAATGAAAAAAGTATCGAAAATTGCATACACCAATTCTTGAGTGTAAAAATAACGAGTTTCAAAACTCTATTTTTTTACTCAATAAGTGGTCGACCTATAGCCATTTTCCTTTGAAGGCTTCATTTAAAATCCGCTAGATGCATCGATTTAAAGAAAAGGGGAGGTATGGTACATTCTTTCAGCGCTTACTCAACTACTGGCACGTGCAATTTGAAACAACAAAGATAGAAAGGCGTACCTAGGACTGAAGTGCGAACGCGACAACAATTAACTATTGTCATCATTTTCGAAAAAAGAACACGCGAAGTATCGAATTTACGGACAAAGAAAATCAAATCCATTGTTTAAGCGTTTTTTTTTAATTTGGAACATTACAACGCTCCAGCAATGTTGTATGACGGCGTGCTGGAGTTATTATATACTCTATGATTGGATCTCTTTTATCAATCTTGGCATACCAAATTAAGTCTCTTTGCTTAGTACAAATTGCGTTCATGTAGCTTTTTAAATGCTTTGTCTTTCGGCACAGATGATAATAAAAAATTGACGGCACAGTTGAAAATTCGTCTTGATTTATTATTTAAATAAATTTAATAATTAAAATGTGTTCCGACGGTTCAGAAAGTGAAATGGAGATTGATTGTACTCCACCAGATTTAAGATTAGAAGCCAAATTGGCAATAGAAATCCTGCTTCCAGCGAAATGATAAAGGTGTGGTACTTCCCCAGTCGACCCCCTGCAAAAGAGGCCTACCACTACAAATATAATATTATATTCAAAGCTACTGTATATCTTTAGTATCTAATGAGTCATTCAATTATTAATCTAATTTTCCCGCAGTTCCCATAACGGTGCTGTATCGAGCCAATATTCTTTACATAAATAATACCATACCGTATGACTTCGCAGAATTCTTGGCAAATGGTTTATAACGAAATCATAATGATCGGAAATTTCTACTAAAGCTTATTAATATTAGTGTGTCAGTGAGGTTATTATAAGTTTGTAACTCTATGGTACGGATAACACTAAAAGTTATTAGAATAGGCCGGTAAGAAAAGCAGGCGATGAAAAAAGTATTTAAATTTCGGATTAGGAACTCTTTGGGAATCTGTCAAATATATAGAATAGTTTATGGCAAATAAGGGGGAAGCCTGTGTTCAGTAGCAGACGTCTTCCGGCTGATAATTTAAATGACAAGATGTAATATTCTTAAACACTAAATTTAAATTCAAATTTGTAGGATTTGAGGTTATATAGAACTATGACTTGACTGGGCTTGCCCTGACTCTGAATTGACTAATTGACCATATAAACTTGAAAATTTATATAACTTGACACTGGCAATACATTCGTGTGGGTCCATAAAAAAAGAAAAAATAAGGTTTAATAAGATCTGTCAAGCGGTACTTCTTAGATATGATGGACTATAAGTATCAGTCCCCTCTACACAATTTACAACATTTCACGGCATCTATTCACACTAGAACAATATTGGCATGAGATGTGTTGAAAGTTTCACTTCACGCGTCTGTTGAGATCGCATCGGGCACAAAATAGATGTAGAAAGAAGGTTCAAAGCACATATAGACTTTATACGACACCTTTAACCTTACCTTACCTTTTTTTTTTGCTTAGTTTATTATAATTAAGGCTAAACGTCACTCATACAAAATGAAAATACCCAGATATGAAGAAGTAGGAAATAATTTTACACTTACTTAATTGTTTGTGGTAGGCTCTGGATCTGGCCTTTATTTGCGCGAAAACATATTTTGTTAAAGCAATCATAGTTTCGTCGTTTTTATGAAAATTGTAAAAAGTAGTTTTTAGGTTATGTTAATGTTTCTTTTAAATAGCAAAAAAACCATACGATTTTTTTCGGAATTCAATGCATTTGAGATTGTAAAAAAACTAGTGGTACTTAGCGCACTTGTGTGCGAGCGTAACATACATTCACGCCTTTTTCCCGAAGGGGTAGGCAGAGGTGTACCCAGGACTCAGTCCCATAGTAGATACACCCACATTTCGCCAGTATGTTATTGGTCCCATGTAATAGGGGGCGAGCCTATTGCCATCTACCGGGCTCAGTTCCAGACTCCAGGCAGTTATTGAGATAATTCCTAATGGAAAAATCCAATATTTAACATTGCCTGACCTGGGGATCGAACCCGGGACCTCTTGATTGGCAGTCGAGCATGCGCCCTCTACGCCACAGAGGCAGTGTGCGGGCGTTTTGTTAATAATTGCATAATCACCTTCTGTTTGTATTTTGTGTCTCGGCTTTGTCAAAGTTTATTTGTTGCAAGGTGTAAAATATAGTATGTGTACTCTTGTAAACTTCAAACTAATTAAACTAAAAAAAGATAAGAATTAACAAATTCCAACTGATTCACAATTTTGATATAAACCAAATAATCGAAAATACAATTTCTAGACAAATTTGGGCAGAGATTCGACACAAAACTATGACGTGAAAAAAATGTCAGGATGATGTTTCCTCGACAACGGCTGAAGGCAAAGTGAGTTCGAGCGCTAGAAATCGCCCGCTTTTATATCGTTCGGCCGTCCTATCCCCTCTTCTAACTAGTGATAGCTAACACGGCCTCTCCTGACACCCTGACGTCCTCGTCAGGTTCTTCAACGTCCGGAGCCAGCACAGGAATGGACTCGGAGAATGCCAGCGGCACCGAAGCGCCAGCCAACCGCAGCGCGAAGCCGCTGCTCGGAGAATGCCGGCGGCACTGAAGCGCCAGCCGACCGCAGCGCGAAGCCGCTGCTCGGAGAATGCCGGCGGCACTGAAGCGCCAGCCAACCGCAGCGCGAAGCCGCTGCTCGGAGAATGCCGGCGGCACTGAAGCGCCAGCCGACCGCAGCGCGAAGCCGCTGCTCGGAGAATGCCGGCGGCACTGAAGCGCCAGCCGACCGCAGCGCGAAGCCGCTGCTCGGAGAATGCCGGCGGCACTAAAGCGCCAGCC
This sequence comes from Hemistola chrysoprasaria, assembly GCA_947063395.1. Taxonomy (NCBI): domain Eukaryota; kingdom Metazoa; phylum Arthropoda; class Insecta; order Lepidoptera; family Geometridae; genus Hemistola; species Hemistola chrysoprasaria. The sequence goes on along the minus strand of OX346727.1, from coordinate 10,578,075 downwards.
AATCGCAGCGCGAAGTCGCTGCTCGGAGAATGTCGGCGACACCGAAGTGCCAGCCAACAGCAGCGCGAAGAGCGCGTGCACACAGCTGCGCCGGGGAGCGCCTGCATGCGGCAACACCGGGGGCGCCTCCACGCAGCAGAGCCGAGGGCGCCGCACCAGGATGCGAGCTGCACCAGTCACACAAGCAGTAGTGTGACACGACCATGCTCGAGATTTGAGGAGTTATTTATCCTTCTACAACAAAAACCATAAACACGAGGCGCACTAACACGCTCATATCGGGTCCCTATAAAACACCTGGGACAAAAACATTTCAGTAAAAGGTCGGACGATATCCAACTTGAGGTATTCCGACGACACTACTATTCTCACACAAACAAAAGAAGATGTGGAACACCTACTGACACATCTAGAGCCAACAAGCCTCTCAAGACTGAAGAGCTGTAGCGTACATAGGTATATACGTACCGACTACACCGTACCTGCCTCCACACTACCTCACTACGTCCACATTACCAGGACGTAGCTACATTCACCGTTAACGAATACCAGTACCACATTACCAGTAAACTATCAACCTTCTAACCAGACGTTTCATTCGCGTCTCTTCTACAGTAATTAGGATAAACTTAGGTCACACTCTAAACGACTTAAATACTCCTAAAGTTGTGACCCATGACTGAGCATCAAAAGCCAAGTCACTCCTCCAGCAAGATGAACACAGAAACAGCATCATTCGCCCCGACACTCCTTCAGTGTATGAAGAGCGTGTTGCGCTCATAATCGAAATGTCTCAACATTTACAAAATTAACAATAATGTCTGCATCCCAGATGTACTTTTTATGATAGTGAGTGACAAGACGAGCAAATCAGGTGCCCGATGGCAAGCATCATGATTGCCCATAACAGACACAGTGCCACCCCGTGTTTTAAAATTAAAAATTCTGCGCGGCACTGCACTGCGCCTGTCACTCTGAGATATGAGTTGTTGAATCTCATCATGCCCAGTAATTTCTCTGGTAACATTATCCTTCATACCGGAACACAGCAACGCCTGCACACCACTGCTTGGCGGATAAACAACTGGCAAAGGTGTGGCACCTCGCCAGGCGGCCCCCTGCAAAAGAGGCCTACCACTACACTTAGCACTACTTTACACTAGGCTGCGGCGCAGCACTCGTGGATTCTCCGATCTCCGCCACCTCCGGCAGCGGGTCATCGTCTTCAGGGTGTGATTCAGCTGCGGTTGCGGCTGGAGTGGACTTCTGCTGTTCTTTTTCTGACTCAGCAAAAACACAAAAAAAAAATCAAACTCGCAAATACTCCAAGCACACGCGTCAGAATGTGAAACACTCAAAAAGATCACATAAGGGCGCGTATGCGACACACATCAGTGTGTGTAACCGTCAAAATAAATTGACCACATAAGGATGTGCGTTCAGCTGAACAATGGTGTTTTAAAAAAAATACACACACCCACCACATATAAAAGGCTTGTGAGAAGCACTCAGCAGTATTCATAAAAATATGCGTGCTGGAATTCACCTGACCGCTCGGACGCGGCCCGGAGACCAATCAGCCGCCAAATGAAAGTTACCTACGTGCGTGCTGGAATTCGCCTGGCGGCTCAGACGCGGACCAGGGACCACTCAGCCGCCTAACGGAGATACGTGCGTACTGGAATTCACCTGTCAGCTCAGACGCGGACCAGAGACCACTCAGTCGCCTAACAATGGGTGCGTACTGGAATTCACCTGTCGGCTCAGACAGCGGACCAGGGACCACTCAGTCGCCTAACAATGGGTGCATACTGGAATTCACCTGTCGGCTCAGATGCGGACCAGGGACCACTCAGTTGCTCAACAATGGGTGCGTACTGGAATTCACCTGTCGGCTCAGACAGCGGACCAGGGACCACTCAGTCGCCAAACAATGGATGCGTACTGGAATTCACCTGTCAGCTCAGACAGCGGACCAGGGACCAATCAGTCGCCTCACAATGGGTGCGTACTGGAATTCACCTGTCGGCTCAGACAGCGGACCCGTGACCACTCAGTCGCCCAACAATGGGTGCATACTGGAATTCACCTGTCGGCTCAGACAGCGGACCAGGGACCACTCAGTCGCCAAACAATGGATGCGTACTGGAATTCACCTGTCGGCTCAGACAGCGGACCCGTGACCACTCAGTCGTCCAACAATGGGTGCGCGTACTGGAATTCACCTGTCGGCTCAGATAGCGGACCAGGGACCACTCAGTCGCCTAACAATGATGTCTCATCATCAAAGTATGCCGCGCACACTTCAAGCGTCCACTCCCCCTGCCATGGACCCATGTACTTGGCCTCAGCTTGCATAGACTTACGTACTCGTCGCTGCCGGCCAGAAGTCGCAACTCATACCGCCCTTGCGGTAAGAAATTCACCACTCGGAATGGACCACGCATACCGGAGTCCAGCTTGCCAGTTTGACTGCGCCTGTTAGCTTACAAAAACCAAAAACTTAAGTTCAAAAACCCGAGGAGGGTTTCTCCTCTCAATTGTCCGTCAGTCAGTTTCTAAATGAGAGCACGAGTCTCCCCATCAGCAGCCTGAGCAATATGTGCCCAGTTTCGAGGCTTCCGAATTGTGCACACACAGTATTCCGACTAAGGCGTGTATCAGCGTGAGACATCAGAGTACCCTTTGAGTAACCACGGTGAAGCGTATACACCCACAAGATGATCCCACAAATAACGAAGGGTCATAAATTGCTAGTACCGGCTCCTTCGTTAACACAACAATATAACTACGCGCAAGTTGCTGCTTGGTACCAATTGAACACTACCCCCTTTTTCGTCAAGGCAGATATGCAAGTCTTTCGAGCGAAGTCGGGTATCTGCGAAAATAACTTGCCAAATCCATTAACTGTCCAACTTACCTAACTTCATCGTTGGTTCGGGTGTCAGTCAAGGCCACCTTAAAGTCAACCTTAAGTTTACCTTCAGGGCTCGGCCGTACCTGACCACGACTTATACTTTACCCAAGGTCAAGTACCTTCCAAGTCAATCAAGTTTCCTGTGCCAGGAAAGTACATTTCTTTAAATTGATTAAGAAACCAGCCTTTGTAAAAACTCCAAATACCTTGCGCAAAAAGCCTGTTTGTTTCCCTGTAAACAGCACAAATAATAATTACCGGATTAAATTTACACTTCCGAAAATGACCACCGACACTGATGCCCTCTGGCTTACTAACATTCGATATCTTCTCGATTCTTAACGTAGATCGAAAAGAACTCTACTAAATCGTTAGGCAACAATTTCACGTTAGTTGCTGATTGCTGACGCACGAATCTGATGATCAGCAATGCCCCGTATGACAATTGCCGAAATGAACTGATCACTGAGCCCCTGCACTATTCGTAATCGAAGGAGCGAGCGACGAGCAAAATCCGCACATGTAGGGTAGTTTGCAAAATTTTGGCGTGATCTACGTCATCGCACCAAACGTGCCCATGAACCACGTCGTGAATGTATCGACAGAGCGAACACGTAAAAGAACGTACGGGCGAACGTGTCGAAACACGTCACTCCAATGTTCGCAACCTCACCATCATCTCCCCCATGGATGAGCGTCTGCGCCTAAACTTACCCTCAGGAGTACGATCTCTGTACCTGTAGCGTGAGCGAGAGCGACTCCTGTCACGGCTTCGCGAACACTCGTGGTCAGACATCTTTTTGCGATTAAAAACAACTTACCACAAATTTCTACTAGCTACCCACAAATTTCTGACCAAAAATGCAAAATGTGACCGAAGGTGATAGAACCACGTGGAAGACGTTAGTTCTATCCCACTTCTGATCTTGTAAACTTCAAACTAATTAAACTAAAAAAAGATAAGAATTAACAAATTCCAACTGATTCACAATTTTGATATAAACCAAATAATCGAAAATACAATTTCTAGACAAATTTGGGCAGAGATTCGACACAAAACTATGACGTGAAAAAAATGTCAGGATGATGTTTCCTCGACAACGGCTGAAGGCAAAGTGAGTTCGAGCGCTAGAAATCGCCCGCTTTTATATCGTTCGGCCGTCCTATCCCCTCTTCTAACTAGTGATAGCTAACAGTACATTATTTTATTCTCACAGATAATACAATACCACAGAGCTTTTAAGCACTGTAATGATATAAGGGCCAATACTCTTTTACTTTGGTGCATTTAATTTGGGCTCCAACAATGGTTTGTTTACTCACTTAATCTTTAAGAATTTTATTTGACTGATCAAAATTAGGCGTTGTATAATTCATAATAAATAACAGGTAACTTACGCCTTGCATACAATATTATTTGTAACGAAAATATATGGGTTTATTACCCATTAGTTTTGTTGATTTAGTATTAAGACCAAATATCCATCAGCCATCAGTTAACATCTCTCATTTCATATATATTTCGGTAAACCGCACCCAGTTATGAGATACTGATATAAATTCATATTTGAAAGGGTCAACACCAACGCGGTGCGAAGGCATAAACGACTAATACCTATTTGGTGCGTAAATTTGTATGTGTAAATGTTATCTAATGTTGCGTACCATATAGGTACGCAACTAACTAACTAACTAAACCAACTAACTAAAAATAACAAACTAACGAGAAATGAAAGATTTTTTTATAAGTGACAGTACCTAAAGCTTGCGGAGGGGAATATATACACACACTTTAAAAAAAATGTTTCACACTTCAAAATTTATTGAATGAACTATAAAAATTATGGTTTCGATTATAAACATGTTTAGCTTTAAAATTAATTGAATGCGAGCGTGCCGCGGCAGCGGCCACCGAAGCGCCGGATCCGATTCTGCCATATTATAATGTTCGGAGCAAGCTGACTCCTGTAGGTTAAGTTTAGGTTTGTCTCGTGAGAAGTGCTGATATACAATTTTATAGCTGTTTTTTATCAAATTTAAAGTGCTATTAAATACACCGCTTTGCTTAGCACTTTAAAAGTAAAGAAAAGCAAAGTAGTGGTACTATTAAGAATATAAGAATTTCGGTTAAAAATAATTACACGTGGTATAATAGATTGTTAGTACTAGATAGGAACAAATCGACTATACAACCTAAAGACGCTTTAGTTAACAGGGCCACCCCTTTCTCAACCCGTAGGAATCGTGGGACCCTATAGAGACACGTGTTCGGAGAGTGGGCAGCAGCGCTCTCCGGCACCTAGTACTCCAACCAGTGCGATCACCAAGCCGCCTGCCAAGCGTGGTGATTACGGGTAAATCCCCCCATATGAATAGTTTATGGCGTCCTATTTGGAAGGCCTATATTCAGCAGTTGTGTGAAAAAAAATCTCCATTATGTGTGCGGAGTGCGGGGAGAGGTTAGGTTTTATTGGATTATTTGACTTCAAATATGTCATAGTTCATGTCATGTAACGGGGGCGACTGTTGTGCAGTATAACCTTTTCGAAAGCATACCACCTTAAGCGTCGTGCAAGTAGTGAATACTGTGGAAGAATTTATTTCAAAGAAGAAAACGTAACACTCGCGTAATTCTGGGCTTGGCTTTAGTTTTATTTTGATTTCGAGCGCTATATTAATCTGCCTTCATTATTACCGTCTGTGGCTACGACGTAGTGATGCTACGACAACGCTACGATATGGTGCCTCTACGGCGTAGCAGTGCTGAGCAAAAATATGGATAACGTTTCTAACTCACTAAAGTTATATTATACTAGTTTTACACATAATTTTACTCCACAATGTTACATTGTTTTTTATAGATTTGATCCGGTCCAGTACCAAAATTCTATTACCACTTATTACTAGTTTGCGCTCTTTTGTTTATACCAAGGTGAACAAACGGGAACAAACCATTTCCATCGGGTACAAACTTTTAAAATTTTCGAATAAATGTCCTAATTTATTCCTTACCAAACATGAGTTTACGTAATGTTAGTAGAAACAGCTTAAATTATATTTTTCTCAATTACATTTTCACAATATTTCCGTAACCAGATACCAGGGAATCATAAAGTTCTATTTTTACTTCATATTTAATTCTTTCCTTCATTGAATTAGTACATGCAATATGTACGTATGTAATGTGGTTACACATGTACCTATAAATTATACCTATAAATTAATTAAAAATTTAAAAACCATTTTAATAAATCCAGAATTTTCGTATTCTTCTCAAAAAACCCTTTCTTTTGACACTTATCCATATTATCATGCTCGTCCAGAAAAAATAACTATTCCGCCATATTGTGCCGTCCGCCATATTGGATTGAGATTGACGTCACTTAGCGAACCATGCCTCGTCATCAAAACAAAACGTGGACTTATGCAAAATTTCATTTCAAACAGTTCAGGGTAACTGCTATAAAACTCAGTTGCACGACTTGACCCGAAACACGTAGGTACTTGCACACACATACAAACATTGCAAGTTAATAAAAAGGTTGTAAAACGATACTTAATTCTCCCTTTAGCTGACAATGACACTTAAAGCGCTTTGTGGCTAAAACTTCGCCACAATGGAGTGGAAATCTAGCGCTTTATTACCAAAGGCTTTTGTTTCCCAAATAACGTGCTCAAAGGTTTATAAACAACAATATGCGCAGTTTGAGAAATCTTATGTGCCTCGCGGTTTCACTTAGTTGAATGCGCCGAATTCAGCCCAATCGGCTTGGTTTCGGTAAGAAGAAATGGTATAGTCTGAAGTAGTAGATTGTTACACGAAGGGCTAAGGAGACCCACTTTAACGAGGTAGTTTTACTCCCGAGGTTTAGCGTGGAAGTTAATAGAAACCGAGTTGTAATGGGTTTTAGCGCTGTGTGTGTGTGACACACTACTACTGAATTAGAGTTCTGCTATTGTAGTATAGAGTGTACTTTTCACAACGATTGTAGGAAAATTAAATTATTACTTTGTAGTGGTAGGCCTCTTTTGCAGGGGGCCGCCTGGGGAAGTACCACACCTTTGCCAGTTATTCATCCGCCAAGCAATAATGTGCAATCGGTACTGTGTTTCGGTCTGAAGAGCAATGTTAAACATAACATAACATACATTCACGCCTTTTTCCCGAAGGGGTAGGCAGAGGTGTACTCAGTCCCATAGTAGATACACCCACACCTCGACTCCTCGACCGCCTCGGTGGCGTAGAGGGCGCATGCTCGACTGCCAATCAAGAGGTCCCGGGTTCGATCCCCAGGTCAGATCCCCTATTACATGGGACCAATAACGTACTGGCGAAATGTGGGTGTATCTAAGAGCAATGTTACCAGCGAAATTACTGGGCATGACGATATTCAACAACTAATATCTCAGGGTGACAGGCGCAGTGCAGTGCCACGCAGAATTTTGAACTTTAAAACACTGAGTGGCACTGTGCCCATAGCATCATGATTGCCCATATCAGAATATGGGCAATCATGATGCTTATCATCAGGCACCTGATTTGCTCGTCTTGTCACTCACTTTCATAAAAAAAATGTATATTATTTACACATAAATAACTTAAGCAGCCGTTACATGCGTAAGCATGCTAATTGAGCAAAATGTTAATGCAGTTAGGCTAGTTAGCAATCCGTACACTGCAAAACTGAATTTAGCGTTCTGAAAATTGGAGTGACTGCCTCGGTTTCATAGTGGGTGTAAACTGAATGAAGTCTGGGTTCGATCACCAGGTCAGACAAAGTTTTATTGGATATTTTCATAAGAAATGATCTCTATGAAAGCTTGGAGTCTGTACCTGGGCTCGGTAGATAGCTCGGTAGACTCGCCCCCTATTACATGGGACCAATAACATACTGGCGAAATGTGAGTGTACCTACTATGGGACTGAGTCCTGGGTACTAATACACCTCTGCCTACTCCTTCGGGAATATGACGAGATTGTATGTATGTTAGTTATGTTATGAAAATTTGATAATATATTATAGCCCCTTTAGCACATTTAAACATTTTCATCTACCTACTCCAATATATTATGACCTCCGGAACTTTCTGGCATCTCCGTATTAATAATGTAAATTGAATAATTGAAATTGAAACACAGAAATCGAGAGATCTACTTATACTGGAACATAAAAGTACTGGATATAATAGTAGGAATTTTATATAAAAAAGATTTCTAACTTTTAAATTGGTTTTTACTTCTGGGGTCGACGAATGTCCATTGTAAAAAATTTCTAATAAGCACTTCAAAAACTTTTCATTAAAAATTATGTTTCGAATTTACTGTTAAGTCGTACAGTAATTAATTAGCAACCATTAGTTTAATGAAACATAAGTAATATTTTTAATTTTAATCTTAAAATTTTAATTTACGTAGGTACTGCGGTTACAGTAGATAGTTTCTGATCTTTGCAATACATCGTTCCCTTGGGAATTTAGAGGAATCCTACCCCGCATCCTATGTCATAAATAAAAAAAAAACAATTTTATCTTGCTAGATCCAAGAGCTGGGCGTTTATGTGTCAGTCAGTCAGGACTTTGTTCCTTTATGTACATACTAGCTGTGACCCGCGGTTTCACCCGCGTAGTCTTCGTTCCCGTGGGAATATCGGGATAAAAAGTACCCTATGTGTTATTCCAGGGTCTAAGCTACTTACGTACCAAATTTCAGCCCAATCGGTTCAGTAGTTTTGGCGTGAAAGAGTAACAAACATCCATACATACATCCATACTTACAAACTTTCGCCTTTATAATAGTATTAGGAATTAGGATAAAAATTTCTGATAAGAAAAAAGCAATCAATTATCAAAGCATCGATAAGAAATGTCCGACTTTCAACTCCCTCGGAAAATACCAAACAAAGATTGATGACATGTAGGTAAGGACTGTATACACCTTATATTATGACTCTATACTCCTAAGGCACTTTCGGCGACATTGGCTCTTAGGCGACATTTCACAAGAATTATGTCGGCGACATGCGCTCGTGTCATTTTTGTATGCAAATTTTGTACAAATCCATGTCGCAGATTAAAGCCGTGTCATATTTGTTATCGTATACGTGGATTCGTATGATTTTTGTGAAATTTAAACGCTAATACGTCACCGACATTAATTTGCCGACAACGATTAATATGTCCTTAAGCTATAGTATGCTTTTATCAGGTTTCACGTCTGGTTCGCGGTTTCGCTCACGATTCACACGCGAGTGTATTTCGGCATTAAGGAAAGACGTCGTTTCATCCATTCCAGTAAAGTGCTCGTCAAAAGCCCACAACCGATGATCGATTCATCACGTGTGGGTAGGATAACCATGTTTACGATGAAAATTGTTACTGAAATACTAATTTACATATTCTTACAAATAAAAACGGTGCTCGTAGTTCGTGGGTAATACGAAGAAATTATTTGTTTAGTCGGCAAAGGCAAAGGTAAGGCAAAGGTATCCTTTGATGACTAAACAAATAATATAAAAAATAACAATATTCTAATAATATTATGGTACAATAAAATCCCTGTTTTGTTCTCCTATTTCCTACCTTAATATTGATGGCGTTAGAGATATCATCATTTATCATCATCAAGCAGTTGGTGATCTTAGTAGTTGGAACACTTAGAAACGAAGAGCGCTGCTGCCGACTCTTCGAATATGATACAACCAAGAAATGCGTTTCTCGGTTCCCGTATGTCCGATGTTGTCCCGTATGTTAACATTTTTGAAAAAAACAATACAGATCCACACGACCTATATAAAAATGGAAAAAAAAATGACATAACTGTTGGTCACCCTGACAATGCGTAACCGTTCTATTGGTAGCATTGACTATTATTGGATACGCTATTGTACCTATATCTAATAGAGGTACCTATATCTCTAGGTCTGTAGGTACCTGTAGCATATTTCATACAAACTCAGATATCGACAATGTTATCCGAAAAGAATGCATCTCTTAATATTGCTGAAAATTGTAAATAAAATAAAACTGTAGATATAATGTGTCACAACATACAATCACGCCTTTTTCCCGAAGGGACTCAGTCCCATAGAAGGTACACCCACATTTCGCCAATGTTATTGATCCCATGTAATAGACGGCTAGCCTATTGTCATCTACCGGTCATAGTACCAGACTCCAGGCAGTTATGGAGATAATCCCTAATGAAAAAATCCAATATATAACACTTTGCCTGACATGAGGATCGAATCCGGGACCTCATGATTGGCAATTGGCGAGCTTGCGCCCACTACGCCACCAAGGTAGTCAAGGATAATGTGTCGATCATTATATTTAAATATTTACCTGAGCAGCGGACACAGCCGGCGGTATTTCCTCCACTCCACTCCTGGAGCCCCTGCTCCCTCTGTCAGAGCTCTCATCATCAGAGTCTGACGTGTGGAAGGATATGTTACCAGACCCTGGGTTCTGATCACTCAGCCTCAACTTGAGGCCGTCTCTACGCATCTTGCAGTCTTAACACACCATTTTTATTTTCAAATAAATTGTATCGTCATGGGTTTGGAGGTTTTCAAAATACTCCATAAAACCTCGCAATTCACTCCACGGGTAATTTAATGTAGAATTTTGTTATAAAGTCTTGACTCATTTTCGATACTATTTTCTGCAGATATGTTTCTCTTTGTGATAACGCGTCCTTTGTATTTTGTTTGTTTATTAATTTATTTTTTGTGTAAAAATATAATTTAAAAAACTTATGTTTTTCTAATAATTTATTTTGAAATTACGCCGTTTTTGTGTAACGTTGCGATAGTTTTTATAAGCTCATAATGTTTTCTTCTTTTAAATATTTTTTACAACGGCCTTTTAATAACTTTTTCATTAAATTTAGGTCAATACAGTCTAATTCCTAATATTTAAAGTAAATCACTTATTCACTTTATTTCGTTCTTTCTCACTAAGAGGTTTATGAAAGTCACTTTTTCACTGAATTAAAGATGAACCTGCTCGTCCTAATATTTGGTTGGTCTTTGGGAATGTGTGTTCTCACTAATTCAGTTTTACTCTTTGGTATTTCGTCACTCAACTTTTACTGCAGTGTGTTGATTTCTATAATTAAATTAATTAATTAATAAGTAAGTATGCAATTATATTGTAGTGTATTTTTACGTACATGGCGGTCCCTTAACTTAAAAAATACCTGCTTTCCTTTGATTGAATTGGCAATAATGACGATTAGACTCTTTATGAAAAACATTCAGAAATCGGATAAGTATTCAGAATCTGGCTAAAATACTGAAATCTTAATAAAATATAACATCACGCATTTTTCCCAAGGCGTCGGCAGAGATGTACCCAGGACCCATTTTATTAGTAAGTACTCCTGCAATTCACTAGTATTTATTTTAATCCCAAGTAATGGGGGCAACCCAATTGCCGTATCATCATCTCAGCCGTTGGTAATCCACTACTGAACATAGGCCTCCCCCATAAAGGGGGGATTTGCCAATACTCGACACGCTTGGCAGGCTGGTTGTCGAGCGCAGTTGGATGTTTTTTGCAGAGGACGCTGCTGCCCGTCCTGCCCGTCGTGTTAACCCTTAGCCGACTCTTACGGCAACCACGGGTAGAGAGGGTGGAGCACTATTCTAAAGCCGGTAACTCCACGGCAACGTATGACCGGGCACAATTCCTAACTCCAAGCTGTCATTGAGAAAATCACAATTGGAAGAATCTAACGACACTTTGCCTACCCTGGGACTCAAACCCGGGACCTCATGATCATCATTGAAATTGACGTACTTAATAAGGGATGAAGCCTACCCATAATTTTGGATTTCTAATATATTTAATAATCCCTATTAAATTTTTGCTAATTTTTGTAAAAAATACAAGGCACAGCTTAGAAGCTACGTCGAATTAATAATGAAAAGAGATACTGTTATGCAAAAACTAATCCCAAAAACGTGCTTTAAAAGCGAAATATCATGATGGCCTTCGTCTGAAGAGTCATAAAGCCGGTTTCACAAGTGCTATGAAAGGCCTTGTGTCAGCCCTTGACCAACGGGCCCTTAGTGGAGGTGTCTAGTTACGAAACCTTCGGGCTAAAAATGTTTAAGGGGGTTTCTCGTTCATACGAAATGAAATTTCCCAAATATGGAGAAATAGAGACGAATTTTCTACTCAATTGTTTGTGATTGGCTCTTAATCTGGCGCAAAAATATATTTGTTCGCGTTTAACCAGTTTATATTCTTATGGCCCCTTCGGGATTACTCCGTATCTACCATCTACCTAAGTACCTAATAAGTTTTATTATTGTTATTGTTTTTGTAGTGATAGGCCTCTTTTGCAGCGGGCTTGGAGAAGTACCACACCTTTGCCAGTTTTTTTTTTTTATGATAGTGAGTGACAAGACGAGCTCATCAGATGCCTGATGGTAAGCATCATGATTGCCCATATCAGACACAGTGCCACCCAGTATTTTAAAATTCAAAATTCTGCGCGGCACTGCACTGCACCTATCACACTGAGATATGAGTTGTTGAATCTCATCATGCCCAGTAATTTCGCTGGTTATTCATACACCAAGCAGTAATGTGCAAACATTACTTGACAGCCTCGTTGGCACAGATGGTAATACCTCTGCTTTCTGTGCCGCAGGCCCCGGGTTCGATCCCCGGCCAGGTCAAACATTTGTGTGCATGAACATGTCTGTTTGATCTGTGTCTGGGTGTAATAAGCTTATATAAGTATGTATATCAGTCATCTGGTTACCATAGTACAGGCTTCTAGCCTAGTTTGGGACCAGATGACCGTGTGTGGAAGTTGTCCTATAAAAAAAAAATTACTGTGTTCCGGTCTGAAGGCCAATGTTACCTACAAAATTACTGGGCATGACGAGTTTCAACAACTAATACTCAGGGTGACAGGCGCTGTGCACTGCCGCGCAGAATTTTGAATTTTAAAACACTGGGTGGCACTGTGTCTGATATGGGCAATCATGATGCTTACCATCAGGCACCTGATTTGCTCGTCTTGTCATTCACTATCATAAAAAAAGTAAGGTCGTTCGATGAGTGACTATTAATGGAATTAATGGTCTTAGTATTTACCTATTACATATTAATATGTGAGACTATTAAATATAGGTACATATCCCTTATTAGTATTCTGTGACATAGCTACTAAACTATTTATTATACTATATTATGTGTCGGATATATCAATGATTGATTGATGAATTTGTATTCGAAAGGTTGAATTTTCGACGTGTCATCGGCGTAATAAAATTAACAGCCAAATGTAGAGGGGACTTAAAACTTGGTGCCGAAACTCGGGAATAGAACAAAATACGTTCAATAAATAAATAGTCATTTTTGCTGACAGTTCTAATATTAATTTGGTGCCTAATAAGAATATTAAAAGGGTTCATCTAGAAAATTCCATATTAAATTTCAATAAAAATTAAACCAAAACTGGAGAACGCAACTGAATTAAACCAAAATTCCCCGAATTCCGAAGGTCCCCGATTCAATCCCCAGGTCAGGCAAAGTTTATTTTTCCATTAGGAATTATCTGAATAACAAAATTCCATAGTCTTAAAAGAAAATTAAACCAAAATTGAATATTGAGAACGTAAATTATTAACTAAAGTAAAGTTGAATGAAAATGAACCTAACAAAAATACACACCGATCATCGTTTAATTTATCGATTTTATCTTTAACTAACATTTTAATATCGATCATAAACTCTAATGATAGCACGGCCTTGGGCGATACAGACGGCCTCGGAGTCTTTCAGCATGGTAGGTGTACCTTTCATCGGATTCCATTGTGTTGACATGTCTCTGTTCTTGACATAATGTTGTACAACTCGTTTTATTGTTCAACAACACTGTCAAACAGAAACACAAATACTTTTCACATAAAATTGGGTGTGTAATGTGTAAAGTTAAGATGTTATAAACGAAACGAAATAATTTCGAGATAGTATAGAAACACAACTCGCCTTAGAGTTACCGGCTTTAGAATAGTGATCTACCCTCTCTACCCTTACACCCTCACTACCTCTCTCTTTTCTTGCCCTAAGAGCCGGCTAAGGTTAACAGATCCAGAGGACGGGCAGCAGCGTTATCTGCAAAAAACCATCGAACTGCGCTCGACAACCCGCCGGCCAAGCGTGTCGAGTATTGGCAAAATCCCCCTTTATGCGGGAGGGCTATGTTCAGTAGTGGATTACCAACGGCTGAGATGATGATGATGATGATGAAACAGAAACATATCGATATCATTTAATAAATAGTTCACGGGCATAATACCTAAAAAAATATTATCGTACCTATCTCCATTATTAGATTCGCACATTAATCAAAACATTTAAAACGTTACAAATGGAGAGAACTGACAAGGTTTCGCTTAAGAGTGTTATTTTGAGGTTAACGTGTTTATGAATTCTGACAGAAGTTTAGTATGTCCCGAACGTTTAGTGTAATTGAGATTTTTTGCGTGTTATTGGCCTGGAAAATTGATAAACAGTTAGAAATTCCGATGTCTTCTTCTTGGATCTCTGATACAATCTTTTTGATTTTTTTCAGTGTATGTTGTTCAGTGCATTCAGTCTACATATCTTACTAATATCACAGAATACTAAATAATATTGTAAATCTCAGTCTCAGTTCGGATATGTGGAGAGGATGGACGAAAGGAGATTGACAAAAGAGATTTATAAGGCTAGTGTGAATGGTCAAGTCAGTAGGGGTCGACCTAAGCGTACCTGTCATGAACAAGTTGATGTTATCTTAAGGAAAGGCCAGGTCAAAAGTACCAACAACCGAAGAACATGCATGAAGAATGTGATGAAAGTGGAAGAAGCGAAAGTTGTATGTCAGGATCGTAGCAAGTGGAAAGAAATAGTCTTTGCCTACCCCAACGAGAACAAGGCGTGACTATATGTATGTATGTATAAAAAAAGTTCTCATTAAATAAATTAATATAAATATAATAATATATTTTGGTACTTTTTTATTTTGTTAGGTTGGATTTTTGTCAGGTTAGAGATTATTTAATTGTTAAAAAAATATTCAATCATTTTATTTAAAGCGCATATTGAAGGTATTGGCGTCTATTAATTATAATATTTTGCAGATACTGACAAGTACTAAAAACTCCTGAAACATTATTTTATTCTACCATCAATAAATTTTACAGCGCACGCAAATTAATGAATATATTTGGTATTTATGTGAAACCTTGGATCACAATATTGTTTTATTACGGAACCCTATTTTTTTCAAAATCTCATATCATAGCTTAAATCAATCACACTGAATTACGCTTTCCATAAGTGAAAGAATTTTTTAAATCGGTCCAGTAGTTTCGGAGCCTATTCATTACAAAAAAATAAAAGTTCTCTTTTTATAATAATATAGAAAACTGCAGTAAGTATCCCGCGCCTTCGTTTCCGTGGGAATTTCGGGAAGGGTCATTGATGCGTGAATGTGTCAGTCAGTCAGGACTTTGATATAAAGATAAAGATTATGGTCAGTATTTACAACATTGATACCTACACATCTTATAAAGCTGATCCAATTATTATATACTATGAACATATTGCAATTATTATAAACTAGCTGTGTCCCGCGGTTTCACCCGCGCAGTCATCGTTCCCGTGGGAATATCGGCAAAAAAGAATCGCATGTGTTACTACCTGCATACCAAATTTCAGCTCAATAGGTTCAGTAGTTTTGGTGTAAAAGAGTAACAAACATCCATACATCCATCCTCACAAACTTTCACATTTAAAATATAAGTAAGACTAGTAAGTTTTCATAGTGTATTTAGTTAGGGAAAATAGGTCAAGGAGAATGAATATAAATATACTTAAAATAGGTAGGGTTATAGTAAGTAAGTAGCCGTTATTATTTAGTCTTTTTTCAATAAAGGCACTGTGCCCAGTTAAAAACTAATCTAGGTACTCATTAAACTTAACTGATATCATAATTTTCAGAAAACACGCACTTTCCGATTTAATAATTATTATATACTTCAAAGACTTTGATAAAAGGTCATTATGTACCTACTTTATGTATACTCCTACCCATAACAGCTTTTCCATCACAAATTTTCCATTGAAAACATGAAAATTCCAGTGATTCAAGGTAAACCTATTAAATATATAGACAGGTAAACCCATATTATCAGTCCAAAACAAATAATCCGCTGAAAACGTATTCACTGATTGTTCACATACTACGTAGACACGCATAGATTTGCGAATTCCGAATCCAACGCCCGACGAATACAAATACAAATCCAATTACAGGGAAAATACCCTAAAAATGCCACGTTCACGCAGCGAAATTACACTGAAAACGCATAGCAATATTCATTTGGGACCGCCACGCCGTTTAACACATATAAAAGCACTATTTTTGTATCAAAATTGTAAACGATAACCGAACGCTTGAATCGATCGACTAGCAATTTCGGAGCGAACACTCACTTGATAATTATCACTCGCGTCTTACTACGCTATTAGAGGTTGAAATATTCCATTTTTTATTTTTTTATGGAGCGGAGGAAACGCGCGGGGTTGTTTGGAGAGCGTCGCGACGCCCACCGACTACAGTGGCGCCGCGCACGGCACTGGCTGAAAATCGAGTGGGCAACAGGAGAATCCCGTATCCCTGCGCACAACCTGGACTTTATCACCTGCACATAAGATTTATTTTTGTGTGTATTTCAGTTTCAGGTTTAATACCAGGATGTGCCTTTTGTTCGACGCAAGCTGGTTCCGCACATTTAAGTGGATTCCGTTCCATTAAGGGAGGAACGGAGTTAATAAGTTTGTTAATATTACTGTGATCACAGGTGAATCTCTTAGTTATTATCGAAGTTACTGATGTTCCTGTCGTAGAGAACATAGTGCGATGCGTAAATATAGTTCATTATACGTTAATTTACCCACGATTGGCAAAATTAAAAACGTACCCTTTTCTCAACTCTTTGATTTGAAAACTTTATCGAGATGGGTGGATTTTTTTTCACTGTCATCATTTCGGTGGCACAATTTCTACATATTTTTTTTACTTTTAAATTTGACTGTCTATGAGGAGAAACCGTAAATCTCCTTTCACACGTACTTACTTGTGCGTAATAGTTTAAATCAATACGGGCTGGTAAGCGCAGCGTAGGACGTCCTCCCACAAGGTGGACAGACGATCTGATAAGGACGCCAGGAGCACGCTGGACGCAGGCCGCTTACAACCGGACTGGATGGAAATCTAAGGAGGAGGCCTATGTTCAGCAGTGGACGTCCTATGGCTGAGATGATGACGATGATGATTAAAATAAATATTTACAACCGAATTTATGAAAAAAACAGCTTCATGAAGACCCACCCAGAGAGGTACATAATTTTGGTTTGAACTAAGTTTAATAGAAGTATTTTACAAAATTCGACGAAAGTGCTAATGTAGGAATGATGGCGTTAACTACAAACCACCGATCGATAGAATAAAGCATTGCGATTTTATCGGAAAAAAATTAATCTAATTTTTTATTGTAATCGACTGTACTTGTTGAAAATCAGGAAAATTCTCTAGAATCATTAAAATAGCATACTGCATTACGGAATAGAGATAACTTTATTGGTATTATAATACAGAAAATAATAAAAATTTAATATAAAAACTAGAAAACGTGTAACAATTGCCGTCCTTATCGCTCAGATCGAACTCTTCCAGGCAAGATAACCATGCTGTGATATGATTTACTAAGATGCTGGAAGGTTCCGGTGGTTTCACATTTCAAACAAGTTAATTAATAATCCATTAAAAAAATATAATAAGTAGGTATATAAACATCTCCACAAAACTAATACATATTTTTTAAATATAAATACATAAATAAAATAAAAATAATAGATACAATACATAAAAATACAAGTGAGACAGTAAAGTTATTTATAGACGTCACAACAAAAACAAATTCACGCAATAACGACCAGAAATAAATCTACTAGAAGAAATTCCATAAAAAAACAGTTCATTCGAAGAAATTCTGAAATCAATCATAACAGACTTTTGCGTCTGTTTTGATGAGTATATGATTGGCTTTCCCGCAGTGGTAATTATTATCAAAATATTATTGCAGTTTTTTTTCCCTTAGTACGTACTAATTAATAATAGTTTTTTACTTCTTGTTATTTTCATAGGGTATCATAATTTTGTGTGTCTCATACTCTCTCAGACTCAATATAACATAAAATTAAAATTAATTTATTAAGTATAATATTTTATTATAATTGAGATAATCTATAAAATAATAGGCTCGCGCCCTATTACATGGACCGATAACATACTGGCGAAATGTGGGTGTATCTACTATGGGACTGAGTCCTGGGTACACCTCTGCCTACCCCTTCGGGAAAAAGGCGTGAATGTATGTTATGTTGTTATAAAATAATGTAAAACCATTTCAGATTCTCCTAAGAAGCACCCTATGTGTTATTCCAGTGTCTGAGTTTTCTTCATACCAAAATGTAGTACGAACTTTTTTTTTATGATAGTGAGTGACAAGACGAGCAAATCAGGTACCTGATGGTAAGCATCATGATTGCCCATATCAGACGCAGTGCCATCCAGTGTTTTAAAATTCAAAATTCTGCGCGGCACTGCACTGCGCCTGTCACCCTGAGACATTAGTTGTCATGCTCAGTAATTTCGCTGGAAACAAACTACAAAACTTTTTTATACTAATCATTTATTACGTTGTGACTCTACTCTATCTCTCCTTCATCTAGAAGAGATGGTTAGAGAGATAGAGGTGAGATAGAGTATGTCTGGCTTACAAAGAGGTTACACACCGTAGAGTTTTCTCTACGGTATCTCACTTCACCACAAATAAATACGGTAAGCATGGATAAGAATGCCTAAGCAACTGTGCACTGTGATTTCAACTAGGTCCTGACGTAATCACAGTGGGCGTGGCCTAAGTCAGTGTACTGTCGGCGTCTCTAAAAATTATTCTACTCGACAATAGATGGCGATCTTGTGTCACATTAACTAGATATATATTATTGGTATGTAGAGCTCAGTAATAATATATTTAACAAACATACGTAACATAATTTGTTCTAAAATCATTCCTTGAGACTTTTTAGTCGCCACAGTATTCTTGTAGTTTTTATAATAATTTTGTAAACGAGCCACCATCTAATGTGAGATAGATAAACTACTTAGTATAGAACGAAGCGAGTAGTTTTGCTATTGACCAGTATATGGAAAATACGAAATGGGTGGGATCTGACTCCCCCTCATACTGAAAATGTCCCGCATTATTTCAGGCAATCTAATTACAA
This sequence comes from Hemistola chrysoprasaria, assembly GCA_947063395.1. Taxonomy (NCBI): domain Eukaryota; kingdom Metazoa; phylum Arthropoda; class Insecta; order Lepidoptera; family Geometridae; genus Hemistola; species Hemistola chrysoprasaria. The sequence goes on along the minus strand of OX346727.1, from coordinate 10,558,799 downwards.
TACCTCCTCTCCGTATTTGCTCTTTGGGGTGACATCATCGATGTCACCTGTCATATTTGATCATGTGCATTGTGTCAAAACTTTACGCCATTACGTTAATGGGATATGAATAGTAATTCATGTTTCTTACGCTCTATTTGTTGATTATGTGAAACACATAACAATAATAAAGCATTAATGTCCAAACATTACTGTGTTTCGGTATGAAGGGCAATGTTACCAGCGAAATTACTGGGCATGATGAGATTCAACAACTCATAGCTCAGGGTGATAGGCGCAGTGCAGTGCCGCGCAGAATTTTGAATTTTAAAATACTGGGTGGTACTGTGTCTGATATGGGCAATCATGATGCTTACCATCAGGCATCTGATGAGCTCGTCTTGTCACTCAATATCATAAAAAAAATATATATTGGCTACAGATCAGTGACAAAACACCAGACACAATTTTTTTTTGGAATGAGACGGGACTTAGTCGCGCTAAAAAAATTTACAGAAGACACAGTTAGAAGACTCAGCCTTCTCGTGACCACGGCTGATGCAACTCAGTCGAAACGTCGAGGTAAATAATAAATGTTTTTAGCGCGATTAAGTCCCGTCTCATTCAAAAATATGTGTTCGAATCGCGAAAGTTCAAAAATTGCTATCGGCCACAAAACACCAGATTCGCAAAAGATCCAAATCGCGAAAAACAATTTGCAAAATACTTGAATTACAGATGCAGTCAATTATTGTAACTAAATCAGAAAATAGGCATTAGCTTTTGTACGAATAATCAAAAGGTCATTGATCTTCATTTCATCTTATATTTATAATAAAATGTCACGATGTATGTCACGAATAAACTCCAAAACTACTGAACCGATTTCAATCAAATTTCACATGTACCCGTATTTTGGTCTAACTTACTGGATAGGATAGTTATCATCTCAATTATTCACTTATGTCGTGAATGTAAACGAATAAAATGTATCAATTAATTGTTTCTTAAGCAAGTGTTTATTTACTGTTTAGTTTTATGAAGTTCTCATAGATGGCGGTGAACGTTGATTCATCGATAAAATTCTTCAATATTATTGTTTGACATCTAGGTTGCAAATACACCCAATAGATGGCGCTGTGTTCTGTTTCTTAGAATATAAATTCTATTACTTTATTTCACGTTATATTTATTTATGCTCACGATATAACCGTATTATTTTAATGGTTTGTGACTGATATTTTTATAATTATACTTCATATTATGTTCCAATATTATTACCATTAATAACAAAAAAATTGTACTATTTTTGTTAGACAATTATTAAAGTCTTGGCGCCAAATTTTAATCAAAGTTTCAAGATCTGGCCATCAAATTCTATCGAGTCGCCATCTCTGGTTTGAATGTCCAAAGCTTTGGTATCTCATTCGTTCTCGAGTCCTCCTCTGAGCGTAAACAAAGCTCCCTCTCGAAACATCGAGACCCACTATTTCGAACAATCGATCAATCGATTCTTCTCGAAGCATGCGAACTAGAACGTTCGGGAAATTCAAGGTTCAGGTATAAATACTGGCGCCGAGTGTCACCGCAGTTCAGTTCCTTTTTAAATTAAACGAGTGAATTAATACTATCTCCCGGAAAGTGATAGTCTCAGTAAAATCTCCACGCATTTTGTACAACAATATGAATTTTCCAATAGAGTACTCCAGTTTTATTTTAAATTTAGGTAATTCGATTTTACCGGAAGGGTTTTATTTCCTCAGTTGCGATTAGAGAAATAAAATATGGCGGTACGAAGTTCGCCGGGTCAGCTAGTCTTATTATATTATATCTTCAGCAAGTACTAAAATTTAATTTATCTAAGTAACCATTAAACTAACAACTTGTAGAAAAAATTGCAAAATTCGAGAAAACATTATTCGTAATTCTCTACAAATCGATTGAATAATTAATATAATTATTTTGTATGGAAAGTTAAAGTACTCTGGGCAAAACGTATTTTTGTAACGAGTAAAGTTTCAGAGAGATTTACCTCCTTATTAATTATTAACACCTTTTATCTACGAAAATGACAAAAACGTTTTTCTTCAAGGCTATCGATATGCTCCTGCAATATAATTATTTCAATAGGTTTATTTTAGGTTAAATTCATCTATCATATCGCGCTGCATCCGCAAAACAAGACAACTCGACAGTTACAAATTATCTTTATACTCTAATATTAATGAATTAGTCGGGAATAAACCCGGAACTCATCGTTTAGGAATGAATTTATTCTAATTTTCATTGAGGTTTTGACATCTAGACTAGGATGAAAAATATTTATTGTAAATAATTAATAATTAATTGATAGAATAATTAATAATAATTAATTGATGTGTCTGCTATACTGGAAGAGGATGTAGAACGTGCTGTTAAGGAGCTGAAGCCAAAGCGCTCAGTGGGCCCCGATGACATTCCGCCTTATATAGTGAGGGATTGTGGTTCTGTATTTATTAAACCATTACAGCATATATTTCAACTTTGTTTTGCGAAGCCATACTATCCTGATGAATGGAAACTGGCAAGAGTTGTTCCTGTCCCGAAAAAATCTGGGACAGATGTAAGTGATCATAGGCCTATAGCCGTGCTATCAGTCTTCGGGAAATTATTTGAATCAATTCTACATCATCAAATTAGTCATCAGGTTGAAAATCAGTTGGCAGATGCACAGCATGGTTTTAGGAAAGGGCGATCGACCACTTCTAACCTGCTGTGCTTTGTTTCCTATACTGCAGAGGCATTTGATGCCGGCGTCCAGGTGGACGCTGCTTATTTCGACTTTCGCAAGGCCTTTGACTCTGTGGATAATGATATACTTCTCCAGAAATTTTCAAGGGCAGGATTCACACCGCCACTTATTCGATTCTTTTGTGAATATCTGCGAAACCGCCGGCAGTACGTGCAGTATGGGGGTCGAAGATCTAAACCATACTGCACATACTCGGGCGTAAGTCAGGGTTCAAATCTGGGTCCCTTGGAATTTCTTATAATGATCAATGATTTGCCGGAGATTGTTAGCACGGCGAGGTGCTTGTTATTCGCAGATGACCTGAAGCTGTTTTCGGAAATTCGGGATAGGAATGACACTGTGCTCTTTCAGCAGGATATAGATAAGGTGAATGAATGGAGTGAACACAATAAACTGTTTTTTAACGAAAAAAAATGCTCAATTGTTAGCTTCTCCAGGTCCAATATACTTAGTACTGTGGACTATATTTTAGGAGATACACATATCCCAAGAACTAAGGCAGTCCGAGACCTAGGAGTACTAATGGCTGATGATCTGACGTTCCGATTGCATGTTGAAAATATATGCACTCAAGCCTTCAGGATGCTTGGCTTTGTTCTGCGTCAAGCTAGACATCTCGACAGCATTGTGGCTATTAAAGCTTTATACAATGCGTTTGTTCGCAGTAAGTTGGAATGCAATGCAATTGTGTGGAATCCGTACCAAGCTAAATATTCTTATATGGTGGAAAAAATCCAGAGAAAATTTATTAGATGGCTGTACAAGAAGCAGTTTGGTTACTATGTGGGGTATCCAAATTTGTATCCCAGTGAGTTCCTGTTAGGAATGGTGGGGTATAATTCCTTAGAAGTTAGACGGAAAGTATCGTTAATGGAATATATGTGGAGCATTCTCACTGGAAAGAAGTACAATCCGTCTATCTTAGAACGCCTATCACTTGAAGCGCCTAATAAATATATGATGGTTCGTCGGCGTAATTTGTTTGCGTTGGGCTGGACTAGGACAGAGCTAGCGAGACATGCCCCTGTACCTCGAGCGATGCGAATGCTTAACGCGGTGCTAGAACAAAATCCAGAGACAGACTTGTTTACCAGCTCCCTGAATGACCTTCATATAATTCTGACGAGGTTTGTAGAAAGAAACCCAAGCGTTCCATAGTGTGGGATTATATTATTGTTGTCAAAGATTGCTATTGTAATTGTTATTGTTGTTGTTTATTGATAATTTCTAATTATATTTAATATGATATTGTTCTTAATATAGTGTTTGGCCCTGGGTTCGCGAATTGGGAAACTGTAATGCGGCTCAGAGGCACGTTGTTAATAAATAAATAAATAAATAAATAAATAATTCAACAAAATTCAGTTTTCCCGAAGGGGTAGACGGAGGTGTCCCATAGTAGGAGACACCTAAACTTTGCCTATGTTTTTAAGTTTTCTATAGGAACATGGGGTACCCCACGGTTTCACCCGCGTAGTCTTCGTTCCCGTGGGAATATTGGAATAAAAAGTACCCTATCTATGTACCGAATATAACCAAATATAAATGTACCGAATTTCAGCCCAATCGGTTCAGTAGTTTTGGATGGGACGAATCGTCGAACGAAAAATAGATTAAGATTATGTTTCGTCAATTCGTCCCAATGGGACGAACCTGTCGTGGGATGAATCGACGAAGCGGCCGTTTTGTCGTTTTTTAAATTGCAATGGTGCAATTGTCACTCGTCGCCAGTTTGAAGCTGTCGTTGGTTCAATATTTTATTAGGTCTTGTATCACGAATAGACTGACCCGAGCCTGGAGTCTGGAACTGTGCCCAATAGATGACAATAGGCTTGCCCCCTATTTCATGGGACCTAAAAACATACTTTTGAACCTGTATCCGGGGTTCATCTTTGCCTGCTCCGATGAGAAAAAAGGCGTGATGCTATGATATGTTTAAGTATTCATTATCATTTCAGGCATAGGACGTCCACTGCTGAACATGTCCGGTTGTAAGCGGCCTGCATCCAGCGTGCTGCTGCCGTACACCTTGTGGGAGGACGTCCTATACTGCGCTTACCGGGTCTCCATTGTCAATCTCCGTGGTCTCCATTCGAGAACTTTACGGCCCCATCGGCCATCAGTTCTACGTGCTATGTGCCCTGCTCATTGCCACTTCAACTTACTAATCCCCTGGGCTATGTTACTGGGCGGTAACTTTCGTTCGTCTACGGATCTCCTCATTTCTGACTCGATCTCGCAGAACAATCCCGAGCATATAGCCCTCTCCATAGCTCTTTGCGCTATTTTGAGCTTACTGATAAGGCCCACAGTCAGAGATCATGTTCACTATAAAACTATTGTTTAAGTATTAAAGATTCGTAAAGATGTACATAATATGAGAATCTTTTTCGCACTAAAACCAAGTCGTGGCGATACCTGCGCCAGGAATTAGGTCAGGTTTTCGAATAAAAGGCTTTCAACACATAGAGGAATTTCCTGAAGAAGATTGAAATGAGATTTCCTAGAGAGCGTAGTTATAAAGCAATTTCCTTTTATCTCCGTAGCATTATTGCGATTGATCAACTCTTTTAGTAGCTTTGTTGACTCATTGATTGCTGAGAAGTACTTCTTTACTGACTATTTCAGCCAAAACCACTGAACTTATTAACCTGAATAGATATCGATCAAAATGTATGAGCTTACGGCCCAGATTTAATAATTAATTAATTTAAGGCGCTGTCCAAAGCAAATTCGCCCTCTCGCTCCAACGTACCCACATTTTTGAAAAAATACTACATGTAATTACGTACAATAAAGACAACTAGGTTCCAGAAAATAACAATACAAAGATTCAGTAAAAACCCAATTTAATCCGAACAAGTTTCCAGTATCTTTTTATTTTTATCTTTTTTTTTGACTGCCTCGGTGGCGTAGTGGGCGCATGCTCGACTGCCAATCAAGAGGTCCCGGGTTCGATCCCCAGGCCAGGCATAGTTTTAAATATTGGATTTTTCCATTAGGAATTATCTCAATAACTGCCTGGAGTCTGGAACTGTGCCCGGTAGATGGCAATAGGCTCGCCCCCTATTACATGGGACCAATAACATACTGGCGAAATGTGGGTGTATCTACTATGGGACTGAGTCCTGGGTACACCTCTGCCTACCCCTTCGGGAAAAAGGCGTGAATGTATGTTTTATCTTTTTATTTTTCTAAGATTTTCTTTGTGCAGGTTTTTATACTCTGAACTACTATGAAAACTCGTTTGTATTAAATTTGTTTTTTTTTACTGAATCTTTGTATTGTTATTTTCTAGAACCTAGTTGTCTTTATTTTACGTAATTATATGTAGTATTTTTTATATCTTCAAAAATGTGGGTACGTGTGAGCGAGAGGGCGAATTTGCTTTGGACAGCGCCTTAATAGGTGAATGATTAAAACAACTTAGTGATCTTTTATATTTTTATAGACTGAGCGGTCTTTTCGCTTGAAATTAAATGAAATGAAATATCATAAATATGAGAAGAAAAATTTCACCACGAGCGGGATAACAAGTTAGTGTTTGTGATGTGCTGAAACATATTATATTAGTTTTTATTTATATTTATTGTGTAGTTTTAAACGTTTATACCATATCCCATGTTATCCAGATATTATCAACTTATTGCACACCTCCGTAGTTTAATGTTTTAAATCTCCTTATCCATCCTCAGGTTGTCTGTTACAAATTGCTTTGTGTGATAAGACCGCCGGTTGTTTACCGTGATATTTTTTATTTTTCTGGTGTAACATTGTATTTTTGATTTGGTATGCAATAAAGTATTATTCTATTCTATAGGATTCAATATTATCGCCGACGCGCGTCTTATCACGAACGTAAATTTCTAAAAATCAGTACTGGACTGCATTCGATTTTCATTTAAATTGCATAAAAACGCGCTGCATCAGCGCCTTGTCAGAGATATTAAAAAATGCCGTGTGCAAAGGCTCTAAAAAGTTTTTGACCTTTCAGCTAACAAAAACAAACATTTCCCCAGACCCGTGAAGAATGAAGCAATCTGTGAATCATACTGAACCAGAGTCCGGCTAACCAGACGGTAAAACGATCGTTAACTTTCAGAGTTAACCGGCCGCGTTCATGACCTACTGTAGCTGGCACTCGGTCAAATGAACATAAACACTGCAGCTTGGTGTACGGAATACTGAGATCACTCGTTAAAACTGACGGTGGTGATAACGACTACAAGCTTTATTATTACTACATCTTACTAATATGTATTATTAATCTCAAATCTCAGTACAACTTAAAAAAAGTTACGTTTTTATAAGGTAACAAAACGCTACCGATTTTTTTTTATGAAAGTGAGTGACAAGACAAGCAAATCAGGTGCTTGATGGTAAGCATCATGATTGCCCATATCAGACGCAGTGCCACCCAGTGTTTTAAGTCAAATTTCTGCGCGGCACTGCACTGCGCCTGTCACCCCGAGATATGAGTTGTTGAATCTCGTCATGCCCAGTAATTTCACTGGTAAAATTGCCCTTCAGGTCGGAACACAGTAATGTTTGGTTCGCACGGTTTGATTTAGTTGATTAGGCAGTTGTTCTTATGTAAGAGCTCTTATTATGTAAGAAAAAGAAATTTCCCAAATATGGAGAAAATGAAAATAATTTTCTATTGGACCTAGCTGAATTCCATGGTTACATCTGCTTATTCCTTCATTAAAATGGCGTAATTGCAAACCCTATATCACGACTTCGCACCTACATAAGCAGTCTACTTTTTACTCAATTACATAATTTTGCCAAACTATTTTAAAAATAAATGTACTTCAGCATACAAAACAAGTGAGTCACTGAAACACAATAAGTTACATATATTTTTGGACCGTGAATGAAATTAGCGAACTATTTCAACTAAATTCTATTTTACTCGTTTCATTCTGAAATTATGTCAACAGTCAACATAGAAAAGGTGTAGTAATTCAATTCATCTTATCCGTTAAGGTGACAAGTCTATAGGTGACCTTGGAAATCTATCAAGGCGGGCGGGCACGGGCATGCTATCTAGTACTATATTATTCTGTGGCTATACTCGCGACCAACGATTAGTGCCTGATCATTTTTGCGAGCAACAAGCATACGCGTAATAAGTAAACTGCAAGTTCAAGTATATAGTTCTATTATTTTAATAAATTTTCGCCTAAATTTAAAATCACAGAGACAATATCTCTTCTCTAACGTTACAATTTAAAAGTAATCATTCATTCTGTAGAATCCGTCATCGGCGTTCGATAGTTAACTCATTCATAACGTAGAATAACGTAATAAGTGTTGCGTAATTAATGAGCATTCTTTGGCAAAGGCTTAGATCAACAAAAACTACTGAAATAGATAGTGCATGGACTTAGTGTTATGGTTTGGTCTAAAATAACTGAGATCGTTTGAGGAAGTTTCCATTAACACGTTTAATTCTGGTAATCATGAACATAGAAAAAAAGGCGGAAGGAGTCTTTTAAAACAGAAAGTGAAGGCATAGTAAGCCAGCTGGCGCACTTGTTTGGAGAGGTCTTCCTTGAGTGAACGGATAGGACTTATATACTAAAATCTCGACCAGTAACCACTCAAGCTGACCCCTAACTGCTTATGTGCTCGCACACATTTAGGTACAGCTTTTTATCTAGGTTCATTGGTGAGAATCTGTTCGTGACGTCATTTTCGTATTAACGAGCTGGCATACTATGGTGCTTCACTTTTTGTTTACAAGACTCCGTCCGCCTTTTTTTTTGGATTCATGCTAATAATTTCTTTCCTAAATACGTACAGATTATTAAGGTTGTTTTGTATTGGTAGGTAAAGAAGTATTATCAATTAGACCGTGTATATCCACTGCTGGATAGAGGCCACTGGGCCTGGTCCTCGGCTCTACTCATCCTGTCGGTACCAGCCGTCTTGCGCAGGGGATTTGTCTCCACGGATCACCAGGATCGGATTGAATTAGCCACTGATCCCGTCTAATTTTATCCACTGACACCACCCTCCGTACCTCAAAAAGAAAAAAAAACCCTAAATGATCACTTTGTTGTCCGTCTGTCTGCCTGTCTGTCTGTATGTCTGTCTCTCTGTCTGTCAAGACACTTTTTAAGGGGAACGCGTGATTACTTCTGTCTCCGACTACAGCGTCATCTAGATGGCACAACGAACATCTCTAGAGCTGTTATTTTGTGTATGTTCGTTCAGCTTTACGCTAAAACTTCCGAATCGATTGAGCCAAAATTTGGTGTGCACATAGCTTAACGCTGGAATAACATTTAGGGTAGATATTTTTTTTTATTTTTTATTTGTTTATTTATTTGTTAGGGGGACCAACAGCTTTAAAACAAAAAAATAAAGTAACTTAATTTAACAATAGAGAGCCAATAATAGGTCCTCACGGATATGCCAAGAAATAAGCAATAAAAAAAATGAAACAATGTCAAAAACACACTACAAACACAAAAATAAAAATAAGTACAGCTAACTAAATATATATAAAAAGAGCCTAGGTATAGGTACATAATACATGAAAAAATGAAATATTATGATGCAAAGAATTCCTCACTCAAGAGCCGTCTAGCCGAAGCAACGCTCGTGCAGAACAGGTCAATGTCTACTCCTCGCTTGTTCAATGAGTTACAGGACATGCTAGCACGATGAATATATATATGAATTTTGTCTGTAGTTGGTACTCACAGCTGGTATATTAATCAGGGGGTTGAATCTCATCGGTCTTAAGGGGGTACTTAGTGAAATTTTAGATAAAAGGTCCGAACAATCAATTGCGCTTGACATAATATTTAAAAGATAAGTGACATCGGCAATTTCTCTTCTCTTTGATAGTGGTAACAGATGGAATTTCTTACATATATTAATAAATGAGTCATATGGAATCTTCAGCTTATAACAAAGATGCTTAACAAACTTCATTTGAACACGCTCAATCCGAGTATAATATATTTATCATAACGCGGTTTCCAAATTTGAGTAGCATATTCTAAAATAGTTCGGACGAACATACAGTATACAATTTTGAAAGTTTTAGCTTTTTTAAATGATCCACAAGTCCTTATCACAAAGCCCAATGCTTTAGAAGCTTTTTTGACAATATAATCCACATGCTCATCAAAGATAAGCTTCGAGTCATGCAACACACCTAGATCGCGAACGACAAATCCTCTCTGCAATATTTCATCTTTTAAAATATATGAAGACTGTATTAAATGCTTCTTACGGGAGAAAGTGATCACAAATTATCCCGACGTTTTCACGGGAACGAAGACTACGCGGATGAAACCGCGTGGCACAGCTACTAATACATATACGAGCATCACGATTGACTCGATGTTTTGTTCACCCACCGTGAGCATTTCTGCGTTCGGAGCGTCGAGCATTCGCAAAAACGTTACATTACAAGGAAATAGGTACTCTTCGACACTGAGCTTTTCCCTGTATTGTGCCATTCGCACGAATAATGCTCAAGTCTATGACGTCATTAAGAGAACAGGATTACTTTTTAGCCAGTTATTCATCCGCCAAGCAGTAATGTGCAAACATTATTGTGTTCCGGTATGAAGGGCAATGTTACCAGCGAAATTACTGGGCATGATGAGATTCGACAACTCATATCTCAGGGTGACAGGCGCAGTGCAGTGCCGCGCAGAATTTTGAATTTTTAAAACACTGGGTGGCACTGTGTCTGATATGGGCAATCATGATGCTTACCATCGGGCACCTGATTTGCTCGTCTTGTCACTCACTACCATAAAAAAAAAAAGGTATTTCACAGAATCCTATGAAAAATTTACCAAATCGGTGTTTCGTTCGGAGCAAATAGGGATTTCCCTATGAATTTTCAATATCCCATTCAATAAATTTAATTTTTGGATTGAAGTAAACTATGTCTCTAACATCTTTTTACATTTTCACATCTCTAACATTTTTATCTGTAGTGGTAGGCCTCTTTTGCAGAGAGCCGCCTGGGGAAGTACCGCACCTTTGCCAGTTATTCATCCGCGAAGCAGTAATGTGCAAACATTACTGTGTCCGCGCAGGATTTTATATTTTAAAACACTGGTTGGCACTGTGTCTGATATGGGCAATCATGATGCATCAGACACCTGATTTGCTCGTCTTGTCATTCACTATCATAAAAAAAAATCTGTGCCTAGGACTGATCACCAAAAAAAAACAATATAAAATTAATGAGGTCAAAGATCTTTATTCATATTTATCACAAAGAAACATAGTCTCGCTTATGTGATAAACTTAAAAAATATTTCATATAAAATGGACACTTAAAACTTAGTATGCTAGATCAACTTTTGCAATATATGCTCTTTTAATCTTTTTTTAAATACATTCACTGAGATTATTTCTTTTATATTTTTAGGTAATTTATTATAAAATTGTGCTCCCTCGTAAATTATATGTTTTTTACCAAATTTAGTTCGTGTACTAGGCACGTATAAATTATTAGCATTTCTTAATTGCATACGTTGATGTTCACTGTTAGTTTTAAAGTTAATTTGTGTATGTATTTCCTTGTTTATAATTTTCCTTATTAATAAACAAGTATTGTAGATGTAAAGTTGTGTTAGTGTAAATAATTTGGTCTCTTTGTAAATTATTTCAGTAGATGTTAAGTAATCATAGGAGAAAAGCACTTTGATAAGTTTATTTTGTGCTGTCTGTAGGTCTTTTAGATTTGTTGGTGCAGCACTTCCCCATACCTCAATAAGATAATTTAAATGGGGTTTTACTAACGAATTGTAAATGGTGTACCTTATTTGCTTTGGTAGACAACCAACACTTCTACGCAGAGCACCGGTCAGTGATGAAAGCTTAGGTATGATCTTTTGGATATGTGCTTTCCATGTGAGTCCACTATCAAGGTAAAGCCCTAAATACTTTTCATTAGTTTTCCTGTGTATAACTTCACCATTTATTGTTAAATTGGAGTGTTTTGGGATAGGTTTATTCTTAGCTGCAAAAATAATAAAACATGTTTTAGATGTGTTGACCGTAAGAAGATTTTGCTGAAACCATTTTGTTAGTATATTAAGATCTGTTTGCGCTTTACTCATAACATAGTCAACCGTCTTCCCAAAATAAAAGAGGCAGGTGTCATCTGCGTATAATGTGAGCTGTCCATGCAAGCCTATGTCATTAATGCCATTTATGTATATAAGGAACATGAGTGGGCCAAGAATGGATCCTTGTGGGACCCCAAACGTAATTTCTTGCGCAGAGCTTTGAACATTGTCTATTCTAACGATTTGTGTTCTATTCTTTAGGTATGATGCAAAAATTTGATGCGCTGCACCTGTGATTCCCATATGAGTTAACTTTTGCAATAGTAGATCATGGCTGACTGTATCAAACGCCTTTTTTAAGTCTAGTAAGTTTAGTAATAAAGGTTGTTTCTAGTCTATATGGTCTCCAAGTCCAAAATTCACAACGTTCAAGCTATTGAGTGCCTACTTACCTCTAGGTACAACAATATATAAGAGAGATTTGCTGAACATAACTCAAACTCAACTCAAACTCAAACAGATTTATTCAAATAGGTCATAATCTGACACTTTTGCACGTCAATAAAGATAAAGAGTCTACCGTGCGTATTTTTTTTATATATTTTTTTCAATCTTTTGTAGTCACGATGACCGAGCCCATAATATTATGGCCCACGGGACCACAGCCCACCCGCTGTTGTGGCTCTAAAATGGCGCATTATAAAGGGACATTAGTATGTTTTCTTTTTGCATTTCGTAACGAGGTTATCCGACAGAGAACCAGAGTTATCGATATAGCTCAAAGAATAAGCAAGCGTCAGTGGGCTGGTCACATCGTGCGCAGAACTGATAACAGGTAGACGAGTTCTGGTGTGGAGACCGCGAGTATGCAAATGTAGCGTAGGACGCCCTGCTACCAGGTGGAGTGTTCCTCTTGTTCTGTGGGTGGAGTGACGATCTGCGAAGGATAGCCGGTAGCAATTGGAAGAATAGAACTGAGGGCCGGGCTCAATGACGCAAATTAGGAGACGCCTATGTCCAGCAGTGGACTAACACAGGCTGATGATTATGATGATTTTTTATTTTATATAAAGTTCATGGTAAATGATAATGAAGTAAATAAAAATTAATATCATACTCACGTTAAAATTACATAATTAAAATAAATTAGCTTAAAGTCTTAAACCTAAAATAGCTCTAAACGGTGACATATAACATCACACTTCTTTTTAATAAAACATGCATGCATCCGGTTTTTTAGCTATAACAGCTATTTGACATTACATGACGTCGTTTTTAAATAAACTGATTATTTGAAGATGTAAAGTATAATTAGAATTAAACATTATGACATCATAATGTTTAATTCTACTTATACTTCTCGCCGTGGAGTGCCGGCTATAGAATAGTACCACACTTTCTCTACCCATGGTTTCCGTAAGAATCGGCTAAGGGTTGTCAGATCCAGAGCATCCTGAGGAGGAGGAGGGCAGCATCGTCCTCTGCGTAAAATTCACCAAACTGCGCTCGCCATCCCGCCTGCCAACAGTGGCGAGTAATAGCAAACCCCCCATTTTATGGGGAGGCCTATGTTCAGCAGTGGACTTGCTATGGTTGAGAAGATTATGATGTTTCATAATGAGCCATATTATGCGTTACTTATTATTCAAACAATTTAGTGATGACTAATCTTGGCCTTATCCTAAAACCATTGTACATCACTATTGTCTGTGTGTACATCCTACGTACTAATATTATAAATGCGTTTGTGTGTGTGTGTATGTTTGTTCCTTCTTCACGGTAAAACTACCAAACGGATTGGATTGAAATTTGGTACGTAGAAAGCTTAGACCCTGGAATATCACATAGAGTACTTTATATCCCGATATTCCCACGGGAACGATGACTACGCGGGTGAAACCGCGGGGCACAACTAGAATTATATAATTTAACCAAATATGATCTACTCTATCTCACTTCCCCCTGCACGGTTGTCTAGAAGAGATCAGCTTTAGCGATTAGACTGCCAATTTATATTATAATGTATTGTCGTATTGTTTATAGTTTTAAGCTTTTATTTTTCTATCTATCTATATATTATTATTAATGAATACGTGCTATTTGGTGTGTATACTAATGTGGGTGTTTTTTCTATTTTCTAGACAACTAAAAATGTATGCGTTTCATCACAAAGACGCAAACGTATTTATTTTTTAAAAAAATAATCATAAACAAGAAACGTAAAACAAAAGATGTTGACATCCAAATGTTTTATTTGGCAAACGTTACACAATGTGCGGAGCCATCATGTCTATTAGAAGTAGTGACACTAACGCTATCCTCCTAAAAGTATTTTAAACTGTTGTTCTCATTAATGCCATCACATCTCAATAATATTAGAAATTTCAGTTTATGTTTTTTTATGATAGTGAGTGACAAAACGAGAAAATCAGGTGCCTGATGTAAGCATCATGATTGCCCATATCAGATCAGCAGATGTTTGCACATTACTGCTTGGCGGATGAATAACTGGCAAAGGGGCGATACTTATCCAGGCTGTTTGTGTGTGTGTGTGTTAATTTTTAGGCTAATGAGGAATAGGCAGAGGTGTTATACAAAGATACCTCAGTCCCATACACCAACACCACCACCACCAACCCACCAACGTTTCACCAGTGTATTATTGGTCCCATGTAATAAGGAGCTAGCCTATTGCCTCTACCGGACACAGTTCCAGACTCCAGGTGGTCATTGAGAGAATTCTAATGGAAAAATCCAATAACACTGCCTGACCTGGGGATCGAACCCGGGACCTCATGTTTGGCAGTCGATCTTGCACCCACTACGCCACCAAGGCAGTATAGAAATTAAAATACGCGTATATCACAATAATTTTGTTTTCATATGTGAGCGCCATTTTAGCGCTCATTTCAACTAAGTATAATCAACGGTACCTATATAAAACGGCGGTTTAACAATAATCGAACAATTAAGTTTCAAGTTAAATTAATGCGTCCTAATGATGTTTAGACTAAGCTATTGTTTGGCCAATCAAATCATAGAAACTTAATGATCCTTTGTTACAACCACTATGAACTTGAACTATGATAGTCACAAAATAACTAGTTATAGAAAGCCGGCTCAATTTTTGACCAAGATTGGAGTTTGGGCTATCGGTGCGAGACTCGAAAATCAAGAAAATACCTTTCAATTACGTACTAATAATACTAACAATAACTTCTGGTTGCAATCCCATAGACGATAATAACTATTACCGCCTTCTTTCTATACCGTGGTATTTACAAGTTACCACCTGCCACCGTAGGGGATAGCAAGTCAGATTGGTAATGAGTATTACTGTCTGCCGCCATTTCATTCACGTGGCGGCAGACGGTAATAATCATTCCTACCTGTCACCATGAGGGCAGATTCGCTGGGTAGTAATATAAAAAAGTAATAATTATTACCGTCTGCCGCCACGTTCATGAAATGGTGGCCAACGGCAATAACTATTATTTTCTGCCACCGTCTGCACGGTAGATTCTTAACTAGTTTGATATTACTGATATTATTGATTGACGTTTAGAAATGTATTTTTAAGACTTATTTCAATAAATTTTCTTTGAGTTTTGAGTTTGGGTTTGAGCGTGGAGACAGAATTCGTGGGGGCAGACGGTAATATATCAAAATAATAATGAGTGGGTCAGGCGATCCCGCGGGATGAGTTCGAGGCGGCCTCGGTTGACGTAAGAGCCTAACTACACTACTAAAAACTATTTTAGACCAGTAGACTAGGCTATTAAAGTAGGTACGTACGTAAAGAAATGATTTTCGATGACGAAGGAAAAAAAAAGTTTGTGGCCTCGATCGAGGCAATGCGGGAAAGAGATGATTTCTATAAAACCCATTTCTGTACGCGTATTTTCTAGTTTTGGAGAGACTCTTCTGCATATTTATATTTTTGGTAGCATTAATTCTACATAAACGTCATTTGAATTTAAAACACCCAGTAATAAGACTGAAAATCGCTTATCTTTGCAAGTATTAAGTGCATGCCCATAATAAATAATGAGCTTTCTTAATAAGTTATCTTATCATGAATCTTATCTGTCACTGACAGAGTTTATTTTGCCTTGGAAAATACTATATGGAAATTTACCTGTTTACTGAAAGAATGACTTTGCGAAAACAACAAGAAGATAATATAATTATTTATTATTGTAATTTTTAGTGCTAATTGTATAGAATATATTATTTTTTACCAAAGTTTATATTAAAGGCAAATTATGCAGTTACAAAAGAAACCGACCAAAATGTTTTACGTAATGGTGCAAAATGAACATTCTTATGACGTATTTGAATATTAATATTTAAATGAAATAACACTTTTAAAACAATATATCACAAAAGTAGTAACCATTGACTTAAAGAAAAGGGGAGGTACATTCTTCCAGCGCTTACTCAACAACAATTTGAAACAACAGAGATAGGAAGACGTATCTGACCGAAGTGCGAATGAAACAACAATTAACTTTACTGACGTACGTGGACCTAATCAAAGTCGAAGTCAAAGTCAAAAAGATTTATTCAAATAGATCACAATCTGACACTTTTGTACGTCAATGAAAATAAACAGTTCTATTCAATTAACTAGTTCGGGGACCTATGGATTCATACAATAAAGCTGTAACATTTATGACAATAAATAAATAAATAAATAAACAGTAATGAGTCTACCGTGCGTTCGGAAAGATACATTTACAAATGGGATTTAAGCTTTCTATTTTCGAGAAATCAGTACCTCATCTCCCTTTACTTTAAATCTTTTTTTTTTAATGGTAGGCCTCTTTTGCAGGGAGCTTCCTGGGGAAATACCACACACCTTTGCCAGTTATTCATCCACCAAGCAAAAATGCAAACATAACTCTACGTAGTTTTGGTATCCACTAAAATGCCACCAAATCACCATAGAAACATCGAACTATAAATATTAAAATCTATAAAGTTATTTTTGACCCAAATACCTCACAAATATGTCATCAAGTGCCAACATAGCGCAGAGGTGAACAGAGCTATAAAATATTCTATGTGCGACGATGACGGATCTATATATTTATATATCTGTGGATTTAGGAAATAATACGGGCACTACAGTACAGTAACACACCTTTGCCAGTTAGAGCTGTTAGGTTTGAATATATTATGCACATTACAATTATAATATTATATAAATTATTTAAAAATACTACAGTAATTAAACATTATAATACTCTGATTAAAATGGATTATTGACTAATTAAGTTTGCTCCGCCCATCCCGTGACGTCGACGATTTATCCGCCAAGCAGTAATGTGCAAACATGTTGTTCCGGTCTGAAGTGCAATGTTACCAGCGAAATTACTGGGCATGACGAGTTTCAACAACTAATATCTCAGGGTGACAAGAGCAGTGCAGTGCCGGGCAGAATTTTGAATTTAAAAACACTGGGTGGCACTATGTCTGATATGGGCAATCATGATGCTTACCATCAGGCACCACACAGACAGATTTGCTCGTCTTGTTACTATCATAAAAAAAACAACACATCACACTAATCCTACTTCTTCTACTACTTCCTATCTATCCTACAATGCAAAATTTTGTGAGGATGGATGTTTTTTACTCTTTCACGCAAAAACTACTGACTGAAGCTAGAGAGATACGCGATTGAAAGAGAGACAATTTTAGGTGATTGAAACTTTTTTATGCGATAGGTGGCAAACAAGCCGACGCTGTGCCTGATAGTGGGCAGTTACCGCCGCCTATGGATACCTGCAACACCAGGGGTATTGCCAGTATGTTGCTGACCCTTCAACACTCTATTCACTCTCCTATAGAAGAGCCACATCATAGCTCAACGAGAAGACCGCAGCAGGGAGATCATTCCACAGTACACGTATGCGGCAGAAAATAACTGTAAGTTCTTAGCGTTGTGGGAGCTGAATTGCACTTTAATGCGTCGCAGCAGGGTCGCTATTTATAAGTTAAAAAGTACCTGTTATGCTATTTCAGGGTCACAGCTACCTACATACCGAATATCAGCCTCATCGGTTCAGTAGTTTTAGCGCGAAAGAGTAACAAACATTTATCTCTGTAACACTACCGACCAAATGTTTATTACGGTTCTCTCCTCTCCCTGCACGGTTGTCTGGAAGAGATCGCTCTTAGCGATAAGACCGCCCATTGTTACACTAGTTATTATTAATTGTTATTAGATTTAAGAACTTCTTGTTGTGGTGTACCAATAAAGTGTTTATCTATCTATCTATCTATCCATCCATTCATCAGTTGGATATACACATGAATTTGAGGCGTGTCCCTTCTGTATCTCTAGGTCTGTATTCTGTGATTATGTGAGTAGTATAAATGCACAGTAGGTATAGTTAGGTACAGTATGGTGCGCTGGCGACCTGCCAGCTCCGCTTCCGTCCAGTCAAGGAGACGGTGTCTTGATCTCCTACTGAGGAACCAAATCAACTGTTTGTACGAGATGCATTCTCTTAATTTTCCAGTAGGTATAGACTTCAATGAGATTTTATCAAACTTCCTACTAAATTCATTAATGCTATGTATAATGTTTTGCAATAAAAATGTTATAAACAATAACATTACCCGTTTAAAATTTTAAGATAATATCAATAAGTACGTACTTCCGCAACTGGCGATGTTATCATTAATTAATGCAATGCAGTGATTTCCACTTAATTGCACGAAAGTTGCCAATATGGGAAGGACAAATTGCCCCATAAATTACCCGCTACACATCTGAGGCGTCGACGTTAAGCCTTATTTGGTGCAAATAGCGCAAAACTGTGCGCGAGCTCACGATTGATCGTGTAGAGGGAGCTTTAAGTTGTTAGAGATTTGTGAAGTTTCTAGATCGGGAAGAGAACGTAGCTAGTTCTTAGTGCTATTCTAAATTGGGCTACATGGGTATATAAAAAAACCCCTCCTCTTTTTCCTGCTCCATCATCAGACCCTTATCAACTGTCCTATCCTTAACTTATTCATTGAGACGACTCCAATGATCCCAAACACTATTTTATTGACTACTGGCCCATCTTACAATGATGCTGCATCATCAGGTTAACAAGTTATTGCAATATTGTTGTAGGGACAGGATACCAAATTTCAAATCGACCCGACCACTACAAGTTGCTAAGCACGATTCGCATTCCTCCCGATTCACACTGCTCGAAAAATTGCTCACGTCAGCTTTGAAAAAATCCGCATCAGTGTTATAACCGCTTTTGAAGCTGTTATATAAAAAAAAATTCTTCGCTTTTTATGTATAACATAATTTTTTCAAGTTGGTGGAAAAATTACATGCTCCATTGTCATTCGTTTTCTAAACGAATTGACTCAAGTTTTTTACATCTAACGATCCCAAATTAAACCCCATAAATTATAACAAAATTAACAAGCTTTTTCAGATTCGCAGATGCCCTAGATTGTGAATGTGGTAACGCAAAGTAATAAAGTGGAGCATGTTAGTGTTGCTGAAATTTCGATAGTTGCGCTTATCGATATAATTAGTTGACAACTTAAATCAAACACTATCGATAAATCTATCGATAGCACCACAATATACTGCTGATAGTACCGCTAGTTCAAATTCCAATATTTTATATCAATTTAATCCCAAGATGACACTTTTGAAAGTCAATGAAACTAATTAACTTATAAATCTACCGTGCGTTCGGAAAGATACTTGTAGAGATAAGGACAGAATGGAGATCAACAACATTTGTAATGATTATATTGTTAATTAATTCTCATTATTATCAAATTAAATATTTACTGTATGTTAGTCATTCCTTGATTTCATATCATTATAGTAGATAGTTTTCAACCTATACTATCGATATACTATCATTACTATCGCAACAACACTAGGGCATGTTTTACGGACAGCTAACTCTCTAACGACATGTATACAAACCACTATATGACACGCGCTATTAAATGAGTTTTTTATGATTTTATAATATTAACGGTGACGAAAGTAATTTATAATTAACTGGACGGAAATATTTAGGTTGGGCTGTTTTATAGGACTATTTCATACATACATACATTCATACAATAGTCACGTCATGTACCCGTTGTGGTAGTCATGTACCCGTTGTGGTAGGCTGCGAAATTGACCAACTTCCGCTTCTTCCAAATTTATCACAATTGATTTGAATAGGAATAGGTTTATTTTTTTTTTGCATAAATGGAAAGATCATATATTATATAAGTTTCCTAAGAAACCTATTTTTAGTTATATTATAGTTTATTTATTTTTAGTTTATTCGCTAAAATTAGAAAGTTATATCAAATTAAAAAAATAATTTTTAATCCAGTACCGAAAACACGACGATAGTACCCGAACGAGCTCGTGACCTGTAGTGACGTCACAATGTGATAAAGTACCATACATAACTATAACATCGAATGAATTGCTGAAATTCCTACATTAGTAGGTAAAGCTCTACCAAGAACCCCTGTCTTTTAAACTACCTCGGTGGCGTATAGTATAGTGGTTGGTAAGAGCTACTGCTGATCATGAGATCCCGGGTTCGATACCCAGGTTAGACAAAATGTGTTATTGTGTTTTCCATGACCATTTCTCAATGACAGCCTGAAGTCTGCGACTGTGTCTGGTAGATGGCAATAGAAACGCCACCTAAACCTTTTTCTAAGGAAAGTTCCATAATCCTTCATCTTGCCGTTGGAAGTCCGCTGCTGGACATAAGCATCTACCATAAAGGGGGATTTGCCATTACTTGCCACGCTTGGCGAGCGCAGTTCGATGGTTTTGTACAGAGTACGCTGCTACCCATCCTCTGGATCTGACAACCATTAGCCGGGAGGACATAATAAGATAAATATTTGGAATGGATATTACGAATGAGAATGTATGGGATATTATGAAAGGACGTAAGAGAGGAAAGTTTTTGGATTATGCTGAGCGAGTGATAAAGGTTGTGATAGATAGGAATAGGACGAATGCGTGATAGCGCCAGATGATGGATAAAGGAGTGTGTGTGGAAGAATGAATGAGAATATTCCTTGACTCAGTTGGAGGACAGGAGACTACTATAAAACAAAAACTCTTAGCCGGCTCTTACGGCAAACACGGGTACAAAGGGTGGGGTATTCTAAACCCGGCAAACTCCAATGTTCTATAGAAAGTTCCATTTCAATGTATTATGCTTATAATTAAATTATGCCTTGGAACGTCAGTTAGCGGGAACACACAGACATTCATTTCTTAAATGGTATTTTTATTATTTGTATATAGAATATATTATTATTCAGGTCTTATCTGTAGAACACCATTTTGTTTATATACCTACGCGTTTCCCAAACAGCATTTCATTTCCATGAGTAAAAGTTCCCCGGTCAAACCGAAAATTACATTCTCAATCCTAACATACTCGTATATAATAAATGAATTAGCAAACAATCTCGAATCACAGTCGTTTCAAACTTAAAGTGCTATTAACCGAAAATCGTCGGATTATTCCTTTATATTCGAGATAAGGCTGTTGTTCCACACCCGGCGATGAGCGATAGGCGATTTATCTACTTGCAGGTTTGTATCCACGGATAACGCGATCAGATGTTGAACCTCATGGCAGCCCGTCACTTCATACAATCGCTCGCGCGCAATACTACTACTACATAGAAAACATAACTTGAATACACGCGTTAAAAGTGTGTGTAACTACGGGTGTTACTAGGAGCCAATCCTCCATCTCGCTCGCGCAATTTACATTATTGATGATAAAAAATCACTAAATGTGAATTTCCAAAATCGCTTTTTCCATGTTTATCTTTAGATTAATGCATGTTTTTAAGTTTATTTCGTTTTTTTTTTTCTTTTTATTTGATGGAGTAGATCGAAAAAACGGAAATAACAGTTTTTATCTATCTCTTCTGTTAAATTAAAAGATAACAAAACTAAGTTTTCTTGAATATATTATAAATGGTATGATTGAGAAACACAACTTATGATTTTTGGAAATTCAATGCCTGTGTACCTTAATTTGCAATGTGCGAGCGAGAGGGATTGTTTCCTAAACAAAAAATAATCGGCCCACACCAAGGCCCACACTGACGAAGTCATCAATGAACAAACATTAAAATTACATACGGTACGTGAAGAAAAAGCCATTTATAAAGTTTTCAAATCGCCCTTTGCCAGCGGTGGAACATCTACCTAAAGTGCCAGATTTCGACATGTTTGACCCTCTTTGGTTTGACCGATATCGCGTGAGCTTTCAAATAAAGATTGATTGATGACAACCCTATTCCGAATTTACAGGAAACTGTGCTAACAAAACAAACGCAGAGCTAGCCCTATTTCTAGGAATACTATTTTTCAATTTGCTTACTATAATTCTATACTTAATAAAAAATATATTAAACTTTAAAAAACAATAGATTAAGTACCTATATTATAAAGAAAACCTTATACATACGAATTATATTATTATTACGAGGGCGTCATTTTTCTCGAATATTATAGAAAAAAATTTTTTCTCCTACTAATTGATCACGCCGTGGAGTTACCGGCTTTAGAATAGTGCTTCACCCTCTCTACCCGTGGTTGCCGTAAGAGCCGGCTAAGGGTTAACAGATCCAGAGGAGGCAGCAGCGTCCTCTGCAAAAAACCATCGAACTGCAGAGCAATGTTACCAGCGAAATTACTGGACATAACGAGTTTCATCAACGTATATCTCGGGGTGACAGGCGCAATGTAGTGCCACGCAGAATTTTGAATATTAAAACACTGGGTGGCACTGTGTCTGATATGAGCAATCATGATGCTTACCATCAGGCACCTGATTTGCTCGTCTTGTTACTCGCTATCATAAAAAAAGGATATGAAGGCATTGCATGTTAGCCACACCGACACACAGTCCTAAAATAACGCGATATATACCTATAATATGATATATATACATAGGTTATACCTATGTCTCCAAAGAAACCTATACCGGCGATCAATACTACAAGGAAACTGAAAAGTTTAGTTATTTCTAGAACCGATCACTTGACTCGTAACAATGTTTGGTTAATTACATTCAAACACGTTCCTACGAGCGTGCTATTTTGTTTATTAAACATGCAACATAACAAGCTGTTCAATGAATATTATAATTAAAAATCTTTTAAAACCAAGCGTAAAAACATAAATAAATGAAAGCTTTTTTTACAGACAATAACAAACTTTGCTTGGTTTCGGTTTGTTGACGCAGTAGCTATAAGACAATAGATACATTTTTTTTATGTAGAGCGTTAAACCTACGAGTAGCTATGAGTTTGACACAATATCCAATGAAAAATTTACCAAATCGAGGTTTTGTATTCTCCAATTTTCTCCGAATATAATCAATCCATTCTATTAATTAATGTCCTGATATTTTTAAAATGAAGTATCATCTATGTCAGTTTAGTTTCTCTTATAAACTCTCGGTTTTTCATAGTGAACTTTTAAAAATCCAAGTTTTACTCGCAGGATTAGACGTTCCCCACAAAGATTATAAACAAAAATAAAATGATAAGTATAAAGTTTACTTAATCTTTCAAACTTTAAAATTGTGATATATCATATATACATATACAGAGTACTACTATATGCAGAGGAAACAGGCTAATACAAAACATCAAGGAAAATTTTCTATTGTGTTTGTGTCAAACTGCTGAGAGTCAGTCAACCTTTACTTTTCAAGTTTCGTAAAGACAAGTAGGAACATTCCGTTCTTACATACCTAACCAACTCCCTACCAGTTTATACACCGTCAAAGTATATGAATAGAAATAATTTCTAGCAAATCCAAAACTTCCTTAAATAATGTTAATTTCCAACCGAAACCCATTTGAAGCCAAAACATCAAACATCCTAACTTCTCAACAACGAAACCCATTGATGGACGCGCATTATTAGACTTTATACTTTTGCAATAAAGTGTATATTCCAAAAGCTATATGCAGCCTGGAAACGTATGGAACTCATGTTTGACAGCACTGACCCATATAGTGCTACCAACTTAGCCGTTCCGGTTGGCAAAGTTGGAACTATCATAACGAGAACGTCATTCAGCTGTCAATTTCTCCACGACATTGATTATCAGTCGGTAATAAACAAATACAGAATCACAGGGTAGAGCAAGGTGGAGTTAAAGAGCTTGACTCGCTTGTCACTTTATCCTTTATCACGAAACGCAGTAGGAAGGTAAACGGGTAAACGACAAAATAGCGATACGTAAAAGGCAGTTTTAGGTAAAAGGTAAATTTACGTATCGCTTTGCTTGTGGTGAAGCGATACCATCGTTTAGTTTTAGGGCGAAAATAATAGCCATCTAAAGATTTTGAAATAAAAATGAATACACAAGTGGCCTCAGTTGACCTAAGAATATAATAGTAGAGTATATAGAGTGGCCTCAGTTGACTAAAGAAAACTAGGTAAAATTAATGAGTAGGTCAGCTGACCCCACTGGATTCTTTGCGTTTGAAAAAACTATATCTATTCTAACGTGATCAGATAAAATCTTCACAAATCGATGACTTGCAAGTAGTTGCAATCCCTAAATGCAGTTGGACGCAGAATGGCATCTTAATACGTAAGTTTAAGTAATTTTCCTTCTAGAAGTCTTTTCTTTATCTTTTTAAAATACTTATTATAAAAGATCGTGAATAATTAAAATAGGTGCCTCGGTGACGAGAGGTCCCGGGTTCGATCCCCAGGTCAGGCAAAGTGTCAAATATTAGATTTTTCCATTACGAATTATCTCAATAACTGCCTGGAGTCTGGAACTGTGCCCGGTAGACGGCAATAGGCTCGCCCCCTGTTACATGGGACCAATAACATACTGGCGAAATGTGGGTGTATCTACTATGGGACTGAGTCCTGGGTACACCTCTGCCTACCCCTTCGGGAAAAAGGCGTGAATGTATGTTGTGCTATGTAAAATATAAAATCGTTGAATTTTTTGTGCTATCTTATACCCAATTTTCCACAACACTTCGATTCTATAGACACTTCTCGCAGAGCAATAAACGCCCAGTCAATACTATTTACACATACGTACATACTATTGTATACTTATGTATATAATGTAGTATAAAGCAATCCAATCGGTTGGATCGTGTTATTCTTATTGTATCGACTCTGTTCTAACACAGTATAGTATAAATGCAGTAGCTTTACTTCATACATTGCTATTTTCCGGTGATATTACGAAATATCTATGACACCTGCTGTACAAGGGGTAATAAAAAGTTTTAGTTAAGGGGTGCATTTACCTATCACTCTAGATTATCAAAAGAAAGAATTGCGAAATTCGCAAAAAGGATTTTCGACTTCCCACACAAAATGTACCAATCAGCTGATCTTTTGTATGGGATGTCGAATTTTTTGCGAATTCGCATTTCTTTTTTTTGGAAGTTGTTAGGTTGACGGGTAATTAAACCCCCCTTAAGCATTAATTCACTTTTTGTAAGTCTTTGTATAAAGACTACAAACATAAAAATAGATTGAAAATAGTCGTACGTCTTGACAACAATCAAGAAATTGGTTTAATTTATTATTATAAATTAAATTAATTTCTTGATTGTTGTCAAGACCTACGTTACTGAAATGGGCAGTGTTAATAAACACTGCCCATTTCAGTAACTTGCCCAACATGGACTAAGTTTGCTTAGTTTTCCAAATATCTCGTCTATGTTGATGATGTGGACTATATAATTAAACATTGTTTTCACATTTTTGATAGACAGATAGATATTATTTTATTGTACACCACACACAATGAAAAAACATTACAGGACAAAGAAACTTAACTTAAATGTACAAGCGGTGGTCTTATCGTTAATAAGCGATTTCTTCCAGACAACCGATGGATATAGAGGATTTATTTACAGTAGAAAGACAGTGGTGGGGGTAGGTAAATTATTTAGAAATAATAGGTCAATATAATTGATGTGCATACCATTTATTGTAATAAAAATAGTAATTTAGTCACTTCCTTCTTACGGTAGCAATTAAATGTATATAAGAATAGATATTACCTAATATCTACATATAGCTACCAAATTAATATCCTTCCCTTTCATCTTTGCTGTCATCGGATAAAAATACTACGAACACCGAATCATTTTACTGTTATATTTCTGTAGTGTGACACAAATTCTGGGAAAGCCATAGCTCGTTACATGTTACGCCTTCAATATTTTATATATGTATGTTATTTGTTCCTATTGATTTGGCTTTATTTGATGATTTATTTGGACTTGAAAAGTCGACGAGAATTCTTTTATGGGCAAAGGGAGTAAGAAATGGAAGAAGGAAGAGACGTTTGATATTATTCTTTCTTGTACTTTTTATCCCGTTAACCCCTCGGGAACAGTGACTACGTGGTTGAAAACGAGGGGCACTAGGAGCTAGTCAGTCATTAATAATGAACATGAATCAAAATCAGTCTTTCCCCTGTCATATTATTGTGCCTAACATGGCCTTACTCATATGTGGCCTTATTAATATCTAAGTAGGTATAAGTTAAAACCAATAATCCGTAGCACGCGTTCAACTTCCCGGATCAAAATGTAATCTCAGAGTGCCGTTAAATTTAATTCGATGTTTACATGAACAAATAGTGTCGATTGTCGATCCTAAATACAGTTACATTCTAAATAAAGAAGTACTAAGTCTGTTCACCTCATCTGACTCATAGATTGGTATCTCCATATTATATATAGGTGCAGAAGGAAGGCCCTACAACCTGACACAAGAGAAAACTCATAGCACGAAGCACGCGCAACAGAGAATCTTCACGAAAACTCACAAGACACGTAGCTAGCGCTCGTTCCTTGGTTTTCTTTTAATGTTTTTTTTAATAATAATAAACTTTATTTTGAATAATAAACAGGGTAACATGGTACATAATGAGTAACGATGATAACTGCAGAAGAAGTATAAATTGTGTCACAGATATCAACGCCCTCTTCCGGAATTATTGTAGAATGCTTATTTCAGTAACAAAAAAGAATACTAGTTATTTAAAATAACAAGTTGACAATGGTAATAATTATACATACTAGATATAACATAGCACGTATGTTAGTCGTAAATTGATACATTTTTCGCGTTTCTCTATCAGCATGCCAATCCTTGCGGGTGAATCTGAAAGGGCCGGCTTTCTGTACCTTTTAAATCAGTGATAGCGCATATGCGGATTTGTAAGATGAAAAACTCTACAAAGACTTTGTTGTCGATAAGATTAGTGATCAAGAACCTACCGAATTTATGAACTGTGCAAAAGGGAATAGTGTTTTTTTAACTTATGGAAGGCCAATACTAACTTTAGGTTATCACAAAAAATAATATAACTACTGGTAATTTAAGTACTACTTGTATCTTTAATAACTAACTGAACGGGGGCATCACGAAATCATTTGACAATAGCAACACACAATCACGCCTTTTTCCCGAAGGGGTAGGCAGAGGTGTACCCAGGATTCAGTCCCATAGTAGGTACACCCACATTTCGCCAATATGTTATTGGTCCCATGTAATAGGGGGCGAGCCTACTGCCGGGCACAGTTTCAAGACTCCATGCAGTTATTGAAATAATTCCTAATGGAAAAATTCAAAATCCAATATTTAACACTTTGCCTGACCTGTGGATCAAACCCGGGAACTCATGATCGGCAGTCGGCACCGAGACACCTTTTCGTTTATCGTCAAAAGATTTCGTGATTGGGTAAAAATTATATGCAAAATCACAATCAAACTTGGAATTTGGAACAAAGAAAAAAAAACGATTATTATGAAAACATTAACATAACTTTCCAGTTAACCAAATTCACCATTAATGTTTCGTCATGTTTCAAACAAGTTTCAGTCATCTTTCATGGTAAATCTCCAAAACAAGGCATGCAGAAATAGAGCCAAGAATTCACAAACATCTGGTTACTTTTAAAAACCTTTTTTAGTTTTTAAACCAAGGTGAGGCGCATTTTCGGCTGTTGCATTGAAGTCTGAAGATCGATTGATAACATTTAAATAAGTACTTATGTACCTACCTAAAATACCATGACCTATAGAAAATTCATAATATATCATAACATACATTCACGCCTTTTTCCCGAAGGGGTAGGCAGAGCTGTACCCAGGACTCAGTCCCATAGTAGATACACCCACATTTCGCCAGTATATTATTTGTCCCATGTAATAGGGGGCGAGCCTATTGCCATCTACCGGGCACAGTTCCAGACTCCAGTCCAATAGTTCCAAATCCAATATTTATTTAATACTGGCGATCGAACCCGGGACCACTTGATTGGCAGTCGAGCATGCGCCCTCTACGCCACCGAGGCAGTCAAATTCATATAATATTACGTATATTCACAAAATTTTGATCTATGTAAGAGATAAGATTTAGTTAGCCTAGAAAACAGTTTGAGAAGATGGATGAATGGAGATTAACTCAAGAGATTTATAAGGAGAGTGTGAATGGCTTGACGGTAGGGGTCGAGCAAGGCGTAGGTATACTTTTCAAGATTTTTTAAGAAGTTTATTTATACTTGTATGTTGACTTTTCGAAATAAGTTGGTGTTTCATTAACGTATCAGTAAACGTGCATATTTTATAATGTATACACATGAAAAATCCTTTGTTAATCTGTCCTCACAATGCAGCGACAGATTTAAAATTAACTTCATTGCCCTTATGATTTTTAATGCTTCACAAACAGCTGTTCCGTGAGTCATACGACATTGGCCCAAGAAATGTCGGGAAACACGAATAAACATATTCAAAAGAGCATCCGACCCTGAAAATTATCGAGAACCGCACAAAACCGAAATCACTTCGGCGGTTTGGCGTATAGAGAAAACCCACCGACAAAAATCACGCAGTGAATAAACTCAAATAAACTTTGGCAATAACACAAGATCGTTTGTTCTTATGCTATTTTCTGCTAAGATAAACATCATAACAGAATTTTAGTGTTTCATTACTTAGTTGCTTTTTGCGGATGTAATCGGGGTCAATAGAATAAAGATATACTAGTATGTACTCACGTTATGCTGGTGAAGAGTGAGGACCACATTGTCGAAGGTTGAAGAGTTGGAGAGGGCTTCGGAACTGCCTCGTAGCAACTCCGCCAGCAAATCTGCTCCAGGTTTGACCCCCGCTAGTTTCGAAGGTGATGACGTCGCCCGCACATGGGTCGGCCCTCGACCCTTATTCCCACATCCGGTCATCGCACCAACACTAGTTTTGCGACTCGGCACAGTCGCATCCGAAAAACTTCGCCGACCGACTTCCACTGACCTACACTTCGGCGCTTCCAGGTTCTTCCCGAAAGGCCCGCGGTTGAACTGATGACGTTTCACTTCCACGTCTGATGTGTCAGAGGGACTAAGCGGGGAAGGTGAAGCCGTTCTGTCTCTGGAGCATGTATCGCTATCGGCTTCAGAAGGAGAGTCCCCATACTTCTTTCTCGTTACGAACGAGTCGTCGTCTCTCTCGTCTGAACTCTGCTGATAGAACCTAGCTCGCCTCTCCTTCAACTCCTGGGTTTTGGGCCAAGGGGCCTGAGGTTCCAGCGGACTAGGCGGGCCGTTCGTACACGAGTCGTCAGATTTGTCGCCGAGCAGCGAAGAGGTTCGGGTCTCCGTCGAGTAGCGCATGTCCTGGAGGGAAATGTCGCTGCTCTCTCTATTTCCGTTTATCGACGGAGGATCCTCCTCACCCCCGTCGTCGCTCGGTGTCGTGATATAGATGCCTTTCCTTCTCTTCGTCTTGTCGAGCGGTCGACGTCGCTCTCTAGCACCTATAGGCGCCGGCGTGCAGGGATTCTGCACGGCAGCCAGCAGGCTCGCCACCTGCTCACTGGTGATCGTCTCGTCCTCCTTGTCTCGATCCAAAGAACCGTCAGACGCTCCGTCGGACTTCGGCGTCTCGTCCGGCTGGAGCTCTTTCGACCACTGTTTCACTATACACTCGTACACGGGCACAGGAATCGTACTATCGATATCATCATTCGCGCGGATATCGTGCACCGTCACGGGAAACTGAGAACAATCACAGTCGACGTTGACACACGCGCTCGCGGGGAGTTCGGGAAGAGGTGGAAACGCGAAAGGCTGCGCCGGTTCCAAAGGGGAAGTTCCTTCACTGTAAGCCTGCGCACTATCGGCTTGCGAGCCATCACTCTCTTCTCGTAGTTCGTGTAACACTCGCGGCGGCATAAGCGCGGGCAAGCTGCCGCCAGGCTCAGGCGCACGCTCCTCACGCGCGGGAGGAGTGCGGCGCGGCAGCGGGTGCGTGAGGGAGCGTGCCGCGAGCGGCTTGTGTGGCGCGTCCGGCGGCGGCGAGCGCGGCGCCGGGGATGCGTGCGCCACCAGGCCTTCGTCCGACCCCACCGCCGAGTCCACCGACGCCACCGACCCGCCCTCCGTCGCGTTCTCCGAGATAGCTAAGCTCGACGACTCGGTTTCCCGCGAGCCAGCCGCCCCCCGAGCCTTCTCCCTCGTCCGTCTTCCGAAGTCGAAAATTGACGCCGCGCCCGGCTCCCGGTAGTGCTTGTGCTGGGCGAAGTCACCCTGCGAGAACGAAGCGCTCCGGTATGGGATAGTCTTCTGCGCGTAGGAGCCTACTATGGAGCGGGGTTCGACCCGGACGAGGGTGATGTTATCGGCGTCGAAGTCGTCGTATCTGTCGACGGAGAGTCCTCGCGGCGGGCTATGCCGGCGGTGGTACCGGGGCGGTGGCACGGGCGGCAGCACGGGCGCGGAGTGCGGGGGCGGCGGCGGCGGCGGGGGCGGCGGTGTGGGGGGCGGGGGGTGCGCGCGCGGCAGGAGCCGCTCGGTGAGCGCCTGCAGGCGCTGGTGGCGCGAGGGCCGCTCGTCGCGCGCGCCGCGCCCCAGCCGGCGTTGGATTCGATCCAGCGTGCGGCGGTCGGGCTTGGCGCGGCCGAGGCACGCTGCCACCGCCTCCTCGGAGCAGCAGCGGCACGGGCAGGCGCGCGGCGGCGGAGCGCGGCGCACGGCGTACCGCACCGCGCCCAGCGTCACGTATGGAGATCTGCGAGCGCGACCACGATATTATTACTAGAGTCGGACGGACGCGCGGCTCGCCGTCGAGCTCGCCGGCGAGTGCGACCGATTTAGCGCGGGCGCTTCCCCCGCGACTCCGAATTCCGTGAGGATTCCCCGCGACCCACTCCGCCACGGTTCAGGAGTCGCGGCCGATGAGTCGAAGCGGAGCTGACTCCGTTTCTTTGAAGAGTTATAACGGTCGGTGTGTTAAACGAGCCGCCGTGCGACGCGGTGCGAGCGTGGTCCGTAGCCGTAGCGTCCGCGGGACAGGTGTGGGATAGACAGACGGAAGACGCGTCTCCTATAAATAGTCGAACGTTGGCGATTTGGCGACACGACGACCTCGCACTCTCGCACCAATGTTTACAATTCTAGTGGTCGGTTACTAAGGCTCGTTTGAACTGATCAATTTTAATTCGACAGGACGTGTAAGAGTCGCGCATCGGTTGAATCGAGCGCATTGGAACAGGTGTAAAATAATGTTTTGTTTATAGTACATTATACATACATGTCAAGTCATTTGAAACGCCATGTCATCTTGTTTATTAAAAACAAGGTCACAGTACTAAACTCTAACCGATTAAATATCTAAGCTTTAAATTATAAACATTGGAATCCTGGAATAACTCATAGGTATACCTACCTACCTATATTTTGATATATTTGAGTAGGTGAAACAATATATATCCCTACTTATATATATTATCTTTCTACTCTGCCTGCTTGATTGGGCTCTCCACGAGTCCTGCTTCTTTGGGAAATCACCTTACGCACACTCTTACACGTGTACAAAACTCCATGTGTGCAGTGTCTGTGTAGTAGGTTGGACCGATTTTGGTACTGATGGTCACCAGTTTTTCTTTTAACTATGATTGATTTGTGTGAGATGATTTTTATTGTGATTGAGATGATTTTTATATTTATCTTCATTATCAATACATCAGAATAATAAATGAGTATTAAGTACAGGGAACCTGGTGAACTCGCGCCTCCTTCGCGCGCCATCTTGCGGGGAGCGCGGTCGAGCTTCCGCCATCACGTGACTCCGATCATACTTGGATGGTTCTCATCTGGAACAATTGAAAATGTCTCATAATATCACGCCTTTTTCCTGAAGGGGTAGGTAGATGAGCCAAGTAGGTACATACACCCACACTTTGCCTGTTATGTATTAGGTCACATCTAACAGGGGGCGAGCCTATTGCCACCGAGCACTGTTTGCACCTAATAGAAAAATCCAATAAAACACATTTTCTTGTAAGAGTGATTAAAATGATTTTAATTTATTTTTTTTATTAAGTGGCTCTTTAATGTATTCTTCTATTACGACCGCTGTCAGAGGTAAATTAACTCTGAACAGTCTGTGTGATCAATCCCTAAGATAGACTACAACTGCCATCTATCGAACAATTCTTGAAACATTATTAAGGCGGGCGGCTTACTTTGCAGCGTAACAGCGTTTACGACTTTGGGCGGAATTAATATTATAATAGTGATCTGGTTAGTTACTGATATTGTTTGTAGATGTCGCTATAAGCTTTAATGTTTATAAAACAAACTAGAGCAGACAACCAGACAACCTATTATATTCAGTGGGTATCAGGTACCTAATCACGCGACTGCATTCCGATGATTCGGGAAGCCTTTTCTAACATATTCCTTGTCTTCAGCATTAGTTACAAGCTGTCAGCTTTCATCATTATTATTACTTATAGAGTTGGTTAAACTACATTAATAATTTCAGCCTTTCAGATCCAAGGGTTAGGCCTGTGCCTTGATAAGTAAGTATTTGAGTCAATTAAGTCCGTTACACACGTAGCTATAATATACATTAAATACACATACACAATATACATACATTAAATAATATACATTAAATACACATAGCAAGGCATATTACGGTATATTTTCTTTACAATTGATATATTATAATTGTTTGCAACATTAGATATATTTATGTTTATTGTACTACTTATTATTGTATACATCCGCAAAAATGAGATGGAAAGTGTTGAAAATTTTTTTTTTTCTAAAAATGTGTACTTATCATAAAACAATATGTGAAACGGTGATCCCTGCATTAGTTTATCAAACTGTGTCTCAGGCATTAACACCCCTCCGGCAACAATCAAATCAATCAAAAAAACTAATAATTAAATAATTTAAATAAAAAATATTCGATTCTATTCTCGCCGCCGTGGCGTAGTGGGTGTAAGCTCGACTGCCGATCATGAGGTCCCGGGTTCGATTCTGAGGTCAGGCAAAATTTTATTTAATTTTGCCATTAGGGATTATCTCCAGGACAGCATGGAGTCTCGAACTGTGCCCGGTAGTTGGTAATGGGGAAATATGGGTGTACCTACTATGGGACTGAGCCGTAGGTACACTTCTGCCTACCCCTTCGGGAAAAAGGCGTGATTTTATATTATGTAATAATAACAATTATAATTTGAATTTATACTCAAACAGAACGGGTTACCCCAATTACACTGCTCGAGCCAATTCATATGGGTTATGTGGACAACCCATATTTTCAGAGTTTCAGGTCAACAAGATTCCTACAAGGCCTGCAACATGACCTAACGTCTGCCCCCTACATATCATTATAGGAAACTATAGGGACCTACAGTTTAACGTGCCATCTGAAACACGGTAGTTAAGTATGTTCTATTATATTCTATCGTGCGTTCAGAAAATAATTCAACAAGAATAATGCACAAGAAACTTGTAGGGCTCAACTTTTCAACTGATAGGTTAACAATATTTGGTGTGGTTAATCCTTATAATTTTGTGTACAATCACGTACAAAATATAATCAAATTGTGTCTAAAATTACATTACATAATGTGTGGTTTGCGGCGTAAGCTACGTAAGTCGATAGGCGAGGACGAATCACTTCTCAAGTTGCTAGTACCTTTAATAATAGTTACTTCAATAGATCACTAATATATAATAATAATAATATATAATAATATATAGTGTTCTATGGTATAATGTATTTAGTTAGGGTAGATAGTAAGTAGGTAGCTCTATTGTTTAGTCTTTTTTCAATAAAGGCACTATGCCCTAAAAAAAAAATATATATATATATAATATATACTAGGTCGTGATAAGGTCACCACAGAATACTAATAATCACCAAAATGTATAATACAAAAAGATATAGAAATACTTCAGGAGGCATCTACCCGTAAACTTGCAATTGGAAAAAAAAATCGGTAAAAAAAATTACTTGAAAAAAAATAAAAAATTTTCCCATACAAAACGGATCAGCTGATCTGTAAAATAAATGTGGAAAATCTGTATCTGTATAGGTTATACTTAGATATTTGTTGATATCGCGTAACATAGTATAATGATAGTCATAAATCTTGTACGCAACTACTCTCACTTTGATCGATGATAAAACTATAAAGGCTCGCGCACATTAAGGCGGGCGGATGCGGCCCGGTGCGGCCCGCTGTAAAGGGGTGTATTTGTCGCCGTGAAATTTTAAGAACCGTCAGTTTATATTATAATTCGCTTAGTTAGTTTATGATTTCGCTTAGTTTATAAACAACCTTTTTTTTTGTGACCCAGGGTTATGTCAGGATGAGAAGTCCCTGAAGGGGATCTTCCCGACTGACTAAAACCCTGGGGGATATCCTGCGGGACGACATGTGTCGGGGCTGCGGGTGCGCCGAAGCACTCATCCGCAACCAGTTTATAAACAACCTAACCAAACCTAAGCGTTAGTTTATAATGTCACTAGATTATAAACGAACGGTTCTTATAATTTCACGGCGACATGTCTACCAATCAAACTGAACAAGTTTAAAAAGAAAGAACTGAGTATTTGAAAAAAAATGGCGTATTTTTGTATTTATTTTGAAATTTTAATTAAAATGGAGTCATCTGATTCAAAAATCACTTGGAAAATATATTTTTAATTAATTATAAGCAATTCATTCAAAATTGTTACAATTCCAATAAGAGTCACTTGATCACGAACGCGCTACAAATGGTCGCCATGATTGTGACGTCATTATGTTATAATTATGTATGGTACTTTAAAGCATTGTGAAGACACTACAGGTCACGAGCTCGTTCGGATACTGTCGGCGAGTTTTCGGTACTGGCTTAAAAATGATTTTCTCATTTGATATAACTTTGTAATTCTTTAATTACAAAGTTTGCTATCGAAAAAAATAGTTTTGTTACGTATCTTATATATGACTTTTCCATTTATGACAAAAATTTAAATAATGTTGTATGTTTAAATAATATTTAAATTATGTTGTATGGAGTTGTATGGAAAGTCGACATTTTTTTACGAATTTTCTAAATCTTTCTTCTGTGAGTCGTTTAGTTTAATGGGTACGAGTAGATACACCTACTTAAGTATGACTACATCTTTTTGTGAAACGATGTGTATATTGCTTACTCTGGTACACCGACTGCCTCGGTGGCGTAGTGGACGCAAGTTCATCTGCCAATCATGATGTCCTGGATCCGATCCCCGCGATCAGGCAATTTTATAATACCATTGACCATTAGTTTAATTTAATTTGATTGTGTTATTACTACCTCAGTGGCGTAGAAGGCGCATGCTCGACTGCTAATCAAGAGGTCCCGGGTTCGATCCCCAGGTCAGGCAGTGTTAAATATTGGATTATTCCATTCGGAATTATCTCAATAACTGTCTGGAGTCTGGATCAACGGTAGATGGCAATAGGCTCGCCCCCTATTACATGGGACCAATAACATATTGGCGAAATTTGGGTGTATCTACTATGGGACTGAGTCCTGGGTACACCTCTGCCTACCCCTTCGGGAAAAAGGCGTGAATGTATGTATATATGATTGTGTTATTTTAATTGTCATTTTAATTTTTTTGTAATTGTTTGAATTAGGCATCACTTTTCGGAATTTTTTTTTGTAATTGTTTATTATAATGTAATTTAATGAACTTATTGTCTTTAATCTATTTTAATTATTATTGTATGTGTAGCTATGGACAAATGATTTTATAGTTTGATAGTAGTAAGTATTCTTTGCTTTTGGATCTAAACAGCTAAAACGTCACATAAATGACAAAAAAGACAAAAATAAGTTTAAAGTTTCAAATCATATCGCCCTTCTAAAGGCAAAACCAAATAAACCGATTTAATTTCAGGTAGTAAGTTAGGTATGTCACATTCTATTTAGTGACAAGAATTGCAAAAAAATTTAATAAAAAAAATATATATATTTATTTTTTTATCTGACTGTACTAAACAGCTTTGGTGTCAGAATTGTCAGTGAAAAATATATTAAAATTAAAAGTGTCAATTCGGACACTTTGTCCGAGTGTGTCCGCGTCCGCGTCGTCAACAAGCCATTTCAAGCAACATCGACTAAGCCCAAATAACTTCTATAATCATTTATTTATAGTTTTAAACCAAAATTTAGTGTTTGTGTTCGGATTATAAATAAATTTATGAGTGCGAGTGTATTAAATAAATATTTCTAAATAAAACGTTACGAACTGCTGTGTTTATTTATAATTTAAGAGGAAATTGTGAGTGTGCGTAATATTGAAAACTAATATTAGTTTAGACTCACTAATGATATAGTGAGTTTAGTGTCAGTATGGTAAATATTTATTTCCGTGCAATAATATAATTATTATTGCACCGCCGTGGAGTTACCGGCTTTATGCCGGGCACTCACATGCGTACGAATACGCGAACCCACATGTGTGGGACGACATTCGCAAATAACTATGCAAAGTTTTCGCTGCATTCGTGGTTTTCCAAGTTGTGTCGGTTTTTGACGCACATCAAAGGGCGCGAACCTCGAACCTTCGCGTAGTCTCCTACACATTCGTGCAACCAGTTGTGCTCACAGAGTACTTTATATATCTTAGCGATAAGACCGCCCATTGTTACACTAGTTATTAGTTTTTAGATCTTCGTGTTTGTGGTGTACCAATAAAGTGTTTATCTATCTATGAAATGCAAACGGGTTTCCATAAAAGTTTGCGAACCCATTCGCATATCCGCTGAGTTTGCGAATAGTATATCTGACGGCCCTCACATGCGTGCAAACATTCGTACAATGTACGAATATTTTTACGCATGTGAGTGACCGGGGTTAGAATAGTGCTCCACCCTCTCTACCCGTGGTTGCCGTAAGAGCCGGCTAAGGGTTAACAGATAACAGATCCAGAGGACGGGCTTCAATTATTATTATTATTATAAGTAAAAAAAGAATAAATCTATTTAAATTATCATAAAAAAAAAAACTGATATACGTACTGCTAATGCATAGAACATGAGTTTAACAAACAAAATAGTTGAAAGACGATATTGAATAAACCCATAAATCATGGAATATTATCGAAGCCATAAAACTAGCTGTTTGAGAGATTGAAAACCATAAAGATGAATGCATGTCAGCTACCTTTAGAAAAATTAGATAAGTCTAAAAAATTCATCAGTCAGAAAGTCAGAATATTATAGACACGCACCTACTTTATAATTCATTTTATGTTAATCCAAGCTTAAAATATATAGTAGCTTTTAACAATGTTCGAAAACCAATAAATCATTCTCAGTCTTGAACAATATTAAAAATTAGGCAAATAAAATGTTAATTATGAATGCTGCTTGGAAAGTGTGGCATTTCTCGTAATCTGTCTAATTTGTAATCGTCTTAACATCATTTTAATTTGCTTTTAATTAAGATTTATGGGAAGCGCTTTGCCGTATTCGTTGAGACGAATTTCTTGAATTAAAAAATAAATTGTTAAGGCATACATGTTTAAGCATAGTGTAGGTTTCCATACCAGCGCCATCTATTAGTAACTTGCGAAAAGTATGGAAATATGCAGTAAAATGGCCATAACTTTTGATTGCGTTAACTTAGAAAATTAGAAGTATGATTTTTTTTACAGGCACAAGGGACCGCAGATGCAGAACGCAGCTGAGTAGTTGATAATAATACTACGTTTAGAATGGACACTGTCATCCGCCCTCCAATCGGGCCTTCCTCACCCCGCGAGCGAGATTGAGCTCTCGACGAGCCGCTTCGCTGGGAAATCACCTCACGCACACTCTTGGGCGTGAACAAAACTCCATGCGTGCAGTGTCTGTGTAGTAGGTAGTTACAGCGCGATTTTTGCATGGAATTGGATCGAGTGTCCGGGGTGTGGTTTTGTTACGAAAAGCTAATTTTCGTTAATCTTGTGGATTGGATCTTGGATCCCATTTGCCAAACTACGTCCATTTGGCTACCTTTACCTATTGCTCTGAATTTTCAAATGATGCTGAAAAAACATGAGTAGTTAAATTAATGTAACATTTCACGCAGAAACCATTTGGCGACATTTTTGTTGTGAGTATAAATATATTTTATTGTTCGTAGAAGTGTGGTAGTAGGAACATTTTAGTTCAAAATAAGAACGTTTAGTATTTATTTGTTTCTTTGTTTTAATTGTAGTTAATCTTACGAAATAGTTCATTTGACCAAGTTCGTTGATAGTTTATTTAAGAAGGCTTGCTTTAATAGCTAAAGTAACGAACATGCGATTTGCAGGCACGTCAATAATTAATTAAAGGGACTCCTAAATATATTTGGTTAAAAAACACCGTATGGTTTGTTCATGTTTATTATATATATTGAGGTTATTTTCATATTAAAAAAAAACATATATTTTTTCTTAAACAAAATATTATTTTGGGGAAAATAAAGGCTTTAGAAAGATTAAGAGCCAACCACAATAATTGAGTGGAAAATTATTCCTTCTCCATATTTGGGAAAATTCATTAAGTTATGAAAGAGCAACCGCCATAATAGGCCGACTTTTGCCCTTTCATCTGGTATTTCTGAATAGCACTTCAGTACTTGCTGATGGTAATGTTGATGAAAGAATACTTTAGTTAAAGTCGCAGCCTAAAATAAATCGTCCTGCATCTCGTGGTAAAATGTTAGGTAATTCCACGCATTTTGAAACGTTACATACTCGTATCTGTGTAGTATACATTTTTACCTACTCATTCTAATATTGGACTCTTTAGCTAGTGGGCGACGATGCATTGCTTTTCTATTCACACACGAGTATAAAAAGAATTTTCGAAATCACGCCAACGTCAACCATAAGACACTTAAAGTTAAGATTCAAAATTGAACACAAAATTTTAGACGACGACCTACAAAATGTATGTGTATTGTTACTTAAACGAAAATTATGTGCTTTATAAAAAGCTTCTTAAAATATCTGCGGTCTACATAATATAATCATCTGAGTTTATTAATTAGAAGGGGAGAAGTTGTTTTATTTTTAAGCTCACAGTTGTAAGTTTCCCATTTTTCAGGATTTATTACATACATTCACGCCTTTTATCCCGAAGGGGTATAGGCAGAGGTGTACCCAGGACTCAGTAGGTACACACACATTTCACCAGTATGTTATTGGTCCCATGATCAGATTGGTCCAGACTCCAGGCAGTTATTGAGATAATTCCTAACGGTAAAATCCAATTCCAATATTTGACACTTTGCCTGACCTGGGGATCGAACCCGGGACCTCTTGATTGGCAGTCGTGCATGCGCCTTCTACGCCACCGAGGCAGTCAGAGTTTATTAGCTGAAATAATATCAAAGAATTCCTTTTGTCGCATAAAATCACTAGGTAACTTCCCAAAAATGTCTAAAGATAGTACTTATCATGTACTTACATGTATTCGCTTATAATATTAGAATTATATTCTTATAACACTCCATATAAATTTTTAAACGCTCTAGGGTATTCTTAATATGATATTCAGCATTAAATATTATAAAAAAGTAGTTTATTGTCCAAACACCATTGAAGAGTGCCGACCCCAATCTAGGCGTGTGTGGGTAGCCAAAAACTACATAAATCTAACGATTGTAAAACAATAAAATAAAAAGGAATACTATAAAAATCGATAGTGGCCAGTACTGTTTATAAACTGTTAGAACTAATTTAAATGAGGTGTTGTTCAACAAGGTTTTATGGATACATTTTATGTGGGTGTGGGATTTGTTGCGTGTGGAGATTGTATAATAAATTTAGAGTCACATGTAATGGATTCCTTGTAAAGTATCGCACGTCATATACAAAAAGAGGACATCGACAATAACCGCGTTTTGAGATATTAAGTAGAGTAGTTTAGAATGTATAATATCTAACATAATATTTCTTCATTACACATAATATGACACGGCAACAGAATAATACCCCACCAATTCTACCCATGGTTCCCATAGGAGCCAGCTAAGGGTGAGATCCAGAGGACCCTGCGTAAAAACCACCAAACTACGTTCTAAAACCCGCTTGCCAAGCGTGGCGAGTATTAACAAAACCCACCTTATGAGGGAGGCCTATATCCAGCAGTGGACTTCATATGGCTGAGATGACGATGATGATGATGCTATGACACCACCCAATTATTGCATAATTGCAAAGGTTGGTCGTAGTGATGTTTAAGATTACTTTTTTTAATGTAAAACCTATGTTCTACCCACTCTTCGTGTTAAAATGTAGGTATTGGATATAAGCCAATTAATTATTGTCAATGATGAATGAATGAGATTATAAATAAATTCATAGTGACAATGACTTCCATTGAAATTTTTCACCTCATGGTTGAGTAAGTTTAATATTCTTTAAACGATGTTTTTTTTATCAATGGTAATATTTTGGTTGATTAAGCATTTAAAAGATAAGAATAATAATAGATATTTAGTAAAGTAAAAGAATTAAATTATATCTCATTTTTTGTAGTGGTAGGCCTCTTTTGCAGTTCTTCATCCGCCAAGCAGTAATGTCCAAACATTACTGTGTTCCGGTATGAAGGGCAATGTTACCAGCGAAATTACTGGGCATGATGAGATTCAATTACTCATATCTCAGGGTGATAGGCGCAGTGCAGTGCCGCGCAGAATTTTGAATTTTAAAATACTGGGTGGCACTGTGTCTGATATGGGCAATCATGATGCTTACCATCAGGCATCTGATGAGCTCGTCTTGTCACTCACTATCATAAAAAAAAAATAAAAAATTAGGAGATTATGTAGATTGCAGTTTCTTTTGGTTTTTTTTTAATATTAAATAAGTCTGTTTTACCCCAATCTCACCTGATGGGAAGTGAAGATGAGGTCTAAGATGGAGCACGCTTTCCTGGAAGATATTTATTCACTCTTCTCTTGAAGACCCCAAGATCGTATTTAGGTGGGAAGACGTACGCCGGTAGAGAATTCCACTCCTTAGCGGTCCTCGGGATGAAAGTAGCTGCGTGGCGTTTGGTACGGTTGAGTGGAATATCGACCATGTAAGGATGGCGCCTTGTCGTTTCTCTGGATGTTCGGATATAGAACGGACTTGGGGGAACTAGTTCATGTAGGCCCAATGCAAACGTTCTGAAATGTATCCGGTAGAAAACCGAGAGCCTTCCAACCCTTCGCCGATGCCCAAGGCTTTGGAGCCGAGCTTCGACTAAAGGCTCGTCACCAATAAGCCTCTTGGCACTCCGTTCTATCGGTTAGTCTTGCTTAGAACGATACTAGTCCGACCGATAATAGAAATGTGAAAGTTTGTGAGGATGGATGGATATTTGTAACGCGTTCACGCCAAAACCGCTGAATCGATTGAACTGAAATTTGGTATGTAGATAGCTTAGACCCTGAAACTGAAACTTTTTATCCCAATATTCCCACGGGAACGAAGACTATGCGGGTGAAACCGCGGGGCACAGATTATAATAATAGGTATGTCATAAGTAATCAAATTGGCAATAAAATTCCTAATACAATAAAACATCGAAATAGAGTTATTTATCCATCAAATTACAGTTATCAAACATAAATAATAATCGTGAAATAACCATAAATACATCCCACAAGAACTAGATCGAATGAATTGTAATTTATTTGATTCAGTCATTTGTACCGGTTGAGATTTACGAATTAATATCGAAAATCTTAAAGACGACAGCAAACGGATGGGTGATGAAACAAATGAGAAATGCAACAAATATCACTTAGGATTGTTCACACATTTTTAACCTTTTCTAAAGATAAGGAAATGAAGTTTTTATCTTTCGTATTTACAAAGCTTTTAGGTAAGGTTCCGGTCCTTTAACGGTCCTTTATATTGATTATTATCCATTTACAGTATTAACTTTTATAAATTTCTACAAAGTTTAACCCAGATAAAACTATTTTATATTATTATACTTATTTTAGCTATCAGTTAACATCATCATCTCAGCCGTTGGTAATCCATGGGGGAGGCCTATGTTCAGTAGTGAACATAGGCCTCCCCCATAAAGGGGGGTTTTTAAATACTCGACACGCTTGGCAGGCGGGTTGTTGGGTTCTTCGATGGTTTTTTTGCAGAGGACGCTGCTGCCCGTCCTCTGGATCTGTTATCCTTTAGCCGGCTCTTACGGCAACCACGGGTAGAGAGGGTTAGAGAGGGAACACTATTCTAAAGCCGGTAACTCCACGACGAATATATATTTTTTTATGTTTTAAAAGTTCCATCACTTTATGTGGAAAACTATGACTTAAAGTCAAATTATTAAAGCTCAAAATTTATAAGAAATAATGGATTTTTTAATAAATGTAGCTGTAGTTCTTAATTCGCAGTTGTTATGCAATATATAATTTATCCCTCTTAAGGTAGAGTCAAATGGTGACATATAAACAAAATGGTCAAATAAGGTATTGTAAAATTACTATAATGTATTATTCAAAATAAATCGATAATTTCATTCAAATGTGTCGATAAACATGTATTTATCACACATAAATTGAATTAACATCTTCATTACAAATGCAAATGATTAGAAAATATGGGAGGTCTCTAGTGATGTTCGATATATCATTCAAATATGAATTTCTATTGGTTTATCTGCGATTTATTTGTTTATTATTATAATAAGAGCTTTTGTGTGTAATTAATGATAGAAATATAAATTCAATATGATCGTAAAGTTTGGTTTTATATCACAGAAAATTAGGTTGATAGTTAAAATAACGGATAATAGCTAAGCGTTTGTGTTAAACCGTAAAAGGTTTGTAATGTGTAAGTTAGATCTCGACTAGAAGAACTTACCTTTAATACGAATTGTAAAGGATTACCAAATAATTATCTGAAATTCCATAACTCGATAAGCATTTTCAAAGGTCGTTTAGTGTACTAATAAGAATGAACAATGTGGAGTTCTACAAGGCAGTTTCTTAGGGCTAATGCTTTTTCTTATGTACGTTACAACTTTTCTTCCAATACGTTATGCCGATTTACTCGTATTGTGAATACACGAGGGCATAATAATACTTTAGAGGCCGCAATACCATGTTCTTGTATTATGTACCCCTACTATTGTGATGTCTAGTTAATACTATGCAAGTAGGTACCTGACATTTCAAAACGCTATAAATCAAAACAAATGAGTTCCACGAAGAGACCATGTTGACTTTTGACCTCTAAAACTGACTTCTTCTATTTATTCCCAGTAGCTCTACTGTCAACGGTAACATTATCAACATTGATCATATAATGATTTATAGCATATTTCGTTTCACCATTTGTAATACTCATAATTACAGCTTTACCTAAATAATTAATTACACAATTTTGAACTTTGCATCCTAAAAATAAGATTCAATATCTTCTTTATTTCGCAAAGCTACAAATGGTAATTTTTATTTTGCGTTTCGATTGCTGCAATGTTAAATTTATTGATTCTTAATACAACGTGTAGGAAGGTTTATATTTGCGTGTACATAGCAAGGTTTTGTTGATTAATTTGCAGTGTTAAGGATACGCTATCACAAATCACAACACATTACAAAATTAACACAGTGACGCAACTTCCATAAAAAGAAACTACATAACTTTTCGGTTTATGTAAAGACTTCTGTCATTTTTAACGTTGTTAAATGTCCTTTTTATATGTGTTTGATCCCACTTCCTACTAAAATCAATTATTGCAAGTATTTTATCTCCGTCATCAGGCTACTGAACCACTGATATACTAGAATATGTTCAAGCAATACACGGTATCTAGTTATTAAGATTTTTTATAAGCATTTCAATTTTGTTAGTTTTGTACTTTATGTCATTTCTGTACTAATAGTGCGATTGGTCATTTCAGTTACACCTACTGTTTTTTTTACGTCTTAAGAAATAATATGGAGTCACACGTTAGCGTAGCCAGTGTCAAATGTTTTACTGTATCTTTTGTAGTGTTGCTCAAATGATCCGACCTCTAAAGTTAAACGAACTCAACTTGACCCCGCAGCGAACCTCACGGCACATTTGTTGCTTATTTATTGACACATACAGCGCTTTTATATGAGGAACTAATAATTTACACGTTGTAAATTCAAAAGTAGGTGCTATAAAGTTGGCGACTTCCGCTCAGTTTGGACAGTGGCGAATAATTTGCATATTATTTTGGTATTCTTTTCAGTTAATTGCGAAAGGAGATTTTAAGTTACTGTTATCAAAAATAGAAAGAAGTTGTAATTTAATATTTTGCAACCAGTGGGCATAGAAACTACTTAGGTTTAGTTTGTTTTAACTGCACCAAGTAAAATACCCATAGGTATTGTTCGACACAAAAGAGTAGAAAATAATGGGGGCGCCACAGTCTCTTACTAGAGTAAAAACAGACTAATCAACACATACACTTTAAATTAGTTCCGTTTCTACTCTTTTGTGTCGAGCTATAATAATAATATTATCATACATAGAGTAACAAGT
Organism: Hemistola chrysoprasaria; assembly: GCA_947063395.1. Lineage (NCBI taxonomy): Eukaryota > Metazoa > Arthropoda > Insecta > Lepidoptera > Geometridae > Hemistola > Hemistola chrysoprasaria. The sequence continues at coordinate 10,514,101 of OX346727.1, read as the reverse complement.
ATTTCTCTTCCCTATAAAATGAGGATGGATTTCTACAATTATTATGGTATCGTTGGAAGTTTTAATCCGACATTATGTAACAGTTTTTTTATTGGTGTCCGAATTATCAGTGCAAAAATATTAAAAATAAAATGTGTCAATTCGGACATTGTGTCCGAATCGTCAGCAAGTCAAAATTACAACGTTGCTTTATAATAGGTATAACTGCAATAAATAAATTTAATCTCTCGGAAAAAAGTTTGTTAGACGATCGACCATCATAATAATTACATCTAATCCCATTTCAAACAAATCGGTTAGACCATTCAAAGTCAGATTACAATTCGAATTAAGATTAAGCATCGATAATCTATAATGATATGTTAATGACATTATTATACCCACTAATGGATTAATAAAACAATTTTCAATAAAAAGTGGCGGCAATTTCTTTATTACAAGTTAAAAAAGGTGAAACTACGAGTCACGATCGTAACTGGTTGAGGCGATTTATTCAAGTGTATAAGTATCGAATGATACATCAATTTTCTGTTATCGATTTGGAAATTACTAGTTAGGTCGTCACATCTCTAATAATATCTTTTTTAATAAGTCACAGTGTAAGGGCCGTTTTTTTGTTCGTTGGTTACAGTTTAGTTAACCATTGGTTAAACAAACTATATTTAAATTCCTAACCAATGGTGAAATCGTGTGGGGGAACAATATTTTTCTTCTTTTATGGATGTATTGCCAGTGTCAAGTTATATAAAATTTCAAGTTAATATGGTCAATTAGTCAATTCAGAGTCAGGGCAAGCCCAGGCAAGTCACACCTCTATTATAGTGGTGGTCTTTACAAGAAGCTGCCGGAATTTCAGTGAGAACACGAAAAATCACATTTCAACTCTCGCATCACTTGGAAAGAGACTTATGTATCTTCGAAAACACTCAATACATAATATTCCACCATTATTAATACACGTTAAACACTCAAAATGCACCGATAATTGATAATAATACGGGAGCCAAACTGTACTCTTCGACTTCCCCCCAAAACTCTCGAAAAAATTGCTAAGTACATAATATGAAAAAACCAATTTTGCCAAAGTTTAACAACCTATTTATTTGTCAAAAGATTTTTAAAGTTGGAATAGCTTGGAATAGTGAAACATTTTCGAATAGTTTAACCACAGATGAACTAATAATTTGTTACGCTATTACTCTGATAATGTCAATTCAATTTACATTTAAAGATTTTTACTAATTTTGTGATATATTATTATACTTTTTTATTAGCGGTTAAAAAAGTGTTATTTCATTATTAATATGCTTATACGTCACAAATCTGTTCATTCGTGGCCGAAGGCTCATTGAAAGAGTACAGAAGCATTGGATTTATAAGTAGACTACTGTGCTCCGCGGTATCACCCGCGTAGTCTTCGTTCCCGAGGGTTTTTTTTTATGATAGTGAGTGACAAGACGAGCTCATCAGATGCCTGATGGTAAGCATCATAATTGCCCATATCAGACACAGTGCCACCCAGTATTTTAAAATTCAAAATTCTGCGCGGCACTGCACTGCGCCTATCACCCTGAGATATGAGTTGTTGAATCTCATCATACCCAGTAATTTCGCTGGTAACATTGCCCTTCATACCGGAACACAGTAATGTTTGGACATTACTGCTTGGCGGATGAAAAACTGGCAAAGGTGTGGTACTTCCCCTGGCGTCCTCCTGCAAAAGAAGCCTACCACTACAAAGAAAGAAAGAATATCGATATTAAAAAGTACTTTTTATGTTATTCCAGTCTAAACTATCTATATACCGAATTTCAGCCCAATCGGTTCAGTAGTTTTGGCGTGAAAGAGTAACAAACATCCATTCAAACTTTCGTATTTAAAAATTAGTAGGATAGGATGGGATGAGATGAGTAAGCAGTAGTCTGCACTTATCTAAACCTATCTATTATTATATTGCACTTTGACCTTTCGGAATCATATTACTAGATATTATAATATGTAAGGTAACAGAATTAATGCTTAATTGAATGTTATCTATGAAATGTGACACTGAGAGATAAGAAATAATGTGTTAGAGCACTCATATATTAAGTATTGTATTATAGCTACTTTCGTAATAGTAAATTTGTATTTATTAGACTTTCGATAAAGCATTATTCTCGTAGTAGGGAGGACATTAGAAAATACCTTCCTTTTCACTTATAAAATATGTTTTGAATGTTGTCACTGTCGTATTAACTAATTAAATATTACGTTAATCAATAATTTTGTAACTACTTAAAAAAACATAAAACATACATTCACGCCTTTTTCCCGAAGGGATAGGCAGAGGTGTGCCCAGGACTCAGTCCCATAGTATAAACACCCACATTTCGCCAGTATGTTATTGGTCCCATGTAATAGGGGGCGAGCCTATTGCCATCTACCGGGCACAGTTCCAGCCTCCAGGCAGTTATTAAGGTAATTCCTAATGGAAAAATCCAATATTTAACACTGCCTGACCCGGGGATCGAACCCGGGACCTCTTGATTGGCAGTCGAGCACGCGCCCTCTACGCCACCGAGGCAGTCAACTACTAAAAAAACTAACTAAGAACTACTTAAAAAAAAAAAAAAAAAAAATCGTTTGTAATTAACTTTATGAAAACAACCCTTTTTGGTTTGCCATGGTAAGGTTAAATTAATATAGTAATAATTCGTATATACTACCGTACGGAACTATTAGTTAATCTGTGATACTAATTTCCCGATTGTAAAAATAGTGAATTTTAAAAACTTTTTTTTATACTCATAAAGTAGTGTCGGGAACTTTTAAATAGGTAATTTTAACAATTATCTTAAGGCGCCGTCCAAAGCAAATTCGCCATCTCGCTCACACGTACCCACATTTTTGAAGATATAAAGAATACTACATGTAATTGCGTAAAATAAAGACAACTAGGTTCTAGAAAATAACAATACAAAGATTCAGTAAAACAGCTAATTTAATCCAAACGAGTTTTCATGTATGTATAACAACCTGCACAAAGAAAAAAATCTTAGAAAAATGAAAAGGCACTATGTTTATCGAATGCCCTTTATATCCCCACACTATTCTACAACGAAAAAAGTGTTAAAACTAAAAGTTTTAGAAATAAAATTAGCAAACCATGATAAAATATATTGAAAACTAAAAGAACCTATTTAAAAAATGACAATACATTAAGCTTTAATGTAAAGCATAATGATCTGGTAGATATATCCACCATATACTCTGTCGTCAGTATGTTAACTGTTACTCTATAACTGCAGTACGACAAGATTTGTATATAAATAATTATCAAGAAAACCTGATTGAAGGGATGTATTAAGAAGAAAATTAGGAACAATGTCAATGAAAAAAAAAATTAGCTGAACTTGCCCAAAAAAATTATATACCTACTAGCTGACCCGGCGAACTTCGTACCGCCATATTTTATTTCTCTAATCGCAACTGAGGAAATAAAACCCTTCCGGTAAAATCGAATTACCAAAATTTAAAATAAAACTGGAGTACTCAATTGAAAAATTCATATTCTTGTTCAAAATGCGTGGAGATTTTACTGAGACTATCACTTTCCGGGAGATAGTATTAATTCACTCGTTTAAAAAGGAACTGAACTGCGGTGACACTCGGCGCCAGTATTTATACCTGAACCTTGAATTTCCCGAAAGTTCTAGTTCGCATGCTTCGAGAAGAATCGATTGATCGATTGTTCGAAATAGTTGGTCTCGATGGTTCGAGAGGGAGCTTTGTTTACGCTCAGAGGAGGTCTCGAGAACGAATGAGATACCAAAGCTTTGGACATTCAAACCAGAGATGGCGACTCGATAGAATTTGGTGGCCAGATCTTGAAACTTTGATTAAAATTTGGCGCCCAGACTTTAATAATTCTCTAACAAATTTTTTTTTCTTCTTCAATTTTTTTTTGTTATTAATGGTAATAATATTGTGACATACGCAGTATAATTATAAAAATATCAGTCACAAACCATTAAAATAATATGGTTATATCGTGAGCATAAATAAATATAACGTGAAATAAAGTAATAGAATTTATATTCTAAGAAACAGAACACAGCGCCATCTATTGGGTGTATTTGCAACCTAGATGTCAAACAATATTGAAGAATTTTATCGATGAATCAACGTACACCGCCATCTATGAGAACTTCATAAAACTAAACAGTAAATAAACACTTGCTTATGAAACAATTAATTGATACATTTTATTCGTTTACATTCACGACATAAGCAAATAATTGAGATGATAACTATCCAATCCAGTAAGTTAGACCAAAATACGGGTACATGTGAAATTTTATTGAAATCGGTTCAGTAGTTTTGGAGTTTATTCGGGACAAACATCGTAACACAAGATTTTTATATATATAAGATATAAAAGTTTTTATATAAATTATGTTTTCGACGGACCGTCTCGTTCTCTGAGCGTTGAACCGATCTAGCACTGGTTTTGAAATTTTTGGTTAAGTTTACCTACAATCTATGGGTCTGAAGATCCAAATTTTAGGGACCGCGGGCCATTCGGCCGTAAACGAAAATCGACTAGGTCCCAAAGGACCGGCGATATTCATGTAGTTTAGCAGCTAGTAAGAAATTTTTTAAGTACATTTTCTATGAGAATGTATGTTAGTGGTTATGTGAGGAGGAGGTGTCCTAAAAAGTTTGGATGAACTGTGTGAATGAGGATTTTATGTGTGAAAAAGGAGCATGTGCAGACATGACATTTGTAGTGGTAGACCTCTTTTATTGCAGAGGGCCGCCTTCCTAGGGAAGTACCACACCCTTGCCAGTTGTTCATCCGCCAAGCAGTAATGTGCAAACATAACTGTGTTCTGGTCTGAAGGGCAATGTCACCAGCGAAATGACTGGGCGTGACGAGTTTCAACAACTAATATCTCAGTGTGACAGACGCAGTACAGTGCCGCGCAAAATTTTGAATTTAAAAACACTGGTTGGCACATTGTCTGATATTGAAACGGACAGATAGACAGACAGACAGACGGACAAGAAAGTGATCCTATATAAGGGTTCCTTTTGAGGTACAGAACTCTAAAAAAAGTATAATAAGACAGTAAAGTCTAGAAGTTGGGACGAGGATTTATTCTCCAGATATACACTTTCCCCGTAGATAAACTTTTTAAAAACCCTACCTACCAAGGGCGTCGCCAGCCGATGATCAACGGGAGGCTAGTCAAGGAATTTCTACCCAAATTCCTCATTTGGGTAGACGGTAGATATACAACAGGTATTTGCCTGTATACAATTTACAATTACAAATTTCTATGAAACAGAAAAGCCCTACAGTCATACAATTTTGTAGATTATTTACAGTTTTATAGGTTTTTTTTATGAAATAGGGCCCAGATGGTTCTGTATTTAAAAATCCGTGTCTATGGCGGCACTTGAATGTCAACATTGACAATAAAGGCTAAATTTTTTCGATTCTCTAGGGGGGGGGGCAGCAGCCCCCCCCTGCCACCCCTTGGCGACGCCCTTGCTACCTACAAGTTATTCCTCATAATTATGGTGTCAATCCATGAATAGTAAGTAAATAGTATAAAATTGAGTTACTGAATATATATACACTGAATCAATTTCTAAATAGACATTTTGATTGATTAGGCGTTTATTAGTTTGAATAAATTAAAAGATATTTGCATGACCCATGGCATATTAATTAGCTGATGAGACATAAATCAGAGACGGAGACAAAGTTTAATTTGTCTTATATCTAAAAATTCCTATCGTAAAATATACTTATTAAGGTACTTAGTAAGGTACTTATTAAAAATAAAAGTTCGTAAAAATCTTCACTCAATAATACTCGTATGATATCTAGATGCTCTCGCAAAAACATAAACAACAAAGTCGTCTAACAGTTAGATGACTTGGCTTTTTCTCTTGCTCAGTCGGACTCAGACCATTAGACTGGAAACACATAGATTAGTCAAAAATGTCGTAGGTTACATGATTAAAGTGTTGTAAACATTAGAAAACGAGGTTCAAAGAACTAAGGTAGTATAATATAGTGTCACTTAAGGGGAGTCCGTCCCTCTTCCATAAATGATGAAATTTCCCAAATATAGAGATAGAGAGTTTATTTATTTTTTCCCTCACGTGTTTGTTGTCGCTTTTTGTCCTGGCCTTCATTTGCGCCAGAATATATTTGGTTCAAGAAAACCGTATGATTTTTAACACAAATAAAAATAGTTACAATGTTTTTTGAGGTTATTTTTATGCTTTTTATTTTTATTAAAAATACACATGTTGGCGCAAATAACGGCCAGATACAAGATGGCCAGATAATGGCCAGATCACAAGCAATTGAGCGGAAGTTTATTCTCTTTTTCTCCATATTTGGGAAATTTCATTCTGTATGGACGAGCAACCGCCTTAATATCGGTAACTAACACTATTTCCCATTATTTCCGCCACAATTAATAAAAAAAAATCATACATTTATTATACTTCCGCCTCACGCATAGTGAACTTGTCACCTCTTTTTTTGTAAGAACTTCAATGAAGCTCTGTTATGAGTATAAAATAATGGTAAAAATATCATATAAGATAAAATAATAAAAAAATCCAAAAAAAAAAAATCATAATTACTTTTATAAAATTAAACGAATAGTAAGACTTTTCGGTGCATCTCATCGAGGCCTCTGGTGACCACAGAGCAGGTAGCTTCTTAGACCAGCGTCTGAGCCTGGCTGTACAACGCGGCAATGCTGCTTGCCTGTTGGGCACGGAGGCATGGAGCCTCGCGGAGACGCACTAGACTCTATATATTTAATGTAATGCTCATTTGAGCAATGTATTTACATTATAACGAAAAGTTGGCAATAGGTTTTCAAATAGTAATATGTAAATTTAAGTTCACACACAATTAAAACATTCACGACTTCGTTCCAAACTTGATCTAAATGCTAATGCCCAATTTTATTGCTCTTTAGTTGATTTATATCGATGAATAATGATTTATTTGCTTTAATAATTTGTATCTACAAAGTTTATCGATATAAGTATTATTACATTCAGTATTTACTAAAATGTGGTGGCAGGAAGTCGTTTTTTTTTACGATTTCAACTATTTTTACGACTTTGATTTTATAGCGCACCAACATATCAACAAAATAAATTATTAAGGCATACCTTCAGTAGGTATTAGGTATGCTTAGTTTGGGGTTCCATACCTACCTATATCGCAAACATGTTAACAATATTTTTTTTTTATTTTACTGGTTCTTTTATTCCGTTTGAGGAACGCAACCCTAAAAATCAATTATATTAAATGATGACTTTATCTGCATAATAAATAAATAAGTAAGTAGGTACTGACTAGCATCGTGACATCGCGTTTGTGCTATTTTATTTTATTATCTATTTGAATACATCATCACATCCACTGTTGGCCTCCCTCATAGAACGCCATAAACTATTCATATGGGGGATTTTGCCGTAATCACCACGCTTTGGGTTTGGTGATCGCAGTAGTTGGAATACTTGGTGCTGGAGAGCTCTGCTGTCCACTCAATGAATATGTGTCTCTGCCGGGTCTCACAGCTCTCAAAGCATGAAAGGGCCTATTAGACATTACATATAATATAGCCGGGAAACACACGGCTTATATACATAATTTATTTTAATTACCTAATCAAATTCGACAATGAATTTGATACAAATTGTAAAATACAGTAAATAGTATGCAAATACTGAAAGAACAATTTATTACTGTATCAAAAATAAACATAACATAACATACATTCACGCCTTTTTCCCGAAGGGGTAGGCAGAGGTGTACCCAGAACTCAGTCCCATAGTAGACACACCCACATTTCGCCAGTATGTTATTGGTCCCATGTAATAGGTGGCGAGCCTATTGCCATCTACCGGGCACAGTTCCAAGCTCCAGGTAGTTATTGAGATAATTCCTAATGGAAAAATCCAATATTTAACACTATGCCTGACCTGGGGATCGAACCCGGGACCTCTTGATTGGCATGCGCCCGCTACAAGCCCGTACGCTACTACCGAGGCAGTCATAACATAACAGTACATAAAATAAAGATAGAATAGAATAGCACAAAACCGATGTCACAGACTATAAGTATAAATCTACTTGATTTTAACTTATAGATCAGTCCTAATTTCGTCGTGTCCAGTAGGAATGCGGTTGCCGTCCGTTGCCAAGCAGCTGTAATGTCACTAAAGTACAACATATCATGGATATATGACAAATCAGTAGGTACTTACTAAAAACGAGGCATACTTATTACTCTGTGGCTCAGTTTTAATATTGCGTGGATGAGTTAAAATTAAACATCTTCGGTCTTTAAGATAAATTATTTTAAAAGCTATTTTAACTTGTGCTGTAGGCTGTAGCACACCCCGGACACTCGACTAAATTCCCATACAAAAGTCACGACTACCTACTACGCAGATACTGCACACATGGAGTTTTTGTACACGCGCAAGACTGTGCGTGAGGTGATTTCCCAGCGAAGCGGGACTTGTCGAGAGCTCGATCTCGCTTGCGGGGTGAGGAAGGCCCGATTGGTGGGCGGATGACAGTGTCCATTCTATACGTAGTATTATTATCTGTTCTGTGGCTGTAGTACGGAGTCTCTACTATCGGAATGACCTTTATCTAAAGAGGCTAGTAATATAACATACACAATCAAAAGGCAATTCAGGAGGACTGGCATGACTCATCATGAGGCGGATCTCATTTTATGTGAAATAGGGTTAGTTTTCGATGATATTACAGGCCAGAAAATCTAAGAAGTAACTTTTGTCAGCTCTTATTTTGCAAAAGATTTGAAATATTTTTTTTGTTTTATATATAAATCTTAGAAAAACGAACAGTAGTTGTTAAATATATACATTTCCAAGAAGCAACTGTAAGCCAATTAAAAGTCCTCATGGATATCAGTACATTAAAATATCAGTAGTACGAAACCAATAAAAAACCAGGTAATATAAACAAATTATGTCTACAAACGCTCAGAACTTATTGTATCTTGCCTACACAAAACAGTGCGGCGCAGAATTTTGAATTTTAAAACACTGGGTGGCACTGTGTCTGATATGGGCAATCATGATGCTTACCATCAGGCACCTGATTTGCTCGTCTTGTCACTCAATATCATAAAAAAAAAACAGATTTCATCTCCTCAAAGTTATTTATTGTTGTTATTGAGTTAGTTATTGAGAAGATGAAACGTTGTCACGGTTGTGATGGCACGGTTGTCTGGAAGAGATCGCTTTTAGCGATAACACCGCTAATTGTTACACTAGATATATAGCTATTGTTTTAGTTTTAAGTTTTTTATTATGTGTTGTAATAATAAAGAGTTTATCTATCTATACGTCAAACGGTACTTCATACATTGGCTCGACTATTATAGAGGTACCTATGTATTTATTTAGTAGTTTCTAACCTTCTTTTGTGAGTTATGTACACTTTAATCGTGTAACACGGCATTGTTAACTGAGACTGAGTGAGAAGAAAAGCCCAAGTATCTAACTGAACAATTACAAAACTTATTTTGTCTACTTATAGACACATTTTTTTCCTAAGTACGTCTTTGCATGGTGTGAATTAAAGTTATTTGAATTGAATTGAATTTGCTGCTGGCGAAATATGTGAATGTTATTTATTTCAGACAAACAATCAGACAATTGTACGAGTAAACATCAAGCAATACAACCTTGATCTACAGTTTAAATCAAATGCACTTTATAGGAACTATGTCACAGTGACGTATTCTGCATGCGAACTATTTTTCTTTAATTCGCAAGTTTCTCTTAAAGCGATAAGGTTCTTGATATTTGTAAACACATTTGTTATCAATCTTTGTATCCGTTATCAGAGTAAACATCTCAACAATAGAGCATTCCTTGAATAGTTTTGATATTATATCATGGGTGCAAAATCCTAGGCTTTGTTTAGGATTTAGCGCATTCTCAATGTTTTAGTGCTACGGAAATACTTAAATACATAGGTACTGACTTTTGTTAAAATACTATGCAGGCGGTGAGGCATCATCATGGCTCATAGCGCATGCAACTGCTCGAAATGTCGGAAAACTTCGAAAAACGTCGATTTATATGTGATTCTAAGGGTAAGCAGAGGTGTACCCAGGACTCAGTCTCATAGTAGGTACACCCACATTTCGCCAGTATGTTATTTTAGCCTATTGCCAGGCATAGTTCCAGACTCAAGGCAAAAAATCCAATATTTAACACTTTGCCTGACCTGGGGATCGAACTTCATGATCGGCAGTCGAGCTTGCGCCCACTACGCCACCGAGGCGAGTTCAGATGCAGAGAAACCTGATTTTAAATGATTTTTGATTAGAGATCGTTTGGATCTTTTCTTATTAATCTTTGTATACCTAGTTATTATTTGCTATTGGTTTAAACGTATTGGACTAATCAAAGATAATCTTAAATCTCTACCGCTGTAGAGTCTATAACGTTTTTTTTTATATTGTAATATTTATTTTATTAATGAAACTTAAAGCTATACATAGGTATCTAGAGACTTTAGATAGATACTATCTAATTTGAAAACACCTACGTAAAACACAAACATTTCAACATCTGTCAATTCGGTACAATATTGACAGATTAATGTGTCAAAAGTTGATATACTGTTCATATTCGTCATCTCTAGAAATCCACTTTACACCCACATTACATACAAAATGTCTTTTTCGATACAGGCAATATTATCTAGGCTACAGTGGGTTAGCACCTAGCTGTTAGTCTCATTTACTAAATTAGAATTAAACCGGATGTTCTTTTTAGTCGTTAAGAGCGTACATGCCTTCTAGGAATTTGACACAATCCTATGAAAATTTTATTAAATCGATGTTTTGTATTCCCCTGTTTCCTCCGTATATAATAAAACCAAACCTATTCTATAAATTTATATCCTGATATTTTTTTGAAGTAACCTCTATGTATGTATATAAGAAAAATTTAAATAGTATGTATTTTAATTTTTTTTATAAACCCTTGGTTTTTTCATAGTGAACTTCCCAGTTTTACTCGCGTGATTGGACGTTCTATATGGATATAAATATAATATATCAAATAGGTTTACTGTATTCGGAGGAAACAAGAGAATACTAAAACGTCGATTTTTAGTAAGTTGTGTCAAACTGCTAAGAGGTCCTCTTTTCTGTTAACATAGAATATACAAAAAAGACTTAGGTACTATTTATTACCCATAAAATATGTAGTCAAACATTCATCCCAAATTATGGACATGTCAAATATTTATCATTGTTTATATTATTAACTTTTATATATATATATATATATATATTATTAACAGCAATATAGACCTTTTCGCATTTTTTAAACTTTTTGATGGACCCACACATTAGTTTATTGCCATTGTCAAGTTATAGAGTTTATCTGATCAGTTAATGTCATATTGCAATTCAAATTGCCTCCGTCCCAATTGTACTATTGAATTGTACCACTGATGGTACAATTGGGACTGTTTTTTTCCACTATAGTAACTTACAATTGATGGTACAATTGGTACAGATTTCATCGCCTCCGTCCCAACTGCATCATTAATGGTACAATTGGGTCCACTAGTAAATTAGTCAGGTCAAAGTCATGATGAGCGTTGCAGCTCATCAGTCAAGTCATAAACCTTTAGTAAGGCGATGAAAACTTTACTAAAAATGTGCGGAGGATTGACATCTGTACAATTACAACAGCATCACATCTACTAGGTACGTTTACACAATTGCATTTTCACTAAGATACATGATCAAAGAACACTTAATAACTAACATGTCACCCATATTACGCATAAGCTCTCAAAATATCAATTAAAACTGCGAAGAAATGTAATCCGCATAATTCCGCATTGATTCCGCCAGGATGTTTACCCGGCAACTCCTTTTCGGATTTAGTGACATTATTAGACCAATATATACGCGTTGCACATTTTGCACCGTTGCAAAACATCGATTTCGTAAATTTTCCATAGGATTGTGTCAAACTGCTAAGAGGTCCTGTATCCTGTTAATAACTGATTTATATGTCAGACTCAAAATAACGGGCAGATCCATACATAATGAAATTTCCCAAATATAGAGAAAGAGAGAATAATTTTCCACTCTAATACTACTAACTTAGGTATAGGTTAAAAAAAACAGAAAGCTTTTACTCTTTATTTAAAAAGCAGTTATATTTCACTTAGGAACTCTGCATCAGCACATACTTTTTATAACTTATCAATATTCAAGATTTGTATCATAAATTATTATTGTAATAACTCATAATTTATTCTGTGGACAGTTAGCAAAAAAATACCTATTACGTTTTTATTAAACTGGAACATTTTTTGTCTCACTTACGCAGTGGTTTTATCTATTAAAGTCAAATCTGACATAGAGACATAGAGTTTACAAGATATGGAAAAGAAAATTCATTCATTTTTTTCTTTTTTTTTCTTTTTTTTTTCTTTTTTAAGTTTCTAGTTTTTTTCGTTTAATTTATTGGAATAAGTGTTATTAACTTGAAATGTCGCGTCTAGACGCCACATTTCAACTCTAGAGTTAACGCAATACCTGCATAATGTTAATGTTTTAAAAGTCACGTACTAATTTTGCTTATCTATCCATTTTACCTATGGTAATTTCAGAATTATTATTACTTCTTAATTTATTTTATTACACATACCCGATAGATTTTACTAAAATTATGCATATCATAATAATATTATCTATAACTTATATTTATTATACTATTATTTTGGCTAACTCCTCCTCACACTTGATTTCCCGACATTCAAATTTTCTTTTCAGCATGATTTTTATTTTTTTTAAAACGACATAATCACGGCACCACACATCGATACGTCTGGTCCATATTATTATTAAAAACTACAATTTAAACTTGTACGCCGTATTTTTGCAATGTCTACCTTTTTTCTCACCCCTACTTAGGTACATATTAGGTGCCTATCAAAATGTATAAAGTAAAAACAGTTGATGTCTGTATATTGAAGTCATGTCGTCGTGTCAATATTGGATTATCTGTGGTAATTATTGTGACAGCTGTGGCCGCTCCCAGGCGGTCTGTGACTTGTGATTTGTGACGTCAGAATAATTAATATGGCTTCATTATTTAAACATAGAAATACCTAGCTTACTTATTTATCTACTTAGGTACCTAATTTATTATCCAACTTATTACTAATTCTACTAAGTATTAAAGATATTTGCGATAGTTTGTTGGTACGAGTACCTACTAATATATCTACTTGTGTTTCTTATATTTTCACGCCAATATTACTGAACCGGTTGGGTTGAAAGGTTCCATGGTGGTTAGTTTTACCGCATGAAACCACAACGATTTAAATAAATTCTTAACAAAACAACGTAAAGAATTTATTTAAAAGCTGCAGAAACGTTCAGACTATGAACAAGTTTGGTTTTCCTATTTGCTTGATTCTATTTTATGAATTTTCTAAAGTTCTTAAAACTTTTTTCGGGTCAAAGTACACTTGTATATCACGAACGAAATCCCAGTATACAAGCTTTATAACTCGCTAGTAAAGTAGAAAGAATGATATTAGTAGCGCTTTTCTGAAGTTCCATTTTCAAAGGATTCGCGATTTTCAAAGAATGCAAAAAAATAGGGTAAACCCAGCGAATAAGATCTATTCAACTTTTAGGTTAAAAAGTATGAAATTTTGAAAAAGGCATGGCAAATTTTTATAGATTTCATTACAATCATAATATACTTAGTTATTCTTGTTTAGGATATCGAACTTAACTAACTTATAACTTAAATAACTTATTATGTAGATAATTTGTTTAAAATTAAGTTTTTGTATTATTATATCCATAAAAGAAGTAGTTCTTCTTCTTTATAAACAGAAACGTAATATTCGGATATTTGGATATGTTACGCGTGGTTTTATATATGAATCGTTCTTTTTTTGGATTCGTTTCGCCTCGGTGATGCACAGAATAAATAATAGTAGATACTAACGTAGTGTGGGTTAGTAACATTTTACTAACAGTTACTACAGTTACTAACATGATCATATTTCTTTAGTTTTTTTTATTGACCTAAAATAACAGCGGATCTTATAACTCGAGCCTAATTAACAAATATGACAAGAACACCAATAACTATCATCATAAAAAGAAAAAAAAATGTCAAAGTCAGATCAAAAATATTTATGAGTCCATAATCATTAGGTTATCAATAAAATACATTTAAGCCTCAATAAACAATGTCCGATATGTCCCAGTGGGGCAATCGAGATATGAATAATGTCCCATTTGTGACTTTCACTGCTACTCGGTACCGATTACCGATCAATCAAAGAAAGGAGGAAAAGGTTAAGTTTTTTTTTTGTCAACTTTACTAAACTACAATGTTTTTTTTTATTTCGATCGTGTGACCTACTGTAGTAGGTAGCATTAAAGTTTTTTTAAGTTTTCTGATAAATTCCGACATAAAGACTGTCATATTTGAGTAGTTAGGTTAGAATTCATATTAGGAATTATAATATGTGAGTAGATATGAGTAAGTAGGCACAACCAGACACTACAAGTAGTGTCAGTTATTAAGACGCCTACAGTGTTCTGATATGACTTGTCTAACAGGGAAGGGGACCTCTTACAGCTGCTCAAAAACTGCTCAAAACACAATCCTATGGAATTTTTTCCAAACTGATGTTTTGTATTCCCCTGTTTCCATGTTTACAGATTGTTTTTTTAAAGTGACTCTACACTTGTGTGTTTAAAAAGTTTGTACTTAATTGATAGAATTAAGATATGAGTAGGGTTCACGTAAGTGATGTTCATTTTATAGAGTTCGATAACGTTTAACGATTTTTCTAATTCCTTTATGGAACGCCATTAAATATTAGATTAAGTACCGTCATTTGCATCTAGATAGGTATGTGTATCCATGTTTTATTTAATTTTCTGCTCCTAATTAAAAATAAACAAACTAATAGTAATATAAGACTTGTAAACAAGTGTTTATTCATAGAAAATATTTAGAATATTTAATTAAAACTTATTTCAGAAATTTAGCTAAGTATAATGATGAATACGAGCAGACCCGATAAAGCATTAAAATAAAAATTACGTACAAAATGAGAATACTTATAATATTATAAATAATGACTTTCAACTGAACTTATCATAAATTGATACGAAATATCTGATAACATAAAAATATTATACCTTGAATGCATAATATTGATAACATTTGAGTAAGTACGTGCATAATAATAAAGAGAGGTAGATATAGGAAGTGTAATAATTTAAGAAAGCAAGCACTTAAATCAAAACTTTAAGAGCGAGAACCCAAAACCAGTCAAACACAAAAGAAATGGTAAAACACGCGTCCAACGCGGTTCATAAAACGAAACAAATAAAAAGGTTGCATACATGCACTTATTAAACCTCCTTCGATTTCGAAGGATAAGGACATAAAAGTTTGCATAACGTTTTGATAAAACTTTCCTGGTTATACCAAAGAGGATGAATGCAAAATCGCAAGCGCATTCGAACTGCGAACAACGAGAGAGATTGTACAAGAAAGTTTCCAATAAGGAGTACTTACCAGCTTAAATCGAATCATGAACTTGACTCCAATAAGGTTCACACAAATTTACACTGACATAAAAACTTTTGCTCACTTAACGTTTGGCAAACGGAGAGAATTTTCGTTGCCTTTATTCACTTATTTATTGTTTTGATGAATAAAATGATAACGCCGGTATTGGAGTGTTGCGCTACGGGGTGCGCAGGCGCAGGCCGACATAAAACTGATCCGACGGGTATGAAGTGAGGCGCGACGTTCGTGACTCGTTCAGATACAGTCTATCTACAAAATAAAGCCAGTGTGCGAGGGCGCTGACGTCTACGCGTTAAAGTGTTTTAAAAGCGATTCAAACGGTGATACATCAGTTCCTTTTTTAACCATATTCGTTACGATCGTAGACTTATTGTACTCAGATTCTCAACTCAAGCGTCGGTTAACTTCAGGTCTGTTATAGATGTAGGTATTTTGAGAAGTATTGTTATCGGAGCCTGCATCTTCTTTTTTGCTTACATCTTACAGCATCTTGTAAGGCATTCTTCGGTTATGCTAAATTAAATGATGATTTCATTCAATAGATACGTTTGATGATAAATAACAGTTACTCTATGGTATAAACTAGATTCTAATTGGAAGCACATGATCTCTATTTTTCTCTACTACACATACATTACATACTATCACGCCTTTTTTCCCGAAGGGGTAGGCAGAGGTACTTATAACTCAATCCCATAGTAGGTACACCAAATTTCACCAGTACGTTATTGGATCCAAGTAATAAGGGGTGAGCCTATTACCATCTACCGGGCACAGTTCCAGACTCTAGGCTGTTATTGAGATCATAATTCCTAATGGAAAAATCTAATATTTGACCCTTTGCCCTTTGCCTGACCAGGGGATCGAACCTGGGACCTCATGATTGCCAGTCGAGCTTGCGCCTTACTATCGCGCTTGCGATTACTAGCAGTAATTTTATTAAGTAGTTTTTTTTTCTACTAGATTTAGACTATAGACCTGACTTCCATGGTATTTATTTTAAACACACGAAAAAAATAGGAAATACCTAATAATACCTAATAGTACCCAGATTGGTAATTAGAAAATATTTGGGCCCATAAAATATATAAAGTACCATTATTTTTAGAGATTAAATATAAAGTTGATTATTATCTCTAGATATTTACTCCTTGTGAGATGCAAAGATTGCAATCAGACTCCATCAGAAATAAATAATCCTTATTCGATGTATATTATACTAGTGGTTAACAAAGCGGCGCTCGCAATTACGAAACATGGAAGATTTATAAGTACCAAAACTTTGACGTTCTTTGTTGGATACCTTATAATGCGAATTTTCAAAAATCCTTCAACTAAAAGAACTTACATTTCAAATTTTAAGTCTCTAGGATCAGTGGTTTGGGCTCTGCGTTGAATGTCAGTCAGTGAGTCATTTAGGATTTTATAATTTATAGTGATGGTAATAAGAGATATTAAAGAAAACAAAAAAAAATAAACAACCTACCTGTTTATAAGTACATTTTTTAATATGGTAAGTAATTTATAGTAAGAACCATATAAAATCTTATTTTAGAGATCTTCTTATTTGGAGAAATTATTATTAAAAATGATAATTGTTTTCATGGTTTTTATTCTTCTATATTTTTGTTCCCCAAATATAGAGGTAATAAAATCTTTTATTATTAAAGTTTTCCACCCGACTGTACACTCCAGTCGTAAAGTGCGATTGGAAGTCCCAATCGACCGAATTTATTTTAGGTCGACGAGTTGTCTCAGTATTTGGGTCAAACTAATTATTATGGGAGATTTAGTTAGGCATAATCCTACCCTTTGTATGTATGTTTACAATCTATTAAATTAAGTTTATGGGGAAGAACGGAATGTTGCGAAATCAGGAAGATATTACTTTTTATGTTGGAATTAGGAGCTTTCATATCACATTTATTCATGTCACACTATTCACGGCCTCCCGTGTGTGTTTTAAAGTGTGACTTTTTACTGAAAATAATTCCCTATAATAGAGTTTTAAGAGGTTTAATATTTTATGGATGCAGGCCGCTTACAACCGGACTGGATGGAAATCTAAGGGGAGGCCTATGTTCAGCAGTGGACTTCCTATGGCTGATATGATGAAGATGATGACGATGATGAATCGAGTTTTAAAATAACTATAAACTAGACTATAAAAATAATGGTTTGCATTATAACTATGTCGAAAACCACTAGTGTAACAAAAGAACCCTAAACCTAACCTTTAGATGTCGGCTAGCTCTGAACTTTATAACATGGTAGAATCGGATCTGGCACTAGCACTTCGCCGGCCCCTGCCGCGGTACAGTCGCTTCCCTCGTTCGGCTCGTGGCTCGTGCGTTGTGGCTGTGGTTATAGGGTCAGCATTACCTACCAAATTTGGTTGCTGAATATGATAATCAATGTTTTCATAGGAAAATTCCGAGGGAAGTCCACGAAAAAAAAGGTTGTTTATAGAATAGAGTACAATAATTATGCTGGTTGTGGTCACAAGACAAAACTTAAACCTAAAGAACTTGGCTTGCTCTGAAGTTTATAGTGGAAAGCATTATTTTTATAGTTCATTAAATTAATTTTAAAACATTTTACAGTGCATTTATATGATCCCCCTTAAATAATATATCAGTGTACCCTTATAGCTCATATATTCTTAAATTTTAAGTTTTCTATGATAATAATATTAAAATAAAATAAAACATGCCAATATTTACAGGTATTATTTATGGAACCATACATTTTAAGGGGATTTCTTACCTCTAAAAAAGAACGAAATCATGTTAAAAGGCTAGTTATGTGGATGCAATCGTTTAAAGCGATAAGGTCGCCCATTGCCGACTAATAGCATTACCTATTATATTAAAATGAGTTTTGTTTTTTTTATAATAGTCTCAATAAATAGTATTCAATGAAGTCAATCATTATGATTTTTTTCTAGTGAACCTCCAATAATTCCATTTCTTCTGTTTAACGAAGCTTATGAAAAAAAAAGGATATAGAATATCCGAATTACATTTATTTAAGTAATAGGTTTCATATTTTCGGAGGAAACAGGGGAGTATATAGGTACATACTTACACTTACATTGATTTAGATTTTTTTATTTTTTATTTATTTATTTATTCCAATTCTGAATCTTTTTGAATATTCACCTCTTTTCCAACTCTCTTGGTCTCCCTTTAACCATTATATCAACAAAAGTGCCTATATTACCATATAGAGAAACGATTTGTTTATGTCGCAAATTAGATAAGTACCTAGCTAACAGTATGTCTATGTACCTATGTATTTATATCTATCTACTTTTATTGGTCTGTCGCAGTCATGACCGATAGCGAATTGATAACAAAATGCAGTAGGAATACTAACAAAGTACCTAACCTACCTACCTCACTATGTAGTATCTAGGTGGAGTGGGTAGTTGTGTCACAGAATAAATAATAGTGTTAACGTACCTACCTAACCATTGGTACAAAAAAAACACATATTTCATGAATATTATTATATTTAATATAAATTCAAAGTACCTATAAATTAACAATCATCTAATAAATATCGTAAAAACATCTCTGTTAACAAAATACTAATAATATAAAATGTAAAACATAAACGCATATTTGTATCCAATATCATACATACATTCACGCCTTTTTCCCGAAGGGGTAGGCAGAGGTGTACCCAGGACTCAGTCCCACAGTAGATACACCCACATTTCGCCAGTATGTTATTGGTCCCATGTAATAGGGGGCGAGCCTATTGCCATCTACCGGGCACAGTTCCAGACTCCAGGCAGTTATTGCGATAATTCCTAATGGAAAAATCCAATATTTAACACTGCCTGACCTGGGGATCGAACCCGGGACCTCTTGATTGGCAGTCGAGCATGTGCCCTCTACGCCACCGAGGCAGTCCAATCCAATAGCAAATATGGGAAAACCATAAATCTCTAAAAGAAAGCAATGATCTCTTTGATACAATTACAATCTATCAATAGAGAAAATCATCTCTGACCTGTTAGGCAGAGAATAAAAAAAACAATCGGCACACCCCGGACACTCGACTCAATTCCATATGCGATTTATCTACCTACTACACAGACACAGCTCTCATGGAGTTTTGTACACGCGCAAGAGAGGGCGAGAGGTGATTTCCCACCGAAGCGGGGCTCGTCGTGAGCTCAATCTCGCTCGCGGGGTGAGGAAGGCCCGATTGGTGGGCAGTGTCTATTCTTTAAGTAGTATTATTATCTATTCTGTGCCATCGGGTATACCTAGGTAGGAACCACTTGCTGCTTGCTATCTTTGCTACTTTTGATTTATGTATACCTAGTTATATATATTTATATCACAGTACAGGCTTAGAAGCCTGTAAATAGATCCTCCGTAAATAGATGACTTTGACGACATTCGACTTTGGTGTTCATCTAGTCCCGAACTAGGCTCTAGCCCTGGAAGTGTGTGGACCATGTGTGGAAGTTGTCCCACATTATTATATTATTATTATTATATTTTTATAATTTCTCAATTCTTTCCTTCGCATGTTGTTTAGGTTGACGGGTTTAGTTAGATGCGTTTTACCACAGTAGATACACTAAGAAGTGTACCTACCGTACACTAAGAACACTAGGAAGTGTACTTTAGAAGAGTAGTACTAAAGGCTTAACAAAAGTATTTTGTACTTTCTAAGGTGAGTCAGTAAATACTAAATGCCTCAGTGTATGAACAATATTCCTTTTAGGTACTTACTTACTTGCTAGTGCAATACCTATGTACCTTATTATAGTAGGCACTACACATAGTTAATCTATTTTTAGACCTTAAAATCAAAGAATAACTACTATTACTATCTAACGCTTAGAATGTGATATAATTTAATTAATGTACATAATAAAATATTTGGAATCTTTAGTTATGATAGTAAGTAGTAGGGTAAATGTAGGCAATGGGAATCAGTAG
This sequence comes from Hemistola chrysoprasaria, assembly GCA_947063395.1. NCBI lineage: Eukaryota > Metazoa > Arthropoda > Insecta > Lepidoptera > Geometridae > Hemistola > Hemistola chrysoprasaria. The sequence continues at coordinate 10,493,459 of OX346727.1, read as the reverse complement.
GCAATGGTAATCACCTCAAAATAACAAAAATTGAACGCGAACCACTGATGCCAACATAACTACACGATAGCTATACGTCATTCCCGTGCGCGGCCGGTAATTCACTCAGTTCGCGGGATGCGTTGGAGTGTGACAGGTGTGAGAAAGTTTCGCGCTATTTTCATCTAATTTTTCGAGTTGATAAATCCGAAGGTAAGTCACAAAATAACAAATATTTATTTCTGTACTTGCAAAGTGTAACAGTCGTAGCATTTTAGTGTTCAATTCAACAGCTATATTGTTGTTATAACCTATATTTTTTTTGCCAGAATTTTTTTTCCGTCTTTTTGCCTATGTAGGTAATCGGAATCGGGTGACCCCAATTACCTACATAGTGAAAACCCAAGGAAAAGGAAAAGGAATAGGGAAGAAAAGCAAGCCACAGAAGATCAGTCGTGAGAAGGTAAAGAAGAAAATACTGCAGGACTCCAATGATACTTCGATGTCAGACGTGAATACGGATGAGTTATGTCAGGATGACGAAAACGATGATACAGAAGATGCAAGCAACTTGTGTCTTGTATGTGGAGAATTTGGACGAAAAAATGAAACATGGTACCGATGCACTTCCTGTGGGCTCTGGGCTCATGCCGATTGTACTGGATGGGACTCTGCGCACAATTATGTGTGTGATATGTGTTGATCACCATTGTCCACATGCTGATCACCATTGCCAACCGGTGTTGACAATCGTGATAAACTGGTTTTTTTTTAAATTTTATATTGTACCAAAATTAATAAGCCAAAGTGATTAAAGTTGATCTCAATTGATAGTATAGTAAGTAAAGTTTATAATAAGAACAGAGCAATAAATAGTTGATTTATATATTTGCTTTTATTTTCATTCTCGCTTAAGTGATCCCCATTTCCTACATTTACCTACCTATTACCCTATCAAGGGCGTCGCCAGCCGATGATCAAGGGGGGAGCTAGTCAAGGAATTTCTACCCAAATTCCCCGTTTGGGTAGACGGTAGATATACAACAGGTATTTGCCTGTATACAATTTACAATTACATATTTCTATGAAACAGAAAAGCCCTACAACTCTACAATTTTGTAGATTTTTTACAGTTTTGTAGATTATATTTTTATGAAATAGGGTCCAGATGGTTCTATATTTAAAAATACGTGCCAATCGTATGGCGGCACTTGAATGTCAACATTGACAATAAAGGCTTAAATTTTCTCGATTTTCTAGGGCTGCCCCCCCCTTGGCGACGCCCTTGAGTAGTATATCCTACCTACTGTTCCGTTACTATAATATTTCTCAAGTAAGTGAATAATATTGTACCTATTCTATTTTGAGAATTATTAAAAGTCTTAAAAACCATTAGTGAGGGATTTGTGGACGAGAAAGCCTACCTTGGGACTGATGGTCGCCCTCCCGGTAGTACAGTAGGTTACCTGATTTTAGGGTTATTGTGTCCTCGCCCTCTCTACGGACTTCAGACAAACCCACAAAATTCCAAAGAATCCTTTAAAATTCCTCTTCCAGCTCAATAATCTTCTTGTCCGTCCTCAAAGTGCGTATGTTGTGTATTACCAGAGTCAGTCGTCGTCGTTGGAATGGGTAGCCACCATAAATTACCTACATAATATCGCCAATGTCATTTATAAAGATGGTACAATTTTTATTAATATATATTTTTTTATTAACCTTAGGCACATATTAACCGTGTGGCGTCTAACTTAACAAAAAATCTATTGTAAACTACTATTAATCCACACCAACTGTCATCTATCAACCATCAAAGCCGAAGACCGAAGACCAAACTGTCAACATCAACTGTCAAATGTCAAACTGTCGAACGATGAACGATTAGTCTGCTCAGTGGAATAGTCGAAAGCACAGGTCGAAAGTTTGGACGCTTTAATTTCGGCCAAGTATTAAATTTTCAGTTTTCAATGTTTTGAAAGTACAAACAGTGAGTACATTACGTAGAAACATATGGCCTGTTTTTTTTGTTTACATACTTTCTCATGATCATAATGATTCAGAAACTCTTCGTTAACAACAACCCAACAATCTAGGTGTGGCTTTGCCGCAAGTTTTATGAAAACAATCGTTATTCGTTGTTACTTTTAACGGTCTGAATAAAAACAAATGAACCATTACTTTGTTCCAAAGTTTCCAAAACAAGTATTTAAGTATGCATTCGTTAGGTACTAATAACATCTACTTACCGTTGAAAAGTGTAAACAGAATCTAAAAAACAGAAAACTAATCCCTAACTTTTACTTTTCAGGAGCCAAATAAATTCGACCTACAAAGTAAAGTTTTATAGTGAAAAAGATAAAAGTTCATTGAAAATGCCTGTGTTAGAATCTTGTTGGTCCCCATGCATTTGGTCTTCGAATGTGAAGAGCGGCAGTCGCGCGGTGGCCGTGTACACAGCGGCTATGAGTGTGGTGTTAATTACCTTTATATCATATCAAATGGCTGGAGGAGATTCTACACAACTCTGGAATCCATTGTTTGAAGCTGATGTTAGAGCATGTAAGTGGATTTTCTTTTGTTTTTATAAGAATTTTTTCTTATTAGTTTATTGCTTAACACAATCTGTAGGTGAGTACCTACCTAAAGTCTGACCCCTAATTATCAGAAAATCAAACATTTGTGACACTTGTATGAGTATGCAGTAGTACAGATACATTCATTATCATCACCAGCTCGGAGACGTCCACTGCTGAACATAGGCCTTCCCCATAGAACGCCTTTTATTATATTTACGCCGAATTACCTAAATTACTTAATTAACACTCACAGCTTAGATCCACAATTCCAGACTAACGGTTTCTCGAACTACCCTCATCTTCAGTACATGACATGCCTTTCCCTCGGGATAGCTCCATACACTTCCGAATCACTAAGTCTTTACACTAATTAAAATACACTGTCCCTTACAAAACTATTATATTATTGTCTTTACTATTTTAAAACTATGGGTATATTAATATTTATAGGCATGGCTACTCTACTTCATTATCTGACCCAAATTCTTCATCAGATTCAGTGCTATAATGCCTTTCCGATCTGACTCTCTTGTTACTAGAAGCAGGTGGCGAGATTGATAATGTTCGCTTGTTCCTAGCAACTTCTCCAGAACCGCTCGGTATCACAATATCCTGAGGTCCTGTAATTCCAATGATATCGGCCCATTTCTGCGGTGAGGGTATTACTACATCATCATCATCTTCACTTCCGCTTTCTGGCTGAGGTTTCGATGGTAGTTGCTTACTTACAGCTCCTCCACTATGCATCTGGTTGATATGCCTTGTCAGCAACTTCCCATTCCACCGCACCAAGTATCTGCATACTCCGACGCGCTTTTCCACCACTCCTTGCAACCATCGAGGTCCTCTGCCATAGTTCCTAATGTATACAGTTTGACCCACAATAAAAGAACGCACCTTTACGTCCTCATTACTCTTCTCTTTCTTGTTACTATATGACAATGGATTCAGATTATCAAACTTGGTTTTAAACCGTCGACCATTGAGAAGCTCTGCTGGCGTCTTCTCGTTCACCGTATTCGGCGTTGCACGCAGCCCATACAACATACTTGGCAACCGTACATGCCAAGGTTCCGCTGCCTTCTTTTTTAATTTATTTTTTACTGTCTGCACAGTGCGCTCTGCTTGGCCATTAGAAGCCGGATGGTACGGTGCTACCAGTATCTGCTTAATGTCACATTCCTTAAGGAAATTCTTGAATTCCTCTGCTATAAAACTTCTTCCATTGTCACTCACTATGGAGTCTGGTAGCCCCTGCTCCGCGAATATCTCTCTTAGTGTTCTGATTAAGGTGGCGCTGCTCATGTCATTGACGATTTTAACTTCTGGCCACTTAGAATAAGAGTCTATCAGAATCAAAAAAACTTTTCCTTGAAATGGCCCTGCATAATCTATGTGTAGTCTTGACCAGGCTTTTTCGGTTTTGATCCAATGATGAGTGACTTGTGCTGGCATATTCCTATTTTCTGCACAGCTATTACAATTTTTTACCATTATTTCTATCATCTTATCCATGGCTGGCCACCAAAAATAGCTCCGAGCTAATGCTTTGGTGATAACAATGCCATCATGGTTCTTATGTAACTCTTCTAATATATAAGTACGCATCCTCTCCGGTATCACTACTCTACTGCCCCATAATATGCAGTTACTATGTACCGATAGTTCATCCCTTTTTTGCCAAAATACTTTCAATTCCTTATCTACTTTAGATGGCCATCCATTCCTAATCCAATACAATACTTTACATAAAGTTGGGTCCTTATTTGTGAGTTGTGCTACCCTATTAGCAGTGAGATCTAATCCTGCAGGAGTCTCTTCTATCAATAAAACTCCTGCATATTCCTCCACTATGTTGGCTTCCTCAGATTCCTTAACTGGCCAACGACTTAGTGCATCAGCATTTCCCAACCTTTTCCCCTCTACATATTGAATCTCGTAGTCATATGAATTCAATAATAGTGCCCATCGCAACATTCTAGGGGATATAATATTTGGAATAGGTTTGCCGTTACCAAATATACCTAATAAGGGCCTGTGGTCTGTTTTAATAGTCACCTTTCTTCCACTAATATACTGGTGAAACTTTTTTAGCCCAAAAACGATTGCAGCCGCTTCTTTGTCTATTTGTGCATAATTTCGTTCATGAACATTCATTGTCCTAGATGCAAACATAATAGGTTTCACTGTTCCATCATCCATCTCATGTTCCAATACTGCCCCTAGACCATACTCTGAAGCATCACATGACATTATTAACTTCCTATTACCATCGTAGTGCACCAAGGTATCTTCACTAGACAGCATAGCCTTTAACTTTACAAAAGCCTCTTGGCAACTTTTCCCCCATTTCCATTTAGATCTCTTCTCTAATAGCCTATATAATGGTTCAGCTATCGTAGCTTTATGAGGCAAAAATCTGTCGTAAAAATTTAAGAGACCTAAAAACGCCTGAAGTTCTTTCACGTTCTCAGGTGGTGCTGTCTTCTCTATGGCGTCTATTTTCTCTTTAGTGGGATGTATGCCAGTTTCATCCACAATAAATCCCAAGAATTGTATCTTATTTACTGCAAATGCACATTTCCTTTTGTTTACTCTTAAGCCGGCATCCTGTAATCTTTGCAGCACTCTATGTAATCTATCATTATGTGTCTCTACACTGCTTCCACATATAACTATATCATCTAACAGGACGGCGACGCCTTCGATTCCTGCCAGCAGCGAAGACATTAATCTTTGAAAAATTCCAGGACAGGCCTTAACACCAAAAGCTAGTCGTTTAACTTTATATAATCCTTTTGGAGTATTCAATGTCAGCAAATCTGCAGTCTTATCATCCACCCGCACTTGAGTATAAGCTTGCTCTAAATCAATTTTTGAGAATATTACTCCCCCCTGGAGTTCAACAAAAGCTTCATTCAATGTTGGCAACGGGTATGTATCAGTGTCGGTCACTGCATTCACAGTAGAACGATAATCGCCACATAAGCGTACCTTTCCATTCGGCTTCGGCACAACTACTAAAGGAGTGGCCCACTCTGAGTGAGCCGTTGGTTCGAGCACATCTTCACTCACTAATCTATCAATTTCCTTAAAGACTTCCTTTCTCCTAGCAAATGCAACTGATCTAGCTCTCAGGAATCTTGGGGCGGACCCCTCCTTTGGCGTAATATTTACCACAGGGCCTGTATATTTCCCTAACCCTGGCTCGAACACTTGTTTATATTTTCCTATTAGCTGTTCCACCAGATTTTTCTCATTTGCAGATATTTTTACATTATTAATACCGTGTATTATAATGCCTAAATCCTGGAACCAATTCCGTCCAATTAAACTCGTACCGTTTCCTCTAGTTATCAATATATTCATATTTTTAATAATATTTTTATATTTTACTTCGACTGAAGCGTTCCCCAGTAGCAAAAGCTTCCCATCAGTATATGACTTCAGGCCGATATTTGTAGTCTCTAAATGTGGCATTTTACCCTTCCATATGAGTCTGGCTGTGTTCTCATTTATTATTGTGTATGGGCAGCCTGAATCCACCTCCATCAGTAGTTCTGTATCATTCAGCAACACTTTAACTTGGAATGGCTTCACCTTATCTTGTCTAATACTATTAAGACCTACCTCATACAATCCATTGCAATCAGAGTTGTTCTGTTTAGTTTGCTTTGCCTTTACAAAACATGCTGCTTCTATATGTCCTACCTTCCCACAGTGGTGACATTTGCTCCAACGGAATCTGCATTCCCCTTTATGTTGCCTGCCACAGCGAAAACAACCAGAATTATTGGATTCTTTAATACCTTTTTTCCTTATCACCTTGTTAATTTCCATAGGTACTTCCATATTATCATCCTGCATGACAGCGCTTGTACTAGGACCGGTTTGTACAATAATATTTGCATCAAAGTTAGCCGTCTCATGTGACAGTGCAATTTCACAAGCCTGCCCAAAAGATAATTTGTTCTGCTGTAACAGTTTCTTTTGAATATCTTTATCATTTATGCCACACACCAACCTGTCTCTAAGAGTACGATCTAGATCTGTAAAGTTACAGTGTATGCTCAGTTTTCGCAATTTAGCAATATAATCTCTCATTTTTTCGCCTATTTCTTGATTTGTAGTATGAAATTTATAAGATTCCACAGTCTCATTTGGCTTTGGATGAAAATGGTTTGTCAAAATGGCCACCATATTTGAAAAACTCACCTCACCTATCTTCTTTGGAGAAATCAATGAAATAATTAAATCATACAAATCAGGACCACAAACAGCTAGAAAATTCGCCTTTTTCTTTTCATCTTGTTCTATTTCACTTGCTTCTAGGCAATAGCAAAATCTTTCAATGTAATTTTCCCAACATCCATGTGCCACATCAAACTCATTAAATTTAATACCCATAGCTATATTTTATATTTATCACAACACTAAACAGTTATTTAACAGTTTTTCACAGTTTTCACTCGTCGCCACTATTATATTTACGCCGAATTACCTAAATTACTTAATTAACACTCACAGCTTAGATCCACAATTCCAGACTAACGGTTTCTCGAACTACCCTCATCTTCAGTACATGACACCTTTCATATGGGAGGATTTTACTGTAATCACAACGCTTGTGTGGCTTGGTGATTGCAGTAGTTGGAATACTTAGAAATAGAGAGTGCTGCCCATTCTCCGAATATGTCCCACTGTGGGATCTCACGGCGTCCATGGGATGAGAAAGTGGTGGCTCTGTTATGAACTGAACCACACGGCCAAATACATTACCACTATTTCTAATCTAATCTATAATTATTTCACATGCTGACTGGTTTACTTACTGCATTTTTTGGCATGATTATGCAAATGTGTGCTGTACCTGTTTACTGCACCTCCAGCAAAAATTTACAGAATAAAATAAATACTGAGAGCAGTGTAGGGACATAAAATAAAAGAGAATAGCACAAGTGGGACTACTCCCACTAGGCGTGGAGGCATGGACCCACTTTCCCACCTTACACACCCATAGGCGTAGAGGCATAGGCATAGGCTTATACCAAGGCCCATAAGTGAACATGAGGATGATAATACCATATCATCCTACTAATATTGGGCGGGAATATCAGGATTAAAAGTTCTCTATGTGTTATTCCGAGGCCTAAGCTACCGACATACCAAATTTCAGCCCATATGGTTCAGTAGTTTTGGCATGAAAGAGTAACAAACATCTCTCCATCTCTCCAAAGAAAGCAAAATATTGACTCAAGTCTTAAACAAACAAATCAAAACACACAAATCAAAATAAATCTAGAGCAACTTAATTCTAATTATCACTAAAGTAGGTACAGATATGTGAATCCCGAGCGCAACACTAGAGTTTCTGAGATACTTGGAATAAATTTTTTAACTTAATTAAAATATCTACACAAGTTTTATCCTCTAAATGTAAAATATATTAAATATAAGATAAAAAATTTATAGTTTTTAATTTTCAGCTCTTCAAGTTTGGGGAGTTCTATTCATCATAATATTTATACTGCTGATTGCATTCTCCATTTTGATGGTATGTATTCTAGTCCGTTTTCTATTGGGAATGCTAGTATTGAGAGGTATAAAATTTTGAGTACAGCAATGCCCTTTAGTACGAGTATTAATACACATCTAGCTGAGCCCAAAACACCAGATAGCAAGTTTGAACTCCGCAACAGTAAAAGTACAGAGCTCCCAGCGCTCAGAATTATAATTCTGGTGGATTAGTCTAAACTAATCCACCAAACCTTCGAGTGAAGTTTGGTGTTCAGGCAACTAGATGATGCCCAATTCATTCCCCCAGTTTTTAAGGTTCTATAGAAAAATATAATGCAATCATTAAAATAATAAACTTTTAGTTGCGGCACAATGCAAACAAACCCATAGCTTTTTAATTTTGTATTAAACTTGGTTTTCAAAAATTCTGTCCGAAAGCCGATTTTAAGGGGGTTTCTCATCCATAAAAAATGAAATATCCCAAATATGGTATACTCTACTGAGATTCTGAGTGTCATGTCGATTTTCTAGGTGGTTGGTGTAAACATTTGGATGAGAGGCCTTATGCTGCCGTGGATGATAACAATGGGCCTCATTATAATATTCCAACTGTTATTCGGCTTGTGGCTCATCGGTGGATATTACATTTATGTAAGTACTCATCTTTTCTCGCATAGAATTCTAAATGACGATGTACTAGAAATCTCGTACCCGCATGACCTTGTCTCAGCAAGAGGTGACTCATAAGTCTACTGTAGCTGTGTTAAAGTGGTTAGGTTGACATAATTTCTCAGACAAACTGAGGAAAAATGATGATGTTAGAAGAGATCATTTCTTCATTAGTGTTTTATTTGATGTAACAGCTAATTTTAGAGTGGCATGTATCCAGTTACACTACAAAAGCGACGTTTTATAACTGCAAATAGATAAATAAAGTCCTTGAGAATGTCATTCATTATTCCTATAAAAATACCTATTTGCAGTTTTAAAACATATCTTTTGTAGTACTTATAACTGGATGCCGCTTTATAATAAGTTGTTACTTAAAATTAAACACTAATGCAGAAATTATATCTCTGCTGTCATCGTCATTGGTTCCTCAATGTTTGTTTGGGGAATGATGTCGGCCAAAACACCGTAATGTTTTAGAACAATAAAAAAAAAAAAAAAAAAAAAAAAAAAGAACTGATCACAGTGAAGGATTATTTGTGTGGTGCTGTATAGCACTGTTTGAATATAATATGCGTAATAAAATCATCTACTTCCTCTACAAAATGGATCAGCTGATCAGCTAATTTGCAGATGTTGAATTTTTTTTATTTGTCCTCTCTAACTCGTGGTTCAGTATCAGATCCAGAGGGCGGGCAGCAGCATCCTCTGCGTAAAACCATCAAACTACGCGCAACAACCCGCCTGCCAAGCGTGCATACTATTGGCAAAACCTCCCTTTTGGGGGAGGTTTTGATGATGATGAATTCCGCAATTTTTTAGCTTAAAGTTGTTCAGTAGGATGGGTAGATGAATCCTATACAAAGCCAATAATAAGCGTTGAATAAACATGTTTCTTTATTTTCTTGTGAACTGGTGCTGTTCAGCGAAATAATTATATAATATAATTAGTATTAAGTATAGTAATATTATAAATAGTATAACATAAAAATTATAGTAATTTAATAACATAACTACATAGTATTTTATTATATTTAATATATTCATAGCGGCGCCATCTATTGAAACGGTCGAGCATTGCTTATTAAAACACCAGGCCAACCACAATGCTATTATAGCGCTGTTTGTTGCCAGAACTTAGTTTTCTACTTGGAACATAGATGGCATTAGTAGTCATATACTCAAAGTTAAAAAATAAAAATATATACATTGTTAACTACTGACACACAGTAGCGGATACAGAGGGGGGGCTAAGGGGCTCAAGCCCCCCCCAAAAGCTTCGCGTGCGTGCACCCCTGACTAATCTCAAATTAAACTTGATATTAATTATCCGACATTATTAGTAGTACAGTACAATTTCCATCACTTATCCTTACTTAATAAATCATTTTAGGTGCATATAGGATAGTTAGTATGTTTTAAAATTTAAAATTTCCGTATGAGTTTTAAATTCGCGCGCCACTCATTCGAAAATTGAGTTCCCGCCGGCGCTGCGGTCGCCCGTGTCTATCGGGCGGCGCGGCGCGCGGCGCATACTTTTTTTTTTTTTTTTATTAATAATGCTATCCTATCTCCAACATTATCGGAGCTTTAACTACTTCTGGCATTCTTCGTCTTTCTTTCAGCATAACTTATCTTTCTATCGGCCTTCTTCTGTCATACCAAGTATTTCTGCTCGTCTTAGTCTTTATTTTGTTTTCATAAAAATTTTAGTTACATTTTTAAAACTATACCTATTTAATTCTACTTTTATAATATATTGTATAACGTATTTCTAACATAATATTACCAATTTTACCTCTTTACAAAATTTTTCTTATATTCTATTACAATTTTATATGTGTTCATTTATTCCTACTTATAACTATTTTGCAAATTTTTTCACAATATATTAGAATTTTTTGTCTTAATTTTTTATTGGCAATAATTGTACTAACATTATCTTGACTAATACTTGTTCCTATTTCATTTTCTATATTGAGTCTATCATTCTCATGTACTGGGCACTCGAAAAGTAGGTGTGGGCGTCTTCATCTTTTTCCGGATCGCAGATACACGAAGGGCTTTCCCGACACTTGAATCGGTTCAAGTATTGGGAGAACCCTCCGTGCCCCGTCAGCAACTGGGTCACCACCCCTGTCGGTTGCAAGTTCTTCACCACTCGGTAGGCTGCAATCGCATCTGGGAAAAATATCCGCGTGACAGAAGCGGTCCCTCCACCGCGATATCTCCGGTCCCATTCCTCAATCGTTTTGCTACGAGCTTAACGTTTGACAAAAGAGACCGGGCACCGGTCGTAGTCAAGCCGTCTCCGACTCGATAATGCTGCTTCCTTCGCCAGGTAGTCTGCGCGCTCGTTCCCTGCCATCCCGACGTGTGCCTTGATCCAGAACAAAGAAACATCTTTGCCCTGGTTCAAGGCCTCGCCGAGGTTTCTGCGGGTTTCTACTGCCAGCGGATGGAGGGCGCTGTGATTCGTGACCGACTGGAGTGCCGACCTAGAGTCGCTGTATATTCCAAAACTCTTTTCTTTCCTCTTTAGGATCTCGTCCGTTGCCCTGCATATAGCAAGGAGTTCGGCCTGGTAAACGGTGCAGTACCTGGGCAAGCAGAGCTTGAGGGATTTGGTTTCGGTATCACTGTTCCAAAAGGAAATCGCTGCTCCGACCTTTCCCTCAATCTTGCTACCATCAGTGAAGAGTCTGACCTGCTGCGTGTTTTTGCCGTCTACCTGGATTTGGTCCGAAATACCCTCGAACTCCAGGTTTCTATGCAGGGCGGGGTGCGGTATCTCCGCAAAGCCCACCACGCGCTCAACCTCTCGGTCCCCAAGCACTAGCCGGGATGTCCCTTTTCGTGCCTCGTACAGTGCTGCTGCTTCCTGTACCCTGAGGTCGGCGGTGCATACTTGAGATACGAGTGTGTGATGTGTGCGGTGTGTGGGTGTGTGTGTGTGTGTGTGTGCGCACGCTGCGAGCGGCGAGCGGCGAGCCGCGATGCTTGCTGTTATACACATCACATACACACAGACACAGCGACGACGAACGACGAACGACTTGCCTCATCCTCTCTCGTTATCCGGAGAAATAACTCTTTGGAAGGAACTTTGGAAAGACAGGGAACATCTCCCCAAAACAGCAGCAGAAGCGCATCAAGAGACAAATGAGTTTTTCCCAAATGTAAAAATTCTTTTACAAATTCTCGCTACATTACCAGTATCCACTTGTAGTGTAGAGCGCAGCTTTTCTTCACTTAAACTAATAAAATCATACCTTCGTACTACAATGACGGAAGACAGGTTGAACGGTTTAGCTTCTATGTACCTATATTCACCGAGATATATCTGACAGCCTACAACCTGTCGAAGTCATTGAAAAATTTGCAAAACGTTATCCGAGGAGACTCACTATGCGTTAAGAGAGTAAAATAAAATGTTGTGTGCCTTTTTAGTGTTTAAATCAGCCTACCCTACCTAAGCCAGCTAGATCAAGCCCCTCCCAAACCAAGATCCTGGATCCGCCGCTGCTGACACATCATAGTTATTTTTTTTTAAACTTAACAACCAATTCCTCACTAGAATTTGGGTTCATATAGTAGATTATATATAGATTGTGATCTGGTCAAGCAGGAAATGAAATAAAGAACTTGGATGGGGTCTTTTAAATGTTTAATTTACACTTGTAATGTAATAAGCACAGAACAGATAATAATACTACCTATAGAATGGACACTGTCATCCGCCCACCAATTGGGCCTTCCTCACGCCGCGAGCGAGATTGAGCTCTCCTTGAGGAGCAAGCAAGCCTCAAGCAAACCCAGCGAAGCAGGACTTGAGTCCTGCTTCGCTGGGAAATCACCTCAGGCACACTCTTGCACGTGTACAAAACTCCATGTGTGCAGTGTCTGTGTATTAGGTAGTTACAGCGCGGCTTTTGTATGGGATAGAGTCGAGTGTCCGGGGTGTGTAATAAGTATAATTTATATAATAGTCATATTTATTTTCAGCTGGATGCTACATTTGCAGCTATGATTGACTTCCTTTGGATGGCATATAATGTAAGTACATACTTGTTTATTATTTATCACCTAATAGTAGCACTTTAAAATTTAAGTCGAGTCTAAGTCAGTTAGTTTTTAGTCAGAATATCAGCTTTTTCCAGTGGCTGAACATACTGGCAAAATGTGTGTATACCTACTATGGGACTGAGTCCTGGGTACACCTCTGCCTACCCCTTCGAGAAAAAGCGTGATTGTATGTCTGTAATTGCAATTGTTAAGCTAATTCTATATTTTTTTTCAGATCTACTGCTGGTTATGCGTTTTCTCTCAGTATCAGATAATACTACAAATGCAGTCGCCAAATATCGAGATATTATACGATTATTGATATCGATTTTGAATCGATATTATTTTATGTTAAGATAGAACCTTAATTTTTTTAAATGGCAATTATTTAGTTAATACACGATGTTCCAAAGCTGTAGTAATATATAAGGGGGTCAATCATTTATCAAACTTAAAAACACAGAAATCAAGAGACAAAAAAATCTTTCTGTACAAACAGGTGAATTGGCTGATCTATTCTGTAAGGGAATTAGATTTTTTTTTTATATTGAAATTATTATAAAGTCCAATATGAATATGAGAAGAAAAATTTCACCCACGAGGGAGATTTGAACCTTCCACCTTCCGCACCAATCCGCGTGGTGGCACTCTCTCAATTGAGCTACCGTGGAGGCATTAGTCATCGAGATAGAAAAAAAGCGAAATTTTTCTATCCCACCTACCTAACGCCTATAGAGGCGTGTGTGTTTATCTATAGGTGATGGATGTATTTCGCATTCAACCCACCGACAAGTCTAATGTTATTGATAAACACAACCTTTTTTGTAGTACCTTCACGGTTGCTCAGTTGCTCTCAACTGCCCACTAAGCGGATTGGTGAGGAAGATGCGAGTCCAAATCCCACTTGCGGGCGAAATTTGACTTCTCACATTCAAATTGTATTTCAAGCGCATAGACCGCTAAGAAAACCAATTTAATATAACATATTTTTATAAAAAAATATAAGTTTTTATAGAAAAATATAAGTTGTATTAAATTCGTTCAGTTTTCAGTAGTTCTTCCCATTGAGTTGCTACACTTTGAATTATTTGCCAATTGCCATTAAAACTATAATTTTAACATGCTGTTTCTACCTACCACTATGAAATAACTCGCCAATAAATTCTTTTAGTTAATAAATTTTACAAAAATTTCAAAGGTAGGAAAATGGTTAATGCATTTAAGTAGTATTTTAATACTTTTATACACGATAGGTATAATAATCAAGATTTATGTGAAAATTAGTTATATTTTTTGTGTTAAGCATAGATAATATTTATAGATAAATATTTTTAAGACTACTCTAAAATCCGTCCATTTTACAAGTGATTACTTTTTAATTTATGTTTTTTTTTTTATAGATGAATCTATAAATGTCGTACTTGTTATGTAAAGGTGGGGTATTTCATTGTTCCAAATTATTGAGACTAAATTCATTTCCTCCTCGTTGGCTCAGATGGTAGTAACTCTGCTTTCTGTGTCGCAGGCCCCGGGTTCGATCCCCGGCCAGGTCAAACATTTGTGTGCATAAACATGTCTGTTTGATCTGTGTCTGGGTGTTATAAGCTTATGTATGTATATCAGTCATCTGGTTACCATAGTACAGGCTTCTAGCCTAGTTTGGGTTACACGGTCATGTGTGTGGAAGTTATCCCATATATATTATTTTAGTGACATAGATATTATAATACGTGTTACAAAAAGGTGTATTAATACTAAAGGGGGTACATTTACCCGTCAACCTAACAACTGTCATGAGAAAGATTGCGAAATTCTCAAAAAAAAATGTCTACTTCCCACCTAAAGGCTTCTGTCTTCTTTCTATGAGCCTTCGGCCACTAATGAACAGACTTGTGACGTACGTTAATATTAATAATTGAATTTAATAACACTTTCTAAACGGTTATATATCATAAATGTAGTAACCGAATAAATCTTAAAATTAAATGTAAAACGACATTATCAGAGTTACTATTCGAAAATGTTCCGCTATTCCAACATACTTCACTTCAACCAAAAAGTTTTTATTTTGTCACTTTTTAATTGAGTACTATTATGACCAACCTTTTTTCATTAAATATTGTGAAATAAAAACTGTCATGGTAGCCACCATGTTATCGTAGTCAAAAGCGGGTTTTAATGAAAATACTTTTTACTTTATCACTTTTTTTTATCCTTTGGCTTGGTATAATTGTCTTTTTGCTAGCATGCTGCTCATTTGTGGCCAGGAGTGGACATTGAGCTTTGCCGATCCATTTTGTGTGGAATGGCGAAAATTTTGTCTGCGAATGAATTTCACAATTATTTTAAAAGTTGTTAAGTTTGATAGTTAGATGCTCTCTCTTAAGTATTACTTCACCTTTTTTTATATAATATAAAATTATGACTTAGAATGACTCTAATGTGTTCGTCTACTTATATATTAAAATGTTAATCATTATTTATAAGTAATAAATACCTGCTGAAAATAATACTTTTTTGAATATTAGTCGTGACCTAATTATCTAGGCAAGATTTTGTGAAAAGTGTGTTTAGTAAAATAAAACAAATCCATTCGGAAATTCTTAATTATTTATTCGGAGAAATAAAAACTTTCCTTTTTTTGTCATAAATTTTTAAAATAAAAAATACATTGCAAGTAAAAAATGTCGAAAAACATAACAGATTGCATTACAAGCCTATTCCAATTTTATTAATTATTTATTACACAATTTTTTATAATAATTACGTACTATACGATATTTATCGAAAGCCTTATATAATAAAAGAACAATATTTTCACACTTATTGCACAGAAAGAGCATAAATATAATTAAATTACCAATTATTGTAATAACACCAAATTGAACTGTTTTATTAAAATATAATTTGCAATAATTATAAAAATAAGTTGGTTTTTGGCTTGAAATGGGGAATGCAATTGAGTATTTTATTGAATTTGTCATGATTTTAATTAAAATAATGATTTTTGTCGATGTATCGGAATTTAATTTAGCTTGATCAATGACAGCTAAATAAAAGTCAATTTATTGGTTATATTTCCATAAACAATTCAATTATGTAATTTTTGTTTAGATATCATTTAACCAAGCTAAGTATATTTGACAAAGTGACCTTTCCTTTGTTACTAAGGTTTTGCTGTTCGTTTGTTTCTCTTTGAACCGTGATCAAAGATTACTTCATCGCGTAATGGGTAGACACATAATTTTTTGAAGTATCAAGAAGGCTCATAAATGGAATGTATATGGAATGTATTTATTTACACAATGAATTCTTATTTCGAACAATAAAATAGTAATTATAATACACTTAACAATGTACAACGAGAATTATAGTAAGTATAATATAATATATTCCTAAGTACAGTCATGTTCTATACAATAATTTACAAAAGCTTATAGTTAAAATGATATGCAATAAGCTAATTGAATAGCCCACACGTTTTGGAAAAACTTATTAAATGTTCCTTTATCATGATAATAATAATATATAATATTATATAATTTGTTGCACTGGTGTTGAGGGTAGGACGCAAAATATGAACATAAATTAATATCATTAACCAAATAAGGAGAGACCGATTCAATCTTAACTTCATACAAGAAAACTCTATAAAGTCAATCCCAGTACAGGGTTAGAGCGAGAGAGCTTAACGTGCCTCCTATCTTGTACCACGAAATGTAAACACGTAGATGAAAAGAAAGTAAACCTATTAGTTTTGGTGAAAATATAACCTAGGGTCAGTGACCGTTTCTCTCTGTCATTGGGTCTTCTAATCATTTAGAATTGTTCAACTTTAGTGCCCCATCTTTATTGTAAAAGTATTATTACATAGATATTATGAATAGTTAAGTAAATGCAATCATTGAACTGTACGGACAAATCAGTCGCAAAAAGTGCCACATATCTGAGTATTTAAAGTCTTGTCAACCGTATACAATTTCCTACAAAATTATGTACAAAGTAACTGAGCCCAAGAATGCCTTCGAGTCTCAAAAACAACAAAAATTTTAAACTTAACAGAGCCGAAAAGCAAAGCTAATAAGGCTATGACCCAGACGAATACCAATTGGTGTTTGGGGGAGCTGATTTGTCCACTTGATGATGAGACCCATGCGCGTGGGCCTGAGGATGGTATAAATGGAAGGAGGAAGGTGGATGGAAGAACTGGGACTGGTCCAAAGAAGATGCGTACTCAAGAGCCCCTGGTACAGCCGAATAAGCTTGAGGCTTTAAAGGCAAAGGCGGTTCACCCAAATACGAGTGCCTTAACGCCTCGGAATATGCACTGTTATCGTACGGCAAAGCATACTGCTGCTTATCGCGAGGAGACACAGACCCTGGAGGGGTCATCGCCGAATGGTAATCAGCATATCCACCATATGCTATTGGTCCTATTTCAGTTCCTTTGTGGCCTAGTTGTTCACCATAACTGGACCCTTCGCTCCCTGGAGGTGTCGGTAAAGGTCCAGATTGCCCATCACTCGAATAATACCCCGTTCTGCCGTCTCCTAAGAAATTACTCCTAATAACGCTTTCTCTGTTCGCGTAAAGCTGCCTTAATAAAGCACTTGCGGGGGTCGTATGATTCCCTGGAAGTTGTCTGTTTATATGATTCAAATGATGGTTCTGCGTCCCTATCCATTGGATTGTCGATTTTTGCTGCTGTTGTTTCAACAGAGCATCCGTTGAGAAGTCAGTCGGTCGATGAGCGATTTCCTTCCCGTCCAAAGCGGGCAAATGTTTCGACATGGCGTTTTCCAAGTCTCTAACAGAAGTAGCGTCTGTTGCTCCTTCGGGAATGGCCAAATTAGTTTTGTTTATGTCTCGATCGGCTGGTGATATAGCTGCGCCTGGATTGGAGGAAGATTTCCGCCTTTCGTCGTCTCTTTCGGCTTCCTCTTCGCAATCAGCGTGCTTGCGTTTCTTCAGTCTTCTCGATGGCATTGGAGAGGTTCTTTCAGGGGTCGGGTGGACAGGAAGTGGTTGAGTATCGTTTAGTCTTGTTAAATGTGAGACATCTGAGGTTGGTACTGGTGCAGTGGATGCGGAATCAGTGTTTGATGGTGGTTCAGTCCTTTCAGCAGGATGTCGGTTCGGTGGCGGTGGGCCACCGGAGTTGTCCGTGTCTGGAGGCCCGTTCTCAGGGTCACCAGCAGATTCTTCTCGCTTGACGCCCTGTACGCTCTCTTCTAGTTGGCAGCAGTCCATGACTGTGTTGGGATACTCACGACCACTGTAAAATTAATGAAAGCCATTATAAATTTGTCTAGAGACACCAAAAAGAAAGAATCTATTCTTATGTAGACACTATCCTTCACTTTTCCATTCACTTTTTGCTTTTAAGGTATGATTCTGCGACCGACCGTCATACTTTGTAAAATTTACAGGTGGCTATGAAAACCAAGCGGGCGGCTTGTTGACTGCTTATTGCAGCTTGATGTCTGCCTTCAAATCACACCTTACCACCTTTTGACATCAGAAGTGGGATACTTACCTAATAACATAATTGACGCATATAATATTCTGTTCCTCTGCATTCTTGGACGAGCAGACGACGGTGGCGCATGTCTGCATCCACGTGTACCCTCCCAGCTTATTCATTATCCTGTAGTAGTGGGTCAGGACTTGACCCTTGTTCATTACTGGAAACAAACATGATCTTTAAGTACGAGCCGTGAAGAATTAAAGTCGAGTAAAGGTTTTTGTGATCAGTCATCAGTCGAACTTCCTCTATGATTTATTAATGTTGTGGTTAGGTTTTCCCAAAGGAAAATAATTGTTTGACACCATTTTAATTATTATTATTCTTAAATTTCAAACAGTTTTACTCCTAAAATGCCCCATGACCTTCGTCTTAAATTGTATAACATTTATTATCATACAATGTATTTACTAACAATGATGCATTAAATACTCGTACCTTCCCTACATTAAACAAACCTAGAACCATATCGCAGAATTTATTGTTAACTTTGTTTGTGGTTATCACAGAAGTATTTAAATATTGTTAATGCGAGACAGTACTAAAGTATTATTCACATGATTGGTAACACAAAGGAGCGAGTGACAAACACGTGTAATTCTATACGTGATTCATTAGGATCGGAGTTTTTGGCTTTGTTGATGTATTGTCATTATATGCAGGTACTCATTAGCTTATAGACGAGACTGGAATTGGACTAAAGCCAAAGTTAGCCCAGTTCTTATATAGTAGCTCTGCGTCGATTGTGGTGACTTTGTACTTGGAGTTTATAACATTGGTGATGATCAAAACGACGCGACGCGACGGCTAATTGAAACATATCGCAGTGTTTCTTGAGACTTTGATGCAAAATGTGCCACATCGCACTGCGCTCTTCATCCTAAGACATAAGCAAATAAAGTCTCGTATCGCCAGTAATTTTTTGACTAGATATTGGGCAGTCATGGACGACGGACGATTTTCACGATTAAGAAACCCACCGGCACATAAAATTGCAAATATGTGGGTAGAAGAGATATTATGTCAAGTAGGTGCGTAATAGACATGTTGATTACTCCGTCTAGCCAGCTACATGTATGGAAACTACAATCGTGCCTCAGATAACGTGATTATTGAAACATTGGCTGTCACGAGAAATGACGCAAAACGTGTGAAAAGTACAGTCATGATCGTCGATGATGAAAGGACAATAAGTCAATTGCGCCACAAGAAAGAAATCTAACGGCTGATCATAAAAATCAAATAAGTTCGCCAATGATTTTAGGACGCTAAGTCATCAGAAGTGGGATACTTTCCTATTAACATTAATAGTTGACGCAAATAATATTTTTGTGCTTTCGGGGACTTAAGCAACTGCGGCACAGTAAAATTAAAAGAAATGATAATGTGCATAAAACACAAAGAGTTAAATCTAAGTGGTATCTAGTTAACTGTCAAATTAATATTGAAAGTTATGCTATTTGATTGTTAACTGCTTAATTTTCTTCTAATGCCGTCTGTTAGACAATAAATTATTAATTTTATTATACAAGGCGCGGCTAAAATTCCAAGGCTTCAACGGCCATTGTCGGAAGCCCCAAGCATAACTACCGAGTTTTATTGCCATATGCACAAAATAATGTCGATATAACCATCAAGCAACCAAACCACATACACAGTTGTAACCAAATTACCCGCTTTCTAGCAAACACCCGGACTTTTATGTAAATAAAGACAATTGTTATTCAGAACCAGAGTTGTCCACATTTGACCGGCATCTACATAGATGTTAATTTTAAATTCAAATTGATGGTCTCGTAAAGCTATCAAATGGTAAGGTGCTCGGACCACATGACGCTAACGCTGGCCCGTGATTGGCATTCGGATGGCAGCCATCTTGTTATGTCCGCCATTCGATTGGTCCCGAGACTGTTACGTCACAATTATGAATCAATCCATTCATATTATCCACATGAAGGAAATAAACAACGATGTGAACCTTCTGGATTTCCAACCAAACTTTCCATATAAGAATGTGTACAGGAAAACGGCTATAAGCCCAAGATTTGAGACGAACAAATAAAGGAGGGTGACATCATCTCATTAGTAATCAGGATCGGCGCCTACTGTATATATAGATATGTGCATGATAAAAATAACGGGATACGTAACGGAATCTTTGGAATTGCAACATAAGTATACAACTTATTGAATACAAAAACAGGAAACCGTAATAGACTTTAACAGTAGACTATGAAATATTAATCAAACAGAGATAAAATATAAAGAAAGGCCATACAAGATCATCCTACTAGGACATACGGAGAATATTTAAGCAGACAGGTCCCCAAACAATCCGAGAAAAGACGATCCTCATAAAATAGTACAGAGAGCCATCTCCGAGGACATTACACGACATTTCCCACGTCTTCGTCAAGGGAAAGGAAACCAAAATGATCGTATAAAAATTATTATTCAAATCTCGTAGAGCCGGGCCGGCGCATAGCGCAGGCCTAAATTGTATTCCTCTGACGGATGCGTGGAAAAGTAATAATATCATACTTATTTGAGGACATGATTACAATATTCCTGTGGAATTTTTCGTGGAAAATATGAAACAAGAGGAAATTACTGATATATTATGATGTAAGGTCTTAATATGGATATTGCAGAATTTTGTGAGTAACTGGTGTAGGTATAATATATATTATTATGACGGTCTAAGGCTTAAAATGGATGAAAATTGATTTTGTAGTGCTGTGTAGTGTGTGTGATTTGTCGATGTGACGTCGACAATATTAATGATATAGTTAAGCACCAGATATTTAGTACAGAAACGAAAGTAGAATCAACTGCTTGATTTGGTCTACGTTGAGAAAATGGATAAAATTTTACTAACGGTCTACCACGATGCGTAGCTATTAAGCTATCAAGTCTTCCTAACACATACATTAGTGCTCTCTCTCTTACCATATGTGATAAAGATTGGAAAATGGAATTTGAGTAACAGGTAATGTTAAATGTAGGTAACCTACGAAGAATACCTAAGTTCTCGTTGCTCCAAGAATATTAAGAGCCGTACAATCTAAATACATCTAATAACAGAAAATAAGGCAAACGGAGCAACGCCGTCTGATTGACAAACCGAATTTCTTCTAACAATATAGAAGTCGTAAATTTTCCCGGTACCCGCCTTGAGCTGCCAGTCGACTTGACATGGATTTCTATACTACCCACACTGAATACAAATCGATTGTTACGACATGAAGATTTCACCACTATTGGGTCATGGGTGGACATCGACAAGACAATCGATTGAAGCAAGGATAATTAAATCGAGGTGATTCGAAGTTCGAAGGCGGCCTTTATGTGGCAACTCCTTGTAAGGATCTTGAGGAAATGATATATAATAGATATCAAAGCAATAAGACATCAAGATAACTATTATAGGTAGGTTTGTTGAAAAATCATTGTTCGAAATTTTTGTATTGGTTAAGAAATTATTTAATTAAGATGAATGATGCTATTATAATAGTTCAGTTAAGTTCAGTGATGTGTTCAGTGGGAGAAAATTAGGACCTATAATCAAGTGCTTATTTAATCACGTTCTCAAGTTTTACAGCTAAATGCTAATGCGGGGAAATCCCAAAAATTTGCATGTCCATACATGTAAATGCCTGTCAGATGAGTGAATACGAATAATCTAAAGATTTAGAAGATACTTTCTCTCGTAAAATGTTTACAACTTGTCTTATGGCTTGAAATACATAGTAAGCCAGTACATAGAGGACAAAGATGTCTGGAAACTTCTGCATAGCCGCCTCACGGCACCTTCAAAGAAAACGAATGTAACCAAACCAAATATTGTGAAACTATCTGTTGAAAAAATTAAGCCCTACAAGTTTCTTGTGCGTTCTTCTTGTAGAGGTATCTTTCCGAACGCACGGTAGACTCAGTACTGTTAATCTTCATTGACGTGCAAAAGTATCAGATTATGACCTATTTGAAATAAATCTGTTTGAGTTTGAGTTTGAAATAGAAAACCTATCACACACCAGTAAGAAGAGCAAGAGTTAGGAGTAGGTACCTAAGAGAAGGTAGTGGAAAAGAATTCCAGCGCAGAGGCAGAGGGATGCTAAGTTCAAGGGGGTTAGAACATACCTATCAGGCGCAAAACTCCGCAAAAGAGAAATAAAACAGGGGAAATGTCTTTATTTATTCGGTAGTGGATAATACTTACAATCTACATGGCATTTCCTAAGTTTGTTGGCGTCCTCGCCATGGCAGAGCGCGTACAGATTCTTTCCCGTAAGCTCCTCTGCTGTGTACCCCAGTAGCTCTGATACCCTACTGAAAACCAAGAAAATTATAAATATTAATTATGTGCGTACAGAAACAGGAACACTTAAATGGATTGGTATTTATCATCATCGCCTTTTATGTTTGTAATAGGTGATTCAGGAATTGAAGCAATCCAAGACCGTTATTTCAAAATATCTGCGATTGGTTAATAGGGCCGATTCGGGAACGACAATGATCATCTAACTGTTGGTCATTACGAAGTTGGTCATAATGAAGTTCCTAAAGCAAGCCAGTGACTTGGATCTCATTACTAAAATTATATTTCACTTCAACTGAATCAGGGCCAGCTTAAATTAATAAAATACTAGCTGCGCCCCATGGTTTCACCCGCTGAAAAGTAACCTATACTCGTACTTAGTACGTTTTAGCAGGATTTAAGCTATACGGACTGATGATTTGGCTTGAGGAGTAACAGACATCCACACATTGATACTTTGGCATTTATCAACATCGTTATCATCATCTGAGCCGTAGAACGTCCACTGCTGAACATTGGCCTCTCCCATATATTTCCATCTAGTCAGATTGTAAGCGGCTTGCATCCAGATGTCTGTCTTTATTAGAATCGTCTGTCCACCTTAAGGGTGTCCTACGCTGCGCTTGCTGTTCCTTACCACTAGAGCCCTATCGGCTATGAGTTCTTCGTGCTATGTGCCCTGCCCATTGCCACTTAAACTTAGGTATACTAATCCGCTGGGCTATGTCGGTAACTTTCGTTCGTCTACGGATTTCTTCATTTCTGATTAAGCATTTATACATTCAATTACCAAAATATTTTACCAACAAAAACGCCAAATACCTGGGCTCGCAGTGCGCTATCCTAAAGTCGAAGTTGATCCTCGTAACGAACATGTCGGACTCCAGTCTTATCTCGTGAACAGATGGTGGTGGTAACGCTATCGCCAATGCCACCATCCCTAGGAGGACTGTCGGTGACTTCCGGCTGTGAGAGAAGGAATACTGCGGTCGGAGGCGACATAGCATCAGGACCACCTGAAAGGAAGGAGAGAACAGTTGAAAAATATCCATATATCTGTGACTTGTGACGTGTTTTTTTTTATCTCTTGTATCCCTGGCGAGCCTATTGCAATCTATCGGGTACAGTTCCAGGATCAGGATCGAATCCGGGACGGCATCATTGGCAGTAGCACTTGCGAACCACTACGCCTTCGAGGTAGTAGAAGAGAATGTGGTTATAAAAGAAGCCAGAAGAACACAATAATACGTAGATAAGTAACTGAACCTACTCATTTATTGTAAGTTATTTGTCTGTGCGAAATCATAATGAGAAGGCAAATCACTGATGTGATAGATAAAAACTTTAACGTTAACATTCTTAGGAAACCAGAGGAGATAATGTAAATAATGTGACATGTATATCCCTAAATTGCAATGTAAAATATCCGCTGAATACTTTTACATCCCAAAAAAAGCTGTAAACTGGCAGTTCGTCAGATTTAAATCCTATCAAACTCCCAAAGACATTCAGAACTTTGTTGACACAAATAATACCTTGAGGGAATCGTAAAAAACCTCATCTAAACTTTACTAATTCATACCTTAGCAGCAAACACGAAACGTGTTTCATACGCTGTAATAAACTGAAAAGCTATTTGTTAACGCGAATGAAACCACGTACCGTAATACATTACCTGCTAATCGAATAAGGAGATCTAATGTAAGGATTAACTAATTTGCAATTTTGCCTATAAAATGCTCGCCTTTGGCGTATTACCCGAGCTCCAAACTGTAATAAATGATCATACTAATTGCAATAACCAAACCGCTCCGAGTCGCACACCCATTTAGATAAAGATATTGAACATAACTCCATCGACGATTTACAACCAATCGGAAATAAATAAAACCACAATTCATAATAGAATAAAGAAATAATCGACCCCTAAATATAAAGGGAAAGGTCCGCGAAGTGGTTATGGAATAAAACGAAAATTTACACCCCGAAAACAATCTACGGACAATTTTACGTACCTACGGTTTTCGCGAGTCGCTCGAGATATAATCGCATTTTATGACCTAACACCGAGTTAAGGCAAAAATTATGGGGCTATATAACAGTGCCTTGAGGCACCCCAAGCTGAACAATAATTTTAACCAATAATATTTGCGATCTAAGACGGATAAAGGTCGTGCGACAATATTTATTACAACTTAGTGGAAACGCAGAGCTGTTATTGCTATTGTGGAACAATTTAGCAAATGAGCATGGTTATATTCCTAAAATTTGTGCTAGTAGATATCTAAAACATTTCCAGAAAGCAAACATTGATTTACTATAGAGCACATGATATTGTTGCCATTAATTATAGGTATATCGCCGTCGCAGTATTTTTGCTTTAAGTTACGAACGAAACACGTTACAGACGAAAGTTAATCATCTCAGTACAAGATACCCACCCGCCAGTTCCCATTCTCCCCGTATCTCGGCGTCTCACCCTCCTTGCATCTTCCAACCTATATTGAAAATGAAAATTCAGAGTCCATTTAATTCTCATTCTATATACACTAGATAAGAAAAATGTCTATAAATTTTCATAGTCGTTCCCAGGTACTAATGACTGCAGCAAATATATATTTATATAAGATATTCTCATTTATGTCATATGCTCACTTATGTCTGTTTAATGAATGATTTATGTATCATTATACCGAAAATTTTGCAGTATGTAAAGGATCTTTATAGAATCAAAGTGTTTGTACATAATGATTGTTACTGTGAGATTGTACAGAATAATACACATTATATATAATTGATTAAGATAATTAGAAAAGTCGGCAAATCTTACCCTGTATCCAGAAGACTTAAAGTGGCACCCACGCTTGGTCAACGTACTCTTCATCCTGACGCAAAAAGCTCGGTCCATGCCTCTATACAACGCTCCACTAGCTGCCAGGGTCATTTGTGATGATACTGTTAACAAAGATCTACAATCAGATAGCAATAAACATTTCATGAATGACCACCATAAACTTGACCTAAACTTAACCGTGAAATGATAAAATCTAGTGAATAATAAAGACGGATCATAAACTGTGAAAAGGAAGTTGAATAAGTGAAAGATACGAGCATATAAGCAAAAATAGATTTACTTGAAGAATCAAGGAAGTTACTGCAGGAAATCGTCTTAAATTACAGGCCCTTTATCTCGTTATACATGTAGGCAAAGCTGCGAGAGTCAACCAATCAAAATAATGACAATAAGATTCACTTTTGACATAAAGATCTCAATTTTGGCCAACAAAAGAAGCAATCTCTATCTATCGTAAGGGAGATGCCACTGATTGATTGGGAAACCAAGCTAATT
This sequence comes from Hemistola chrysoprasaria, assembly GCA_947063395.1. NCBI lineage: Eukaryota > Metazoa > Arthropoda > Insecta > Lepidoptera > Geometridae > Hemistola > Hemistola chrysoprasaria. The sequence goes on along the minus strand of OX346727.1, from coordinate 10,467,462 downwards.
AAAAGATTCATGGCTTTGGGACCGGACAGATACACCGTGGCGTAATTGATTTAGGTCCGAGTTTCTTGAATTTGGATGCTGTGGTTCTAAAAGTTTTACAAGACCATCGGCAAGTTGGCGAAACTTTCATTATTTAGAGGTGATTGAAAGGACTTCGTTGTCCTTAATTTATATATACAAAGTTTTTAAAAAGTGTTGCATCATAATATTTTTGACTATAAGCATTTAATATTACAATTTGTTTATAGAAGCAATTTAATACATCGGTAGGTACTAGGTACTTATGTATTAAAATACCTAAGCGCTGCCTCGATAGAATTGTTTTCCTGTTGGAGTGTATCTATTTGGATTTAGGATTGTCATCTTTAGTACCGAACCATATTTTTTTTGCTTCTTCGTTCATTGTCACACGTGCAGGTGTATTCCTATTTAGGTGAGTTATATAAAAGTAAATTCAACCTCCGATGCAAAAAAGGTTAACAAGCTTATAAAAAGTGTTTTTCTACAAGTGTAATCACTGCAAACGTTAAATCTTTGGCAATAGCCTCATGCTGGACAATGTCATGTCGATTTGAATCAAGTCTTTGTACCAAATGCGTAACAAGATTGAGTCAGTACAGAACTATTCAACCTTGGCATGTTTTTATTGAAGCAGAGGTGACACCGTATTTTCCAGATTACATGATAACGTATTTATAGTGATGTATTGATTACAAACAAATTATTAATTCAAGAGTATTAAACGTAGGAGCCTCTAGGTCTCAGGTGATGTCAGGATGCCGTTTTTAGAACCACAGACTGTCTATAGCAGGTTTGTCCTTATCACACGATTTTTCGTGTACAATTCCATGGTCGTCCGTTGACAATGTTGTAGTTTCTTCACGGCTACTGTTCCGTAGGTTCCTTTCTCCACGCCCTTCACACAACAATGCTATGCTGTCAAGCAGCTTCGATCCTGATTGATTTTTTTCTCCTTTCTCTTACACAGAGCAAATTGAAATTGATTCTAAGCCCTTAAGTGTGGACTAAATTGAAATTGGAGTTTATCCGTTAGATCGAGCAAAAAATTGGGTCAAATGTGCGCTCTTTGTCATGCTTGTTTCTATAATGAAATCTGTTTCGATAGACCTCAATATTGATGAGATTTTTGATATGAAGCATGATGGCGTCAATTTAGAGGATTTCGAAACTTGGTGAGGCTATAATGTTGTACGAAATAAAACAATTTCAAAAGTAACCAATCAATACAACTGAAACATCAAATTCAGATTGTGTATAATACAAACAAAGTTTTTATACCTTAACATACAATACACAAGCCAATAGAAGTAAAAACTTCGGATGCAGTGAAGCGAACAACCACTTGATAGTAAAAATTATTACGAGAATGACTTTTTTGCTAATTTAGCCATTTAATTATAAACCAACATCTTACGTCGATGCATAGAATAGAAATGGGTTAGTGATATTTCTAATTTTAGTTTTCGGAGATTGTGTTCAACGGTTACATTTGTAGGTAATGGCGCTTAAAATAGAGTTTGAAGATTGTTCCCATAGAAATGAAATATTAATTTGTTGAATAAAGAGGCCTACTGACACCCCATTGACCGTTTCATGAGCTCCCAACGCACCGTGACTATTCCATAATCTAATTTCAATTTGATACTGCAGCTATTATTGCCAGCATTGGGAGATTCGATATAGTAAGAGAAATATTCGGTATTGTCACTTCGCAGAAGGTGCAACGGCCTCCGAATAAATTTAATTGAATTCCAAATACATTTTTTCCAAGTGTTTTTGTCGTATAATCAGAGATTCTCGATTTTTCTTACGGCGACTCTTAAATGTGACATCCTAGGTACTTTAAATGGGTATCTAACGGTTTTAGAAGGCAAGCATCACTGTTTCTAAGAGCTTTTTACTCTAATTGATGAGTTGAATGGTATTAAAAACCTACGTTAGTGATAGATCTAGATCGGTCTAGATATCATTATTGCTGACGATTTCACGCGAAACCGAATTGGAAATCAAAACTTGCTATGAATTCTAGGTGAAACCCTGAAAAACTATCAAACTCAAAACTCAAACAGATTTATTCAAATAGGTCATAATCTGACACTTTTGCACGTCAATGAAGATAAACAGTACTGAGTCTACCGTGCGTTCGGAAAGATACCTCTACAAGAAGAACGCACAAGAAACTTGTAGGGCTTAATTTTTTCAACAGATAGTTTCACAATATTTGGTTTGGTTACATTCGTTTTCTTTGAAGGTGCCGCGAGGCGGCTATGCAGAAGTTTCCAGGCATCTTTGTCCTCTATGTACTGGTTGACTTTATAATAAGCCTTCTTCAGTAAATTAGATTTGATATAGGTTTTGAATTTACCTTCGCCTAATTTACTATCGCCTATGAATAGTGATTTTTTTATATTTTTTTTATGATAGTGAGTGACAAGACGAGCAAATCAGGCCTGATGGTAAGCATCATGATTGCCCATATCAGATACAGTGCAACCCAGTGTTTTATAATTCAAAATTCTGCGCGGCACTGCACTGCGCCTGTCACCCTGAGATATTAGTTGTTGAATCTCGTCATGCCCAGTAATTTCGCTGGTAACATTGCCCTTCAGACCGGAACACAGTAAGTGTTTGCACATTACTGCTTGGCGGATGAATAACTGGCAAAGGTGTGGTACTTCCCCAGGCGGCCCCGGAATTTTTAGATAAATAATTATGCTGCCAAATTTAAACTTATCTCTTAGAGTTCCGTACCTCAAAAAGAAAAAAGTACCGTTAAGGGATCCTAAGACTTTTTTATCGGGAACGCGTGAAGGTATCAAGTTGAAACTGATCAACAACTCAAGTCCATGCGTCCCTTGCTGCTGTAAAAATCAAATTTCTAAGTCAACGGAATCAAAAGACATGGCCATTTTATCGCACATTTCTATGCTTTGCGCAACGGACTGAAAACTTCTAGAACACTTCCCTTTATCCTACCATAATTAAATTTGGCAAGAACAATGTCTTATATATATTTTTTGTTATATATCACTCTTGCCTTATCTTCAAAAACACAAATCTGTACAAAATAAAATTCACTTTAGATTTCATACTTTTACTAAAGTTTACATTACTGACCATCAGGGTTATTAGTGCCATGCTGACTGCCCTCTTCACTCCCTGACGCAGGACTATTCAGTCCAGCTCCACTTCTGCCTGCTAGGGATAGTCCAAGTTGCTCTGCTACCTCTGCATGGTCGGCTTGATGGATATAATCGAATATACTGCTACCCGTCATCTCTACCTATAAAGAAAGATCGATATATTAAAATTTGGTTAGGTATTGAGATAAATTCTTCTCTTGGCAGTTGAATTTTGAGTAACTCTTCGAATCAATAAGTTTATTAGGTATTTTTAGGACTATTTTGAAGTAATACATTTGGTTTCTTCCAAATTAGTAGAATATAATACAAAAGTGATGGATTTCAAAACAGTCGCAAAAATTCCACGATACGAGAAATTTGTAATATTCCTAAAAACATTTAGGTACTGTGGCGATCTGCCGTTCAGAAATTCTCAATTTACCGTACAATTTAAACTTGAGCCAACCACTACTTAACCAAACCACACCCGTACATAATTACATATAAACAAAGCAAGAGGCAGAAACCAGTCCGGTGAACGGTCACGTACCACCATCGTTATGAATGAAGCAGCTGTTATCAGCACCAGCAGGTGGGCATCTAACGAGGATGTCAAGACAGAATCATTATTGTAGACAACAGATAATACTGAAGATCTACCGACGGAACAAAATGATATAAAAACATCCAGAAAGAACGAATGAATAATTAGCATAGTGATAAGAAAAATTAAGACAGAAATTGGAATTAACTAATAAAGACAGCATACTTTGAATACATAAAAAAATGTAACCAATGACAGAGAACATAACAGATGTCCTAACCTTTCCAGGTATTTCATGATTGGGGGATGGTTTCAAGACTCAGCAATACTGAAGAAACGACAATACCTACTACCAAAGGTTCATTGAGATATAAGCTCCGGCGGACTTTTACAATGACCCTTTCACAAATATGCAAATGTTCCTTTAAATAAATTTATCAAATATAATTGTGGGATCCTATTACACATTCAGGAGTCGTGTATCCGCAGTCATTCTGTGCATATGAATTCTATAAAACAATGGTGACGTTATGGTGGTCGGTTCTCGGAAAGCAATGGAGAATTTTATGGTGTTTATCGAATTGCTGATTGGACAAATGGATTTGGTATTTACGTAAGATTCGAAGGAGGAGCCAAACGGCTTGATCGTAACGTGTAAGCGAAAAACTTGGCAACGAGCATAATCCCAAGAAATACTCTTATTTATTTTTAAATCTTTTGAAATATTGAAAACTACAGTACAAACCATAACAAAATCACTGATAGCTTCGCGTTATTTTTTATGATAGTTTGCTTTGGGTAAGATGCAGGAGATCTTTTAGCTAATCTAAAGCGTAAATGTCTAATAAGTGCTGATAGGAAAATGTCTTATTCTAAGTGCTGAATCTATTATAATTATGGAATCTATTATAAGTGCTGAAAGGTAAACAATGTTTTTTTACTATACTAATACTTATAAAATTCGAAAGCTTCACGTATTGTAATAATGAACCACATGAGCAAAGGAATATCGCTGCAAAAAGAAATTCATATCCATCCACACCTAACAAAGAAAACATGATTTCCCATTGTCGACACATCAGTCTATCCAACAAAAAAAAACAGAATTTAATATAGCCGAAACGTCTAACACAAACCTTATAAGAAAGTCGTATCTACGCTTATTTACCAGGAAGTTTATGTATTTTATGTCTACCCACACACGTGGAGTCGCGTATTGAGTTACTGACATGCGTGTGTGTGAAAGGTGTTGTGACGTTTGTGTGCGTTATTAAGGGTTGTGTGTGTGCGTGGTAAGGTTCGCATCAGCATTAAGATGAGAAGCACGCGCTTGCCTTGCCCGGGACGTGACCGGCATATCGCATCGTCCCTTTCCCCCTATCTGCCATCTCTCTCGCACCACCCCCGAGCCATGTTGCTAAGAGTTTCCCTGTTTTCGGATATTTTCACGACGCCTTTTAATTTCGTTTATTTCATTCTATACAGACCTCTACATTCCTATAAAAATATATTTTTGTACTTACTTTACTTGTCTGCATTTTAAATAACTTCTCTTTAGTCAAAGCTAATGAAATTCTCTGCGTTCCAAACAACTTTATTACGTTTGGCATTAGCATACATATCGCGTAATTCATTTTTCTCATCAAGTTTCTGACTTTCATATTTCAGGGATGTGCGAGAGTACAAGGCGAGAAGCCTAATAATAAATACCATTGGGAAAATTCCTTTAACACACCTACACGAGTCTTAATACAAATAGGTTTTATAAGTACCATACTCTTGAGAGCTATATAATATTTATTTTTAAACTTGACGAAATTGTCAACGATTTCGGGAAACATAATTTCTCCAAAACAAGCAATTCACACAGAAAAAAGAACCATAGACCCAAAGACGGGGATAAAAACAGATACGTAACTATTCATCCAGCCCACGTAGACGTCATAACGTAACACGTGTTCTCCTTATCTGATATCAAATGCAGTTACTGCGTACAGAGTTACCACCGGATGTCTTTTTGGAGCCGAAAATTTCCAGATTTAATCGGCTGACTGTACGCATGACTGTGTGCGTGAATGGACTGCGTGCGTGTGTGTGTTTGTGTCATCTGAAGGGTTGTTGATGCACAGACGGAAACACGAATAAACAAACCCTAGCTACTAAGTTGGTAAATAATGGATTTAGAGAATGTAGTAAAAGTGAGTGATCTAGAAGAACCGTTAGATTCCTAAAATATTGATCTCTGTCTACAATACAATCGATAAGCCGTGGTCAGATGCGTTTCTACTTTACGCATCTGACCATGGCTTATCGAAGAAGATACACGTTATACCGATTCCATCTAGAGTAAGATATAAGGTCAGGAAAATGAAGAAGTTAATTTGAAATTACATAGGTATCGAATACAAATAAACAATTTGCATTAGATCTCAAGACAAAAATCATAAAACAGTTAATTAAATACTTACTTGTGATAATCCTAAATATATAGAAACAGTTTCAGATATGTACAGAAACCTCCCGTCAGCTGCCACGGATAACGCGAACCCGTCCAATGACTGCGAACAAACAAACACATTAGGATTTTTAATTTCTTATTGGGATTACAAAGGACTTATTAACAAATCTTCAATTTGGGCAATCTAACTATACCTATTAGGCTTCTTATTAGTAACTTAGGTAATGAATAATAATACTATATTATATTGTATCTAATAGGTATTTTATTTGAAAAGGTGAAGATTTATTAATTTGAATCAAATTCAACAACAGACTGAGGAATTGAATATAAAAAAGATATTAGAATTGGTAACAAGTAATTACGAATATAATACTGATAGTGATAGGAGCACGAATTGATGTAAATGACAAATCATGTCAAATTATATTTGTACTTATTTAATAAAATGTTTACACTAGGTACCTAATCACCACACAGTACAAACTAAATAGAAAAAGGTCCGTAAAATTCTAGTTAAACCCAAGAGTAACTGTTTCTAAAATATGGCTCGTCATCAAAATTATTGCCTCCTAATAAGAATCGACTTCCATTCATCTCCACATCTACTCGAGGTGGAACTAATCCAAGAGATCGAACAGCAATTTTCTGGCTGGCACAAATTGTAAACAAACTAAATCTAAGCTGGGTTTTCACTTATGTTTTAAGTATCTAACTGTTTATACAAACTCCGGAAATTGTAACAGTAGATACATATAACATTATCCCCTTAAAAGTTAATAAATAGTTATTATTACTATTTAATACCTAGTATATTTTTCTCGTAAAGATCTAAACCTATTTACTTAGAATTCAGAAAAATATGTTTAATAACATAATATAAGCTAGAAATTCATCGTTAGTGCCATAGATCTAAAAGTGATTAGGAAAGTATCTTCTACTTATCAGGATCATAATTATTAGTAACGTATCGTAATAATTTAACTTTTTTAAAAAAGGAAAATTTTGACCTATAAAAACTCTACTTAATCCAAATCCAGAAAAGTCTGGATTTAACATTTTATATCACCCATACTCACGGATAAAAACTTTTTTGTCAATGAAAATTCATCTCCAAGGAACAGCACCGTCATCACTCATCAACAATTTTAATGAGATGCACGGTTGACAAAATACATTTGGATGATTGACTTTTTTTATGGAACAAAATCTGCGTTTAAACGTTCCCTGATGCCTAAAAATAAACGTAAAAGTGGATTATGATAGTAATAGACTATTGTGGAAGGCACTTTCAGTTTTATTTGAGACGTGGTTCTAGTTGTGCTTTTAAGGTTCTGTTCGTTTTTGGTTAACTGGATCTTTGGAAATTACTATGAAGATATTGTCTTATTTGACATTAACATAGGATACCTACTTGTTTCAATATATACTATTCGTATTCAATACTGTTGCACTAGCTAGTTGCACTAGTTAGTACTCATATCCTGAACCTTTATCCTCATGTCTGACAGTCTGAGGGTGGTGTCATCTTATTATCTTTTTCTATATGATGTTTTATTTTTCTGTATAAGTACGTTATCTTCCCTTGTTCAGATGCCTCTGTTCAGGTCTTGAAAACTTTATATCATCTACTTCAAAGTTATCCACTTACTTCTTCTCAAAGTTAATTATAGATGTTTCTATTAGCTTCCTCAAGCTTTGAATCAGTTGGAAACTAACAAAAATTATGTCTTTCTTTGAAGATATCATCTAGTCACAATGTCACACGCCCTTGATTTCAAAAACAGACATTCCAAACCCCGTCTGCTGTAAGATTACGGTCAAGATTGTTTCACAACAAACAATTCATGCACGTAATCTTTTTTCAACAAAACGTACGACCGGTCCCGCAAAACAGTTGCATTTATGAAAAAAATAAATAGAAACGTGGAATCACGTACGGCCATTTTGAACGAGTCAGAATAGAAAACCGCAGCACCCACAGACTCATAATGACAATATCGATTGCAAAATGATAATTTACTCGATATAATAGTTTTTTCACAACCCTATCAACTGTGCCCCAGAAAACGTGTGTTTGAAAGAATTAATTTCGTTTTGAAATTTTAGTGAAATCAACTAAATATTAAATTAACTTTTCTGTTATGTGCCAGGGTCTATTAACCTTTTGTGATAGTCTCATAGTGCATTGTTGGTAAAAAACCGTGAAGTCGGCCAACTAGTGACGCAACTGAGAAGACAAATTCAAGTTCGAGTGTGGAGTTTTTGTAGCAAGTGTGACGAAAGTAAACAAACCTGATTGAAATTTCTTCATTGTCCTATGAGTCACTTGGGCTTGTGAGTCATGAATTAGCAGTCAGCAACGTGACCTAACTTAAGGTAGCAATGCCTATGAGGTATTTAGGCTTGATTGACAAAAGGACTTAATTTCCGTTCTAAAGGCACGTAGCCCAGGACACAGAACTAACAGTAGGTGCTTGTATGCAAAATACCTATCGCCTAATAATAGATAACCTACCACCTTTTCAGTAGAGCGAAGAGCTTTCCTCTTTGAGTCCCTCTACTCGTAAAGAGCGCGCGTGTGTGCGTGAGTTTTAGAATCGTTATATTAAGCACCAATGCACACTACCTTCTCTAAGTATTTTGTGCCTTGGATACTAAAATAATGCTGTATTAAGTATACCTGGAGTATGTGTGTGCCCTGATGCTGCTCGAACAGCTCCATGGCAAGTCCTGCCGACGTTCTTCTGCTTTGCGCTCCTGTAACAAAAGAAATATATTCTGAAAACTTGTGGAAACTAAAAAAAGAATACCAAATTTTTCGAGAGCGAGAAATAATCTCGTAAGCAGTTTGTTTCGCGTACATACATATAGGTACATACAGTCACGCCTTTTGTTCCCAATGGGGTAGACAGGCTATTTTGCTCCACTTGCTACGATCCTGACATACAGCTTTCGCTTCGTCCACTTTCATGACATTCTCGTCATTCATACATGCTCGTCGGTTGTTGGTACTTTTGACTTTCTTTTCGTGGTCCTGACTTGGTCTTTCCTTAGAACAATATCAATTTGTTCATGAAAAGTAGTCCCGCGATCTATCCCTACCAACTTGACCATTCACACTCGCCTTATAAATCTCTTTTGTTAATCTCCTTTTCATCCATCCTCTCCACATGTCCGAATCACCTCAGCATTCCTTTCGTTCCCTTATCGCACTATTCCTCATTTTGTCCATCAAGGTCACTCCAGTCATGCATTTCACGTTATTTTCGCGCACCCCTGAAATATTTTCTTCATATTATTGACGTAGCTTACTTTTGTTCTTAATCGTAAGTGATATATTTAAGGTACTAGCGCCTAAGATGGCCCAGCTCTTATGACGGCCCACTTTAAAAAACAACCATTTTGCTAAATGCAGACAGTTTCAATTCTCGCGCGCATACGCAATTCCATCTATAGACAATAGTGAAACGACACGCAGTCACGTGCAAGCCGCCATTTTCATAATGTGCGTCGGTTTACATGTCACTCTGCAAATGGCGGTTGATTTATAAACTTAATTCCGTACTTTATTTTTTAAATCTCTGCAAAAACTTTGTGTCATTGTAACTTTACTAGTGATTCGTTTAAAATATATATCAAGGCATTGCATTCAAGGTGGGATTTGTATTTTTCTTTGCTAATTACTATTTTAACTGACATTTCGAAAACATCGGTATGAACCCCTATAAAGGCCCACTAATAGGTATCCAAAGAAGGCCCGGGCCTTATAAGGGCTTTGAGTATTAAACATCTTTTGATTTATACTCCCTAAATTAATGTTATTTAATCATTAATCGTATATAGTATTTGTCTATAAACAGCGATTCATATTTTATTGGATTTCCATATCATATAAAAATTCAGAATAAGCAAGCTAAAGTGGCAACATAGCTCAAAGATCGGACGGCCGATGGGGCAGAAAGATCCTAGAGTGTAGAAAACAAACTAGAAAGCGCGTATGAGACAGCCGCCTACCAGATAGACCGACTACTTAGTAAAAATCCGGCGATTTTCACTAGGTCGTCATCGTCGTCATCCTCGTGGTCGTAGTCGTCCAATGAGACCCAACGGAGGAAAGAAGATGATGAACAATTTGTATGTCCGGACTGTAAGTAGAATGTTTTTTTATACTCACGCCTAGAAAAAGTTATTTTAATTTGTTTTTCATATTATTTTAGTTAGTTTATTAGTTAGTTAGGTGTTGATGGCAAATTTAGAAAAAAATGTGATTTCTATACTCCTATGAAGGCCCACCCATAATTTTATATGAAAATTTGAGTCACAAAACGTAAGATTTAAGTGTTGATTTTACGAGTGTTTCGTTTATTAACTTGATGCAACTGGTTTTGTTTTTAATTTCAACAAACATTTTTGTTTATAACAAGTTTACATTTTTATAGTCCTAGGAAGGCCCAAGGGTAAATTTTGACTGAAATATTGCAATTTAATAAAAATAATTCGTACAAACGTCTACATTGTAATGTTTCCCTATTTTTGAGATTTATTGTTTTTTTTTCTATTGAGGTATTAAGCATGTATATAACGGGCCTTTTTAAGCTACCATATTCCTAATAAGGCCCAACTACAGCATTTTAAAATCCTTTGTTATATTATTAATAAGGTGGTTTATTTCAAAACTTTATGTATGATTGATCTCAAAAATAAAAGAATATTAATAATATTGTCAGATTTTTTGTTTATGTTTTAATTGTATCAAATTATGGAAGCTTTGCAAAAAGTGGGCCTTACAAGGCACTGGTACCTTAGTGACGAACGAATCATTTATTTCTTGATAGTGACAAGACGAGCCAATCAGGTGCCTGATGGTAAGCATCATGATTGCCCATATCAGACACAGTGCCACCCAGTGTTTTGAAATTCAGAATTCTGCGCGGCACTGCACTGCGCCTGTCACCCTGAGATATTAGTTGTTTAAACTCGTCACGCCTTTTTCCCGAAGGGGTAGGTAGAGGTGTACCCAGGACTCAATCCCATAGTAGATGCACCCACATTTCGCCAGTATGTTATTGGTCCCATGTAATAGGGGGCGAGCCTATTGCCATCTACTGGACACAGTTTCAGACTCCAGGCAGTTATTGACATAATTCCTAACCGAAATTCTAATATTTGACACTTTGCCTGACGTGGGGATCGAACCCGGGACCTCTTGATCGGCAGTCAAGTTCACACACAGTGTTTGGCGTGTGGCAACACTGATGGCAAAATCTATCGCTTAATGGAGATTGACGTATAGCGCACCTCTTTAAATATGACATACTTTACTTTTTAGGGTTCCGTATAGTAAAAGAAAAAAAAGGAACCCTTATAGGATCACTACTATGTCCGTCTTTTTTTTTTATGATAGTGAGTGACAAGACGAGCTCATCAGATGCCTGATGGTAAGCATCATGATTGCGCATATCAGACACAGTGCCACCCAGTATTTTAAAATTCAAAATTCTGCGCGGCACTGCACTGCGCCTATCACCCTGAGATATGAGTTGTTGAATCTCATCATGCCCAGTAATTTCGCTGGTAACATTGCCCTTCATACCGGAACACAGTAATGTTTGGACATTACTGCTTAGCGGATGAATAACTGGCAAAGGTGTGGTACTTCCCCAGGCGGCTTCCTGCAAAAGAGGCCTACCACTACACCGTCTGTCTGTCCGTCTGTCTGTCCGTCTGTCTGTTCGTCTGTCTAGACACTTTTCAACGGGAACGCGTAGAGGTATCACGTTGAAATTGATATCAACTACTCAGATCTGTAGTCCCTTGTGGCTGATAAAACCTTCCTTCTAATTTAACGCAATCAAAGGTTATGGCCATTTTATGCAATGCATATTTCTATACTTTGCGCACGGAACTAATAGATGGCGCTGTATGTTCCTGGTATCTATAGGTACGGAGCCCTACACTATGGATACATATTTTTTACGTAGGTAGGTTTACACATAATATGTTCCTATCTGTAAACGTGTTTATAAAACCATTGTTTAAACAACAATAAATATTAACAAACGAGAGCCCTTCAACGCAGACGTTGAGACAAGGGTACCATAAACAGGGATGTAACCTGACACCGCGCGATACTATCGCCTCATGGTGGACGGTAGCTCACTACTTCAGGGTTTATTGTTTGTTTGGAAGCTACTCGTATTATGTTTGCTAGAGAGACCTAGATTACCCCCAGTGACTGGGGGTAATCTAGGTCTAGGACTGGGGCCCAGTCTGAGTTAGTCAACTAAAAATACGCCTACGTAATAATGCGTAGTGGTAATTATGAGTAGTGGTAGGCTTCTTTTGCAGGGGGCTACCTGGGGAAGTACCACACCTTTGCCAGTTATTATTCTGCCAAGCAGTAATGTGCAAACATTACTGTGTTCCGGTCTGAAGGGCGATGTTACCAGCGAAATTACTGGGCATGACGAGATTCAACAACTCATATCTCAGGGTGACAGGCGCAGTGCAGTGCCGCGCAGAATTTTGAATTTTAAAGCACTGGGTGGCACTGTGTCTGATATGGGCAATCATGATGCTTACCATCAGGCACCTGATTTGTTCGTCTTGTCACTCACTATCATAAAAAAAAATGTATTATTTTAATTTAATATGTATCCGCTAGATGGCACCCTTAGCAACGAAAGTTTACAGGCTGCCGCTAGATGGCGTTTCACTTACATGTGGAGGAACATGGAGTCGTAAGAAAATTCTAACAAACAGTAATGTGATAACCCTGGTGGGGCAAATTCCACTCGACTTTTTGCGCGCCCCACCGAGTCAATTTAGTGGGGCATATTCCGCTACAAAATTTATAGCATTCCACTATGCCCCACCAGCGCCCACGGGGCGGCTTGGTGGGGCAGGGTGGAACAATCCGTATTATGTTCTTTTTGGTGATAATATAGACTATTCTATTGTTACGGCATATGTATGTATGTATAGTGAAGGATTCTATACCTAGATTCTTGAACAAAACGCTTCAACGAACAAATAACAAACATATTACAGCGCCATCTATTAGTTCCTTGTAAAGAATATCCTATCCTAGTAAAGATACTTTAGACCCTGGAATAATAATAATAATAATAATATACGCAGGGCGGCTTATGGCGAGCCGTTGGGGAGTAGCGACCCCACGTACCTGAGTGCTCCCGGGGGAGGGTTATGTTCTTCATCTCCGGCTTGCCTTCACCGGCCGGCCGGAGTAAACACTGACGAGGAACAGTCCCCTACCTCTGTCTTGCCTTCATTGGCCGGCCAGAGTGGAGTCGCGAGAGCCTCGTGCTCGAGGGAGGATGTGAATCATAAGTGGCGAGTGGGCGAGCGTGATGCGACCTTAGGGTAACGCAAGTGATCGCCGTTTAAAGTCCAGGGACACCTCTCCTACCCTTAGCCGTTCACACCAACGTTGCCCCTCTCGTCACCCTTATTCCCATGTGGTGGGCGGCCTTTATGGGGGGTCCGTTTAGTGAGCGGCGAGTCATCGCCTGCCGTCATATTTCACCATGAGACGGAAGTGGCAGGTGCCGGAGTCTCTAGCAATAGCCCGGTTACCATCCATCTAGAAATCACACCTATAGACCAATCAAGTAGTTTCCATCCATTCACAATAGTCCTTGTACCTAGCAGGGGCTGTCTTTGAGGTCACCTTAAAAAAAAAACTGTAGATGGTTTCAGAGATAGACCCCGATAGGTGCTATACATTACCTTTAGATTAAAAGCTCAAAGGGGCCTCTGCACGTTGGACTTAAAAAAAAATGGTCTCCGTGCACGCCTATCAAAAGACCGGGTATATCCCGTGTTTTCGAGCGACATAATAATAATAATATGGGACAACTTCCACACGGTCATCTGGTCCCAAACTATGCTAGAAGCCTGTACTATGGTAACCAGATGACTGATATACGACCTGTAGCTCATAACCCTTAGCCGGCTCTTATGGCAACCACTGGTAGAGAGGGTGAAGTAGGTACTATTTATTCTAAAGCTGGCATACAAAAAAAAACATTAGGTAGTAGGTATACTTAGTAAGTATAAAGAAAGTGACACTCCTGCAAGGCCACTACTCGTCATCGTGACCGAGTGTCGTGAGTCGGCGGCACAGACAGACCAACTGCACGACCTTTATATACGGAATATAGCGTTTTATAGAGTCATAGTACTGTCTTTGTCGAACATTGCTTAGGTTTTTAACATTACATTTTTGTAGTGGTAGGCCTCTTTTGCAGGGACCGCCTGAGGAAGTACCTACCACACCTTTGCCAGTTATTCATCCGCCAGGCAGTAATGTGCAAATATTATTGTGTTCCGGTCTGAAGGGCAATGTTACCAGCGAAATTACTGGGCATGACAAGTTTCAACAACTTATATCTCAGGGTGACAGGCGCAGTGCAGTGCCGCGCAGAATTTAGAATTTTAAAACACTGCGTGGCACTGTGTCTGATATGAGCAATTAGGATGCTTACCATTAGACACCTGATTGGCTCGTCTTGTTACTCAGTTCTTTACGTTAACTTAGAAGTATGATTTTTTTACAGCCGATATTTTGGCCAATTGCTGTTCCATTCAGGTCGTCAATACTCCGACAAGGTCTTCGAAATGACCTAAACTAAAATCGCCCGGAAATGTGTGAAATAAATTATATTAGACATATATCCTAGGAAATCCATACATTTCCTAAGTAGCAATCGGAACTTAGGTTAGGTTATTTATTATTATGTTATTAAATAGAAGATATACCTTACAGAAGATATTATATTTCACAGCATGTTTGTTACCTGCGTGTCTCAACGAGAGCCTTAATAAAAATTAAAAATTTATTCATTGAATTTACAGAAAGCAATAGTTTTATACATTTCCTAATACGATATTGGAATTTTATACAATTCCTAGGAAATGCATACATTTTTCAGGATATCTGTATATTAAAAATCTTTGAAACAATATTTTATACATTTCCTAAATATCTTCGGAATTGTATACATTTCCTAGAAATTGTATAGAATTCCTAGGTGTCGTACATTTCCGGTAATATTAATATACATACCAATCAACCCATTATCAATTTTTTATGAAGATTATAAACATTATATTCGTAAAATCATCAAGGATCATCATCAGCCATATCCCACTGTTTGACATAGACTTCATAATATCATGTGAGATGAATATTACTTTTAAATTAAAAATTAAACTCGGCACATGCAGGCAAGCATAGCACAAAGTAATATTGTTGTCATATCAGAACATCGTAACTTTGCTTTTCGAAATAGTACAAAACAACAGTTTTGCGCTATGACTTTATCCGAGGCTGGGTAGGGCCACCATGTTTGTAAAACTTTCTAGATTTCTTCTCGCTTGTGAACGCGTTCAAGACGGATAATGCTTGCGAAGTAAGCGTCCAATCCGGCGGAAATCTAATATTTTGATATAAAATATCTTACGTAATAATATATATATTATAAATCTCAAATCTTGATTCTATGCAAAAACCTTTATAACAGGTAAACAAAACACTAGCGAGTTCTAACTCGTCTCCAGTGCCATCTAGATGGTACAAAAAAACAGTGCTAGCTCGATTTATTTGTGTGTATGTTTGTTCCGTTTTCCTGCTAAAACTACTAAACCAATTGTTATTTTTTTGGACAATTTTCACACTGGTCCCAAACTAGGCTAGAAGCCTGTACTATGATAACCAGACTGATATACATACTATATTATATAAACTAATAACACCCAGACACAGATCAAACAGACATGTTCATGCACACAAATGTTTGTCTTGGCCGGGGATCGAACCCAGGGCCTGCGGCACAGAAAGCAGAGTTACTACCATCTGAACCAACGAGGCTGTCAAATTAACATATTGATTGTTTGAGCTGAAATTTGGTAGGTATGTAGATAGCTTAGACCAGGGAATAACACATAGGGTACCTACGACTTTAGTCGGTAAAAGTAGATTTTTAACACACGACCGAAAAAGAAAGGGTTGTTATAAGTTTGACGTGTATCTGTGTAAGTATCTGTCTGTGGCATCGTAGCTCCTAAACCAGTGGACTGATTTTGATGCGGTTTTTTGGGGACTAATGGGACTGAGTCCTGGGTAGGTAGGTACACCTCTGCCTACCCCATCGGGAAAAAGGCTTGATTGTATGTTATGTTATTCTATTCTATACTATTTTAATTTGCCTTAATTTATAACTTAAATCAAAGATTATCCTACATCCAAGCTATTCATTGTCGCCCCACAAAACATGCAAGTCGGCATATCAAAGCTTGTTTCTGTTGTCTCTTGAATTAAACCGCAATAAAGAACAGTATATCTGAGGATCTCTGGTTAAATATGGCCTACCCTAAATCGCGGCTTGTGATTTTTTTATCTTCGTGTGAAATGCTAGCAGGTTAGTTTTAAAGTTTGCTTAAAACTGTGACAATTGGTTGCGTAAAGTTTACAAAACGGTCTGCCAAAAGTAGATGTTATGTTGGTATATAGTTACTTATATTTGATCAGGTTTAAACCGAACAGGTTTTGTTAGACTCACCTTACCTTACTGCCTTTAACGAAGTACTTAGGTACTAAAGGTACTTAAGTACTAAGTACCTACGCAACCGACTTTTTATCAATAGACAGTGATTCTAGTTCTGAGATTACTTATATAATTTATTATGACCATATTATTATTAACCTTTTTTTATGATAGTGAGTGACAAAACGAGCAAATCTGGTGCCCGATGGTAAGCACCATGATTGCTCATATCAGACACAGTGCCACCCAGTGTTTTAAACTATTTTAAAGTTCAAAATTCTGCGCGGCACTGCACTGCGCCTGTCACCCTGAAATATGAGTTGTTGAATCTCGGCATGCCCAGTAATTTCGCTGGTAACATTGCCCTTCAGACCGGAATACAGTAATGTAACACATTACTGCTTGGCGGATGAATAACTGGCAAAGGTGTGTTACTTCCCCAGGCGGCCCCCTGCACGAGAGGCCTACCATATTTTGTTAAAGAAAACTTTACAGTTTCTTTGTAGGTATTTATGACAAATGTAAAAAAAGTAGTTTTTAGGTTATGTTAATGATTTTTAAATAGCAAAATAATCATACGGTTTTCTTTAACAAAAAATATATATATATATATGATTTCGTGCAGATAAAGGCCAGATCCAGGGTTGGCAAAAAACAGGTTTTTTTTAAAAAGAACAAAACATCATGTTTTAATCAACAAACAAAAAAAACATGTTTTAAATCAATTTTTCAAAAATGTTTTTATATATTTGTTTTAAACACGTTTTAAACATGTATTAAACATGTTTTAAACAATTTTAATTAGTACTTATTTGTTTTGTGATTGAGGTAATTAACTAAGAAGGAGGAGTTCTACCTTCCTTTTACTTAAATTAGACAAATGATAAAGAAAGAAGGGCATGTATGTGTGAGATACATTGTGTTTTCATGCGATGGCCAAGTCAATCTATTTTATTTAAAACATAAAAGATTTATATAATATTGATTTTTTATTTATGCAGTTGGTGTATCTAGAAAACTGGACTGAAATTACAAAATATTTTAGTTTTTCCTTAATTTATACACTAAACACTAATTGTATTCTAAATTCGAAGCTGAAGCTGTCTGCTAAAAGTACCTTAGAGTTTTGATGATCAGTCAGTCAGTGAGTGACAAAATTAAGAAATTTTGACTATACGCTGTTCCACATGCACAGAGAAAACAGCCATTGTTTTTCGTACAGGCTAGAGGGAAAGAGCTTGATGCGCCTCTCACTCTTTCTTATGCCATTATACTTAGGTTCAATGTTCGTTTTTCTCTCTACATCTGGGACGGATTATAGTTATAATTCTTGAACTACTATTCAAATTAAATGACATTTGAAATATACCGTGTTTATACAATGCCAAGCAGGGATACTGTAGGTTACTGAAAATTTAGGCTTCTAGTTTTATCCACAACGAAGTTATACGGTGTTGATAATGACCTGAACTGCTTCGAGAAGTGATGGTACGGCCGTGCCACTTTTTTGATCGACTTCGCGGATACGCTATCAAAATTATAATATAATAATAATATGGAACAACTTCCACACACGGTCATCCGGTGCCAAACTAGGCTAGAAGCCTATATTATAGTAACCAGATGACTTACAACACCCTGACACAGATCAAACAGACATGTTTTATGCACACAAATGTTTGACCTGGCCGGGGATCGAACCCGGGGCCTGCAGCTCAGAAAGCAGAGTTACTACCATCTAAGCCAACGAGGCTGTCAAATTATATCAATTAATCCTGCTTGACCTGACATAGACATACGAGTTACGAGTCTGCACTGCACAATCGACGACAATAAGCAAAAGAGATACCACATGCTACACATGCTGAGCAAACTATATTCATCCTTTTTTATTTACCCGCAGCTCGCAATAGAATATTCCTTATTTTGTTCACTTATTCTAGTCTGCTGGGCTGGGGTCTGCCCCGTCAGCCAGATCAGTCTGAATCTAAGGATTTCCCCAAATTGAAAGCTCGGAGTTTCCAACAAAATTTACAATTTACCTCAAAATTATAATGTTACTGTTCAAAAATTATTATAGACGTGTAATAAATTAAATAAAACATAATGTTTTTTATATATGTTTAAAACATGTTTAAAACAAAATGTTTTGAAACATGTTTTAAACAGGCATGTATTTTGCCCAGTGTTTTAAACACTGTTTTAAACACTTGTTTTAAACAAATGTTTTAAACATTGCCAACCCTGGCCAGATCGAGAGCCAACCACAAAAAATTGAGTGGTAAATAATTCCCTTCATATCTGTGTATTTTCATTTTGTATTGGAGACGTTTAACCTTAAAAGGATATTTATCATCGTTCTACACCGAACAGCTTTCATCAGACATTTGCCCCATTATCTAGCCCCAACAAATTTTTATTAAGGCGTTAATGCACCGTATAATTTTCTCATTACGTTGGTTACGTCCCTTAAGTCTGATCGTCGCAATTTGAGGAGTTAATAAAGAAAATGTTGTTAACTTCTGCCTAAAGCTTTGGTGTCATTTGTTTGTTATATTGAGGTTGTTCATCATTTGGGATCAGGGGTTGGTCACATTTTATTAAACCATAACATAACATATAATCACGTTTTTTCCACAAAGGGCTATAGGCAGAGATACGTCCCTGCCTAGTATAAAGGACTTAGACGTGGTTAATTCGTTCGAGACTTAGACCAATAGTAGGTAGGTACCTACACCCACATTTCGCCAGTATGTTATTGGTCTCATATATATCTAATAGTGGGCGAACAAATTGCCATCTACTGGGCACAGTTCCAGATCCAGGCTGTCGTTGAGATAATTCCTAATGAAAAAATCCTATAAGTATCTAACACTGCCTGAGCTGGGGATCGAAACCGGGACCTCATGATCGGCAGTCAAGCTTGCACCCACTATGCCACCGAGGTAATTATCTATGAGTTATTAGGTTTAAATCATTTATTCTCATAAAGACAAAACAGTCACTTACATGAGAAACTAAACATTTTGTAAAATAATTTAAGTAACCGTCACCAGACTTATAAAGGTATAGTATAGTTATTAATCTATGTAGTAAAATAAAAAATATATACGTATACGAGAATAATAAAATAAAATAATATTTTATATTTTTAAAGACTAAGCAGTCTATTCACTTGAAACGGTAGCTCAATTGATAGAATGCCACGCCACGCGGTTGGTACGGAAGGCACGAGTTCAAGTCCCGCTTGTGGGTAAATTTTTTCTTCCCATCCTATGCTATCCTACTAACAGTCTTACTATAAATGGGAAAGTTTGTGAGGAATAGGTGGATGTTTGTTACTCTTTCACGCCAAAACCACTGAACCGATTGGGCTGAAATTCGGTATGTAGTTTAGATCTTGGAATGAAACACATACTACGAGGGTGAAACCGCGGGGCACAACTAGTAAAAAAGTTTTAATAAGTATAATAATTGCAGCTAAAATGTTGTATTTTTATCAAATTCTATATAGGTACCAAAGAAATTACAAATCTCTAAGGCTGGGTTTTTTGATCACTGGTTAAGTCGACCAATGGTTAAATTTTTTGACAAATAGTTAAAATTCGACAATATTCGTTTTTTCATCCCTGGTTAACAATTTTTTTCCACACGATTTTAACTATTGGTTAGAAATTTAACTATAGTTAGTTTGACAAATGGTTAACTTATCCGTAACTAACGATCAAAAAACCGGCCCTAAGATACCAAAAACAGGAAAAGAATAGCGTTCATTACCCACCCCTGTTTAAATAAGTTTTACCGGAGACGGGTAGATTTAATAATCCACCCTTACTGACCACTAAATGAACCTCTCGATGCTATCGATTTGACTCCAAGAAACGGCTGAGTTTACACCAAATCCTATTTATAACTATTTGTATGGGCTCACCATACAGAGCACTTGAGTTCCCACGTTAACTTAACACTTAACATAACTCTACAGATTTCTTTAGCCATAAGTTAGTTATAACAAATAGTACCAATGAAAGCGTCGTTCAGAGCACACTGCTCTTTTATTTAAACTAAGCGTCCCGGCGTCGCGCACCCGTACTCAACAACTAAACAAACAATTAACTATTAATTCTAACTATAAAATCAATGTATGCGCAGAGTCTCCAAACAGTCGAGACTCTACACTATTTAATAATAATATTTCGCCGTGGAGATACCGGCTGTAGAATAGTGCTCCACCCTCTCTACCCGTGGTTGCCGTAAAAGCCGGCTAAGAGTTAACAGATCCAGAGGACGGGCAGCAGCATCCTCTGTAATAAACCATCGAACTGTGCTCGACAACCCGCCTGCCAAACGTGTCGAGTATTGGCAAAACCCCGCTTTATGGGGGAGGCCTATGTTCAGTAGTGGATTATCAATGGCTGAGATGATGATGATGATAAATAATTATTACATTCTTTCAGAGTTATGTATAATATAGTTGTAATTTTCTCTAAGCATGATGGTGTTTATAGAATCACCACAGTCGCGAAAAATAGAACTCAAAACTGTAACCGCCATTTTCTCAAAAACAGGTTTTGGGTACTTACTGCCCTTTTGCTAACCATAACCATACTGCCCCCATATGGTAATTAGAGGACTGATATAGTAGGTGTAGTATACATATATGCATATAACATATAACACACAGACACAGATCAGACAAATATTATGTTCATGCGCACAAACCTGCCCGCGGATCGAGCCCGGGACCTGTGGCTCATAAAGCAGAGTTACTACCAAATGGTCAGTTATCCAAAAAAAATTGTTTAAAAAATAATCTATGTTACATCTTGGTGTAAATCCGGCCGCAATCTGCTATTTCCTCGCATTTACACCGAAAGGGCCAATAATTTGTGCGTATTTGTCCGATCGACATGTGCCGGCCAAAGCTAACATGCCGGGGGAGTGTTTTCTCAGGACCAAATTAAATATAACGCCTTATTATTAGAGTATTTTTAGATGTGGGGGTATCTATCTAAATAAGTACAATAGATACACTATCGAAATTTATTCAGAATAGAAGTGGCCAAAAACGGAACTAGATTTTTTGCCATATTCAGTCTCTGTCGAAACCTGATCTCATTGCCACTAGCGCCCTCGGTACTGAACTGAACCCAATGTCCTTAAGAACAAAGAGGTTAATAAAATTAAATGTAAAAAATGTTAATTTAGACAAATTTAGACATTTTGAAACAAAATTACATATTTTTACTTATTCTTATGGACCTAAATCTCTTTTAGGGCTAAGTAAGAGCATACCTTATTACCTATAATATAAAACAAGCAGTGCCCCGCGGTTTCACCCGCGTATAGACATCGTTCCCATGGGAATATCGGGCAAAAAGTACCCTATATGTTATTCCAAGGTGTAAGCTACCTACATACCAAATTTCCTCCAAATAAGTTCAGTAGTTTTTTGGTGAATGCGTAACAAACATCTATCCATCCATCCATCCAACCTCACAAACTTTCGCATTTATAATATCACTAGGATATTATATCTAAAACACACTAAAATTTTTGTACAGTTTAATGCAAAAAAATTTTTTTTTGTTAATTAAAATATAATTAATATTTCCGCAATCATTGCCTGAATCTAATTACCTACCTAATAAAAGTATTTATCTTTTTGAAACCTTCAGAACCCAAAGACTTAATGAAGAGTAACCGCGACTTGTCAAGTGCCATTGGATGGGCAAACTGTTTGCCCTGGGCAATAGCTGGGCACTGACATTTGTTGGGGGCTTATTGGTTACGGGGATATTGATGAAAGTTTGCCCAAGGGGAGAGTGGGGTCAGTTGGAATAACTTAGAAAAAAAAATGGTTTGTATATAGGCAGAGAGCTTAAGCACATAGCTGCATAAGCAACAACTAGGACCAAAATTTTAAACTTTAATAAAATCCAAATAATTTGTCTGAAATGAAAAATAAATTTCAAGGCATGCGTATGTATGCATAGTGTTCCATACCTAGTTACCAAGAACATACAGCGCCATCTATTAGTTGCGCGAAATATCGAAATGGCCATAACTTTTGATTGTATTAACTTAGAAATATTATTTTTTTACAGCCACAAAGGACCGCAGATCTGAGTAGTTATCAATTTCAACTTGACACCTCCACGTGTTCCCGTTAAAAAATGTCTTGACAGAGAGACAGACAGACAGACGGACAACAAAGTGATCATATAAGGGTTACTTTTCCTTTTGAGGTACGGAAACCTAAAAATGGAAATACTACATTGCCATAACAGACCCATTGATTGAAGAACTTATTGAAATATCTATTACAATAATAATATAATAAAGGATAACTTCCACACACGGTCATCTGGTCCCAAACTAGGCTAGACGTCTGTACTATGGTAACCAGATGATTGATATACATACTTATATAACCTTATAACACCCAGACACAGATCAAACAGACATGTTCTTGCACACAAATGTTTGACCTGGCCGGGGATCGAACCTGGGGCCTGCAGCGCAGAAAGCAGATATACTACCATCTGAGCCAACGAGGCTGTCATATACTTACTTAGGTTCAATTAGGTACACAAACATTCTATTTCTATTGTAAAATATAGGAACGTAAAAATTGCTACAGATATATAACCTTTATCTTCAAGCCGTTAAGAACTTCAAATATATGTAGAGATCTGAAAAATCACCGTCCAGCGTATAATGAATGGTAACTGACCAATTACACGGGCAGACAACCCTTCAGCGCTCGCGTAGGGTCGAGCCGATCGATCCCGAATAAAAATACCGGAATCCCGGAAAACGATCCTGCATTCGAGACACGTACTGTCAATATAGAATCGCGATGATTGTGATGCACACTATGAACAAAAATGTTACGACGGATTGAAAATAACGCGGACCGAGGGCAGTTACAGGGTTTGCGAGGCGGTTTTTTCCTAGTTGTTTAAAAATTAACATATTAAATAGTTTATTAATAAGAAGTAATATACACTCTGGTTCTGTTTAGTTATAATGTTTTATTGTATCTAACTAGTAACTAGGAATGAGTCTAATTTAAAACCTATAGCGCCATTAAAAGGGTGTTCCAAATTTATAATAATAGTGACGTGTCGATCATTGAAAACCTAATATTTAATTTGTTTATTTATTGATTTAAAATGATTTTTTATATTATCTTAATTATATTGTAATTTATTATCTTATTATGACAATTCCCTACAAAGTAAATTTTATATTTTGATTATTGCACATTCCATTAATAAAAAAAAATTGTTAGTTATAATTTTGTAGAGCCAAAGTACATTTCTTAATTACTCACCTATTTTTTATTATCAGACCATGACTTGTTATATTACAAAACTTAATTTATGATCATTGATTAAGTGTTCATAATATATAGACCAAGTGTCAAAAATCGTATGTTTAGTGTTTTAAAGATATTGCGACTTTTTTAATCCTCATTTCTTTGTTTCACTAAGATCAACCAGCCCCAAAAAAAGTTATACCACATGTAATATAAAGCTCCATACTCCGCACCATAGACCTACATCATTAGATAAAAGGTGTAAGGTGGCGCTAGCGTGCAAAGAAAGCGGAAACATAATACCCTTCGGTTCATTATAGGCCGGATTAGCGGAAGGGTTAGCTTATTGAAGGAATTCCGGATAAAAGAGGTATTAAAGGATAGGAATTTCGAGCGAGAAAATTCTGTTTTGATCCTTTATAGAGTGGTGCTGGGATCACAATGGAATGATTTTATTAAAGCCCAGAACGCACGGTGCGATTTTAGGGTTATGTTCGTTATTTCGGAACTCTTTTTCTTCGTGAAACTTTAATAAACTTCTGTGAGATATTTTGGGTCTATCTTATGATAGACCCCTAAAACCCCTATCTAAAGGTGACCCTACAAGACAAAACGATTAGTTGTACTCGCTAAATAATTTTTGTCCCAATCCCATGTGTTTAACTTACCTATAAAGTGTTTACGTAATATATATTTTTTGTTATCCCAACATTCCCTATATTTTGGTATCTAGGATCTATTATGACTATGTCAAGCAGTGGACTGACACGGGTTTATGTTACACCTTTACAGAAAAGACCAGGAAATAATAGGGGCGCTACTGTATTTTGAACAATGAAAAGAATTTAATTAACACTTACACTTAAAATTAGTTCCGTTTCTGCTGTTTTCTGTCGAGTTATTAAAATTAATCTTCATCTTCATTAGGTATCTTCTTCTACTGCTGGACATAGGCCTCCTCCAGTTTTCACCATTTGTGTCTGTCTCTCGCCTCTCTTAGCCACATTTGTCCCATTGATGATAACAGAAATGTATAATCTAAAAAACCTCGTTTTTTGTCAAAGGGAAACCAGCAACATACCAATACATCCCGTTAACCCGCACGATGGTAGCATGTTCCTTGCGGGTATCGTCCTACAACTGAACATTTACCCCATATTTATTGTTATTTTTCTATTTCGCCGGCAGATGTGCCGCGCCATGATTTACGGGGCCGTATTACTAACGTGAATTATAACTGTGCGTTTGTTTTCTGAAATAGTGGGAGAAATGGACCCTTATTGTGTAGTTTGACACCTTAGATATCCCTTTTCGGTGTTTCGTTGTTTACTCTATTTGGAGATTTTATAAAGATTTTTTTTGGCGTGAGAAGAATAATAGCCATTAATAATCAAAAAGGTTTGGGTACCATTTCAGAACTTTTATCCAATATCATCATCATCATCAGCCGGAAGACGTCACTGGTGAACAAAGGCCTGGGAGATTTTGCCAATATGGTTGTCGATAAAAATATTTCTTTTTTTAAGACTTATTTTAATAAAATTAAGTCACAGAAAATGCTTCTAAGTTATCCATAAAATCGCTACTTGAAGTATATTATTTAAAAAGCCATATTGGATTTTTCATGATTTTTCTGATTAGCAGCCTGCTGTTTGGCTCTAGGCCCCGTTGATGGCAATAGGCTCGCCCTCTATTACATTGGACTTAATAGAAAATAAGTGGCAGTGTGGGTGTACACCTCTGTCTAAGGAAATATAATTTGATGTTATGTAACGAAGCATTTTGATCTAAATAGCGTCAGCTAATTTGACGGTATCAAGTCAAAATAACCTCCTCTGAAAGACTGGTAGAGTTGAATTATTATGTACATTATTAATGTTCCCGATTCTGATTCTCCCCAACCAGCTGATAAAAGATCAACAAGCACACGTCCAGCCCGCGCGACATCCCGCGCTCGACTGCCATAAATCACTGGTGCTGCCGCCCCGCGACAATATGTGGAAACATGTGTTTACCCCCGGAGTTAATTTGTCGAATTTATCTGGCTGTCTCGCGAGTTATTGAGAAATATTGCTTTCCTTGACTTATGTGGACTTGTTTGCTTGTTTTGGCTAATATTTTATTGGAATCTTCGGTGAAACGTTTCTCTATTCATCGGGTTCTAGAGTTATAGAGATCTAGAGTTAAGTTTAAAATATAAAATACAACTTAAAAACTATAAAATTCAAGTACGAACATCCAGGGAAACGACAAGGCGCCATCCTTACATGGTCGATGTTCCACTTAACCGTACCAAACGCCACGCGGCTACTTTCATCCCGAGGACCGCTAAGGAGTGGAATTCTCTACCGGCGTACGTCTTCCCACTTGAATACGATCTTGAGGTCTTCAAGAGAAGAGTGAATAACTATCTTCTAGGAAAGCGTGCTCCATCTTAGGCCTCATCTTCACTTTCCATCAGGTGAGATTGGGGTCAAACGCAGACCTATTTAATATAAAAAAAAAAAAAAAAAAATACGAAAAGTAACTTAGATTACGAGCACTACTTATACATAAAAACGAACAGTGTGTAGTTTTTTTTTTGATAATGAGTAACAAGACGAGCATATTAGGTGCCTGATGGTAATCATGATTGCCCATATCAGTTATCAGACAGAGCCACCCAGTGTTATAAAATTCAAAATTCTGTGCGGCACTGCACTGCGCCTGTCACCCTGAAATATTAGTTGATGAAAATCGTCATGCCCAGAAATTTAACTGGTAACATTGCCCTTCAGATCGGAACACAGTAATGTTTGTACATTGTGACTGCTTGGCGGATGAAAAACTGGCAAAGGCAAAGAAAGGCCCAGGCGGCCCTCTGCAAAAGAGGTCTAGCACTACAAGATAGAAGTGTGTAGTTACACGTATCGTACCACTCTTCATTGACTGCTGATATCATAACCCTTCCCTTCGGCTTTGCCGTTTGTCGGTTAAAATATAACATAATCCTTATTCTCGATCGCAAAATATTTTCCAGTACCTAACATAATTTTATTGATTTCTGTTATTTGAATATACTCGAAGATAATCAGCTGATTTGAAAAAAATGAATGGTTTGTACAAAAAAATCTGTTTCATGTTCGGCACGGTGGTTTCGAATGCCAAACTCATGGTCATAAAACACAATTATTCGAAAATCACTAAAATAATATCAGTGGTAAACTTTCCACGTTCAATTCGTCGAGCTGTCTGTCCAGTTGTCAGTTGGTTGCCATCATTAAATTACCACATCGTTATTCAGTGCATAAATTACACTAATATGACATCTCTACGGACATTTATGTAGATGTGATTAATAGTAATTATTATTTTAGTAAGCTTAATAATATTTGGGCATATTAGTTTTACTAAGATAATCCTAAATCCTAGAACAAGAATATATGCTTTTATCAAAGTCTTATTCAAAGCATTTTTGACATAATAAAATTTTGGTCACAATAAATATATGTTTATATCGTTGTTGATAAAATTTGGCCTCGATTTAGATTATAAACTATTTTATTTTATATAAAAATTATGGAAAAAAGATACAGCGAAAGATCTCGATGTTATGCAAGGCCTACACAATTATCCAAGAAGATAAAAAAAAATCGCAACGGTTTTATCAATTCATCATGAATTATCCACTCATAATTTAGTAATAACAAACGAAGCCTAAAACCTGCAATTTGTAATTAATTTACAAACAAAAGCATGATCGATTCGACATGCCCCAAAATTGAGACGATGTCATCAAAGTTGCTTAACCAACAAATTCGAGCAAAACTTAATGCACAGTGGTAACAATTAAATAAGCCTGGCGAAATCGTCAAACGAACCCTAACCGAATATTTGAATAAACCAAGTCACGTCTGTCAAATAAGCAGTACTAACAAGCGGTGTATCGCTTGCACTGATTGTTAATTGATTAGATTAAAAATTCGTACAAATTCAGCGTATTGTTACACTAGGGTCGTTCTAACGAATTAATTAGGTACTTTAATAGCTGCGGTATCTTTTACAATTTGTGTGTTGACAGTTGTTTATCTGACAATCTTGTTGCATCTTGAATTTTATATTAACTACAGTTTACATTAGTTTTGAATGTGATGATTTTTAAAGCTAAGATAAGGCTAACATATTTGAATGAACTGCGTAAAGTGTAAATGCAGTGTCAGTGAGTGCAGAGTTGTCGGGTGATAATACTGGAGGCGGAAAAAGACGTGCTGTGCTGACCCGATCTAGTTTGGGATAAGGACAAGAAGATAATGATATCTTTTTACTATTATTTAACAAATTTCGAAAATTAAACTAAAGACCCCATCAGCCACGTTCTTTATGATCGTAGACAGAATGTGGAAAACTTTAGGATACTCTCTTTGAAATAGGGTAGATTTTTCAAAGCTTATTGATATAATAAAAAATACAAGGGAAGCACAATATTTCCAATTTACGTTCGGAAACACGTTGCAAATTCAAATAGCGATATTACGCAGTACATTTTCGTAAGTCGCGCACTAAATCTTTATTGCTTACGCGACTATATTTGAAACTCAAAAATTTGTCCCCCAAAACATCTTGACACCCTAAACGCTATGTTTTATTGTCTCGAATATTTTTATTTGAATACATGTATAGGTGGGAAGGAAAGCCGGTTTGAAAATTGAGTTAAAATGACAGTGGCATACGTAGTGATTCGCCTCGCGGTCGTATTAAGGGCATTAGGGACCAAAATTGGATTTGTACAGGGGCGTTTTATTGGTACACTTGTTACGAATTTAGGAACACAGTGCGACTTAAAAAACCTCTTTGTCAAGGTCCCTAACGTTAGGGACGGAAAAATAGGAGTAATTTAACTGGATCAACGAATTATTTATGGTGTCTTGTTCATTATATGAAAGTTATTCTTTTAAACACAATGAATGGCAGTAAAGTTTGAACTATGATGGAGCACACAGGTTATAAAACAAACTTTAAGTTTATCTAACCTTATCGAAGTTTTTTCTGAGTTTCTCAAAGCTAAGCCAGCTTAGATCTTTTTGCATAGCTTATTTCTAGACTAAGCCTTTGTACATCATATCGTTTACCGTAAAGTTAGCAACTTTACTTTTAGCTACAAAACGTGGTCTGTACCTTCTTAAATATTTTCTTGACTTGTCTTTAGTTTCGACTCGAGTTTAAGGTAAATTCGTTTACCTATTCTTCTAATATTCAAAACGTTAAGCTTAGCACCTTCGTCACCAAAAACAATACATAAATACGAACCATGCCCCCTAAAAACCTCAAACCGCATAAAAATTACATTTAGCAATCACACATGTGTGTTGACTCACTAAAACAAACCTTTGTATTTTACCCAATAAAGAATAGAATAGACAATATTTATTTGACGCATCGCATCGCGGTGAATCAGTGTCCCTAAGGCGTATTTATTTGCGTATACGCTTCGCTAGACATTCCCTGATTTATACGGGTTTTTTATGGTTTAGGAAAATGCGAATTCACACCACTGTGCAGGTAGATTTTCTTTAGGAACTTTTACTTTAAAATTAGATTAATATTAGGGAATAGGTACCCATTGGGTGTTAGCTGCGTTATCGATACTTTTGTTCTGTGACACTTTTTAAAGCTGAAGCAAATTTTTAAAAGATATATATCATTAGCTAAGTGCATCCCGTGGCTTCTGCCGTTGAAAACTATTTACCCTGAGTGTTAAGAAAGCGACTAACACCCATATTAAAAAACAATACTATAATAATTTGAATGGATAGGTAAATCCAATTGGAAACTATTTCCTGCCGTGGCGAACGCTGTGAGAAATTCCTTACTTACCACAGTACCATACTAAGTATTGTTCTCGAATACGGATGTAAGCGACAGAATTATCGTCTAAACTGTCAGAGCTGACTTAACGAAGTAACTATTTTGCTGTCCGTACTTTATCTAGAGACTGTTCTGTGAACGGTACAAGGGTGCTGTAACAGCATTACGTTCACAATGACTTGACGAAGGCAAATCTGATTTGCAGACCCTCCTCGGTTATTTTAAACCGACAGCGTTCATTTTGCATAGTTCTGGAGCTTCGTACTTAGTTTAAATATTGTGTAGTTGGTAACGAATATAAAATTACCCCCTTTATTTAAGTTAACCGCAGCAAAGTGGTATGTTAGATATTTCGAGAAATTTTATATATATATACCTATATATATATACCTATATATGTATCTACACTTAATTCGTTTTCTTTGATACAAAGTCCATAGAAAAAATTTGAATCAGTCATAAATGATTTAGTTGTTGACTGCCTCGGTGGCGTAAAGGGCGCAAGCTCGGCTGCTGATCATGAGCTCCCGGGTTCGATCCCCATGTTAAATATTGGATTTTTTGATTGGGAATTATTTCAATAACTGCCTGGAGTCGGGAACTGTGCCCGGTAGATGGCAATAGGCTCGCCCCCTATTACATGGGACCAATAACATACCTACTGGCGAAATGTGGGTGTACCTATTCTATGGGACTGAATCCTGGGTACACCTCTACCTACCCCTTCGGGAAAATGGCGTGATAGTATTTGTATGTTATGTTCATTTATTTACAATTTATATTATGTTATGTTTTATGTAGATTTGTTGTCTGCATATTATAGAAAAATGCACCAACCTTTAAGCGTCTTGCTTGACGGCGGCAGATCGCGGCTCCACGGCGGATCCCCATGGCCGGAGAAGTCTCTTAACTTCAAGTAACTGATGGTCAGTCTGATGATGGAAGCCTTGTCCAGCTGGCTGGTGATGGCGGCAGGTAGAGGCAGCATCTTAGCCAGCTCGTAGAACTCGTAGTTCTCCTTCCCTCGACGAGAACGCGCCGCGTCGCGACTCTTCTCTTTCCGGAGCTCTAAAATGCTGCGGAGGAAAGGTTTAGTTAGATTTGTGTTCAGCCGATCAGATATTTTTTTGAGTAGGGTTGTCAGGAGAGAACTTAAGTTTAAAGAATATTTCTTGTAATCTAGAAAGTTAAGTATAAATCATGATCGTTAGAGAACTTATCAGCGAATATTTGTAAGAACAAACAAAACTTCACATATATATGCAGTTTTGCTTTATCGATTTAAATTACCCTGTTAAGGTGTTTTTAATTATTTCGTTAGACAAAAATAAACACAATGTTGCCTGTAGCTGCAAAAGTAAGTCTTATTTCACTACTATAAATCTAAACTGTGATAGTTTGGGCTGTATGTCTCAGTCACGAGTATGTCTCATGATGACATACACTAATAACACTCGCCTACAAAATGTTTGTTGTAAAAGATAAATTAAGCCTTAATAATCACACATCACCTTGTAAAAAATAGCTTGGTAGGTATCAAGATTCAGTAGTTACCTATATAATTTCATACAAAAGAATCCATCTTTCCAGTCTAAATGCAAATAGCCCGACACAAACTCCCAGTCTACAGTTAACAAGTTCATTAGCGACTCCCACAAGTGGGAGGTGGTGGGAGTGGCCACGCACACACCTACCCGATAAAATAGGACGATATACTGGTTATTGGTTATATCTACCTATATATACTATTGTATCTATAATGTGTACATAGCAGGTGTGAAATATGTTAAATGATATAGATAAGTTTGTGGTGTGGGTTTTTTATAATAAATTGTCTTGGCACATATGGGTTATTTGCCGAGTCTACTTGGAACTAAAAAATAACAGTACAAACTTTCAGTAAAAATCAATTTAATCCAAACAAGTTTTCATGTATAAAAACCTGCACAGAGAAAAAACTCAGAAAAATAAAGACACTGAAGATTTGTTTGGATTAAATTGGATTTTAACTGAAAGTTTGTATTGTTGTTTTCTAGTTCCTAGTAGACTTTATTTTACGTGATTACATTATGTCCTATGTTTTATATCTTCAAAAATGTGGGAACGTGTGAGCGAGAGGGCGAATTAGGTGTGCACCGCGTCTTGACAACTAATTTTTCGTGACATTTTAAATATCTCTGAGTCTACATTATAATATTGGTATCAAGGGTTGAAAATGGAAACTTGCACACTGTCTCGCCCATTAACTATACCTTGTGGTAAACTATTGGATTTTTCCATTAGGAATTATCTCAATAACTAACTGGAGTCTGGAACTGTGCCCGGTGGATGGCAATAGGCTCGCCCCCTATTACATGGGCCCAATAACATACTGGTGAAATGTGGGTGTATCTACTATGGGACTGAGTCTTGGGTACACCTCTGCCTACCCCTTCGGGAAAAAAGGCGTGAATGTATGTTTATGTTTATGTTTTTAAAAGCTTTTATTTAACTTGCAATGTATGTAAGTATGTCTGTTCGGGTGAAATCTTTGAACTCAATTTTGAAATAGATATCTTCAACCGATTGAACTGAAATTTTGTATACACGTTTAGTTTGGATGACAATGCACGATATGGTGTGTGACATCATTCTAAATACAATATGGCGGACCATCCAAGATAGCGGAATAGTTATTTTTAATGCATTTTTACAATATGGATATGAAATGAAAGGGCTTTTTGAGAGTAGCTCGAAAAATAATTTGGCGTCATTCTAAATCCAATATGGCGGACCATCCACGATGGTGGAGTAGTTAAAAGCTTTTTTTAAAAATGTTTTTTGCTTCTAATTTATTGTAAAATTTAGCTTGACACGTATGACAGCTGAACAACAATAAATTATTTGGTCAAACTTAAATGAAGTAACTACATACTTTAAATTTTTTTTTTTATGTTAATGAGTGACAAGACGAGCTAATCAGGTGCCTGATGGTAAGCATCATGATTGCCCATATCAGACACAGTGTTGTTGAATCTCATCATGCCCAGTAATTTTTCTGGTAACATTGCCCTTCATACCGGAACACAGTAATGTTTGCACATTACTGCTTGGCGGATGAATAACTGGCAAAGGTGTGGTACTTCCCCAGGCGGCCCCCTGCAAAAGAGGCCTACCACTCTCAGAGTAAGGATACCAAAGAGAACCAGTCGTGCAAAAATCTGTTCCAAGCCGCGAGTCTGGTACCGCCACAATATAGTCTGGTACTATGTGGTTAGTTGCATGGCAACCGCAGGCCGACCGCGTGAGGCCAGTATTAGGTAAAAAGCTAACCGAATAACAACAGATACGTGCGTGAAAGCGATAGCTTTTCATAATTTAGGCATGTATTAACAATAATTTTAGGAATTTATGTATCCACATTGCGTGTTTCTATTTTATTTTAATTTTTTAAACACAATAAAATGGACAACAGCGCTTTGTTCGAATGGAAAACTATGAAGTCGATTATATTTTAAATATTTTTGCATAATATTATCCGAACATAAATATATATTTTTTTACATAAATTAAGGTTTGGCATTAATTACCTAGTGGATTGAAAACATTTTAAACATTGAATTAAATATTTGTTTATTTTATCTCAATAACGCACTGTGCATTATAATACTAAACTTTTTGTTTCTAATTGGTTTACATTGCATAGTCCTCGTTAATTTTACAATTTATGTTAACATTTTAATATTTTTGTGACTTTCGACTATTTATTAAGAGTATAAAAGTAATCATATCACGTAACAATTTAGAATAATATCGTCTAAGACCCTTTCTACGTGCTAGAATCAGGCCCACGAACCTGTACTCACTATTAAACCGAGATTCTATCATGTAACTTAATTATCTTTACAAACATAAATACATTTTAATTTTAAAACTTTTTGACCCTTTTAAATTTTATTTCTTGTAATATATATTTATAAAAGTTAAAAAGTATAAGTATGATTAATTTATTTAAAAAATTTAAATATTTAAATCACTAAATATTTTAGTGCATATAAGTCTACTCCAATGCTCCTATGTTCGCCCGCGTCGCTTAGTGTCAAATGTAACATTGAACTTCATAGGGTGAAAAATCGTTCAATCCAAATTAGGCTTTATAACAATCAGGTAAATAGAGTTTAAATTCAAATAATAGAAATTCAGTAGATGTCAAAGCGCGTAATTGTCAGTGATGGACACCTTTTTGTGAAGCTTGTTCAGGGATTGTGTGTCTGTAGAAGGAAGCGATTCAACGTCATTGCTACCACTACAGAAAGTAGGAGTGAACTCCGCCACTATTTTTTATACTTGGACTTTGGACGTGTAATCACAACGTTCTTCAGTAAACATAATGAGTAGAACATTAAGGGCGGTGCACATCACAAGTTTACGGCCAGGGGCGCTCAACCCGCCAAGTAAGCGTTACCGGGATGTCCCATAAGCGTCCCGGGATGTCCCACTTTACGATCGAACGCGATTACACTCTGTCCCGGGAGTCCTAAACTTTATTGTCACCTGAGTAAGGCTATTTGAAAATTGCGAGTTTATGGTTTGCTTAAGGTGACCGTAAAGTGAAGATGTACTCAGGAGTTATGGGACTCCGTTTGAATTGTTCGCTTCTAATGCAAACTTATTTGCACTGAGAACTATT
Organism: Hemistola chrysoprasaria; assembly: GCA_947063395.1. Classification (NCBI taxonomy): domain Eukaryota; kingdom Metazoa; phylum Arthropoda; class Insecta; order Lepidoptera; family Geometridae; genus Hemistola; species Hemistola chrysoprasaria. The sequence goes on along the minus strand of OX346727.1, from coordinate 10,432,909 downwards.
TCTTTATAGCCTTGAATCGGCACGTAAAACACATTTATTATTTTTTTATTTTGTCCGCTGCAACTGTGAACCCAAATAAAAAGAAATAAATTATTTTTTTTTACGTTTCAGGAGTCAAAAAATAAAAAGTCAAAAAATGTGATAATTTTTACCTAATAATATCCCTATTAAGTTTAGCATACTCATGATTTTGGCAAAAAAATGTTTGATAATAATAAATTAGAGCGTTTTTTTAATTATAAATAAACGCATTTATTCAAAAGTGTTCCTCATTCAGTCAAGAGAAACTGATGATACTACTCTGAGCCCAACAAAATTTTATAAAAAAGAAAACATTATTTTAAAAATATTATTTAAAAAACATTAAAACATTATTTAAAAATACCTAAAATCCCTTTATAAGGGTTTCAAAGTCAACTATAAATCTCCAATCGAAGTGTTATCACAGTATAACTGCAGCCTTGGGACCAATAGCATTTAAAATATAAAGAACTCGGAACAAACCCTTTTAAATAAGATTCCATTCTGATAAAACCAAACTAAATTGTTAAAATATCAAATACACCGTTTTCTGGTACAGTCGAGAACAAAATCTTAATTTTATTAAAATATGTTTTTAATTTTGAGCATGTAGAAGCTCTAAGAATCTACTTGTTTAGATATCAATCTCATCGATGATATTTGAAAATACACGAATAAAAATATCATCGCCTAATAAGATATTATGATTTTAAATAAATAAAATTCCTACTTACTTAGTTATACCACAAAATAAATATTAGTAATGACGTATAGTTATACCTGGAAATAGGTGGACTTAATCGGTTTGTATTTTAGTCTTTTTTTCATAATTTAAATAATCCAAATATTTCCCTGATCGATCAACATATATGCCTCTTAAGAGATTTTTCTCTGGAGTCTTAAATTGAAACAAGATATTTGTAATTAGCGAATGAATATTTAAAGATTTTTTCTCTTAAAACAAAATATTCCTCCTAAGTACCTTAAAGCATTTTGCAAGTGACTGTACCCTCTTGATTTAATGTGTAAGGGTCACATGGTCATCATTCTAGGGGAGGTCCTTACATTGTTTAAAGTTGCTGTTTTAAAGGGTGCCCGCCCTCAGCCCTGGGCTATTAAGGTGCTTTATCTTGACCATAAGGTAATAACTTAATGTTATCTGTAATCACATTGTTATACTTATTAACTTATATAGTTGATAAAATAAATAAATAAATTTTTGGTGCAGCGGGAATATGCCCGGCTTTAAATCCGTAGTCCCTGGATCGAATCTCACCTCAGATCATATTTTATCGGGAATCTCAACATGTAGACTTTTCGCGTGGGCACTACCGTGTTTCGGATGGCACGTTAAAATGTAGGTCCCTATAGTTTTCTATAGGATATGTAGGGGGCAGTTGTTAGGTCATGTCGGAGACTGCGTAGGAATCGTGGCGACCTGAAACTCTGACAATATGGGTAGTCAACAGAACCCATAATATGAATTGACTCGAGCAGTGTAATTAGGGTAACCCGTTCTGTTAGAGTATAAATTCAAATTATTATTAAGTATAATTGTTGGCCGTGGAGATACCAGCTTTAGAATAGTGCTCCACCCTCTCTACACGTGGTTACCGTAAGAGCCGGCTAAGGGTTAACAGATGCGGAGGACGGGCAGCAGCGTCCTCTGCAAAATACCATCGATCTGCGCTCGACAACCCGCCTGCCAAGCGTGTCGAGTATTGGCAAAACCCCCCTTTATGGGGGAGGCCTATGTTCAGTAGTAGATTACCAACGGCTGAGATGATGATGATGATGATGATGATAATTAATGACCGGTAGATGTAGCCCTTTAAGTATTACTAAACTTTTTTTGTAACAAATTGTATAAAAACCTTAGATTCTTTACATTCTCTGTGACCACCCTATGTTTGTCACAACCAAAAACCGAACAGCAGAAAAAAAAAACAAACGATGAAAAACTTAAAACGGGAGCATCCTGAAATTCCGTGATGACGTGGTTACACGCTGAGGCTGTTCCTATTGCCTAATTACTATTTTTTATTAGTATGTTTTGAAACAAGGCAAAATGTATTATATTCTAACCTATTCTAAAAAAGAATTAAGGACATACACTAACGCTACTATCAAAATAGATGAATTTTACGCAATATTAATGGTGCGATATTAAAATTAATGGTGGACGCAATAATTAAACCTAATTGCTTTTTTCTATTTCATAGAATAGAATAGAATAATCATTTATTTGCTTTTAACATGGTATAAAAGTTATACAGTAAATAGTTATTAGAACCGCATGTCAAGCTAATAATTCAGTAGCATGCAACATTTGCCTTAAAACTAATACCAATACTATAATGTTAGCAAAACGTTTTTTCATCAGATTCATATCGTAATCATTTAAAAAACAACCGGTCTTAATATTTAATAGGTATACCTACCCATTATCTACCTTAAATTTTTTAAAAGAATTAACACAATATTAAATATCAAAACGGTCTTTCAATCGATCTCAAGTACGTATTTCTAAAGCTGCGAACGACATTGTAAAGCTTTACAGGTCTTCCTTGGGGTTATAATTCATAAAATGTATGAAGTAATAACCCTTAAATCCCATATCTTTATTGATAACTCAAGTGGGCACTTAGTGATGACAACTTCTTATGTGTCATATTTGATACGAAACCGCAGGGGGTTAAGGCTTTTGAAAACTTCAGATTTGAGCCCTTATTAAGGGTAATTTTTGATATTCTCACACCTTTTATCGCTGATATAGTTGGCAATAGAACCATTGAGTATTTAAGTCTTTATGGGTCGGTAGTAGGTACCTATCAGCTTTTACCTTGAGATTTTTCTATGGGAGATATAGTTTTAGTTTAGATTTTTAAAAGATAGATCACGGTAAGTATATAACCAAAAAGTTCCTAATAGATGACACTCGTATTTTAAAATTGAAGTCAAAATTAACTTTAACGAACTTATAAAACTTGAGCTTTTTTTGTGGAAAACTTTTTTTTAAGCTAGTGAGTGACAAGACGGGCAAATCAGGTGCCTGATGGTAAGCATCATGATTACCCATATCAAACACAGTGCCACCCAAAGTTTTAAACAAAATTCTGCGCGGCTCTGCACTGCGCCTGTCACCCTGAGATATTAGCTGTTTAATCTCGCCATGCCCAGTAATTTCGCTGGAAACATTGCCCTTCAAACTTCATATTGTAAAGTTTAGGCTATGTTTAAAATTACTAGTCTATGATAATATCAAAATAGCATACAATTTGATCGATACTTAGGTATAGGTACTTGTAAATAGACTTTTCTTTTGAGCTTGAAAACTACATAGGATATAGTTAACTAGTTAAATATATCAATTTTGATGTAATGCAAACAGCATATAGTTGAAAATAACAATTTATATTTCATTTGCAATTAATAAAAAACATAAAAAAAACCTTTCAATACAATCACAAAAAAGTATTCTATCAAACGATCCAGAAACCATTTACACCTAATACCAATGAATATAAAAAGGAAGCGAACTCTTTCATACCGACCCATTATCTTCACCGTTGCTTTAACCACAACAATCAATGTTTAGACTTTAACCCATCCATGGGGAAAATACCATGGGAAAGTAACAGAGAAAAAAATCTTGGGGTAACAAGGATTATCGGTTGAAAAGCTGAATGGTTAAGGGCAAAAGTGAAAGAAACACGGTTAAAGGTTTAAAGGAGGCGATAGTTTGACACCTATTAGTTGTTGACAATTTGCTACCTGTATTCTGTGTTTAGGGCCGGTTTTTTGATCGTTAGTTACGGTTAAGTTAACCATTTGTCAAACTAACTATAGTTAAATTTCTAACCAATGGTTAAAATCGTATGGAAAAAAATAATTAACTAGGGATGAAAAAACTAATTATTTGTCAAAAAATTTAACAATTGGTCCACTTAACCCAGCCTAAGGCTGGGTTAAGGCTGGGTTTTTGATCACTGGATCACGATTTTAACCATTGCTTAGAAATTTAACTATAGTTTGACAAATGGTTAACTTAACCGTAACTAACGATCAAAAAACCGGCCCTTATAGTGAATTGATCGGTTGATGTAACCCGCGGTAACCCTTGCTAGTAAAATGATCTCATGAGCTTTTGAAAGGAGAATTAAGACCTCATCATATTCATCACACTTGGTGGGTGGCCTTTCTTGTCAAGTATCTGTCATTTGTCATTTGCGGAGTGCAAGCGGTTTTTACGAATGATATTTTTTTTTATAGTAATTTTGCTAAAATTCCTACAAGGCTTCAACATGACCTACCGACTATCTCTATCTACTGATGAGAACTTGGCACCTAGCTGCCAAGTTCTATAGTTTATTGGCACGCGGTCCATTCAATTTAGTCCTCTGAGACGTAGAAGTACCCTTTAAAACATGCCATCCGACTTTTTGGGGATTTTTTAGGGATCTTCCCATTACATTTGCGCGTACTCTCCTCCTCTAGTATTTTATCTACTTGATTTTCCCCCAAAATACATTAGCATTTTTACATATTATGTAGGTAGGTCTTTTTCGGCACATGATTTTCATTTTTAAATTTTTCCAAGATCACGCCTTCCCAATCAAAAAAAAATGTATGGATGTAATAGTGTGACATAGCAACGAGCCCAAAATTAAACAGCATTCATTCTGATCAATGCAATCAATCCATACCTCCCGACATTACGTCATATCCGAGACACTATCCCGGGGGAAAGCTAATTTCCCCGGTCGCAACTCAATTTGTCCCGGACACATTAACGAGACACGGTTACTTGCGAGACGCATTTTATCACCGGGCCTTTCTTCAATTCTTAGTTTCTACTATTTCAATTTGCAAAGAAAATTTTTCTTAGCTGCACTCTACAATAAAATTTCAACTGTATAGCGTAGCTAATAAAGTCGTATGTTCAATGTTTTATTTTGTCAGATACGATGTTTCGATTTCGAATGTAACCAATCATCGCTGACCACTGATGAAAGAATTTGCTCTTCGAAAACAAACTCTAACTTCTAGATATAAGGTTGATTTTTCGTTAGCGATGGCTGTGTAGTTCGGAGGGTCAAGATAGTGCAGTTGCGGGTTCGATTCCCAGGTGTGCTGGGCGTCGGATCACGTACCGAGACACTTAAAAGACGTAGGGAGGTTCGTCATAAAAATTGGACAAGACTCAGGACAAAAAGCTTTGGAGTGGCTTCGAATATAAACATCTTTGGTTACACTGAAGAAAGAAATTCAGAGGTGAGCAACCTTTTTACTGAACTTTTAGCTTTAAATAAAAATACAAAGTTAAAGAAACTTTTTCGTTTGCGATAGCTTGATCGTAACTTTGAAGTATACTCGTAGATAGAAAAGGTCTATCAATAAAAAGTTGTATAAAAAAAAATGTTTTGATAGCTAAACGTTTGAAAGTTTAAAAAGTACCTAATATAGTTTTGATAGCTTTATTCATTTTGCCCTTCCATAGCTATCCATAATATCCTTATTATAAAATTATGATATGAACATTTATTTTTATAATATTAAATTGGTTATCTACCTTAGTACCTATATAGTATTTTTAATTCATATAAACAAAAAGAGAAAGCTAGCAAAAAGTTTTTTAAAATGAAATGACAAGATGTGATTTTGAACTATTCCTAAAAATTATAAACACCCTTCCTAGAATCCTATATTATTTCTTTGGCAAGCTTTATTTGCTCTTCCTGCATGGTTGGCCGGAAGAGATTGCTCTAAGCGATGACGCCGGCAATTGTTACACATTTTAAGTTAATTTTTTCAATAAAAATTTTATTCCTTAAAATCTTTTGTAAAAGGCTCTACAAGTAGAGATAGGAAAGAATAGACTCGCTTAAGAGAATTCCATAATATGGAAAATGTTAATGGTTATGTCGCCGACACGACTCTACATTCGGTGCCAAATGGATAAGCACCCCCATGTTATCGTAACGGTAATACTCTACTTATCTCTACCTACTTCTATTTTTGTTCAATGACTACAAGTGTTTTAATCGATTTGTAGAGACACTTTGTTTTTCTTTTGTTATTTTAGGGTCTTTTAAAAATTAACGATAAAAAGTTTAGTACAAAAATCATATAAACAATTTGTAGAATTTTTGTTTTTCTAGTTGAGTTCTTTGAAAATTTCAACGTTTGAAATTTTTGTAGAGAAATATTTTATTTGATTTGTAGACGTTATTTTAGCGGCTCATTAAAAAAATTACTTTCCGTACAAATTGACAGATCAAATTCTTTTTGTACGGATATAATATTTAGTCGAAATTATGATAATGTTTTTTTTTTAAGTTAATTAATTTCACCCTTTTCAATATAACAACACCTGTTTGTTATACCTTTTATTTGAGGATGAATAAAGTAATATAAATATTAAGGCGGTCGCTCGTCCATACAATATGAAATTTCCCAAATATAGCGAAAGAGAGAATAATTTTCCACTCTTGCGCCAAAATATATTTAGTTTCATAAAACTGTATGGTTAATTTGATATTTACAAAAAAACATTAAAATAACCTCAAAATATATTTTTAACAATTTATAAATGTGAAAAAATCATACGGTTTTCTTCAACCAAATATATTTTGACGCAAAAACCAACCCCAAACAATTGAGTGGAAAATTACACTCTCTTTCTCCATTTTTGGGAAATTTCATCTTGTATAGAAGAGCCACCACTTTAAGAGCGTACATGGCCTTCTAGGAATTTGACACAATCCTATATGAAAAATGTACCAAATCGATGTTTCATATTCCCCTGTTTCCTCCAAATATATTAAACCCATTCTATAAATTTATATCTTGATATTTTTATAGTGAAGTAACCTATGTCCCCGTCACTTTAATTTTTCTTATAAACTCTTGGTGTTTTCATAGTGAACTTCCAAAAATTGCAGTTTCACTCGCGTGATTGGACGTTCACTACAAAAAGACGTAGACAACAAAAAAAAATGATAGGGACATTTTCTACTTCATCTTTAAAATATCAGGATTTAAATATATCAAATAGGTTTACTGTATTCTGAGGAAACAGGGGTATACAAAACATTGATTTAGTAAATTTTCCATATAGGATTGTGTCAAACTGCTAAGAGGTCCTCTTTCCTGTTAACTTTTTACCTTATAAATAAGTAGGAACCTAGGTATCTAGGTACTACTAGTACCTAGATACCTAGATACCAATTTTAGAAGTCTACATTTGACATATCTCATCACAATAATTCTGCCTACATCTACTTATCACATAAATATATCTAATTCGGTCCAACACTATCAATAATATCTATAATCAGCAGTTGACATTTCATTTCCTACGTCAAATATTACTATTCAGTCACCCTTCGTATGTTTAATAGTTATTATTCTCTACGAATTATATAAAGGTTTGTTCACACATACTAGGCTTGGACGTGTCTGGTTTCAGATGCAAGGAAACACGGACAAACGGCGCACGCTGTGGGTAGGCAGAGGTGCCCACATGAGATACTGACATTTCGCAAGTTTTATTTTTAAATCCCATGTCATAGGCGGAGAGCCTATTGCCATCTCTCGGGCGCATTTCCAGGCAGCAGACTGTTTTTGAGTAAATTTCTACCTATTGGAAAAATCAAATAGCACTTGCCTGATCGAAATTGGAACCTCATGATTAGCAGTTGCTCTTGCGAACCACTACGCCACGGAGACAGTCGGGGTAATGTGTCTTCTATACAAGGAATACAACCTGAGCCGTCCCACGCCCGACGCGCGCCCGTGTTTATGTGTGCATACACCTTAATAGTTATTATTCTCTACGAATAATGTAATAGGTCAATATTGCCATGATGCGACGTTTGCTGTAGTCCTGTGATGATATGGTATGATTAATAGATATCTTAATAATGTGTATATGTTACCAAAAGTTCGACTTTCCATGCAAAATGCATCAGCTGCATCGATGTAAAGTATAGATTATTATTTATTTTGCAAATACATACCTTCTACGCTTTTTGTATTTGAAGAAGAAATAATCACAAGATTCGCGGAAAAAATTCGACTTTCCATACATTACCGATGCAGCTGATCCATTTTGTACTGGAAGACGATATTTAATTTATTAACACGATAGCTGCGCCCCGCGGTTCCTGTTCCCGGGGGAATATCGGGAATAAAAGCACCGCATGTGGGAACAGAAGTTATTCTAGGGTCAAAGCTATCTTACTTACATACATACCAAATTTCAGCCTAATCAGTTCAGTGGTTATCGGCGTGAAAAAGTAACAAAGATCCATCCATCTATCCTCCCAAACATATAGATACACATGCACGCTCCTTTACCTGTACAGGTATCCATATCTGTATCCATATATGCTAGCGTGAATGGATACATACAAATAAAGAATACTGACCCCACTAACTGATACACACTTACGCATACTTAATTTATTCGTAGGGTCCCGGGGTCTAAAGACGCCGGGGTCTAATAGACCCCAGGGACGAACGCTCGAGTGACCCCCGGTTGTGTCCTTTACGAACTGTCCGACTGTGAGGGGTCAGTTTCTTTGTGAATCAACACTTTGAAAGTAAGAGTAAAAAGTTTACTTGAATTGAGGAGATGTAAATAAGAAATTGCCGTTTTTCATTGCCCTTATGTGCCTATAAGCACAGAGCAGATCATAATACTACGTATAGAATGGACACTGTCATCCGCCCACCAATCGGGCCTTCCTCACCCCGCGAGCGAGATGAAGCTCTCCACGAGCCCCGCTTCTATGGGAAATCACCTCACGCACACTCTTGCACGTGTACAAAACTCCATTGTGCAGTGTCTGTGTAGTCCGCGGCTTTTGTATGGGATTGAGTTGAGTGTCCGGGGTGTGCTATGTTGACGATTTCCTAAGTATTCTCCTGATCGAAAGTACCCACAACCGACGTGAATGAATGAAACATCTGATGGAACGAAATACCAGCTTGACCCGCTCTACAGCGAAGAGCTGTCAGAATAGTCGACGACACCAAGCTCAACAAACACCTAGAACCATTCAGTATTGTATGGTTGATGTTATTTTGTGACGCGCATGCTACGGATTCTGTGAACGTTTTGGTGGTTTTATGGAAAGTATTAATGGCAACGTGTGGTTTCACGAAGATCTATGGTATGTGCGAGGGCGCGATGGCAACACAGGGAGGTAGATGCCAGCGCGACAGATGATTGTAGAGCGAGATTGAAGATGGTGGGCTTGGAATAAATCATTTAAAATATGCTGAAGTGTTCGAGTATTATTTAATGGAAAAGGCACGTCTACAGTATGCGCAGATACATCGGGTCTATTCATGTTTTACCGTATTCACAATGGAGAGTGTTCTGATAAACTTTTCAACGTGATACCGGCGTCACAGTTCTATCACGGTTCGGTGGTGTAGTGGTAGGCCTCTTTTGGGCAGGGGGCCGCCTGGGGAAGTACCACACCTGCCAATTATTCATCCGCCAAGCAGTAATGTGCAAACATTACTGTGTTCTGGTCTAAAGGGCAATGATACCAGCGAAATTACTGGGCATGATGAGTTTTAACAACTAATTCTCAGTGACAGTCGCAGTGCAGTGCCGCGCAGAATTTTGAATTTTAAAACACTGGGTGGCACTGTGTCTAATATGGGCAATCATGATGCTTATCATCAGGCACCTGATTTGCTCGTCTTGTTACTCACTATCATAAAAAAAAAATCACTGTACTGGCCGCCATCGCCTGAGAGCTCATTCGCACATACACACGTGGATGTCGCACACTGCGCGATTTTCCCGTTCTTTTACGCCGCATACTTGCAAACTTTGGAATGATCTCCTGCTGCGGTCTTACCGTTGAGCTACAATGGGGCACTTCAAAAGGAGAGTGAATAGAGTGTTGGTCGGGTCGGCAACATACTGGCAATATTAGACATAGTCCCCTTTTGTTGCAGGTATCCATAGGCGACGGTAACCGCTCACCATCAGGCACACCGTCTGCTTGTTTGCCACCTATAGCATAAAAAAAATCGTAGTCCTAGCAAGCCTTTTTGTTCTGTGGTAGCAAGTGGAGAGAAATAGTATCTGCCTACAACAACGGGAACATGGCGTGACTGGTATGTAACGTTTCCAAAACCCATTCCACAGAATACCAATAAATAAATGAACTAGTTGTATAAGAAATGGCGTGTCCAACAGTAACTGAGGTCACAAGTCACGACGTATGGACTCCGTCAGAAGCGTTGTACAGCGATCGAGGCGTTTTGATACTTGACAATAATAATTATTTATATTTGTATTTATTTACTGGACTGGAGGACTGCCTCCGTGGCGTAGTGGGCGCATGCTCGACTGCCAATCAAAAGGTCCCGGGTTCGATCCCCAGGTCAGGCATAGTGTTTAATATTGGATTTTTCCATTAGGAATTATCTCAATAACTGCCTGGAGTCTGGAACTGTGCCCGGTAGATGGCAATAGGCTCGCCACCTATTGGGACACCACATGGGACCAATAACATACTGGCGAAATGTGGGTGTATCTACTGTGAGACTGAGTCCTGGGTACACCACTGCCTACCCCTTCGGGAAAAAGGCGTGAATGTATGTTATGTTTTATGTTTATGTATTTATTTAGCGATGAAATTAATTTATGAAGTTATTATTTTTAAAATCGTGCTTGGATCTATAAAATAGGTAATACAAATAATAATATACGATATAAATGATGTAAATGATGAAAACTTTGTAGCCAGAAGTTCAATGCAATAAATTAATAAGCACTACTTTATAAATGTATAATTTCTGACCTAATAATAATATTTTATTGTTGGTACCTAATAAAAATCTGATTTTTCTTATTTATGTTCATATTATCTTTTAAAACGTTTAAAGTTTTAAATAGGTTTTAAAACGCTTAGCCTAAATAGTTATAGACTAGTCTATAAAATATCATCATTTAATTAGTTAATAAAAAGCATTTAAGATTGTTTGAAAATGAAGTTAATATTTCGACTTATAGACAACTTGACCATCGTAATTTCTTGTAAAATCTCAAGTACCAAAACCTCTCAATCCTCAACAGAACTAATCACAGGGGCACCTTCTCTTGGGACCATCTACCCTTGAGATGAGGCTAATATGACTCGGCGAGTTTCCACTCGTGTTCCCATGACCCGAGCTTCCTCCGCCTTATATCAACGGAATAAGGTCCATTTTAGCACTGACTACGTTAGGATGCTATTACACTAGGTGACAAGTATTTTTAAAAATAGTTAAGGATGTTGAAGGGAGTTTAAACGACGCGTGTTGAAAAATGTTAGTAGATATATTAAACTTTCTAAATACATTACATAGGACATTTTTAACATTAAGCAATAAAATATATGTATAGGTTTACTGGAAAAAACTAACCCAACCTTTTTTGCCTAACATTATTTGTACATTTTTGACGGACAGACAGATAAACACCCGCGCAATAAGAGTAACGTTTTCCCATCGGAGGTATGAAACAGCTCGACTGCCGCTCTGGAGGTTTATCCCCAGGTCATGCAAAGAGTTAAATATTGTATTTTTTCCATTAGTATAAGAACAATCTTTTCTTAAAATTAGAATAATCTCAATAAATGCCTGGAGTCTACATGGTACCAATATCATACTGGCAAAATGTGGGTTTGCCTACTGTGGAACTGAGTACTGGATACAACTCTGCCTCTACCTTCGGAAAAAAGGCGTGATTGTATGTTATGTTATGTTATGTTGATTGAAAAAAGATTTTCAGAAAAATTCTTAAATAAAGTGCTTAGTCTCAAAATGAGTCTGTTCTTTACAAAAATCATTTCGCCTTGAAAGAGAACGCACAGCGGTTCGAATGCATCGCAACTGGACAAAAATAAATAAAGGCGATTCCGCCGATCCCCCTGGGCCGTGGGGCGAACGATTTGCTGGCCAAATTGCCGCTCTTTACGCGGACTTTAATAATCACGTCATATCCAATTTTCCTTCACACAGTGACCGGAATACGAATGAATGCTGATTGAATGTTTCAGTGTTTGTTACTGATAAGCCTAATGAGCTTGTAATTTTTTGCTTGATAATTATTATACGTAGCGTCGTCATGTGCATTAAAACGTATTCAATGTCAAAATATATACTCTTCAAGAATTTTTTTAAAAAGGATACGAAAGAATGAGTGGTTTAGTGTGTGTTACTAATGTGCCTCATAAATTGATAATTATTATGCGTCGTCACGCGTGAAATTTTAATGCAGCATTAAGAATTAATAGTTAATTAATAAATTATGTTGTTAGCTTAACGGACAGTTATTTTATTTAAAAAAAACCTTTCAAACATACGAAATGACATCACATCAGTGTCAAAATTTGTATCTAATTTTTTTTATAATAAATGCTAAATCTATGTTTCATAAGATACTCGTAACTCAACTTTCAAGTCCTTTTTTTCTCTTTTGACTCTTCGTTGCTTTTTTTGTCGCTGTAGCTTTACATATTTTTATTAAACATGCATCCTACGTTACCAAAAGATAAATGATGCTGCAAAAACCACTTTCTTGGTCGAAAACTTCCGTAACGCAAACAATATTTCGTAAGGATCTTGCAATAGATAGTATCGGGCTCACCCCAGTGGTTCTAAATCTCGTTTGGCGGACAAAAAATGACCAATCTGCTATAAACATAGAATAAAAATCTTATTGAAGGCTTATGACGGTGATTTTACTTAGAATAAATAAATACTGCGATCACCAAGCCGCCTGCCAAGCGTGGTTATTACGGCAAAATCCCTCATATAAATAGTTTATGGTGTTTTGTGGGGGAAGCTTATGTTCAGCAGTGAACGTCTGGAATCCGGCTGATAATAATGATGAAATAAATACGGGTCACCATCGCCGGACGAGGTAACAGTGGCTTTGACGATTAGCTGATTATTAATATCAGCTGATATAGAATATCAGTGATATATAATATAATATATATCATTTAGTATCCGCTGATGGGACTGAATTCTGCTAAAACCGTTAGCAGTGCAATTGCATTGCGAAATTTCACCCTAGGGCAGGCTGTTTCGTATGTTAAGTAGTTGGTAGTCTATACACGTCGATACGAATATGACTAATAGTTGCCCACTGGTTAGCAAATTGCCTGCCAAACTCGGAACGAAACTGGAAAATTATTTCATTCATAAATGCAATAATCGGATTTGCGAATATAGGATTCTGATGGATAAAATGGTGATTCAAGGATTTGGCGGCCCCATGTGGCTTATGGTGATTTTGAACTAATGTTTGGATTTTTGTCGGACTTTTCGGTATTTGATCAACCTATGACCATATATTATACCACATGTGACTTTGAGAAGAAAATATTACATAAAAACTATGATAGACTGCCTCGGTGGCGTAGAGGGCGCCTGCTCGACTGCCAATCAAGAGGGACCTCTTTGGGATCCTCTGAGGGACCTGGGGTTCGATCCCCAGGTCAGGCAATGTTAAATATTGAATTTTTCCATTAGGAATTATCTCAATAACTGCCTGAAGTCTGGAACTGTGCCCGGTAGATGGCAATAGGCTCGCCCCCTATTACATGGGACCAAAAATATACTGGCGAAATGTGGTTGTGACTACTATGGGACTGAGTCCTGGGTACACCTCTGCCTACCCCTTCGGGAATATGGCGTGAATGTATGTTTATGTTATGTTATACTATGATAAAAAATAGTCATTAGGTAGGTAGCTACATAAAACATGACTTACATTGGTACCTTATATGTATTAATAATATGGTAAAGCGATTTCCCATCAAAAGTATCGATCAAGCGAAGCCCCGAACAAACGTAGAAGTTTCTAGACCAAAACTACTCTTAATAAACCTAGTAGGTATTTTGTACCATCTTAAATTTTATTTTATTTCAAATGAAGACCGTCTCAAACGCTCTAGATCAGGAAACTCTAACAAAATTGCACGGAATCGCAACAAAACTAGCATTATCCAAAATTAGCAATACAAAGAGCGGCTCCTGCATTCGCAGCCAATTGAAAGGAGAACCAAATAATAGTTATTTGCAATAATCGACTGAAGGGACGCCTGATTGCCCCCACGCCCCTCACAATTTTTCCGCATTTTTGTTGAGCTGGTTGCAATGACTGTTCAGAAAGTTTAGGACTATTGCGAAAAGTATTCTGCAGTATTTATATGCTTCGTACTAAAAATCAATCTGTGACATTTATTTCTTTAAAATCATAACATGATATGTTTTGGTAATAAACTCTGGTCACTTCTAAAATAATTTGCTCCAGTATGCATTTATAATAAAAAAAATTACTATAAGAATTATAAACAGAGAGCTTAGTAAAATTATTAGGTAGAATTAGTAAGTCTGCTTCCATCATCAACAATGAAATTATAGGATGAGCAAAGGTAAGAAAGCATATTTGAAACAGTACTTATACTTGTATTTGGGGCTTTTTACACCTAACATAAAGATATGTAGATGTGTGTGTTTTTGTAGTGGTAGGCTTCTTTTGCAGGGGGCCGCCTGGGGAAGTACCACACCTTTGCCAGTTATTTATCCGCTAAGCAGTAATGTGCAAACATTAACCGTGTTCCGGTCTGAAGGGCAATGTTACCAGCGAAATTACTGGGCATGATGAGATTCAACAACTCATATCTCAGGGTAACAGGCGCAGTGCAGTGCCGCGCAGAATTTTGAATTTAAAAACACTGGGTGGCACTGTGTCTGATATGGGCAATCATGATGCTTACCATCAGGCACCCGATTTGCTCGTCTTGTCACTCACTATCTTAAAAAAAATACTATTAGCCTCATTTTATTGAATATATATTCATGTCCTATACCATTCTTTTTCTATTGTTAATATCTCGTCCAATCAATGTAAAGCCACCACCTCAACCCCTTGAACCCTAAAAGAAAGCATTAAAACAACAGGGGTCAGCACAAAAGTCCGTTGATGAGGTAAAGGGGAGTATAATAGATCATTTTCGGGACACTTGTCCTGTTAATCCTGTGCTGACCAGTTGATCGATTGTTTGGTATCGGAATGTCTATTACGTTCTGTCGCTAAAATGAAATGATGTAGTGAAAAGGATTGGGAAACAAAGAAATTCTATGGCAAATAAAAATTGGTTTATTTTGTTTTGTCGCTTTAGATTTTAGATACTCGTAAGATTACTTAGATTAGCTTAGAAATTAGAATGAATTATAAAAAATAGTAAATTCAAAAAAAAAACCGTTGAAAGTTTTTTTTATAATGTTTTGTTTTTTACCCACAATGATATAAATTATATTTAGGATATTTATAGGATTTATAGGACACTCAGATTTTGATGGAAGTAACTTTTGGAAACTTTATTTAATCCACCTAAAGTTTCAGTCTAAAGTGGCATAAATTGGACACAATGCATCATTTAGCATTTAGCATAAGACAATAGATCATTTAGCATAAAGAAATAGGACTGATAGATAAATATAAAATACAACCATTTTTCGTATATTTCGATACACATATTATACAATTAAATAATACAGGTAATAATAATACTGCCGTGCAGTTACCGGCTTTAGAATAGTGCTCCACCCTCTCTTCTCTCTACCCGTGGTTGCCGGTTTTTTGCCTCTGCAAAAGACCATCGAACTGCGCTCGACAACCCGTCTGCGTGTCGAGTATTGGCAAAACCCCCTTTATGGGGGAGGCCTATGTTCAGTAGTGGATTACCAACGGCTGGGATAATGATGATGAAGAATAAATATGTATTGTTATCAATACTACGATTTAGCCGTAGTAAGAGTAAAATTTCTTAGTTTAATAATTGAAGTTTCAACTTTTTAAGTCCTTTGTTTAGTCTTCAACTTTCGAAACAATAAAATAACACTTGATTTCTTGTATCATGTAAAAAAGAAATGAAATAAAAAGCTCGAGTTGTAAACCGCAGACGTAAATCGATCGATGTTTTTTGAAAAATCGATTTTTAACATTGATTCGGTCAGTAATGGCACATAATGGGTAGCCTCCGACGCCGGACGCTTTTGAGGACGGTTTTATTTCGATTATGGTTTTGAAAGTGAACTTTGATAATTTTATTTTATAATATTGGAATTGAGGTTCATTTCTTATCGGTCGTTGTTCTTTTTTAGTGAATGTTAAAAAATTAAACACATTTTGCTATAAAAGTATCCAAACTGTTTAGTCTGTCTATACATTTATAAGTTTTTTGACAGCGTCGTTGGCTCAGATGGTATGTAACTCTGCTTTCTGAGCTGAAGGCCCCCGGTTCGATCCCAGGTCAGGTCAAACATTTGTGCGCATGAGCATGTCTGATTGATCTGTGTCTGGGTAACATAACATAACATACATTCACGCCTTTTTCCCGAAGGGGTAGGCAGAGGTGTACTCAGGACTCAAGTCCCATAGTAGATACACCCACATTTCACCAGTATGTTATTGGTCCCATGTGTTGTGTCTGGGTATTATATGCTTATATAAGTATATCAGTCATCTGGTTACCATAGTACAGGCTTCTAGCCTAGTTTGGAACCAGATGACCGTGTGTGAAAGTTGTCTCATATTATTTTTATTTAAAAATGTTATTTTTTTTTAGTTTATTTTGATAAATTAGTGATAATAGAATAGAATAATACTTTTTATTAGATTACGAATTAAATGCTTCCAGACAGAAGTAAATAACCAGCATTCTTATATCGCAACAAGCCATTTCTTATACAGATAACATTAATTTTGACACTAGATTTTTGAGAAAAATGTTTAAAGAAATCAGAAGCGAGTTGAATTTTAGAGTTCAGACAGTTTAATGCATAAAGAAAGGTGGAGAAGATAGAAGAATATTTAAAATATTTATTTGGTGTTGGCCTATAAACGCACACAAATTTAGGGTCATTCCCGCTAGTCTCCAAGTTGTCCAAAAGTTGTGGTCCACCAGTGGTGACAAGTGGGACAACTTTTACCACTAATGACAATTAGGTCAACTTTTTTTTAAATTCCCAGTAGTTCCCAGTGGGAACAAAGGGGACCAGCGGGAATGACCCCAAATTCAAGTAAATACCTGAAGTCTGAACGAACGATCTACCCTGGACTTCCCACCCCGCTAAGAACTTACTAGCGATGTTGTTTTCATATAAAATTCGTAATAATTAGTCGGGTCTTTTACGATGTTTATGGTTGAGACAACTTAAGAGTCTCTTCAGAGAAGATGTCTCTTATTATGTCATGGTATTAAAAAAAAATGTGGTTATCATTGATTTAAAGAAAAGTGGAAATGAGGTACTGGCTTCTCGAAAATGGAATGCTCAAATTAGGTCCCATTAGGTCCACGAACGTCAGTAAAGTGGGATCGTATGAGCTATTAATATAGTTGCCTCGGTCGCACTTCGGTCTTAGGCACGTCTTTCTATCTTGGTTTTTCATTATATTGAACTGTTCTGTGTGTTTTGCTCAGTGTGAAACTGAGCAAATTGCACGTGCCAGTTGTTGAGTTAGCGCTGGGAGGACCTACCCTATCTCCGCTTTTCTTTAAATCAATGTTTATATGGTATTTAATAAGAGTACTTATACTTTCGGTATAATCTATTGAAAGTTCACTCGAGTCCAAAACGTTTAGATATTTCTATCAAGTAATATCGAAGTTGGTCTGTCTGTAGGATAAAAACTCCAATAGATAGAGGGCGCGACGAATCGCCGTGATTCAGCGTTTGGTCGCTGATTGAGGCTACTGGATTATACAGAATGTTCATAAACATATTATATTATATCAGTAGTTATATTTCAATGTGCCCCGTTGGCGTAGTCGTCGTAAGTTCGATTGCCGATCATGAAGTCCCGGGTTCGATCAGGTCAGAATTATGGTAGCAATTATGACAGCTTGGAGTTTGGAACTGTGCCCAGTACTTAAAAAAAAACACAAAAAGCTTGTACCCTATTAGGTACATGCGTAATGTGGGCGTAATGTGGGTGTACCTACTATGGGACTGAGTCCTAGTTACACCTCTACTCCTTTGGAAAAAAGGCGTGGTGGTAATGTAATGTAAGGAGAAGTCCTAGCCAAGCCGGCCTAACTTCGCTCAGAAGCTCAGAAGCTTCCTGGAAATTTTACAAGCTTGAAGGGCTACTGCCTCGCATTCCAAGCCCCTTTATTACGAAAAGCAGTAAAAGTGTGGAAAGCGTTTAATGTCTGCTGTCAAACGACATACAAGAAATGACGTTTGACAGCAAAATTTACTGCTGTTGTTACGCGATTGCATGTTCGTAATACCACCACAGATCTACGTGGACAATTTCGTAAATACGTCAAACGTTATCAATAAATACCTATTTATTTATATTTAGATACCTACCACACTTTTCCAATGTTTATTTTGTTGTAAACGACATAATAATACAAAACACCTTTTTTAAAGACTGTTTTTTTAACTGATGGATAAATACCTATCTACTTGCAATTATCGTGAATGCCAGCTGAGACGAAAATAAATATATTTCTCATGGCCGATAAATTAAAGAGCCCCCTGTAAACATTATAAATAAAAAATAACAACAAGACAGTTTGTAATAGATCCATATATTGAAAAAGGACGGATGTAGATTACATTCAAATTATATTCTATCGATTATTTTGATTAGATATTGTATTCTTTATTATAGAACAGAGATATTAATATTATAATATACCGTAAGAAATAGATAAGATAGGTAGAACAAGACATAGGTCTATTTTTTGTACCTAATAGGGACTTATGTTTTATTAATTTCCTAGGTCTTTAAAAAAAGGAAAAAGTCCTACCTTTTTCTGTTAGTAATTAACTAATACCTATCTCTGGAGTAAGGATGATTTTTTTCTCTGATTTTTTTAAAAATTTATTTTAAATTCATATTTTCAGCATTGTGTTATCCGAACTATTAATAATGTTTTATAATTATAATTAATAATAATATACTATTAATAAGTGGGGTAAAAGATCAGCTTTAAAGTACTTCTTTCCTATCGATAACATAATAAAGAAAGTTTTTTTTAAATTAAGTAGAGTATTTTTTATTAAATTTAATTTGATGTAGGTAGATTTCGTTCTTTGTGCAGTTGTCAAAAGTCAAAGTATTCAAATATGTTAAGACACCTTTCACACCCAATCAAAACCTCTTAAGGGAGAAAAGAGCAGAAAGGAGTGTTACCAAAAAACACATCCGTTTTAAACAATTTTGATTGAAAAATAAAGAGCGTAACGAAACGATGAAAAGATCCTTGTGTCATGTAAAATAACTTGAGATACTACAATGGATAATTTTGATACTCTGAGAATTATAGAAAAAAAAAACAACCCGAATTAACATTTCGGTCTTAACTGTGTATTTTTTACTTAAATTATGGTGTACCTACTTAGGGATCGAGTCCTGGGTACACCTCTGCCTACCCCTTTGGAAATAAGGCGTGATCGTATGTTTAAACCATGTTTTATTAAATTTAAAAATATATTACATAGTTTCACTTGCACAAAGAATTTTTTCTTAAATTTGTACTGTAATAGTATTTTATCACATTGACAGATATTTGTATCGTTTCTTTTTGTCAGTAAGGTAAGAAGAATAACAAAAGACATTGTTTTTTGTGCATAATTAAAAATGTGTAACACAATATACTTCGAAGAACAATTTTGATACTTGAAACTCCAGATCACTAAAATGATTATTATACAAAATGCGAATGTAAAAAGTAACATGTTATTCTCTCTAATTGTGGTTTCTTAACGCTACCTGTAAGTTTTTGCTCATGCTGCGGTCAACGGTTTTTTTTCCATATTTTTTTATACATCAGGTGATAATATAGCAGTGTATTTTATGACTTTATATTATAGATTTCGTCACTTTTAATGGCCTACTGACAATCTGATAGTGATGATGACTATCTGTTTTATTTTTAAATCTTTAAATATATTCAGACTCATTCCAATTTTGTTGTTTGAGGTTTTGTTGTGATAAGAATGAAAGAAATATAACGTAATGTGATTTATAATAATTTATTAGTAATATTGTTGCTGATTTTATTTCTAGATTATGAAAAATAATTCACTTCTTAATTCAAAAGTCACCCACTCATTACTTTTTTTAGTAGTACTTTTTATTTATGCCAAATCTTAGCCCGATTTGTTTATAGTGGACTTGTTAACTTTCAAGGTTTCTACGTCAGTTGGTTACAATTATATATTATTACGGCTCTTGCAGTGTAATGTTGGTCATATTACTACTTTACTCAATCAAACCGGACTTAAAACGAAGTGCAACTGAGATGTTTTGATATTTTTTTTTTTTTAAATATAGCTCTTACAATAATAATTAATTTAAGTAAATGGAGTTTTGAGGCATTTTACTGCCTACAAACTCATTAAAATAATTTTTATGACTATTGTTTCAACATATTTTTTTTCTATAATATGTTATTAGATACGTGAATCTTGAAATGCACATAGGCCAGTAAAACAATATCAGTTGGGTTGCATCTGCTGTATAAATGAAATTATAATTTATATTTACATTATTCTGTAAAACATCTGCTAATATTATTACTGTAGCAGAAATTTCAAATTATTTTGTAAAAGAACACAGAATCCTATTAGAAATCTTGATAAGCCTTCCTATTAGCATCCTAAAGGAAACAATAAGTCGTGGGAATCCAACAAATTATGAAAAAACACGTAACCATCCAAATAAATATGATTCCAATTAACTTTTGACTCCATACGCTCCGTAACAACAAGTAATTTGCAATAAAAATATAACAATTCATATAACATTACAGTTAGTTCTTTTTTCTGAGAAACGGACAAATTACGAAGGTGAACCTGATTATAATATTATGTCATGCAGTAATATTGCCTTAAATTGTTGAGTTAACTAAGATTTTCATCTTGTCGTTGACAAAAAACGCGCGGTCGTTTTAATCGCCCTCATTTTTACCAGTTTATTTGAATGTTGTCATTTTTGTTGGACAAAAATAATAGGTATCTGCTTTGAATTTAGAAATGAAATAAAAAATCCATTTCTTTTCTCTTAAAAAAAGTACTTTTATTATATTATGGTTGGGTGTGTGGTTTTCGGATGTATAATAGGGTCACCTCTTTCTCATCTCGTAGGAGCTGTGAGACTCGGCAGCCTAGGGACATATTCGGAGAGTGGGCAGCAGCGGTCTTCGTTATTAAAATATTTCAACTACTGCGATCACCAATCCGCCTGTCAAGCGTGCTGACTACGGCAAAATCCCCCCATATGAATAGTTTATGGCGTTTTATGGAGAAGTCTTGTCTATATGGTTGAAGTGCTTTGGAATCCCAAGCTTGAGAATACTAGGGTACTTTTTTTCATTTCCTCACAACAAAGTAATATAGTAACAATAAAATACCCATAAAATTATTACCATCCTTGTACTTCGTACAGGTCGGCATAAAACTCAGTCGTCACAATAAGATAATATCTTAATTTGTACGCGACTTGTTTCGTTCACGATTGTAGTAATGCCATTGTACTTAGCTATTTAATTTTTGAGCATTTAGGATAATAATATTTTATGTAGGTATGTCATAAATTTATATCCATATTCATCGCTTATTTTTTTATTAATTTTATCTAGACACATTATTTTATTAAAATTGCAAAAGATCTCGTATTTAAAACAAAATTACGGTATTGGTTTTTATATGTTTTTTGTGATAATATTAGAATACTACTTTACATATCATTTTTAAACAATTTTTAATCAGTTAAGTATATTAATTAAGCAATGGTTTTAAGTATTTGATAAAACATTGTTATTGCTTCCAACCAGAAAGAGAGAGAATATAAATATTTTAATATATTTCTCTATGAGGAAACTTGACGACATTATAATAGTAATATGTCAAAATAGGTAAGTATATCACAGAACCAGTACAACAATGTCACAAAGATACAAATCAGGAAATATTTCGCCTCCGCGCGAGACATTAAATTGTTTTAAGTAAGTACCTAATCTTGTTTTATTTCATGTAACTAGTAATAAAAAAGACGTATTTTTAATTTTTAAGTAAATCAATGTCAACAAGAATTCACTTACAAATATTCTTAACCTACAATAACTAAGTATAAAAGCATTCATTAAAAATCACACAAAATAAACAAAAAGCAACAAAAATATTAATGCAATAATAGGAGTCTTATAAAAACTTGATAATCTCATCGACTATTTCACAATCGTCAGCGAATGAGTCGTCAGAGAATAAAAATACGAAATAATCAACTTAAAATTAAAAAAATAGAAAAAATGAAACGTGCCCAGGTTCAAGATGCGGATTGGATGCTTGTTGCTGCCGACAGATATCCGGGCTTGTCTGTACGAACCAGGAATGGGTGAACGCCGGGTTAAGGCCTGCACCCGGGCCCGGGAGTGCCATCACACCGGGCAGGCCCCCGGGCCGCTGGTGGTGGTGGAACCCTGACGCCACCGCGTAGTCCATAGCCACTGCTTGGTAAGGCAACATTATCACTTCCACTACTAACTAGTCCCGAGACAATACCCGCTCTTGTTCACATGCCATTTCGCCTCGAGAGTATCAAAATTGTTCCATCGTAGTAATTATAATAAAATATCTATTTAAATGAGTTCCATTTCGGGCCACAACGGCAGCACCGTCACTCGGGCACAGTCTATTTTGGAAAGTCACGAAAATCACAAGTAACAGAGGTCCTGCCCTATCGAGACGCGCCGAAGGTTTTCAGTTATCAAACGCGCACCCGTTCTATTTTCGTGAGCGATCGTTTACGGGGCTAGCTATTCACAGGGGAAAAGTCACGCACAGCCACCCACTTAATAAATATTCTGGGCATATATCCGTTTTTACGCGGACGTGACTGGCAGGCTACTGTCCGATTTTCACGTACGGAACGCGCGGCCGATTATCGAAAACAGTTGCATGCGTCCCCCTCCTTCGACCTCGGACGTGCAACTGAGACGAGGCACGCGCGCCAAACGCGACTCTATCACACCCGGGCCAGACGCGCCGGAGCTCGCTCGTCTCGGTTATTAGAACAAGATGGCGCTATATACGCGACAAGGACGCGATCGATCGGACGTCATCGCGGAGTTAAAAGCCTGCGTCGTTACACGGGCCGTAATAGGCGGTTACGTGATAGGGCGTGGCCTAACCTATTAAGTTGAATTGTCGCGCGGTGATTGGTTAAAATTGCTAGTAGTCGTGTACGTGATATGTTCAGGAATACGTTTATAGCGGGTGCTCATAGAATATAATAAGTGAGTTGTAGGTTGGATGCGCGCCAGTCGGCGAGATGCTGCGTGTTGCGGTTCGCTTGTGGATTCGCGTTATGGTTTTTAATTATTACATCGGTTACCGTTAATAGGGGAGCATTGCATGTTTAGCGCCTCGTTGAATATTAACTCGACACTCGATGGTTGAATGAACGTATGCGGTGGGCGTGGTCTTGCACATAACCTTAGCTATCGATTGATATCTCACAATACTTATAGAGTAGCCTATCATTCTACAGACTACCGTAAACAATCTACCTAGCTGCCCTCTATCGAAATAGTAAAATGCAATCTAATTTAATTAAAATGCGAAAGTATCAAAATTGGTTGGCCGTAGTATAAAAGGATATTCAAACTAATAATTACAATCCAAGACTAGCAATCAGGTGGAATGGAATACTTACCTATGCCTAGGTCTGAACTATGAAATTACACCAACATCTGACTTAAATAAGGTTACTTATAATTACAAATAAACAAATTACGTAAATTCAATACTTCACAGATCCAGTCAACCGTCAACTTCAACCGCGGACCGAATTTCGGATTGGTTAGCAATTAGTGCCCATTAGGGATGGCCCTAACTATACTTAGATAAGGGTAGGTACTAAGGTAATTTGGACTTTTGAAAGATATACCTAATGTTATTTGTTTTACGTCATAATTGCAAATGTGGTCCATTCATAGCATCTCTCCCCTAATTTTATGATATATTAAAAATGGTGTAATATTAGGTATAAATTAATCTCTTTGTTTACCTAATTAATTTAAACTTAATTTTTTCATTGAAGAACATTTAAATAAAAACAAGTTTTTAACGATATTTTTCTATTCTTTTTTTATTCTTTAGTGATCCTCCCTATTCCAAGAAGGTCTTCAAAACAACAAAGTAAACGAGCCCAAACTCGACTATCTCAGCACTTTTCGTAGGTTCATCATCAGACCCTCGTAATCATGTGGAAAGAAAAGCTTACTCATAAAAACTTAACTTACTAGCCCAAATTCAACTATCTTGTCATTGCCATCGCTACATTGTTCTTATTACATTGCAAGTTAAATAAAAGCTTGTTGTACCTATTAATAAAAGATTAATTTAATTGCCTCGGTAGCGTAGTGGGCGCAAATTCGATTGCCGATTCATGAGGACCTGGATTCGACCCAGGTCAGGCGAAGTTTTATTAAATTTTTCCATTAGGTTATCTAAATGACAGCAAAGAGTTTGGAACTGAGCCGGGTATGACAATAGACTTTCTTTCGTTCTTGGTACCCCTTCGGGAAAAAGGGGTGATGTTATGTTATGTTTTGTCCCATCAAGCTGTCTGGTGAAAAGGTTCAAGGCAATATTAGAGTTTAGTTCAATCAATAAAAGTTCAAGATCACGTTCGGGGCAGTTAGTATGCTACCCTGCGTCCGCCTACGCGTAATGGCGGATTCAGCTGACTTTTATTTAGTTCTTGTAGATTTCTCTCCCTACTTTCCCATTATGCCCCTGTGTCCGATCAAAAGCTGGTTGCATTGAGCAGATCGTTTCAAGCGATAAGGCCGTCCATTTTCGATTAATAAATACTTACCTATATACCTACATCAGTTTCATTTTCGAGGAACCTCTATATATTATCTCTAATCTTTAAGTACGTATACTCATAAAACTTGTTGAAAACATACATTCACGCCTTTTTCCCGAAGGGGTAGACAGAGGTGTACCCAGAACTCAGTCCCATAGTAGATACACCCACATTTCGCCAGTATATGTTATTGGTCTCATGTAATAGGGGACGAGCTTGTTGAAAAAGGTATAGTAATAATCTGCATACCGAATTTCAGCCCAATCGGTTCAGTAGTTTTGGCATGAAGAAGTAACAAACATCCATCCATCCATCTTCACAAACGAAAATATAATTTGCGAAAAATATATTTTGTTTTAAAAAACCTTAAAGTTTCTTATTCATGATATTTGTAAAGAATTAAGTTTTTAGGCTATGTTAATATTTTTTTTTAATAACAAAAAAACATACGGTTTTCTCTAACAATACTATATGTTTTCGCGCAAATAAAGGCCAGATCCAGAGCCAACCACAAAAAATTGAGTGGAAAATTATTCCCTATTTCTTCGTATCTGTGTATTTTCATTTTGTATGGGTGACGTTTAACCTTAAAGTATAAACAAATAAATAAAAGCGGTCTAGGTTACGTTGGAAAGACTTGGGGGAGGCCTTTGCCCAGCAGTGGGACACAATAGGCTAACAACAACAATTTTAATTAACAACAAGTAATTTTAGGTAGTTATTGTAACATTTGATATTTGCGCTCCACCCAATTTCTGTAACATTTTCTCTAGTTTTGGGATAACTGGTAGAAAATGCTACACTAGCATTAAGTTAGTCCTAGCGTTGTGCTGAATTATAAATAAATAAATAAACAACAACAACTAGGTTACGTTGTCAGAGCATTCCTAATACTTACCCAATCGTGTACCCAAACTGCAGTTAGCATAAGGTATTATCATCAAAGCCAACATTAGCACACAAACGGTCGATTGACCGGAAGCCGCAACTGTCCAGTTCCGGTCTGCGGCCGTCTAACTGGACTGGATACCCGCCATTTTCTAATCAATTGAGTTCCATCTATTATTGTCTACAATGGTTTGTGCCGTTGACACAGGAAATCTCTACAGTTAAATTGCTGGCTAAGGGTTAATTAGATCCAGAGGACGAGCAGCAGCGTCCTCTGCGTAAAATCCATCGAACTGCGCTCGCCAACCCGCCTGCCAAGCGTGGTAAATATTGGCAAACAACCCTATGGGGGAGACCTATGTTCAGTAGTGGATTTCCTACGGCTGAGATGATGACACTTAATGATTATTTTTGGTCACTTTAATCAACTTCATAAAACCTCTACTATCCCACTTTAGGCACTTTTAAAACTAAATAAATGAAGACATTCTCTTATCGGTTCATTTACCACCTAACTTACCTTAAAATCCCTTAATTTTCCCATCCTTATGGTAATAGTAATAAGGTGTATTTTGGCATCAATGTATTGTTTTGTGATTACGGTAAAGTAAAATTGTGACGATAATCAATAAAGCGATCGTTTTAGTGGACACGGTCACGAGAGAGAGATGCGGAGACTCGCAGGGTGTGTCGGTCATGAGAGGTAGCGATAGCGGGTAAATAAAAAAAATAAGAAAATATTATCTATGGGAAAAAGACAAACAATAATAATTAACTATGTATTTAGAAATTTCTTATTAACAGTTTCTATAAAATATAAATATTATTTGCCCTTCTGGGAAGGGTAAATAAATTAACTGAAAATAAAACGGTCAGGTTCATCCCGTAAAGCCACAGTTCCAGAGAGCCACAAAGTAGCCCAGCCCTGTGAGTGCCCAGGGACTTAGTGTCCCTTAATTACTATAAAGGGACATAACTCCCGGGAGTTAGAATGAGGCAGCAAATATGCATTTTTCAGGCGCGTAACAGATAAATAAACGAGTTAAACTGTTTGTTGCAGCACATCACTAGTGCCTCTGGTGAGGCGCGGGACGGGGAGGGACGGCCCGCCACAGCCACTTGCTCACGGATCGCCGACAAGCGCACACACATCATCATACACACACATATACATATAACCGGCCGCGGCATCCATTGTAATAAGCTCAATACAGTTATTTCATTGAATTGGAAACAGATTATCATTTATACATCCCCGTACGGAACACTGTTTATAATATCGGTGTCAGGCCTGCAGGGCTAATTTTAGTAGCGACTCATTCTCCACGCTCCCGCTATATCTTATCACCAAATCCCATCCTACGTTCCTAAGTCAGTCAGAAAAGTGCCTTCTTATTGGATAATTCGATGTTTTCCATTTTTTCTCCATCATCAGGTGTTTGAACCTGTCATTCACGAACTTGACATTGGTCTTATACTTTTATTTATTGGCGTTGCATAGGCCAATCAGGTGCCAGTTCATTGACTTGGTTTTACTTTATTTTTATTTTATTTTTCATGAAATACTTGTCGCATACCTACCTTCAGCACAGCTAAATAGCACACCATGCTAGTTTACTGTCTATCTATAGCGAAATTATAAGTAAACTTGTGGCTTTGCCCGCTCGCAATTATGAAATATGGGAGATTTTTACCAAAACTTGCACGCCCTTATTGGACCCCTTAGAATGTGAATTTTTAAAAATCCTATCTTAGCACACGTCTAAGTAACGAAAAAACCTACATTCCAAGTTTCAAGTGTCAAGGATCAGTGGGCGCTTAAGTGAGAACGAACGGGGAAAACTAAATAGCTATCACCGTGCCATGCTTATAGGCGGGCTGGTATATATAAGGTTACAACTACCACCTCTATACCTTATTTATATAATTTATTATTATTATTATTATTCTCTTTATTAATTTATAATCTTAGAACTAGGTTTTTTACAATATTCTTAAAAAAGTATTATATTATTATTATGTCGCTCGAAAACACGGGATATACCCGGTCTTTTGAAAGGCGTGCACGGAGACCATTTTTTTTTAAGTCCAACGTGCAGAGGCCTGTTTGAGCTTTTAATCTAAAGGTAATGTATAGCACCTATCGGGGTCTATCTCTGAAACCATCTACAGTTTTTTTTTTTAAGATGAGCTCAAAGACAGCCTCCGCTAGGTACAAAGACTATTGTGAATGGATGGAAACTACTTGATTTGGCTATAGGTGTGATTTCTAGATGGATGGTAACCGGGCTATTGCTAGAGACTCCGGCACCTGCCACTTCCGTCTCATGGTGAAATATGACGGCAGGCGATGACTCGCCGCTCACTAAACGGACCCCCCATAAAGGCCGCCCACCACATGGGAATAAGGGCGACGAGAGGGGCAACGTTGGTGTGAACGGCTAAGGGTAGGAGAGGTGTCCCTGGACTTTAAACGGCGATCACTTGCGTTACCCTAAGGTCGCATCACGCTCGCCCACTCGCCACTTATGATTCACATCCTCCCTCGAGCACGAGGCTCTCGCGACTCCACTCTGGCCGGCCAATGAAGGCAAGCCAGAGGTGGGGGACTGTTCCTCGTCAGTATTCACTCCGGCCGGCCGGTGAAGGCAAGCCGGAGATGAAGAACATAACCCTCCCCCGGGAGCACTCAGGTACGTGATATTTATTATTATTATTATTATAAGCCTTCTGACCGATATTTCAGAATTGGTTAGGTTCTCTTGTTGTTTCATTGGTAGCAATAATCTGTGTGCTTTATTGTAGCAAAGGCCTCCTCAAACTGACTCCACTTTTCTCTTTCTCTGGCTAGTGATGTCCAAGTACCGCCCGCCACTGCCTTAATTTCGTCAACCCATCGCCTAAGTGGTCTGCCTCGTTTTCTTTTTCTGTTGCCTGTGTTCATCACCAATTTCGACCACTTGTCTATTCCTCTAATAGTATGACCTGCCCATTTCCACTTGAGCTTTTTGATTGTTAGCGTAACATCTTTGGTTCTTGTGTTTTTCCTAATCGTTGTAGTTCTTATTTTGTCTTTTAGTCTTTTCCCCATCATACTTCTCATATAGGTTCATATAGGTTCATTTTCATATAGGTATTATTTATATAATACCTACATGAAAATGGGAACTGGGTATTTATAAAAAAACAAAAACCAACAACTATGTAGACTATACCTATACATATATACGTATGTTAGGTATGTACAAAATTAAATTAAAAGTGTTTGATTTTTTCAAAACGTGCTGAATAAATTTTGATAAAATTTTTAATGGACCTACTCTGAAGTATATGATATACCTATCAAGCAAAAATAATCAAATAAAGAAGAAAGAAACAAGAGAGCCTTTCATAATTGACGGATTAATCTCGTAAAAAACATACAAAAACCAATACGAGCAACATAAGTACCTATATACAGTCGAAATGTAAACATTGTACTCATTTGAAATCGCTTAAAGAAGAAAAGAACAGATTGAATTTTTAATTAAAATTCAAGACGAATATAGTTCATTGGCATACATAATAAAAATAAGGAAGAACTTCATCCGAACAGAAAGAGTAACCTTTGTCAACCATCAGGGTTACCAGTATTGTAATCCGAATTACCCGCCCACACATAAACTAACCCCTCTACGCGAAATAGTGAATATTAAGTAGAATCGATCGCGCGTGCCCTACATCTGACACGGACGGTGACCCCTTCAGTGACACTTCACTTATTATCTAAGATGAGATTTAGTGAAGTAGAAAAAAGTTAACATAATAATATTATAAAATTAAACTTAAACTTGTAAGGTATTAATCAACACTTAAAGTGTTGATTCATACTCGACAATATTTTTAAAATCGAACTAAATCGGTTTTTTATTCTTTTTTACCAAGCCTTTTAGGAACCCATATTTTGTCCAACTTTGTGTGTTCTTGGAAAAAAAACATTGATTAATCCTATTAATAATAATAACTAGCTGTGCCCCGCGGTTTCATCCGTGTATTCTGTGTTCCCGTAGGAATATCGGGATAATAAGTACCATACTTATGTCTTATTCCAGGGTATAATCTATCTACATACCAAATGTCAGCACCATCGATTCAATAGTTTTAGCGTGAAAGAGTAACAAACATCCATCCATCCATCCATCCTCACAAACTTTCGCATTTATAATATTATATTAGAAGGATTAGTAGGATCAGTAGAATCGTAGGAAGTAGTACAAGCAAATGTGCTTACCTAAATCAAATTGAGTAGGTAATAAGAATGATATCATAATGTTACGGGGATTTACCTAATAATTTTGTACTTTAATAATTCAGCAGAAGCCTTAGATAACATCAGGTTAAACACAGCAGATCCCCTCATGCTAAACATACACCATAATATTCACTTAAGCTCAAATAAACATGTCCAAGTAACCAGGAGCTTATCTAATACCCCAGAATTAGGGTAACATACATTAAGATGGCAACCCAGATACTTCGATATGAATTAAGATATTCTAATTTTAATTGCTTCGGGCTAGATGTGTGCTGTGTTGCTAGTATGGAGAAAAATCCTTTTTTTATAGGGAAACTTAATAAAAAGTCGTATTTAATAGATCATCTTAATTTTAGAAAAAAATTAAACCTAGGTATTCACTGTCAGTAATCTCTCTCTGTAGTGTTGCCGATGTATTAATAAAATAAAATAGTAATATTTATGATCAGTTATTTTTAAAGTTGTCAAAAAAAAGTATTAAATTTGTATGTATGGATTGGCAAGTTGAAGTGGCAATGGGCAGGGCACATAGCACGTATACCTGATGGCCCATCGGGCTGTAAGGTTCTTGAATGGAGAACACGGACCGGCAAGCGCAGAGTAGAACTACATCCCACTAGGTGGACCGATCTAATAAAGAAGGTGAGGAACACGCTGGGTGCAAGCCGCTTACAACTTACAACCGAACTAGATGGAAATCTGTGGCGTAGGCCTATACTCGTATCCAATGGTTGAGATGATAAACAGTTTAAGGGCTAATAATAATTACTATTATGATATGAATTGAATATTATGAATATTATATTATTTATTTCTGGTGGTTTGAATATTATATTATTTTTATTCTGGAGGTCTTCAAGTCAAGAGTGAATAGTTATCTTCTAGGCAAGCACGCACCATCGTCGACCGCGTCGTCACTTACCATCAGGTGAGACTGCAGTCAAGTGCTTGGCTATTCAGTAATAAAAAAAAAATGATGATAGTTCAATAACATTTTCAGCATTTTTAATCACTTGAATTTTATTTAGGTATGTTATATCAAATGATTTTAATTCAATAATGAATAAATTGCATTTTGAAACTAGAACGATTTTGTTTAAATAATGTTGATCTGACACCGCTCGATGCTCGATGAATGTAACCAAACCAAATATTGTGAAACTATCTGTTGAAAAAATTAAGCCCTACAAGTTTCTTGTGCGTTCTTCTTGTAGAGGTATCTTTCCGAACGCACGGTAGACTCAGTACTGTTTATCTTCATTGACGTGCAAAAGTGTCAGATTATGACCTATTTGAATATATCTGTTTGAGTTTGAGTGCTCCGCTTAGCCAAACCCGCGCGCCGCGAGAACCACCCCTGCAAGAAAATGTATTAAACTCAGATAAAATCAAAATGGCAACATTAAACTTTACATATGACGGCAATTACGACAGAATTAGTGTAATAATGCTGATATACGTGTAAATAAATTAATAAAACCGCCCTTCAGGGTTGAGATTTAAACTGATATGTTTAACCCTTTGTTTTGGGTTAAAAGGGTAAAGTTAAGATAGAAGTCATTCTTCATAATTTTAATTCTTTTTGAGTTATTTAATTTAGATAAACCGTAGATAAATACTTTGGTTGAAATTCCCTAAATGTCTTGTTTAAGGGATGTATATTTTGATATTTTTTTAAACTTACCTACAAAGCTAACACGATACCTAAGACCTACCTTTTTTACCTTGCATAATACCTGCAAAATGTTTTAGTTCCTAATTATGTAATAAATATATATAGGTATGTCGCGAGTGTACAAAACTAGCTTACCTATTAGGTACCTATATAATTAAAATTACCTATTATTGTTTATTTTAAGTTGTCTCTGTAAGTGAACTATGTTCTTTTGAGAAAATAAAGCATCTTAAATCAAAATACTGTGCTTGTAATACTTTTTTTTGGTTTATATAATATGTGTATCTTGTATCTTCTGATTCCTCTTGAAACCGATTGATTTTTTTAATTACTACCTATTAAAGGCATACATATAATATTTGGTTAAGTTTGATGAGTATATTAACTCCTAACCCAATAAATGCCTAGATAAAAATTACGACTGCCTCGGCGTGGTGGGCACAAGTTCGACTGCCGATCAGGTCCCGTGTCCGACCCCAAGCCAGGCCAAGTGTTATTTTTCCATTAGTAATTATCTCAGTGACAACCATGACACAGGCGCAGTGCAGTGCCGCGAAGAATTTTGAATTATAAACACTGGGTGGCACTGTGTCTGATATGGGCAATCATAATGCTTACCATCAGGCACGTGATTTGTTCGTCTTGTCACTCACTATCATAAAAATACTGCACCAAAATACTGAGTGTGATGTGTTCGCTGACAGATGGACCTCACTTCTGTCCATGTGTCTCACATACTGTGAGCTACATTTTTAACATTTTTAATATTTTGTAAGTATATATTTTTTTTTTTTATGTTAAAACTTTGATTCTATTTTTATTAGTGTTCTTTTTTATTTTTTATTATTGTACTTAGTTTTAATGTTCCTAGCATAATATTATTTTTAGAATTTATTACTCATAGATCATTGAATTATTGTAATTGGTTCCGGCCGTTATAATTGAAATAAAAAAATAAAATAAAAAAAACATCGATTTGGTAAAATTTTCATAGGAATGTGTCAACTTTCTCGTAACTATAGGATACGTTCTTATTCTTAAAGTTTCTAAGATACCAGATCGATCAGCCTTTAACCCCATGCAGGGTCTCCTAACTAACCATGTCGGCCCCTTCGTCACGTAGTGAGAGGAATCACTAACTGCGGTGCTTGTCTCTTCACTTTCGAGTATTTAGTTATGAGAGTATTCAGTTTTATGATAGTGAGTGACAAGACGAGCAAATCAGGTGCCCGATGGTAAGCATCACGTTTGCCCATATCAGACACAGTGCCACCCAGTGTTTTAAAATTCAGAATTCTGCGCGGCACTGCACTGCGTCTGTCACCCTAAGATATTAGGTGATTGAAACTCATATCCAGGCAACCAGCTATTCTATGAATCCTACTTCTTATCCTAATACCTAGGAATTATATATGAGAAAAATTTGAGAGGATGGATGGATGGATGTTTGTTACCTCTCACGCCGAAACTACTGAATTGATTGGGATGAAATTCGATATGTAGACAGTTTAGACCTTGGAATAACACAAGGGGTACCTTTTATCCCCATATTCCCACGGGAACGAAGACTACACAGGTGAAACCGTGGGGCACAGCTAGTTTTCTATTCAGAAGACGAACAGTAACAGTTAAAAGCCTCAACACCATAGATTATAGATCGGGGAGGCTGCACCGTGGCGAATGGCGCCCCTCCTGCGTGATACGAATACCAACACCCAACTTACTAACTCATATCCGGTTCGAAGGGAACTTTTATTTTGTGCTTATTGTTGAGAATTTGAGACATTTTAGAAAATTGTCGATCTCGATTTCAAACCTATTAAAAATATATGGTATAATCCCATACCAGTTATACTATAAGTATCCATACTCTACTATGCTCATGCTATGCATTGCTATGCTGATGCTATGCTATGGCGCTGCGCAGACAAACTTTAGTTGAAGATAAAATTAACTTATTGAAGAAACGAAACTGTCAAATTTTGAAAGTTTTCGTTAAAATTTGCATAATATTATAACTTCTCTACATACTTACACGTAGTTAAAATAAAAAGTTAAGGCATACCTATATGTATGCAGTGTAGGGTTCCATAGATACCAAGAACATTCAGCGCCATCTATTAGTACCTTGCGCAAAGTATGGAAATATGCAGTAAAATGGCCATAACTATTGATTGCGTTAACTTAGAAGTATGATTTTTTTTTACAGCCACAAGGGACCGCAGATCTGAGTAGTTGATATCAATTTCAACTCGATACCTCCACGCGTGCCCATTAAAAAGTGTCTTGACAGACGAACAGACAGACAGACGGACAATAAAGTGATCCTATAAGGGTTCCGTTTTTCCTTTTGAGGTACGGAACTCTAAAAATAAGTCATTTTTACATTGATGCGTCGATTTGGTAAATTTTTCATGGGATTGTGTCAAATTCCTAGGCCATGTACGCTCTTAAGTGGAATTTGCTACGATCCTGACACACGACAATCGCTTCTTCCACTTTCATCACATTCTTCAAACATGCCCATCTGTTGTGTGTTCTTTGACCTGCCCGTAATTAACAATATTGATTCATCATCATCATCCAACCGTTAGAAGTCCACTGCTGAACATAAGCCTCCCCCATAAGGGGGGTTGTTGCCAATACTCGCCACGCTTGGCAGGCGGGTTGGCGAGCGCAGTTTGATGGATTTACGCAGAGGACGCTGCTGCCCGTCCTCTGGATCCTATAGCCCTTAGCCGGCTCTTACGGCAACCACGGGGAGAGAGGGTGAGGTACTATTCTAAAGCGGGTAACCCCACGGCAAAATATTAATTAGTAATATTGATTAATTATAAATTATTCATATATCAAAGTGACCTTAAGGGACACAATCAAGGTATTTTCCTTTTGTTCATTGATTTGATTTCCATTCGAATGGTTGATTAATTTGTTTGTATTGAAGATAAATTGTATTTTTATATCATGAATTTGCATTTGAATTGATTTGATTTGAGTAATAAATGAGCTTGTTGATATCACCCGTGGACTTAATTAAGAGCCCTCTCACAAAATTTCATGTGCTCATAGGCGGCGCTCAACGCATCGCATTTAATAGCATTTTAGCAGTTGTAATTACGTCTCTTTATAGTTGTTTTAATTACTTATTTTCCAAAATAAATAAAAATTCGATTTCTTTATGAACTGACGTAACTTTAGGTATGACATTTTCGTAATAATAATAATAATGTAAGGAGAAATTTAAAACTATTTCGGAGTATTTTTAGTAGTTTTACGCTTTTGAATGTGATTTTTTTTTGTCCAGCAGTGGACGTCCTACGTAGTGGATGTTGATAGAGCTTACTTTACTTCTAACATGGATACAAACAACTAATATATAAAATAATCAAATAGTAAATATATATTTTATTATGTATTTTAAATAAAAATACATTTTGGTTTGGCAACTAAATTCCACATTTAATGGTTTTGTTCTCTTTTATAAGCAAATTGTTGAACAAAAACGCATCGAAACAAAAGAAACAGTATTAAAAAGAAGAAAAATTGTATGTAAATCATTGAACAAGTGGATGGTATTATGCTAGATGTCGTGATTTGCAAACGGAGAAACACTTAAAAATCTTATATACACAGATCGTGGACATTATCTGAATATGGTAAAGGACCCCATTGTTGACACCCTACCAATTTATTAAAACTCCATTATTTTTCTGAAAATATTAAGTACTACCACGAAAAACGTTGCCATTTCATCAAATATTATTTGGGTTTTTTTTTAAACTACGAAACGATGACAGATTGTTATCATCTAAGGCGCTACAGTCCAACGTGGGCCTTGGCCTGGTCAAGAACATATCTCCACTTTTCGATCGATGGCAGATATCATAATAAAATATTTCCAGAAAAATTATAGGTATTATTATTTAGTTGTGAAAAAATCGTATAATATGGATATAATACAGAATTTCATGAGTATAATCAGTGTGACGACCTTATAATATACAAGAGGCACAGTGAAAGTTTTTAGAATGGGCCAGTAAGAAAAGAAACCGATGAATTTGATATTTAAATATCATATGGTCACATTCATATGGTCATTTGTTTTTACAAATTGACAGAAATTTAAAAAGTGTCTGTCGAGCGTGAACTTAATTATGTCAAATGCATTTTGACACTCGACAGACACTTTTTAAATTCCTACCAATAACAAATGAATTTGTATCATTACAGATTCCCCAAAGAGTTCTTAATTCGAAAATGAAATACGTTTTTCATCGGCCGCATTTCTTACTGGCTTATTCTAAAATCTTTTCAGTGTTACCCGTAAAACTTATCATCATTATTAAATTAACCGATAAATTATTTTCACAAATGTTTACTGAATAAAAGTGCGTGATGCATAACACCATCCAACTAAAGCGACCAAAGGTAACACGACCAATTGAAAAATTGCTTCACGTTATTAGGTTCGGGGAGTTTCGAAAAAAATCACTTATTACCTACCCCTTACATGAAATGTCGCAAAATAAAACCCACTTTATGAGATGTTAAACGAGTTAAACATTTATGAAAAGTAAAGCATTGCTTTTTAAATAGCCAATAAAAAAATAACAATATATAAAATATTAATTCTACAAAAAAAATCAATAAAAACTTGGAAAAAGGTTTCTGAAAGAGTTTTGCTATAAATCTTAAAAAAAAAACAAAAGTTTTAAAAAACTTGTGGTGATATATTATAACAATACAAAATAAGACTGTGGCGAGACAACATATAGTTTTTTGTGTGGCGAACTGACTTTGTGGCGAAGTAACAACAACTCATACAAAGTGGTTTCGATTTTTTAATCTATTCTCTAAGTCTGTCTTTTCTATAACATAACAAATAAACAGAGATCTTTCATAAATTCCGAAGCACGAAAACGTAAAAAATAGTGTGTGTTTTTGTGCTTTTTTAAGTATTTTTCTGTGTAGTTTTATGTTTGCGACAGACTAAAAAGTCAAGTAACAGACGAACCGAGAAAAATGCAAAGAAGGGGAGTGTTAATGTGATTCGCTGTAAGTCTGTAAGTGGCGGCAATTTGAGAAAATTAGCTAAAATTGCGACACCAAATCTATTGTCACAAGTTTAACTTCTTTTGTCTTTTCTTGTTCTTACTTTTTTTATTGTCTGTTCTTCTGTATTTTTTTTAATTATAATAGGTATCTAAATATTATATAAGCTAATTATTATGTCGAGTTTTATACTGTGTCGTTCTATGGGGGAGGCCTATGTTCAGAAGTGGACCTAATCTTTGGGCTTTTGATGATGACGAAACTCTTGAAAAACTCGTACCTTTTCTGATTAACTGCCTTTTTTAAACCCTGAATATGACGCAAAAGAGAAAAATTTAATTTTTATTTGTGACAGTAATCATCATCATAGGACGTCCACTGCTGAACATAAGCCTCCCCTATAGATCCATCCATCCAGTAAGGTTGTAAGCGGCACGCCTCCAGCGTGTTTTGATAGTAATAATTATAGATATTTTAGTTACTTTTTAAACTTTGAATAGCCATGTCGATGACGTGTTGACAGCCGGCAAAAACGCTGCCTACCCACAATAGCACGCTTCTGTGAGCTTTTTACATAGAGCTACAAACGTTATATAGAGCTAATATTT
The DNA here is from genome assembly GCA_947063395.1 of Hemistola chrysoprasaria. NCBI lineage: Eukaryota > Metazoa > Arthropoda > Insecta > Lepidoptera > Geometridae > Hemistola > Hemistola chrysoprasaria. The sequence continues at coordinate 10,395,449 of OX346727.1, read as the reverse complement.
CGATTTTATAATAACTACTATTATTCCATATTTTTCTTTCATCATTCAATATACAACAATACAATCACGTCTTCCCGCATGAGTAGGCAGAGGAACTAAGAACTCAGTCTTACAGTAAGTACACCCACATTAAGCCAGTATATTGCCATCTACCGGGCACAGTTCCAGACTCCAGTCTGTCATAGAGATAATTCCTAATGGAAAAATCCAATAACACTGTGCCTGACCTGGGGATCGAACCCGGGACCTCATGATCGGCGGTCGAGTTTGCGCCCACTACGCCAACGTACTTCCATAATGTCTATGTATAATCGGTATATAAGATAATATAATTACATAGTAAAAAGTGTAGTAGGAGCCTAATACTGAAGTGGGTACATGTACCCATTAAACTGAAGAACTTTTCAAAAGAAAGAATTGCGGAATTCACAAAAAAATAACATCCCATACAAAATGGATCAGTTGATCGGTTTTGTTGTAATTTATTTAGTTTTTAAATGTTTTTTTTTTTACTACAGTAATTATATCATATCAATGAGATTCGTAGCTCTACAGCCCACCCCCATCCAACAGTAACAAGAGCAAGCTGTGGGTGACTCGAAATAAAAAATATGCCATATCTACTTTAAACATGACTTGTGCATTACTGTTGTCGACTTTCCACTCTAAATGAGGTTTAATGCTTCAATAATTCTATTTTTAAAATATGATATATTACTGTTTTTTTTTTTTAATATGAGACAACTTCCACGCACGGTCATCTGGTTTCAAACTAGGCTAGAAGCCTGTACTATGGTAACCAGACGACTGATATACATACTTACATAAGCTTATAACACCCAGACACAGATTAAACAGACATGTTCATGCACACAAAACACAATCCGTCAAGCAGTAATGTGCAAACATTACTGTGTTCCGGTATGAAGGGCAATGTTACCAGCGAAATTACTGGGCATGATGAGATTCAACAACTCATATTTTAGGGTAACAGGCGCAGTGCAGTACCGCGCTGAATTTTAAATTTTAAAACACTGGGTGGCACTGTGTCTGATATGGGCAATCATGATTCTTACGATGGTCAGCAGCAAATCAGGTGCCTGATGAGGCACCTGATTTGCACGTCTTGTCACTCATTATCATTAAAAAAAAACATAAATGTTTGATCTGGCCGGGGTTCGAACCCGGGGCCTGCGGAGTTACTAGTACCGTCTGAGCCAACGAGGCTGCAAATATGGTAAAACTGCTTTTATTACATACTTATGGAATAAAAAGTTAAGTATCGGTTTGAATTAATGAATAACTATATCCTCCGAAGATAACGTAGCGCCGTTATAATGAATCGATTTTGTTAATCGAACTTTAATCACTTAATATGTGCACAAACTCACGTTCTCATAATAATTACCTAATATATTAAATAAATTGGTTAATAGCTGGATTATCTTTGATATTTAAAATTACATTTTATTTATAAAACGATACGTGATAATAGCCATGTATTCAAATTTAAATGGGGTCTAATGTATAATATGGGGTCTAACTCTATTTAACATTTATTTCTTACAGTAAATTTCCAGCACGAGTTAATGATAATATGATATTTAATTTTATTATTAAAGGAAAAGTACTTTTTTTATGATAGTGTAGACGTGCCTTTTACATTAAATAATACTCGAACACTTATTTTAATGCATATTTTAAATGATTTATTCCAAGCCCACCATCTTCAATCTCGCTCTACAATCATCTGTCGCGCTGGCATCCACCTCCCTGTGTTGCCATCGCGCCCTCGCACATGCCATAGATCTTCGTGAAACCACACGTTGCCATTAATACTTTCCATAAAACCACCAAAACGTTCACAGAATCTGTAGCATGCGTGTCACAAAATAACATCTACCCTACACTAGTGAGTGACATGACGAGCAAATCAGGTGCCTGATGGTAAGCATCATGATTGCCCATATCAGAGACACAGTGCCACCCAGTGTTATTCAAAATTATGCGCGGCACTGCGCTACGCCTGTCACCCTGAGATATTAGCAGTTGTTGAAATGCGTCATGCCCAGTTATTTCGCTGGGAACATTGCCCTTCAGACCGGAACACAGTAATGTGTGCACATTACTGCTTGACGGATGAATAACTGGCAAAAGTGCGGTAGGAATAGGAATAATCTAGGAATAATCATCAATTGAACTGTAAAAGAGGTACCTAAGTACCTAAATAAACAAAACAAGAACAGTAATGAATGAATTAGAAAGGCGAGACGGAGGCTATAGCTAGTTAAGGTATGCTTCGTAGTTCGTAGACAGACTGCCTGTGGTACTATGCTTAATTATCTTGATACTTTAATTAATAATAATTTTCTTGTGTTTATGTACTTACTTTTAAGTTTTTACTTTCATGCGATCCTTACTTCTAAACATACAGGTACTAACAAACTAACTTATTATATTTAAGTAAATAATAAACTAACATACTAACAAACATAAATAAACTCTGTTTAAAAGTGGGGTAAGGAAAAATAAAAGCACATTTTAATTTTTTATTTATGTACTTACTTCAAAAACTACAATTCATAGGTATAATCTCCCAAAAGTAGGTACACCGTCGACCAAAATACTTTAAAAATAAATAAAAACTTTAAAAAATTACTTCTTTCCTTCCGGTTGTCTGGAAGAAATCGCGATAAGCGATAAAACAGCCACTCGTGACAGCCTAGGATTATTTATAATATTTTTCCTGTATTTTGACTGCCTCGGTGGCGTAGAGGGCGCATGCTCGACTGCCAATCAAGAGGTCCCGGGTTCGATCCCCAGGTGAGGCATAGTGTTAAACATTGGATTTATCTCTATGAGGAATTATCTCAATAACTGCCTGGAGTCTGGAACTGTGCCCGGTATATGGCAATAGGCTCGCCCCCTATTACATAGGACCAATAACATACTGGCGAAATGTGGGTGTATCCACTATGGGACTGAGTCCTGGGTACACCTCTGCCTACCCCTTCGGGAAAAAGGCGTGAATGTATGTTATGTTATATATAGGTACTAGGTGTATAAGGTATTGGGAATAGGCTCACTCTTTCCTTACCCTTTGGGAAACAAGGCTAGAAATATTGAAACAGGTACTTACCTACCAAATAATTTTTCATTAATACATTACCTAATTAATAAACAACATCTATACTAATAATATTATAAAGAGAGAAACTTTGTTTTTTTTTTATTTTTTTGTTTGTAACGAATAGGCTCCGAAAATACTGGACCGATTTTAAAAATTCTTTCACTTATATAGATAGCTTAATTCAGTGTGAGTGCCATAGGCTATATGAGATTTTGAAAAATAAGGAGGATCCGTAAGAAAACTGCAATATTGTGAACCAAGGTGTCACATAATATAATTACCAAATTCATAAATTTGCGTGCGCTGTGAAATCCATTGATGTTAAAATAATATAATGTACTAGCTGACCCGGCGAACTTCGTACCGCCATATTTTATTTCTCTAATCGCAACTGAGGAAATAAAACCCTTCCGGTAAAATCGAATTACCTAAATTTAAAAGAAAACTGGAGTACTCAATTGAAAAATTCATATTCTTGTTCAAAATGCGTGGAGATTTTACTGAGACAATCACTTTCCGGGAGATACCTAGTATTAATTCACTCGTTTAAAAAGGAACTGAACTGCGGTGACACTCGGCGCCAGTATTTATACCTGAACCTTGAATTTCCCGAACGTTCTAGTTCGCATGCTTCGAGAAGAATCGATTGATAGATTGTTCGAAATAGTGGGTCTCGATGGTTCGAGAGGGAGCTTTGTTTACGCTCAGAGGAGGTCTCGAGAACGATTGAGATACCAAAGCTTTGGACATTCAAACCAGAGATGACGACTCGATAGAATTTGATGGCCAGATCTTGAAACTTTGATTAAAATTTGGCGCCAAGACTTTAATAATTCTCTAACAAAAATAGTACAATTTTTTTTTGTTATTAATGGTAATAATATTGTAACATACGCAGTATAATTATAAAAATATCAGTCACAAACCATTAAAATAATACGGTTATATCGTGAGCATAAATAAATATAACGTGAAATAAAGTAATATTTATAATATTCTAAAATATTCTGTTTCTTAGAATTTATATTCTAAGAAACAGAACACAGCGCCATCTATTGGGTGTATTTGCAACCTAGATGTCAAACAATATTGAAGAATTTTATCGATGAATCAACGTACACCGCCATCTATGAGAACTTCATAAAACTAAACAGTAAATAAACACTTGCTTAAGAAACAAATAATTGATACATTTTATTCGTTTACATTCACGACATAAGCGAATAATTGAGACGATAACTACCTATAATAATACCCTATATATATAAATTTGATTGAAATCGGTTCAGTAGTTTTGGAGTTTATTCGGGACAAACATCGTGACACAAGATTTTTATATATATAAGACTAGGGGTTTGTATAGTACTTATATCTACAAAATAGTCCATGGAACTTGTATCCATCTATTTTGGTTTAGTCACAATAATCGAAACAGACATTATATGCATGCGCTGTGAAAAGTATTGGTGGTAGAATAAAGTAATGTACTAGGGGTGTGTAGTAATTATCAATACCTACAAAACAGTATGCATAGATTATATCAATCTTTTTTGGTTTAGTCACAATAATTGAAACAGTGATTATTTTTCATGCGGTGTGAAAACTATTGGTGGTAGAGTAAAGTAATGTACTAGGGGTTTGTAGTACTTATCAATACCTACAAAACAGTATACATAGATTATATCCATCTTTTTTAGTTTAGTCACAATAATCGAAGCAGTGATTATTTTTCATGCGGTGTGAAAACTATCGGTGGTAGATTAAAGTTATGTACTAGGGGATTGTAGTCATTATCAATACGAGTACCTACAAAACAGTATACATAGATTATATTCATCTTTTCTGGTTTAGTCACAATAATCGAAGCAGTGATTATTTTTCATGCGGTGTGAAAACTATTGATGGTAGATTAAAGTAATGTACTAGCGGTTGACTGCCTCGGTGGCGTAGAGGGCGCATGCTCGACTGCCAATCAAGAGGTCCCGGGTTCGATCACCAGGTCAGGCAAGTGTTTTAAATATTGGATTTTTCCATTAGGAATTATCTCAATAACTGCCTGGAGTCTGGAATTGTGCCCGGTAGATGGCAATAGGCTCGCCCCCTATTACATGGGACCAATAACATACTGGCGAAATGTGGGTGTATCTACTATGGGACTGAGTCCTGGGTACACCTCTGCCTACCCATTCGAGAAAAAGGCGTGAATGTATGTTATGTTATGTTACTAGGGGTTTGTAGTATTTACCAATATCTACAAAATAGTCTACGGACATTATATCCATCTATTTTGGTTTAGTCACAATAATCGAAAGTCATTATGCATGCGCTGTGAAAAGTATTGGTGGTAGAATAAAGTAATGTACTAGGGGTTTGTAGTACTTATCAATATCTTCAAAATAGCCCACGATAAATTTATACATGTGTTAAGGTTTGGTCATTGTAACAGAAATAGTCATTAATTTGCGTGCGCTGCGTAAACCATTAGGGTTATATCTATTAAAATACAATGTATCACGAATTTACTCCTGTTAAACGTCCACTATACCTACTTCTGCTACCCGTGTGAAGCCTCGGGTCGCTAGTAATTAAATAAAACAATTCAACTACCTACCTATTAAGTTACGTTATTTCTAAAGAACAGAGGACTGTCCTAAATTCACGGCAACGAATTAAAAATGGAGGATCTCTCGAACGAGTCTTATTACGTCATAAGTATGTCACAAACGTGGAAACATCTAAAGTATCAAAACAGTTCAGTAACTTCCAAGACATCACGTCCCGGCGCGGTCTTCACCTCACGTAGCCCAATCATCTTGACTACGCCCGTGACCGTCGTGTTGTCTCTTTCTGCATTACACTGGTTTGTATAGAGCTGTCTCTTTCTAACGCTGTGAATCCACCGGGAAATCTGAATAGTGGTGGAATTAGGTGCTTTGACAGTACTTTGTGAGTGTTGATGGATTCGCTTTGATCATACATTGAGGTGTAGGGAAATGTATTCCTTCGATTTCACTGAATATATACATACGTGCAGAACCATAAAATGCTATTGAGAGAGCATATGTGTAAAAGGGGTTTTAAAAAGTGATAAAAATAATAAATTCCATTCCGAAGGTTGTAGGATCGAATCTCAGCTACATCGATTAGTTTTTGCGTTTGATTTTATTTTTTGTTTTTGCTTGCTAATTACACTTTTTTTACTAATATAATTACAAATTATTTCAAACTTTTTCCTTTGTTTTTATTTTCTGAATATTATTATTGCCAGGGCTAAATTTTCTTCCCATTTTCAAACAATTTTCAAATCTAAGAACACGATCATAAGCTATTACAATACTCGTTCATTCATAAAGAGAATATAAAGGGCTCCGTACACTTGTCACATCCATGCCTACTTCCATCTGAACATTACGCACGGACGCACACGGCTCGTGATAGAAACTGATATGCATCTGTCTCTCTCTAAAAGTACTGTTAGGAAGAGATGGGAGATGCAACGGAAATCTTTGACTTATCAAACTCGAGATAACACGGATATATAAAATGAATTGTATTATTTTGAAATAATATAACATACCATCACGCCTTTTTTCCGAAGGGGTACACTTACATCTCGTCAAAATGTTATTGGTACCATGTAATAGGGGGCGAGCCTATTGTCAATCAAACAACTTAGTTATAAATTGGTTAGGTTAATTTAGGCCCGAAACGATCATACATTTTATGTTTCTGTAATTTGATTTGTGGTTAGTTTTTTTTTTGTGTTAATTTTAAGCCTACCTATTTATGCTATTCAAATACAATTGTTTTATTGACTAAACATATAGAATTTTATAATTATTGTAATTTGACTTACCTTAGAATAACGACATTTGTTATTTGGTGAAAAAAAATATATATATATATTGTTCATGAATAAATGAAATGAAATGAAATGAGATAATGATTATATTTTGAAACACTTCAATGGCTGCAATATCCTTCCTACACACATAATTTATTATAATAAGCAAATATATCTATTGAAATTATTATATACCATATAGTTCGACACAAAAGAGTAGAAAATAATGGGGGCGCCACTGTCTTTTACAAGAGTAAAAACAATTTCATCAACACATACACTTTAAATTAGTTCCGTTTCTACTCCTTTGTGTCGAACTATACCTACCCTACAAAATAATACAAGTTTTAATTTCAGAAAATAGCGGATCGCGCTACACTATTAACCCTTAAATGCCACCGATCGAGCAGAAGGCCACGTACGCCGATTTTTCTGGTCAAATGAACTCCGAAGTCGCAATATAGCTTCGTCTTCGGGCGTCACCGATCTATCAACGATTCGCGCGTTGAATTCTAAATTCAAAATAACCAATCACATTCCCCATTTCAAACAGGCTAAAAAGAATTTTTTTAGAAAAAGTTACTTTTTTAGCGAGGTTTATTTTTTTTACGGGAAAACCGCAGCAGTGAGATCAATCAAACGATCAATTCAACATAAATATATGTTTTTTATGTAAAGAATCGACTGAAACAAGTGCCTACAACGTTTGTCTCATGGTACATTACAAACGCATTGATCTATAACTTTAATGCCAAGTCTGCAATCTGCAGTGCACGTTACATCCAATATTATTCAAGTAGATGTTTTTTTTATAAATCTTAAAACTGAAGTGGTTTTATACATAATAAACAGATTACGCTATCATCTTGCCTTCGCATTGCAAGCATAAAACCATAAATCGCGGGCACAACCCTTGCAGGTAGATATAAATAATTTATTCAAATAAATCTCTAAAATTTTCACTGTGTCTTGCAAAGTGAACCCCGGGGCATCGTTTGCATTTTTTTACTGCACCAAGGAGGTTTCGTTCTTATACACTTAGCTATTAATAAAAGAAGGTGCCAACAATTTTAATTATTGCACTTATTTTGTTTTATAAGTACAGATTGACTACCCGAGTTATTAATGGAAATGAGCTTGGAATCTAAGTAAACTGGGTCCAAAAAGCCTTACACTGTCTCTACTATATTGCTGGGCAGAGAATATATTCTCAAATTTGATTTGAATAAAGTGAGGTTAAGTTATTAGTATTTTTTAATGGCGACATACATACATACATACATTCACGCCTTTTTTCCCGAAGGGGTAGGCAGAGGTGTACCCAGGACTCAGTCCCATAGTAGATACACCCACATTTCGCCAGTATGTTATTGGTCCCATGTAATAGGGGGCGAGCCTATTGCCATCTACCGGGCACAGTTCCAGACTCCAGGCAGTTATTGAGATAATTCCTAATGGAAAAATCCAATATTTAACACTTTGCCTGACCTAGGGATCGAACCCGGGACCTCTTGATTGGCAGTTGAGCATGCGCCCTCTATGCCACCGAGGCACCGAGTTTTAATGGCGACGCACGTTCCAAAGTTAGAAAATTTGCTGAGTTTATTATAATAAATAGCAAAACTTAAATTAATATTTATGCACATTTATTAAAAATCTTATTATTAAATCTATCTCGTCAATCGAAAAAATCTAGAGAAAACAATTCGACTCTATTGTACCTACAATCATTTTTATCTAAGTTTATGAAAATGGAACAGAAGGTCAGGGAGTTCGCGAATCTTGAGATTATTTTCGCGCGCTTCATGCAAGCATGGAACGCATATATTATGCTGAGCTATGTCCTTTTCACTACCACCTAATACATAGAACTTAAGTATTATGCCTAACCTATATCTTGTCTTATCTAAGTATTTAGTACATTACAGTTCTAACCATAGAAATTAATATTATCTATTATTGTACTTAGTTGTGGTAATGAATAAATGTTTCCTATTCTATTCTATTCTATTTTTATTATCTACTTAGAAGTAACTCAGTCAGGGTACACCTTATCACATATTACTACTCCTTTTAGTTTCTGTTACACGTACTTAGGCAGTTATATGAATAACCTAACTTAAACCTTAAACCTTCTGGGTTTAACCCACTGAAAATAACCCGCTAGAGAGCTTAGTGGAATACACAATGCCAAACATCCGAATCCATTTTTGTATGATTGAGTAAAAACCATGACAAAAACGAGTAAAAACCATGACTGCCTCGGTGGCGTAGTGGGCGCATGCTCGACTGCCAATCAAGACGTCCCAGGTTCGATCCCCAGGCAAAGTGTTAAATAATGGATTTTTCCATTAGGAATTATCTCAATAACTGCCTGGAGTCTGGAACTGTGCCCGGTAGATGACAATAGGCTCGCCCCCTATTACATGGGACCAATAACATACTGGCGAAATGTGGGTGTATCTACTATGGGACTGAGTCCTGGGTACACCTCTGCCTACCCCTTCGGGAAAAATGGCGTGAATGTATGTATGTATGTGTATGAGTAAAAACCAACATCTAAACATGAATATCATCGTCTTCCAACCTTCATATTATTATTACAAATATTAATAATTTAAATCATTGAATAATAACCAAAGCTCTATACTACACGATACCTAACCACGTTTTTTCATCAGAAATATCATTAAATGATACTTCTTAGTTGGCGAGGAAGTGTCGCCATAAATAATATCGCGATAAAAACAACATTATCGTGAGTTTATTTTAATTTTACTTCGCATTAATCATCGCGGGTGTCGGGCAGTCGGACCCGAGCGTTGAGATCGAGATATTTTTAATTCGGTGCTTGTTGGAGGGTTAACATTTAAGAAGTCTATTTATTATTGTTAGAAAAACATACACGATTTTTTTATTAAAGTATTTTTATTGTATAAAAAAAATATTATTTTAATAGAATATAGATTTCAGAGGTTTTTTTTATGTACGGAAGGTACATAAAAAAAACCTCTGAATGAAATGAAATGTATAGGTATTTAAATATTTTAATACGAATATAATTAATGTAATAAAAACATTTTACAAAGTGGTATAGAGGTCAAATTATGCCCGCCCGCGTTGATATCGTTCCCGTGGGAATACCAGGGAATAAAGTAACCTATGTGTTATTCTAGGATCTAAGCTACCTACATACCAAATTTCAGCCTAATCGGTCCAGCAGTTTTGGCGTGAAAGAGTAACAAACATACATCCATCCTTACAATCCTTCCGCATTTTTTATAATATAAAATTAGTAAAGTAGTAATAAAAGTACCTAATAATTAATAATAATAAAGTAGGTAATAATAGAAGTTAGTAAGAAGTAAGATGTTAAGTAAGATTAAAGTTAAAAAAACTTAAGTTTAATATTTTAATTCATACAAAAATCATAACTAATATCGACATGCCAAGCGCCAAGGGACATAACTCAAAAAATACAAAAAATCAATTCCTAAAACACCAACCTATCAAAAGCAATTATCACCACGGCTACCGTTCTCATGCCAGAAAAGTCATAAAACGTCAAAATTATGACTAGATATAAATAAAGCCATGTTTTTGTTGAAGCTTTAGGTAGTTAGGACAAAAAGCGCAGATTTACTTTCTGTAGCTATTCAAAAGGAGCGATAAAAATGTGTTTATTTTTATTTATTAATTTGTATATTAATATAATGATAATTGTTTAACTTTTTTGAACTTTCAGCCAAAAATAAATTAAAGAAATGTTTTTTAGAGATTGTGATTTATTTTTTAACTTTCCAGTAGGTTTTAAAAAGATTTTTTAGCCTTAGTTGTTGTGTATATGTTATATATACGAATTATTATTTTTATACCTACCTACGTTAAATTTATGTTATCTATTTAGATTTTAAGCATTCCAAAACATACATTCACGCCTTTTTCCCGAAGGGGTAGGCAGAGGTGTACCCAGGACTCAGTCCCATAGTAGATACACCCACATTTCGCCAGTATGTTATTGGTCCCATGTAATAGGGGGCGAGCCTATTGCCATCTACCGGGCACAGTTCCACATCATAAATTAAGTATTCCACATCATATTAATAAACAAAACATTACATTATAAACATCGAGGCCGTAATACCTATCTATTATTTTTTACATAGATATATTTACGTATAGGTACAGATATATACAATGTTAACAGGATACAGGACTTCTTAGCAGTTTGACACATTCCTATGGAAAATTTGCGAAATCGAAAATTTGTATTCCACTGTTTTCTCCGAATACAGTTAACATATTTGATATATTTATATCCTGATATTTTAAAGTTGAAGTAATGTAGGTCCCTGTCATTTTATTTTTGTTGTTAAACTCTACATTTTTTTGTAGTGAACGTCCAATAACGCGAGTACAACTGCGATTTTTGAAAGTTGACTACGAAAGAACCAAGGGTTAATAAGAAAAATTAAAATAACAGAGACATAGGTTACTTCACTATAACAATATCAGGATATAAATTTATAGAATGGGTTAATTATATTCGGAAGAAATAGGGGAATACAAAACATCGATTTGGTAATTTTTTTATAGGATTGTGTCAAATTCCTATAAGGCCATGTACGCTCTTAATGAATACATAACTTTTGAATTAATTAAATAATTTATTTCAAAAATGGAATCCGTTCAAGAAATAAAAACAATTATAACGTACTTTTATAAAACAAAACTGATGTAGTAATTTTATAAAGTAAAGATCCATAGAATCTTAATGCATATAATACTATATTATAACGCTAATCATTTTACCCATATTGCTTTTTTTAATTCGTTACCTATATTAATATTATTTACAGACACTGTACACTGGCACAGCTAGTGTTTTAATAAAATAAAGGTTCATCCACAGAGCAAAGGTAACGTTTTGTCAACGGCCCATTGTGCGCGGGCGCCGCAGTTTATGACGCACTAAATCTACGTGCGGTTGTAATCGCGATGATCTGTCACAACATTTTGTACCTGGCTTGAAGTAAGAATTTTTAAAATGTTTACAGTAAAAAAAATAGAAAATTTCAATAAAAAACAAAATTAAAATTTTCAGATAATTATTGTAATGTTAGTCATTTTAGTTAGTTTTAGTCGGTAGCGGTCGACCTAGGCGTACTTTTCATGAACATTTTGACGTTGATGACATTTTGACTATTCAGGCAATCTGCTTTTATGTCAATCTAACTTAACTGTCTTTCAGCTAAAAGGTCATTCCGATAGGTACCCGTTCTTAGGAAAGGCCAAGTGAAAAGTACCTACAACCGACGAGCATGTATGAAAGCGAAAGTTGAATGTCAGGATCGTAGCAAGTGGAGGGAAATAGTCTCTGCCTACCCCCCCGGGAACAAGGCGTCACTGTATGTATGTATGTATGTATGTATTGTAATGTTGATTGGGTAAAAAAATATTGAATAAATAATTTATTTGCGTGTTCGTTTTTATTCCATTTTGAGATTTCAGAGACAAATCGGCGTATTGTATTAACATAATATTAAATTTATTGATACTATATTTTTTGGGAAGCAAAGTAAAAATATCACAGAATCACGACTTCTGCTACCTGGTTTTCTTTATTTTTTTGATTTGTACCCAATTAGAAAAAAAAATCCATCATCAAATGTAAAGAAATAATGCGTAAAAATTAAACAAAAAACAATTTAAATAGATGAAAATTTGCTAAACATTTGTTATTTAAAAATAAACTGATAAGGCATACTTACCAAGGTAAGTATGCTTAGTGTAGGGTTCCATACCTAGATACCTGACCTGAATGGATTTTCAAAATCGTGGCGAATTTACTTTGTGACAAATCGACATTAAACCAACAAAACGCTACCACGTTCTAAGAACATACAGCCGAATACAGCGTCATCAAGTTATTCCTTTACTTTTGATACTTATACTCTTAAGAAATGTGCGCAAAATGGCCGTATCTTCTGATTGCCATGACTCAGAAGTTTTTTTTTACAGCAGCCTACTTGCTGCGGTAAAGAATGAATGAATGATAACGCTTTATTGGTACCACAATAATACAGAAATTGACAAAAAGAAAACTTAAAACTAGAAATAGTAACAACTGGCGGCCTTAGGGTTCAGAGCGATCTCTTCCAGACAACCATGCAGAGAAAGGAAATACAGATACTGAAGGGACGGTGGTATCAAAAACAAATACTTAAATGATAAATAAATAAATAAAATACATAAAAATAATATATAATACATACTTATAATACCATACTATAACCAATACATTATATACTAAGATTATAGATATATACATAACAATAGCATATATACTATACAATATTACAAAGGTACACAATTTTATATACAGGCGTTACTATATACCACCTTAGAGAACCTGAGTTTGATTGATATCAGTTTTAATTTGGTACCTCAACGCGTTCCCGAGAAAAAGGGTCTGTACAAATAGAGAGACAGTCGGACCACGAAGTATTCTTTTTTCATTTGTGGTACGGAACCCTAAAACACTTAAACATTACACAAAATGCGTAATCCAGTTAACGAGTAAACAGTGAAAAGACCATAGAATACCTACGCATGATCGTGACACCTACATTATGGCCATTATGCACTACAGATGACCATGATCTGACCTAATCGTTATAATCTGAACACTCTTTAAACCTACACATTATAATTATTATGAAGCTTATATTTTAAACGTGGGTTTACTTATCTTGCCTTAGTTTTAATAGCGTCCCACGAAATTTTTCGTTCTTGTTATAAGAATACGGATATAGTGAGAAGACTTAAAAGAACAAAACCTTTTGCGTTAGTGTAGAATTTTTATTTTTTATGATAGTGAGTAACAAGACGAGCAAATCAGGTGCCTGATGGTAAGCATCATGATTGCCCATATCAGACAGACACAGTGCCACCCAGTGTTTTAAAATTCAAAATTCTGCGCGGCACTGCACTGCGCCTGTCACCCTGAGATATGAGCTGTTGAATCTCATCATGCCCAGTAATTTCGCTGGTAACATTGCCCTTCATACCGGAACACAGTAATGTTTGCACATTACTGCTTGGCGGATGAATAACTGGCAAAGGTGTGGTACTTCCCCAGGCGGCCCCCTGCAAAAGAGTCAGTCATGTCAGGGTATCCTAGTGTGGGGGCTAGTGGTCACACATTATAGCCTGAGGAGTATTTCATGTTTGTTAGTTTCTTAATGTTATTAAACTTACTTATTATTATCACTTGTTATTTATCATAGAAAGTTTAGGATTCAATAATTAAGCTATAATGCAACTTGTACCTATTATTTTAGAGAAATAATCTATTTTAATTTATTAAAAAAATCTGTGTAGTGGCTACCTATTGAGTGAGAACCCACGAACAAATTGCCTCAACTCACCTTAATAGAGAATATAAGAATGAGTGCCAATGGACACGTTCTTAGTTCTGAATTTTAACGTAGCAAAATTGTAGTTAAACCTAAATTAATTTATTAATAATAAATTAAATCTAAGATTTCCTTATATAAGCACATAATATCACATAAGTCTTTGTATAATGTAAAATATTTTGTATAATGTATAATTATTAATTATGTATACTACATTTGAAATCTCTCTGGACGATGTTCAATAAATTGTTAGATTTCAATTTTAAGATTCTCATGTAAATGGCAATTGTCGTAATTGGAATAAATGTGTTTAAACTGAAATTAATAATTAGTGTATAATTACAATAAGGCGAGATTGTAATTCGATGTCATAAAAAATAGATTTGTCATGAAAAAAATATATACATTAGAATGTACTTACATACCTATACTAATAGAGAAATATAAACCATTATTATATCAATTCATTTTCGAACTAAATGAAGAACGTATAATAAAAAGTAAAAGCCTTTTTACTGGTAAATAATTTAAATATTTAAATATAATCAAAGTAAGCCACATCTATAAAAATGTAATAAGTTTTGTTAGTTTTTCGGGATACGTTGTTTATATGCATAGTTTTCGAAATAAGTACAAGAACTTATAAATATAGCATAACTATACAACTATACATAACTATAGCTGTCTTTCATTAAACACCCTCAAATTAAGTAAAATAAATAAATAAGTGTATCTATCATTTACACGCGCGCATTGAAGTGTTAACACGTGTGTAATTACAGCACACATACTTAATAAGATACGCACACAAATACAATTTCTCGGTTAACCCCTCGATGTACTACTTGGAAATTACGAAAGCAGATACTTTGCTTTAGATCTCCATCTTAGATTTTTCTTTGAAGTAGCAAAGTTTTGGGGTAAAAATTGAATATTAATAGCAAAATTATACCCCTACTCGGGGCCTTCTAGAGTTTTTATTGCTTTATTAAGGCTGCTCTTTCTTGTTAATGCGATATAAACAAATCGTTGGGTAGTTTTATACGACTTTATGTTCCGAGAAAGGGATGGCGTCAAAAAACAGTAGCATTTTATGGCTTAATCGCGTGTGCCTTTCATAAAATTTATTTTTATTGATTTTTTTGTTGGCGACTGTAAATGTCATGTTTGATTGTTGATGGTCTGATTTTTGATAGTACGAAGTTTTAGAGTTTTGAGATTTTTGGATAAAATACTTTTGTAGAGCTTCAGTAAGTTGTTAATTGGGCGCAGGAATTTTGGATCTAAAAAGTTAAAAAAGGAATTCTTGATAAATGTTTTATTTTTAAATTTATATTGCTCGTTGAACCTACCTGTGTAAATTTTGTACCTACAACTTTTTTAATATATTTTTTTTTTTTAACTGTTAAAAGACTTAAACAAGGTTTTATTGATGTAAATAAAATACTACCATTACTTTATTATAATACCTGCCTATATTATACCAAGTAAAGGTTTTAAATATTCAAATATAAGACCTTTCAATTTTGAATTATTTTACAAGACCACACACAATCTACAAAATTTTATTACACATTATCATCTCAAAAACAAATCATTTCATACCTAATAAATTATTTTTAATAGCTTTCCCTCATTTCAGTCAAAACACAAGTAATTAATCTTAAGGGCTCATGACAAACAGTCTAACGGTATGAACTATAAACGATATGATTTAAGGGCTATAAAGGCATTCGTCCCTTCGGAATTAAGTGATATATTACCGCAAATCGGTTTTTGATAACATCTCACAGGTGTGGAAACAAATTCTTGAGTTAAAGTACCTTGACTTATGATATTAATTAATAATAATATATATTTTTTTAAACATAATATAATATTATATTATTATTATGTATTGTGTATTAATTATGTAGGTATATTATCGTAATATTTAATAATATTTTATTTTTGGTATCGATAATCACTTAGATCTTATTAAGATAAGCCAGTAACTGTAAACGCTTATTAGAATAGAATAGAATAGAATAATACTTTATTGCATACCAAATTAAATAACAAGGTTAGAAGTAACGACACAAAAAATATATATAACGGTAAACAAGCGGCGGTCTTATCGCATAAAGCAATCTTAATTAATTCATAACAAATAATATTATGTTTTATATAAAGCCAGTTAACATATTTTTAATGCAAGCATTTTCTAGAATTAGGTATGTATAATTTTTAGTTATTTAAAAAGTTGGCTATATATAAATAAATAACACCTTCAGTAACTTCCACAAGCATTTTTTATCATGGTTCATTTATTGATAAACTTTGTTTACATTTCAATTCGTAATAAATACAAAATCTAATTAAATTACAATCTTAAGAAATGTACAATATATGAAAATGAAATGTATGAATGTATGAAATGTTAATACATTTTATGAAATCAAAAAATCTATTTGATTAAATAAATTATTAATTATAATATATTTTTATTAAATAAACGGTAGTTGATTAAAATAAACCTGATCATTATCAATACTTGGCGTTTTTATTCATTATAATTCATCGTATCGTATTACTAATGTATACTATACTTATTATAACATAACTTTTATTAGGTTAAGAACTTATGCATCTGACGATACTTTTAAAGAAAATTGACTTTTAATCGTAATTTTTTATTTAATCGCAATCGGGACTCTCCGGGATTACATTATACATAATACTAAAATAAAATATATAACAAAACGGGATGCATAAAGGATTAAAATATTATTTCAAAAAGTGGCAGAGATGTGGCCCTAAGAAAACAAATCCAATATTTCGGAATAACATTTTGTCACTCGGCAGTCGGTAAACAAGTTGAAACCCTAAAATGCACAGTTTGTCACTATTAAAGCAACGGGGCCCTTTACCCTGCCTGTCCTTTAAGCGATGTCCAAGGAAAGACCATTTTTCACGGCGGAACTTAATTTCTGCGCGGTCGTTTTTCATCCCATGTCGGGTGCTTGAAAGCAAAAGGATATAAGAGTTAAAATTAAAATTATTCAAAATTGTATTAGTAAAATTAAATAGTTGTTTAACTATCGTTTTCGACACTTCTTTTAACATGGTAAAATACCGTAAAAAGTAGCTTGATAAGCTCGACATAAAAGAGTAGAAAATAATGGGGGCCGCCACTGTCTTTTACAACTTTAAAAACAATTGAATCAACTAGTAAGAAAGCAATTCAACGTCATTGGACTTTAAATTAGTTCCGTTTCTACTCTTTTCTGTCGAGCTCTGACAGCTGAACAAAAATCAATATTTCCGTATATTAAGTTTTAAGAATTTGATTAATCATGAATTATAAATTACCTCATTAATACAAAAAACTTTATTTATCAAAAAAAAAAAAAAAATAAGACAATACAAAATTTGCAGCGGACTCCGCACTAGGGCTGGCCTGTGTCGCGGAGGTCCTTACAGGGTTACCGAAAAAGGTTACTTAAGAACTAATAGTAAAATACCATTTATGTACCTTATTTATGGAAATATGACCAAAAATGTTTTTATGCCCAGATGCTTAGGAGTCACGTATTAGCTGATATAGCTTTAAACTGTATTTACAAAGTAACAAAAGTGAATTTTTTGATTGTATGCTAGAAGAGGTTTTTATTATGTGAAAGGATCTTTCCAATATTTAAACCATTATTAGGCCTCAGCGGCCGTTCAAAAATTGCCATAGCGGACGGTATTTCACGTCCACACGGCGGGGTATTGGTAAAGTTTTCAACTAGCAATAATCGCACCTCGGAATAACCTCATTGGTTACGATATTGCCTCTGCGCAAAGTTAATAACAACGAACGACCTCAAACCAGTCAGTGTATTGCGCGATAATTTCACCACCGCGATCTAAATCGTTGCCAGCGACATCTAGTTTCGATTTCCGAAACTTGAACCTGTCTCATCATTACGTCATCGTCGCGTTGCGATACAAACATCAAACCGCAAAATAGGGTGAAATTGCGCCAAAACATTTTCAATTTAAATTCAAAAAGAGAAACCATGCAAATTCTTAGCACTGTATTTCTATTGGTGTAGACTGCCCGAATTTCTCCGAACTTCGAAATTCGAATGGTAACGCGATCACGCACACATAACCGTTACTGCACATTTTAAAAATAGAACATGCCGGCCATATTGAGTGGGAGGACAGCAGCAGTTGGCAGTGGCGATTCATGGCGAGCGTATTAATCAGTCTGCTTATTTTATGATTGCATATAAAATATTCCGGTAGCGCAATGGGCTTGTACATTCCGTACTGAAATGACTATTTATATGGATGCAGCGGTGATTTCACATTTTAATGCACTTTACGTTGCTGTGAAGTGATATAAACGTGGTAATAGGTTAATTCAGGTCAAATTACATACAAACATACATTCAAGCCTTTTTCCCGAAGGGGTAGGCAGAGGTGTACCCAGGACTCAGTCCCATAGTAGATACACCCACATTTCGCCAGTATGTTATTGGTCCCGTGTAATAGGGGACGAGTTTATTGCCATCTACCGGGCACAGTTCCAGACTCCAGGCAGTAATTGAGATAATTCCTAATGGAAAAATCCAATATTTAACACTGCCTGACCTGGGGATCGAACCCGGGACCTCTTGATTGGCAGTCGAGCATACGCCCTCTACGCCACCAAGGCAGGTCAAATTACATAGACTTTAATTTTATAAAAGAATATACCGAATATACATAAATATATCGACGTAATAGTATTTTTTGTATAACTAGTTGTGCTACTTGGTTTCACCCATTCAAACATAAGTTGCGTTATTATGGGATTCAAACTACCTACTTACCAAATTTCAAGCCAATCCATTCAGTTATTTCGAAGAAAAGTAGCAAACACATTCAGTTTAGGGTTTAGACTATTTAGTTCAGAAGTGGGATTTAACATCGATATTGAAATTTATGATTTTCAATAAGTATACAATATGAAAAAAGAGAAGTAATACGTGGGGGGGTGCGTATAACCAGCATTCGAAACAAATTTCAGCAGAGAGAATTGAGAAATTTGCAAATAAAATTTCAAAATGAATTTCAAATGAAAAACTCAAAATAGATCCGCTAAAATAATATTCATCAGTAAATGCATCCTCTCGAGTATTAATACATCTTTTTGTAACACGTTGTACAATATAGATTCAGGATAGAATCTGAAATGTACCTACTTGAGTGTAATCTATTCTCGACAATGTGTATTTTTTATGACAAAAATCTCATATTCACTTTTTTTCGTCAACGTCCAGAAGACGGGCTCAAGACAAGGGGTCGGCCCAGAATAAACTGGTTATGATATAAGCCGATCATTTGTCACGTCAGATCTGGCTGATATCCGTCTTCTATCCTGATGGACAGAGATTTGTGTAATGCAAACTATGAATATAAATTTACCGTAGATAACAGATGAAAAACAATTTCGTTAGGGTTTTATGAGCCAAAATATATATTTTTAAAAATTACTTATGATAATATTAGGTATTTATTATAGTCTAATTATCTCTGTTCAAATTAACAGCGTATGTGAAAGAAAATTTGACGCTATAATAATATGACGCTATTAAAATGGCGGCGGACAGGTCGTAGTTCTAATTTTTCCGACCTGAACTGCTGCTGGACTGTATAATGATGAACAATAGATAATAAATAACTTAATAATGTTGCTGTTACACGCATTTTTTATATAGATAATAAATGCATGTAACAATAATTGATGATCTTGTTAGACGCTTAGAGTTTAGAGTAAAGTGAGCTTCAGATGACATTAATAAAGTCAACAATTAAAAATACTTGAATATAAAAACTTAAATGTTGAAAATATGTATATTTTGTTGATGATCAGAAAAATATTTGGAACAAAAAAACAATTCCAAAAAAAAATTTTTTGACAAGTCTTTTATAAAATCATAACACCAAACCAAAATATCATATTCGAAAACACATCAACAAATACGCTACCAATCAAACGCCCTAACCCCAACACCATTAATATTAACCCCTATCGCATAAATATACATTAAAAAAACCGCAAAGAAAAACACTAAATTATTCATTTCGAAAGCTATCTAAGACATTTTACACCTCAACCACTTAGCGAAGCAGCGCGCAGAATTTTCACATTTTTTTCTTGAATAAAATTTACATTATTCATTTGTTTGTCTGGAGATTACAAGTATGGTAATCTGTGATTCTGTAATATCTTTGAAGGATGGGCGGGAAAAGTGGATTAAAAAGAAAAAGTGTTGGTTTTTAGATACGAGTAGGGTGTGTGCGATATGCCATTTATTTACATTTCAAGATTATTTTCTTGGGGTTTTTCCAAGTTAATCTATAAATTATAAATCAACAGATCAATAACTAAATAACCGGTTTTGATATTTTAAATTGTCAAAAAAATGTCATAAAAATTAAATTAAAACTAAATTTACATTTTAATAAAAACAGTAGGAAAGTTGTGTATCTAGCGATAAGACCGCCAATTCTTAAACTATTTATTAATTGTTATTTATGTGCTAATTATTATTCCCTCTATCAAAAAAGTCATTTCTGGACTTATAGTAATTTTGACATAAGGTGACGATTTTCAAACTGTATTTAAGAGGTTAACCTTCTCCAAAAATTAAGTTAAACTTAAAAATATATTATGCTTATGTACCCAATAAGTATTTTATTAAAAATAATACATAGCCCAAAGTAACATAAGCCTATGGTTATATATAGTTAGCTATTGACGGGAAGCGGTAGTTGGTACGATTCCTGCTTGGAATGGATAATGAATAATTCGTCCGAAGCCACGCCCGGCTGTCAGACATTAAATTCCTTTTTAAATGGTCATCGGCGTTACTTATATTAGTCACAGGTGTATTATATAAAAGCTGTTTAAAACGTGGGGATAATTTTAAAGGTGCTATTTTTATAAAATTGTTATCTGATCCGCAGGCGTTGTCCTTTACATTTATTTCCTATAGGTAGATACGTACTTTTGCAAACGGAAGCCAGCGTAAACTCCTATTATGATCGTAGCAAACACTCCGTAGAAAAAGGATATACAGGTTTTTTATATTTTTGTTTTTTGTTATAAATAAAAAAAAATACTAAGTACGTTAATAAACTTTTTTTTTATATATTTTCAATAAGTAATAAGTCTCTAAGTAAACTTGATCCGCAAAATAATTAAAAAATGATCATATGTCCTTGTAATATTCTTCTTTTAGCAAACCCATTTCTAATTATGTATTATTAAAAATAAAATATTTTTAATAATAATTAGAAATTCGTCCATCATGATCCTTAATTTTTTTTTTTTTTTTTTTTTTATGATAGTGAGTGACAAGACGAGCAAATCAGGTGCCTGATGGTAAGCATCATGATTGCCCATATCAGACACAGTGCCACCCAATGTTTTAACGTTCTAAATTCTGCGCGGCACTGCACTGCGCCTGTCACCCTGAGATATTAGTTGTTGAATCTCGTCATGCCCAGTAACTTCGTTGGCAACATTGCCCTTCAGACCGGAACACAGTAATGTTTGCACATTACTGCTTGGCGGATGAATAACTGGCAAAGGTGTGGTACTTCCCCAGGCGGCCCCCTGCAAAAGAGGCCTACCACTACAAAATAATGATTTAAAATGATTAAAAATAAAAATGATTTTTATTTTTAATGATTTAAAAAAAAGTAATTACCTTTATTATAATATCCTCTTCACAAGAATGTACTGTAAAACACAAGATCCAAGACAATAATACAATTGCAAAGACTTTAAAATAAAAAAAATCCCCCATTTCAACCCCATCAGAGAATGGTAAAAAGTAACAACACTTAAGGGCGCTCCTCTAAGCCCCTGCAGATAATAAAAACGGTTGTCTCTCCCATAGACAATAAGCGAATATCGTAAAAACACGACCAGTTTATAAGACCTCTAGAAATGTCGAAAAAAAATCTTTAAACAAACAATATTCTTTTTAAAAAAATCTAGAGTTATAAAGAAATACTTGTCAGATAATTACCTACTTAATTAGTTATTTAATATGCTTGTCACGATTCATACGTACTATTTAATTATTTTTAGACTGTAAATTGACTACGAAGAAAAATTGTCAATGTTATGCTTAATACTTAATGCTTAACAGCTTTGAAAATATGTTTTAAAATTGCCTTTCTTAACAATTATCTGTGTAGGTATATAACTATATCACTATGAAGGTCAACGCACATTTATCCGAGCCGATCACGCCGAACGTGCCGAACGAAAAAAATTGTATAATTATTTATAGTATGAATCCTATGAAGTCTCGCACACCTGCCCGCGTCGAATAGTCCGAATCGGTGGTGTGACAGATAAAGAATTCTAAAATTATTTTCGTTTGGCTTCGTTTAGCTCGGATGAGTGTGCGTTCACCATAATGAACCTGAGTAAGCAGTGGTTTTTATTAAATTAAGCGTGCAAAATATTACACAAAGGCTAAAATGTGCCATTTATTTATATATAGGTATTATAAAACCATTTTCTTTAAATAAATAAGCATAGTAAAATCTAAGGTAAGTAAAATAAAAAAAGTTAATGTTGTAAAATGTAAGGGTCTGTTTAAACTGGTGGATGTTGAAGACAATATGGTTCTGTAGCAAATGGCTCAGAACGTAGAATTTTGAGGGAGTTTTAAATCGTCATTACACGGGTTACAGGGTTTTTATATCGAGAGCAAGGTGCTTAGGTTAACATACTTTAGTTGGGCGGGAAATATAGGATGCTCTTATATTATGAATTTCTATAACGAAGAATTAAAAAAATTAAATAAAAGTTGAAATATATTTGGTAAGGTACTTAGTACCTACTTATATCAGAATTATTTGTGTTTTAATCAATAATTACAACTTTAAGTAGTGGTAGGTACCTAGTACTACTTACTACTTACCTAATAAGTATAATATAAAATAAATAAATTATATAACATTAGGTTAAAAATATTTAAATTTTTTCTACTTACCTTTTTTTACCTTTTAAATTACTAGGCGAGAGATAGGCAAAATTCTACACTTAAGTAAAAATCATAAAAAATAACAAACATACACTCACGCCTTTTTCCCTAAGGGGTAGGCAGAGGTGTACCAGGACTCAGTCCCATAGTAGATACACCCACATTTCGCCAGTATGTTATTGGTCCCATGTAATAGGGGGCGAGCCTATTGTCATCTACCGGGCACAGTTCCAGACTCCAGGCAGATATTGAGATAATTCTTAATGGAAAAATCCAATATTTTACACTGCCTGACCTGGGGATGGAACCTGGGACCTCTTGGTTGGCAGTCGAGCATGCGCCCTCTACGCCACCGAGGCAGTATAAAAAATAACCAGTAGGTTTATTGCATTACTTTTAAACGTGTAAATTAAAAAATAAAAATTAATAGGTAATTTGTTATTATTATTTGATACTTATTACATGGTTCATTATTAATGTCTCAGTAAAAAAAAGTGTCACAAAAAATATTATATATATATATAAAAATTAGCCGCACTGAATCAGAAAAAAACACCCTGCATAACCAAGCATTAAGAAGCGTCGTCGAAAGGTTCACCGTGCTAATAAAAATAATAAAGCAAGCAATCCTTTCTAGATGTCGCTTGGGGCGCGTACGCACCGTCCGACCCTGGAGAGTTGTACCTGTCTGTACACGCCCTTATTTATTGTACCACTTCTCTACGGCTCAATGGACGAAGAGATTGACAATTTAAATTATTAAAACACTGAGTGGCACTGTGTCTGATATGGGCAATCATGATGCTTACCATCAGGCACCTGATTTGCTAGTCTTGTCACTCACTATCATAAAAAAAGGTAGCCTAATTATTTACTTTTATCTAGCCATGTGAAAATTTGGTCATGTTTACATATGAGTGCATATTATGCCGCCGTGAAATTGTAAGAACCGTTAGTTTATCTAGTGACTAATCTAGTGTCATTATGAACTATTATAAGCGTTAAGGTTAGTTTATAAACTAAATAAGCGAAATTATGACAGCCTCGATGGCTTAGATGGTAATAACTCTGCTTTCTGTGCCGCAGGCTCTGGGTTCGATCCCCGTCCAGGTCAAACATTTGTGTGCATGAACATTTCTGTTTGATCTGTGTCTGGGTGTTTTATGCTTATATAAGTATGTATATCAGTCATCTGGTTACCATAGTCGAGGCTTCTAGCCTAGTTTGAGATGGCCGTGTGTGGAAGTTGTCCCATATTATATCCTAATCCTATATCCTATCCTATACTATTAATTAATTATCCTATACTATAAAGGCGAAAGTTTGTAAGTATGGATGTATGTATGGATGTTTGTTACTCTTTCACGCCAAAACTACTGAACCGATTGGGCTGAAATTTGGTACGTAAGTAGCTTAGACCCTGGAATAACACATAGGGTACTTTTTATCCCGATATTCCCACGGGAACGAAGACTACGCGGGTGAAACCGCGGGTCACAGCTAGTTATAATTATAAATTAACTGTTCTTACAATTTCATGGCGACACATACACCCACATTTCGCCAGATATCTTATTGGTTCAATGAAAGTACTTAACAGGGGGTGAGCCTATTGCCATCTACCGGGCCTAGATCTAGACTCCGTCCAGGCTGTCATTGAGATAATTCAAACTCAAACTCAAACTCAAACAGATTTATTCAAATAGGTCATAATCTGACACTTTTGCACGTCAATGAAGATAAACAGTACTGAGTCTACCGTGCGTTCGGAAAGATACCTCTACAAGAAGAACTCACAAGAAACTTGTAGGGCTTAATTTTTTCAACAGATAGTTTCACAATATTTGGTTTGGTTACATTCGTTTTCTTTGAAGGTGCCGCGAGGCGGCTATGCAGAAGTTTCCAGGCATCTTTGTCCTCTATGTACTGGTTGACTTTATAATAAGCCTTCTTTAGTAAAGTAGATTTTATATAGGTTTTGAATTTACCTTCTGAGAGCCCAGTTATCTCTTTTGGGATTTTATTAAAGAAACGTACACAATTTCCTAAGAATGTCTTTTTATTTGTTTTAGATAATCTAAAGCTAGGTACAGCTATTTTGTCTTTATTCCTAGTATTAAAATTATGAAGGCCACTAATTAATTTGAATTTATGTAAATTTTTACGCACATACTATGATGTTCAGAATTCTTAAAGAAAAAAATATTTTGCCTGACCTGCTAATTGAACCCAGAACCTCATAATCGGCACTAGAACTTGGTACTACTACTCCGCCGAGGTATTCTTTTATTCTTGACACTTTTAAACATAACATATGAAAAATGTCATGAAAGTGAACGAAGCGAAAGTTGTATGTCAGGATCGTAGCAAGTGGAGGGAAATAGTCTCTGCCTACCCCACCGGGAACAAGGCGTGACTGTATGTATAAATATAACTTGGTAAAAGTAAAGTAAACCACAAAATCTCTTACCTATTAAAAATTCTCTCGGCGCAAACTGCCGGCTTTGAAGTTAGCCGCTCTTGAGATAATCTCAGTTAAAACAAGTGGATTACAGTTATCAAGTTTTGGAGTGTGTTAGATTCATATTTTGTGTTGGTATTTAGGTACTTTCCGCTTAAAATTCCGCTCTCTTTAGGTACCTACTTTGTCAACTGAACTATTTTTGAAACTGATTCTCGATTAAGGTACTGTTTGCAAAAAAAATCTAAAAAAATCTACATCGGCATATCAAAGGCATATTATGTATGTTTGTTACTTTAAGGAATTAACCACTCGTCCTAGGTTTGTTAGCACTAAATAAATTACAGTATTTATTATATTTGGCACAGCAGTGACCAAATGTGATTTATGGTACTCCCGTCCTCTCCCTGCACGGTTTTCTGGAAGAGATCGCTTTTAGCGATAAGACCGCCAATTGTTACACTATTTGTTTTGTATATTTAATTTTAAGGATTATTTATTTTATAAAGTGTTTATTTATCTATTTATTTATTTATTTATACTTCGACAGAACGGTTGCCCAATAACACTACCGAAGTTACAATAATTTGGAAGAAAACTTAAAAATATCTTATGTATATAGGTAACAAAAGTGAATAAATATATGATACTTGCATAAATATATTATCATTAAAAACTTTCACACATTCGTCTCACAGAACTCCAAGCATACTGACAAGATCGTCTTCCAGCCATCCGCAAACACATCAAATTCGGGTCTCATGTCCAAGAGATCGTTGAGAGCAGCGATCGTTCGCGGGATCGGAGAGCGTGCGCGAGAGACTGTACGAGAAGGAGGTGTTGAGAGAAGCTTATGTTTCCTGTTGCGTCTATAATTATTAGGAGCGTAGAGGCGTAGTAACTGTTGAAGTAGATCCGGGGCATCTATTTTATGATGGAGAATTTTACACATTGTTGTAATTTGGTCGTGCGCCCGTCTCACTTCCAATGAGTTATAGCCCAAAGTACCTAGTAGAAATTTTGTAGGATATAGGAACGGGTAATAGCCGATCTATCTATCTATACCAATATTCGTCCTGAATATATTTATTTTAACTGCCTCGGTGGCGTAGTGGGCGCAAGCTCGGCCGGTCATTAGGTCCCGGGTTCGATCCCCAGTTCAGGCAAACTGTTAAATATTGGATTTTTCCTTTACGCGATCGAAGACTACGCGGGTGGAACCGCGAAGCACAACTGGTTTATAATAACCATCATCATTATCTCAGGTCACAGCCGTAGGACGTCAATGTGTATCTAGACCGATTGAAAGCATTTTGCTTCCGTATTCTTGCGGTCTTTATTAGATCTCCTCCGTCTATCCACCTTGTGCGTGGACGTCTTACGCTGCGCTTGCCGGTTCGAGGACTCTGTATAATACAAGGAGTCTAGTAGCTACCCCATCAATACTGATTTGTAATGCAAAGACAATCTGTAAGTCACCCCTCGCTTCTCTATATCGATAGATAATAGTAGTGACAGACAGATAGATGGAAGACATTAGTTTCCAAGTTTAATAGCTTCTGTTTCGCCAAATGACTTGAAACAAAAATATTGACGACAAATATTAAAATTACGCTTTTTTCCCGAAGAGGTAATAAACCACCGCACAGCTTAGGACTCAGAGACCTACTGTCGAGACAGTAGAGGAGACAGTAGGTACAACCATATTTCATCATTATAATCCAGCCATTGGAAGACCACTGCTGAACATAGGCCTTCCCCATAAGGGGGGTTGTTGCCAACACTCGCCACGCTTGGCAAGCGGGTTGTCGAGCGCAGTTCGATGGTTCTACGCAGAGGACGCTGCTGGCCGTCCTCTGGATCTGTTAACCCTTAGCCGGCTCTTACGGCAACCACGAGTAGAGAGGGTGGAACACTATTCTAAAGCCGGTAACTTTAAAGTATTCTTAAGTATATAAAACGTAAAATACCTTACTAATAAAGGTTTTAAAATTGTCTTTAGTACTGCGCGCCCAGCCCTGTGCGCCCAGCCCTGTGCGCCCAGCGCCGTGTAATTTATCGCATTTCATATGACGGACAATTTCAATGTTAGTAAGTATAATATAGTAGACGTTCATATTCTATTGGTGGTATTCTATGGGTGTTATAAGCTTATATAAGTATGTATATCAGTCATCTGGTTACCATAGTACAGGCTTCTAGCCTAGTTTGGGACCAGATGACCGTGTGTGGAAGTTGTCCCATATTATTATTATTATATTATTATTATTATTATTAAATAATACTCGAACACTTCAGCATATTTTAAATATAATTTATTCCAAACCAACCATCTTCAATCTCGCTCTACAATAATCTGTCGCGCTGACATCCACCTCCCCGTGTTGCCATCGACATACCATAGATCTTCCTTAAACCACACGTTGCCATTAATACTTTCCATAAAACCACCAAAACGTTCACAGAATCCGTAGCATGCGCGTCACAAAATAACATCAACCCTACACTCGATCAACCTGACAACGTGTATGCCCCCATACACGCATAATATGATAAGCCTACAATATAATATAGAAATTCCTCCTCAAAACAATACTTTAATTAGAATTTAAATGAGGTAATCCTAAGACGTCAATAAAAACAGAAATGAAAAGTCTTGAGACATTACACGGTCAATTTGCGAAGGGTTGTTACATAAAGTGTTTAACCCTAAAGAATGAGACTTTTATTCGATGATAGTCATTAGCGACGCAAGGGTTAACAACCAACGAGCCTTGTCATTCTTTCCTTTGGATAAAACTTAGGTGAATACGGATTTAAGTAAGTATTTATTTTATTTTTGCAGTCTGAATTTTAAATTAGGTAAATAAGGGTTCCCTACTTGACATATGACAGATACATAGACAGCCTCTTTGGCTAAGGTGGTAGTAACTCTGCTTTCTGTGCCGTAAGCCCCGAGTTCGATCCCCGGCCAGATCAAACATTTGTGTGAATGATCTTATCTGTTTGATCTGTATCTGGGTGTTATAAGCTTATATAAATATGTATATCAGTCATCTGGTTACCATAGTACAGGCTTCCTTCAAGCCTAGTTTGGGACGAGTTGACCGTCTGTGGAAGTTGTCCCATATGATTAAAAAAAAGATAATCACTTTATTTTACACAAAAACTAGGACACAACAATACAGGAATACCATTTAAAATAATCTTATGCTAGTACAAGTGGCGGTCTTATCGATAAAGCGATTTCTTTCAGATATTCAGAGTACATTGTAAGTATATAGTTTGAAGTTTTCTTACTCGTTATTGTCTGTATTATCATAATATTCTGATGTGTTATCGTGGTACCAACAAAGAGTGGTCATTCATCATTCATTCATTCATTCATTATATAGGAATTTTTAAAATTTTAGCGATTCGAACGCGTAGGTATAACTTACCTATTTAAACTACGACAAAATGAGACTTAAAACTGCTGAAAACATGATGTCAGCGTCATGCCTATTTTTGTAATTAAAAACTTTATAAATAATAAAAATAGTTTTAAATACTTAACCAGTTCTCTTGAGGATAGTATCTGAAACAAGTTATTCAAAATATTAATACACATATTATTACGTTATAAAATCATTATAAGTAATTATTAGCAAAAAAAATTATAACAACCTGAACAAAAATCAATTTTTAGGGCATATTTCCGTAAATTAAGTTGTAAGCAGAGGGTATTTGATTAATCATTTAAATTATGAATTACCTAATATGAGTATCATATAATTTATAACTTAAGAAAATATGCCCAAAAAATATTTTTTTTTAGCTGTATCAATTACGTATCAATTTATATTTTAAGACACACACAATTACTCGTAACGCCATCTATGAGTAAATCATGACACTGCTGTAACTTATATTTCAAACTGAAGACACTAGATGGCGCAGGTATGAACAATATATTATGTAAGGATTTTGGTTATGAAAATTTATGGTTAAGAAAATTAATTTGGTTTAATTAATTTATTATAAATATTTAAATAAATAAAATTAATTTCTAAATTATAATTTAAGCCTGCAAGTACTGCAAGCTCAATGACTTAGTGATTTTACAGATAATATACAGAATAAATACTATATTCCTACCTTTAGTCGCGTGCATTGAATAAAATATGTAAATATGGCCAAAAATCCACATGGCTAAATTTGGCCATATTTATATATCAGTGCAACTGATACCTTTAAATTTATTATAACTTAATGATTATATATTTTATGTGTACATAACTATATTAACTTTCATGTTATTCAATTATATTTGTCTGTAATTAAATATTTTTAGAGAATTTAATTTATAAAAAAAAATATAAGTCAACTTTCCTACTTACTGCCAAAATTAATTTTCCCGCATCATTTCCACCACAAAACATCCCCTTAACATCAAAGAAACATTAAGAAACAATAAGGAACAGCGTAATCTTATTACGATACAATATGTCTTGGAATAACTTACTGATATTTTTCCAATCAGATTGGGCCCCGATTTTTCATAGACGAAATTACATTAGCGAATTTGCATTGCCCGTGGCGCCATCTAGTAAGGAGTAGCGTTATTAGAAACCACAATACTGGGGAGCTGAGATTTCTTTATCAAACCTTGCTGCTTGAAAATAAGGTATATATTGAATTGTTGAAGCTCTAAATATAAGTTGGTAATAAAGCTATGAGATTAGGGTACGGGTGTCGTTTTTCGCCCGCGGCAAAAACAGTATGAATAATAATGTAATTTGCATAATATCGGAAATGCGCTGAGGATGTTTACTTTGATAAGTTGCCGAAGTGTAGTTTAACTAATTCGGAAGTTGAGCCTTTGGGGTGTATGGAAGACATTATTTTCAAAAGATTTACTTAGGTACTGAATCAAAAACTTGGTACTGCGTTGGTTGGAACTGCGTGGTAGAAAAGGAGTGCGTGCAGAGAAACGCAGTAAAATAGAGGAAGGCGTAGCACCTGTAGTGGTAGGCCTCTTTTGCAGGGGCCGCCTGGGGAAGTACTCGTACCAACCACACCTTTGCCAGTTATTCATCGGCCAAGCAGTAATGTGCAAACATTACTGTGCTCCGGTATGAAGGGCAATGTTACCAGCGAAATTACTGGGCATGATGAGATACAACAACTCATATATCAGGGTGACAGGCACAGTGCAGTGTCACGCAGAATTTTGAATTTTAAAACACCGGGTGGCACTGTGTCTGATATGGGCAATCATGATGCTTACCATCAGGCACCTGATTTGCTCGTCTTGTCACTCACTATCATAAAAAAAACCTACTTGCTTACTTACATGCCTAATAGGTAGAATGACTTTATTAAATACGTCTTAAAAAAAGATGTAGTAATGCTTAAGGGGCTGCATCTGCTCATCCAACTCAATAACCTTCAAAACAAAGAATTAGGAAATTCGTAAAAAAACTATCAACTTCATATATATAAATGGATCAGTTGATCGGCAAATTTTTATGGGAAGACGAAAATTTTTTTTTTGCTAATTTTGCTAGTTCGTTCTTTTACAAGTTAACGGCTAAACGTTGTATAGGTAATAGGTACGCCCGTGCGGGTATGACGAACTTGCAACAGCAGTGAAATTACATAATTATTGCTGTCGTAATTTTATACGTAACAAAATGGCGTTTGATAGCAATCTGGCAAAATAATGGTTCCTTATTTGTCAATGGCCAATATTATTAGTTGTTTTAAACATATAATTAAACTAATTATATATTAGGTATATATATGATATATATTTTATGCGAGTAACATTGAGCCGGAGATTGATAAAGTGAAGAAAAAAAAGTTAAATTATGGCGGTATTTTCAATAGATTTTGTACAAGTTATTAAATTTAATTATTACGAGTATTAGCGTATAATATATCTTATTAAAATGACAATTTTATTATGTTTATAAACAAACTCGTCGGTTGGATAGAAGTTTCAATAAAATAATATTATAAGGCCAAAGTGAACAGATACCTTCTATAGGCAAACGTGTACCATCTTACTCGTAGGCCTCATCTTCGCCTTCCATCAAGCGAGATTGAGGTCAAACGTAAGCGTATTTTATATTAAAAAAAATATTATATATCCACATAGTTTAATAAACAAAATCGTGTTCTTACGACTTTGCAACAAACCAATAACTTTAGGGTAAAGGCATCTACTATCGTCCCTAACCTTTCAATAAGAGTAAGAACAAGAGCCATCAACATTTCCATACAGATATCCACTGCTCAATGCTGGGCTTTGGAGGGATGTGTAAATAAATAATTGTAATTCTTAATAAAACTACCCCAATACTGACCAGCAGGGCTGTAACTCGCACGTGGCGGTAACTGGAAACTATTGAGATACATCGAACTAAACGTGTTGATACTTGAATGATTCTGCGCGAGAAGACAGTGCGCAGTGAGCGTTTCACTAGGGAGCTGTTAATTTGTAACAAAACGAAGCAGATAGTTGAATAGAATAATTGTTATGGGAATAAAAATTCATAATATATACCTAGTTAAGTATTTAAGTAAGTACTTATGATGTAATTTCGTTACAGAGTAAAAATAAAAATAAAAATCACATATTTTTCAACATTCCCGTTTCAATAACTCTATGGCATACACTAATTATCAAATTATCGTAGTTTTTATCATCAAGAATTCATCACGTGTGTTTTTCTTTTAGTTTCATTTTCAAGTATCAAGGCATCTCAGTCACGCTACCAAAGATAGAGCCATCACTCCAGATGCACCATAATGATGGTCCTTTACATAATTCGTCGATCGGCTGACCCTAGCTGACCAAATATTGTATCGTTTACCCCACTATCTATTCCGTTACTTTATTGACAGGTTTATCTAGGTTTGTGAGTTTGTTTGACCACAGTTTAATACAGAGTGTATTTTATAGAGCATCTACTGATACTAAAGAATAAAAGGAGTTTGTTGGTTTCAGGGCCGCGTTGACATTACATTATAATTTTGATATTATTTGATAGGTCTAATAATAAGACTTTCAAATGTGCATAAATAATATTTCTGAGCATAGCCAATCATAATAAATTAAGAAAATGCTTTACTAAAATAGAAACGTGCGTCGTCGTTAAAATAAATTGTTAAGGCATACATATATTTATTAAAGAAGTCTCTATAACACCACCGACCAAATGTTTATTACGGTTCTCTCCTCTCCCTGCACGGTTGTCTCGAAGAGATCGCTCTTAGCGATAAGACCGTCCATTGTTACAATAGTTATTAATTGTTTTTAGTTTTATTTTTTAGTCTTGACAGACGGACAGACAGACAGACGGGTAACAAAGCGATCCTATAAGGGTATCTTTTTTCGCAGCAAATGACGTCCACGAGGTGGACAGACGATCTGGAAAGGACGGCAGGAACACGCTGGATGCGGGCCGCCAACAACCGGACTGGATGGAAATCTACGGGGGAGGCCTATGTTTAGCAGTGGGCGTCCTATGGCTGAGATAAATAATAATAATAATATGGGACAACTTCCACACACGGTCATCTGGTCCCAAACTAGGCTAGAAGCCTGTGCTATGGTAACCAGATGACTGATATACATACTTATATAAGCTTATACCACCCAGACACAGATCAAACAGACATGTTCATGCACACAAATGTTCGACCTGGCCGGGGATTGAACCCGGAGCCTGCGGCACAGAAAGAAGAGTTACTACCATCTGTGCCAACCAGACTGTCATCATAATGATGATTGTTCTAAATAATGAGTACTTAATGAGTTCAATGACCCTATGAGAGGATGCTAAGATCACCAGTGTCTCTATATAGGCACCATTGTAAACTCCACACGAGGTAGCCCCTAACAGTGTAAAAACCAGGATCGTCGAGAAGACAACACAGCGGGAGGTGTCAATCAACGTCTCCATACATTTTCATTGAAATAAAACGTTTTTGTTTGAATCTTTGCTTGATTTAGTTCGATTTAGTTCGAAGTTGTTTTCCTATAGAATTAGACAGTAGTCTTTTTCTTTGACTACATGACTATTTACCTGACTGACTGACTATGTCCTGACTCGCTATATACTTATCTAGTTCCTAACGAGGGAGTGTTTCCATAACGCCATACTACTGTCTCAGTTAACAGGTAAGGCGACCTCTTATATCTTAGCAATTTGACACAATCCTATGGAAAATTTACCATATCAATGTTTTTTTTTATGATAGTGTGTAACAAGACAAGCCAATCAGGTGCCTGATAGTAAGCATCATGATTGCCCATATCGTTTTAAAATTCTAAATTCTGCGCGGCACTGCACTGCTCCTGTCACCCTGAGCTATCGTCATGCCCAGTAATTTCGCTGGTAACAATGCCCTTCAGACCGGAACACAGTAATGTTTGCTGGCGGATGAATAACTGGCAAAGGTGTGGTACTTACCCAGGCGGCTTCCGGCAAAAGAGGCTTACCACTACATTTCTTCCAGGCAACCGATAACAAAGTACCTATAATTATATCCTATTCTATTATATAATTAATGGGATTATATATTATCTACGGGAGATCTATCCAATCAAGAACAAAACATTTTGACTATACCAATGTCACCCTCAATGATCAGCTAGCTAAACGTATTCGGTAGATGTCCGGTTTGACATTACATTTATATGTCCGGAAGTCGGAGCAGTTGTGGGACAGTTGCGGGCAGTTTATGAGACAATACTGCCCCGGTGGCTATCTGATGCATTTTTACATCACTTTGGGTCTTGGGTTAAGACTATCGAGAGGCGGTTTAAGGGTTGAAATTGAGCGGAAGCCGAGAAGTTTAGAAATGTTTTTATAGAGAAAAAAACGGCCTAAATGTCTATAATATCTACCTGTACAACATGTTACAAAAGATGTAGTCTAAGGTGTAGATGTGTCTCAGGGTGATAGGCGCAGTGCAGTGCCGCGCAGCGATACACTGGATGGCATTGTGTCTGATATGGGCAATCATGATGCTTACCATCAGGCACCTGATTTGCTCGTCTTGTTACTCACTATCATAAAAAAAATGTAGTAATACTTATGGAGGTGTATTTTCCCTTCAACCTGAACCACTTCCAAACGAATGAATTAGGAAAGTCTCACAAAAAAAATTTGAAAACTTATCTAAAATTACACCCTGAGATATTAGTTGTTGAAACTCGTCATGCCCAGTCATTTCACGAGTAACATTGCCATTCAGTCCAGAACACAGTAATGTTTGCACATAACTGCTTGGCGGATGAATAACTGGCAAAGGTGTGGTACTTCCCCAGGCGGCCCCCTTCAAAAGAGACCTACCACTACAAACGTATTTATTTATTTAAATATTAATTTAGGTATTTCTTGTTGAACACAAACAGTAAAATAATTAAATATAATAATAAATATCTTGTTAACTTATTTATTGTTATTGTATTATGAATGAAAATAAAGAATAAAATATAATAAATTTTAAAAGTTACCTACCGTATACTATTTTATTTATCGATATTTTTTAAAACTTGGACCAAAAACTAAAAGACAATTGACTAAGAATTTACTATTTTAAGGATTAGGACGTCGTTTTGGACCTCGAGGGCAGTTTCAGGTCATTCATGAGGGTTGCTTTCAATTTTAGTGGAAATTCATGCCGTATTCGATATAAAATGGTCAATATACTTACCTTGTATCTGATCGTACTTATTATGTCAAGCTTTTTACCTGGCAAATGTAGCTGATTATTTTTTGTTATTTCAGAGTTGGTTCCATAGTGAAAGTGGTCCTTAATAGTCAGTACAACGACCCCGAGGATGCTGTTTATTCCAAAGGACGGGCAGCAGCGTCCTCTGTGTAAACCATCAAACTGCGCTCGCCAACCCGCCTGCCAAGCGTAGCAAGTATTGGCAACAACCCCCCTGATGGGGGAGGCCTATGTTCAGCAGTGAACTACCAACGGCTGGATGATGAAGTAATTAATAATAAACAGGTCAAATGCGAATGCGAACCTATTTAACCTCCAAACCTCCAAATAAATTCCTTATTACTATTATTCTAATTAGTAATAAAAATATTCAATTCATTCAAAAACATTTTTAATTAGGTAACTATCTGACACTTTTGCAAGTCAATGAAAATAAAAAGTAATAAAACTACCGTGCGTTCGGTACCTCTACAAGAAGAACGCACATGAAACTTGTAGGACTGAATTTCTCAACTGATAGTTTTACAATATTTGGTTTGGTTACATTCGTTTGTAGGTACGAGTAGGTACGTTCGACTCAAAAGCATCTTGAAAGCCCACACTCAGATCATAAACGGAGATGTGCGGCTCGTAAAATGACCCCCAGACTCCGGTTAGGGGTCACCTCGACCCCAACTTAACCGAGAGCCTATAATTTATACAATTGATAAATAATAAATAGGAAATGACCCCTGTTTTGGAGTTTTATTTTGATGGCTATTGACTGACCTATGAATTATGCGAATGGTTTTCAATATTTATTACATATAGGTACATACATACCTTACCTACTAGAATTCTAGTATAACTTTTTACATGACAAAATGGGCAAAAAACCTACAATCACGCCTTTTCCCCAAATAGGCAGAGGTGTAACCAAGACTCACTCAGTTCCTTAGTAGGTACACTTACATTCGTCCCATCTAATTAGGGCCGAGCCGGGCACAGTTCCAGACACCAGGGTGTTATTGAGATAATTCTTATAGGAAAAATATTTAATAATATATTATATATAATATTTAACACTTTGCCTGACCTGGGCATCGAACCCGGGACCTCCTGATCGGCAGTCAAGCATGCGCCTACTACGCCACCGAGGCAGTCATAATTTCACATTGTTAAAATCGAATAGTATAATTATTGCTATGCCGTAAAAAAAATATTAAGGTTACCTACCTAAAATACCTACTTAATATCTGATTTAGTCAAGAAATTTCATAAGACATGTTTTGATAAGACAGAATTATGCAAAATTATAATAAGTACCCATATATTTAAATAAATGAGATCTGTAGTTGTTACCTCTCAAATGTCGTGGAGCCCGAAACGGAGTCACCTGGCTCCGTTTCGTTAAATGTCAATCAGTGACACGTATGGCATCAGAGAATAGACACGAGCCACACAATGACAAAATGTGTGGTAAAAGAATGTTCTTCAAGGACTCAACCAAAAGTGTCATGGCGACTCTTAATTTTATCGCATATTATGTAGTCAAAACCGGATATTACTGAAAATACTTCATCTCTTGGCTGGCTACAAAAATATTTTAATGAATAGACACATATTTTGTCTACTTTAGACACACACACCTTTGTGTGGATTGTGGATTTACCCTAATGCACTAGCTACTACACAAAACTCGAAAACCAAATCTTGAAGTACTCAAAGTTCGAGTAAGACATCAAAAAATCCCCAAAGACGTTCCCAGTCTTAACACCGCTTTATGACCTCCGTAATGTGGTTCTGACCCAAAGTAATGACTCCGAGAAGGTTTTAATGACTTTTAATGACTACGAATGACTCCCTGAGCTTACCTTAACAACTTTCGACTTTTGACGATCTTGCTTCAATGCTAATTTTAATGGTTTCGTTACGTTAGTACTATTATTTCTTCTGTGCTTCCGTGTTAAGTGTTAAAGGGCAACTTTCCACTATATCAGTATTTTGAATCAGACGGAGTAAACTGACAGATAGAAGTGTCACATTTCAAATTAAAGTTGCCAACTTCAAATTATAGTGAAGTATCTAATTCAGTTATATTAAGCTGAACTATGAGTGTGATAATAAAAAACAATTGTAAAATCTGTTTGATAAAATATTAATATTATTATATATAAGCATTAAATTGTTTAAAAATCATCATAACAATTATCCGCTCTTAGCGATAAGGCCGCCTATTGTTACACTATTTGTTATTATGTTCGTATATTACTTTAAGTTTTATATTATTATTGTTTGTGGTATACCAATAAAGTGTTTATGTATCTTCGTATAATTGTCTACAAATGGTATCATTTTTTATAACATTAACCTGGAAGAGATCGCATGAAGCAATAAGGCACATTGTCGACCAATAACTATAATCCTAAAATGAACGAAAAAGTGAATCTACATCCTACTATAATTCAGTAGATGGCGCTGGAGGTGAGTTAGAACTCGCAAGCGGTTCGTTCACCTGTTAAAAACATAAGTTTTTTACATTCTACTGATTCTACTGAAATTTGATATTTTTCTTTCTGTAGCATATTTTACACATAAAAAATAACACCATAATAATTGCAATTAAGGTCATTAAAATACCCTTATCTGCAAAAACAGTTTCTTAAAGTTAATGATGTCACTATTCATTATGTTCATCTTTAACTATCATAAACAATAATTAATTAAAAATTAAAACCATACTTTAAAAACGGGCTTATTAGAAAATATTCTGCACCTGTGGTACCTACAATTTTTTTTGTAATAAAATGTCACTTTGTATAAATATGCCATTAAGTTAATAATGACGAGTGGAGATGCTTTCGATGCAAAAATCGAGTTATTCACTCACATTCGATTGTTGAATCGACCAATTAAATCGATTCATTTTATGGTTCCGTGTGAAATATAAAATCGGTTGCTTGCTAAACATTTTAACTATTTTTTTGTATATTTTTTTTCAATGCCAAGGTATTTAGTTTTCAATTAAAAATAACAACAACATACATTCCTGCCAACACACATTGCCTTTTTCCCGAAGGGGTAGGCAGAGGTGTACCCAGGACTCAGTCCCATAGTAGATACACCCACATTTCGCCAGTATGTTAT
This sequence comes from Hemistola chrysoprasaria, assembly GCA_947063395.1. Taxonomy (NCBI): domain Eukaryota; kingdom Metazoa; phylum Arthropoda; class Insecta; order Lepidoptera; family Geometridae; genus Hemistola; species Hemistola chrysoprasaria. Next base: position 10,356,715 of record OX346727.1, on the reverse strand, counting down.
TGGTCCCATGTAATAGGGGGCGAGTCTATTGCCATCTACCGGGCACAGTTCCAGACTCCAGGCAGTTATTGTGATAATTCCTAATGGAAAAATCCAATTTTTAACACTTTGCCTGACCTGGGGATCGAACCCGGGACCTCTTGATTGGCAGTCGAGCATGCGCCCTCTACGCCACCGAGGCAGTTAAAAATAAAATTATGTAAAAGCAAAATAATATAATTTTGCACAATGTATAAGCATAACAAACAAACAAATCAAAAAACAAAAAAACGAAATTAATAATTAAAATAATACCTACCTAGGCTTAGAAGTGAATGAAAAATTATCAACTTAAATAGAAAATTGACGACTGCCTTGGTGACATAGTGGGCGCAAGCTTGACTGCAGATCAGGAGGTCCCGGATTCGATCCCCAGGTCAGGCAAAGTGTTAAATGTTGGATGGAGTCTGGAACAGTGCCCTGTGGATGGCAAGAGGGTTGCCTCCTATTACATGGGACTTATAACATACCTACTGGCGATAATAATGTGGGTGTACCTACTATGAAACTGAGTCCTGGGTACATTGTATGTTATGGTAAATAGAAAATTGGACAAAGCAATTGAAACAGTAGTTATTGAAAGTACCATTGATACCATACGGAACCATTGATGGTAAAGCTTGCTCACCCTTGTCATAAACTGATCAAACGCATTTCTTTCGCACGAAATCCTGTGACAATCGCACCTTCGCATTATAACAATAAAAAGAGACTTTTTCTATACTGATGCACATTTTGCTAAGCTGTGTCACTGATACAAACGAAAAACGTCTTATTATCTTGACAATAGAGTCACTTTTCCTGTTGAGTTTTGTCAATCTTCAAAGCTTGGCGTTTTATATCTTATCATTGTAGTGGTAGAGTTGATTTTCCTTTGTATTTTTTAAGAAGGTCCTATAACTGATCAAACTCATAAAAGCGAAGTGCATTGTTGTTCTCTATAGGATCTGATATCGGGAATGCCTTTGGATGACGCGTTTTCTATTATTTTGTATGTCTTTGTCATGCATTTATTGTTCGAGATTTTTCCGGGTCTTTTGAGATGTTTAGGAAAATGTTCTTCCGTTTCGGATTATTTGAGGAATTTCATTTAACGGTTTGATGGAAAATATCTTCATCACACATCTTAATCTGTACGTACAAATAACATTTTATATAATTACGAAGTGCTCATTTGTAATATAAAAATGTTTTGTCTATCTATCTGTTTGTTGCCGTTGCCGTATATTTTAAAACGGCTGGACCGATTCTAATTAATTTGTAAATAATTTGTCGTAGCTAAATCAAATTGGTTGTAGTGGTAGGCATCTTTTGCAGGGAGTCGCCTGGGGAAGTACCACACCTTTGCCAGTTATTCATCCGCCAAGCAGTAATGTGCAAACATTACTGTGTTCCGGTCCGAAGGGCAATGTTACCAGCGAAATTACTGGGCATAACGAGTTTCAACAACTCATATCTCAGGGTGACAGGCGCAGTGCAGTGCCGCGCAGAATTTTGAATTTCAAAACACTGGGTGGCACTGTGTTATGGGCAATCAGATGCTTACCATCAGGCACCTGATTTGCTCGTCTTGTCACTCACTATCATAAAAAAAAAAAAAAAAAACAATTTGGTAGGAGTCGATTCGTAATTTCAAGATTAAATTGATGTCACGTTAAAGAAAGGCCAAGTCAAAAGTATCACAACCAACCAGCATGTATGAAGAATTAGATGAAAGTAGAAGAATCGAAAGTCGTATGTCGTCGATACCTATTTTTTTCCACTTTCCACGATCTCAGGAACGTAAAGAAAAATAGTCTCTACCAACACCCAACGGGAACAGCAGGACTGTGTGTAGATATATGCTATATATGTACATACGTATAATACATCTATGCATACACTAGCCTGCGTTTGATAATTAGGTGGATGTCTTAGATTACCTATATTATTATTTTCTTGGCCTTAAAAAAATTACATTGAAATGGCAGAAAAGAAATAGAGAATAGAATACTCTTTATTATCACCAAAATAACATAAAACATATTTAAACTAAAATAATATAAAACTAATTCTTGGTTGACAATGGGCGGCCTTATCGCTTTAAGCGATCTCTTCCAGGCAACCAGTCTGAACGGATAGGGGAAAGATAGGATGAGTAGGAAAGGGTATACATTTTATTTCTCTTAAAACAAGATCTTATTATACTATAATATATATATTCATGTATACTCATACATAATATACTTATACCTAAAAAGCATAAGAGTTTCCCGTTGTTTCCGTTTGGTAGCGCTGCTGTACAAGCCATTTGTATTTTTTTAAACTGCGTTTTTACAACAATTTCGCACCACACGATTTATCTATTTGCCAATTGCGCTGTTTAATTAGTTTTCACCTTTCTTTCTTTTTTATGTACATTCCTAACATAGTCAGGGTATAAACCAGTAACTATTCTGAAGGGACAGTAACGGTAAATTGGATTTTTTCCCTCGCAAGTTTAATTACTGTTTTATTGCGTGTAAGGGGGACGGAGACACTTGATGATGCACTGAATTTGGGTTTGGGGTGTAAGTTGCATATATTTTGAAGAAGATTTTTATCATCGCCGGTTTTTTTATGCAGATGAAGCGCTTATAATGTGTTACAAAAAGATGTATAGTAATACTTAGGCGTGTCCCCGTGCAAAACGCAATGTTAGCCGTTTGTTGTGCAGTTTCTTGGATTTTAAAATAAATACGGCGCTCAGTTAACGTTAACTGTGCCCTGTGAATGGAATAATAGACTTGCCCCATAATTTTCATGGGACTATACCTTGTCTCATTTAGTTTGATCAATGACAGCTGAACAAAAATAAATTTTTAAGGTCATATTTATTTATTTATGTTATGTATGCATATATATTTATTTAAATTTTATACATATAATATGGTATCTTATCGGGTAATTTAATACTCAGTTGATAAATTAAGAGGCCCCTTAGAATTTAATTTACGGAAATATGGTCAAAAACTAGATTTTTGTTCAGCTGTCATTGATCAAGCTATACCCTACTTATCTGTCAAAGTGTAAAAACATTTCTGTCACACACATGGGTACACCTCTGCCTACCCCCTCGGGTAAAAGGCGTGATGTTATATTATACAAAAAAAAGTGAAAAAGGCATGATATATTTTATGCAACTAACAATACAATAATTATTCTATCAAAAATGATAGGTATATTATGCGAATCACAAAATAATTTTCAATCAAATATTTTCGTTATAATCGATGGTATCATAGTAAATAATCTCGACCTCTGACACAAATACGAGTAACATCAGAGATGCGCGCGCGCATTGCTCACACACTGTGACCTTCCGCCTGTTAAGGGGAAGCATAATAAAAAATATAAATAAAATTAGACATTTTTGTAACCACTAAATTCTAATAGTCGTCTCAATCACCTATGTTTGTAAAATCGCAAATAAAAAATACCGCATCGCAATCGGTTTAGAAGCTACAAAGCCCCACAAAAAACCTCAACTTATAACACCCCCCCTAATTCGGTTGGGGGTTAAAAATGTGCAAACTCAAATTAATTTATTTATTCATTAACTTACAAAAACTATACTTTTGCATGTTAATGAATCTGTAATACTTATAAATACTTAAGTCTAAAGAGTGGAAAGGACATCATAGGCTACTTTTTATCTCGATATTCCCACGGGAACGAAGACTACGCGGGTGAAACCGCGGGGCACAGCTAGTTGAATAATAAATAATAATTTATCGTCTTAAATAGAAAATTTATAAAATAAATAAAAACTACAATTAATTACATACCAGACTCATCATAATAAAATAAAATAAATATTATAAAAATACTATATGTTTAACATAAATAGATAGATAAATAGATTATAATAATTAATAATAAAATCTGCACTATAACAAACCCTCCTATCGTTTTATTCCCCATCATTAATTATCGTGCTAAAATTAAACCAAAACGCAATTAACCTTAATCAAACAAATTTAACTCCGAGCCCAAGTGTTTAAAGTTACATAAAATTATAAATACTTCTACACTATTCAACACGGCATTAAATAAAACCAAATGAAAGCCTATAAAATTAATCTGCACTTAACGTTCCGTAAAATTTAAATTATTTTATTCGCATATCGGTTTCGTTTGGTATAAAGCTCGTTTGGTGAAATTTATTTGAACGTTAAATGTTTATTGATTATTGGAACAGGATATGGCTTGTAGGATATTATTAGTTCGTTGAATATTTCAGTTTAATGATAGTAAGTAGTTTATAGATAGATAGATAGTAGTTTTGTAGTCGTAGGCCTCTTTTGCTGGGGCCCGCCTGAGGAAGTACCACACCTTTGCCAGTTATTCATCCGCCAAGCATGACGAGTTTCAACAACTAATATCTCAGGGTGACAGAATTTTAAATTTTAAAACACTGGGTGGTACTGTGTCTGATATGGGCAATCATGATGCTTACCATCAGGCACCAGATTTGCTTGTCTTGTCACTCGCTATCATAATAAAAAAAAGTTCAATTTCGCTTCTTTTTTAACTATAATTGATACTGACTATATAGCACACACTGTTAAGGGGGGGCCCTGGTGTCTGTAACACAGGTTTTTTTTAACAAAACCTACAACAGTCTCCAGTCTCTCACAAGACAGGTTTACTTATATTTACCTACCTACCGTAATATACATACTGTACAATTTAGCACATAAGTAACCTATTGTGGGAGATAATAAACAATTTTTTATTATTATTAATTTTTTTTTTTTTTTTAGGGCAGAAAAAAAATTGTAACTCTGAGAACCTACGCAATATCATTCTCATTTTATAAAAAAAAATACGTTTTAACTCCTCTTGCTCAAAAAAGTCCGTCATTGTTGCGTACCAGAGCGAGGCCTTTAGGAGATAGAGTAAGTTCCTTATTATATTTGTCTTTTTTCAACGAGAATTTTATTTTATTGGTGTCGCACGTTTAGCATAATAGCCAAAATGTTTCGATATTTTTTTTTTCTCACTATCGTAGTAAAAAACAGAGCGCCTAATACCCATTATAACTTGGTTTCTATTTAATCCCTCGGGATTACTATTAATTTTGTGTTTCTCTGTAAGAAGAAAAAAATTACAATAAATATACAGTTTATATGAAGTTTAGATAAATTGTTATTTTACTCAATTACAGAAAAAAAGAATAGCTTAGGCCCGTGTTAAGATTCTACAAAAATATAAAACTTTTTAAATATTCTGTGGAAAAACAAATTAATCTCTTAGGGTCTTTAAAGAGTGCAGCCGGAGATTGGTAGAGCTGACACGTGACCAGAGGGCTGGCTCATATCTAGCACAGCGGATCAGCATTGCCATACAACGTGGCAATGCTGCCAGCCTTCTGGGCACGCTACCAATCGACGGCGATTTTGGTCAAATATTTTATTTATAGTTTGTTTTTACGTCTAGTTTTAAATTTTAGTTTTTAATGTTTACTTTTAAGTTAGGTAGTTTAATTGTTTCTTCTTATTTATTTAAATTAATTCTATTGAATAAACAATTTTTTAAATATAAAAAAAAAAAAAAATTAATCTCTTGTAGAAATAAATGTTGCCCCTTAACAAATCTCAATGAATCAAACCACGCCGTCCTCCAGAGGTCGTGGATGTAACCTTTTGCTCAAACTTCACACGACACGACTCGCAATATCATTACTATTATTCTATTTTAATCACTACAGGTATAATAATTATTAAATATAATTATTAATTATTACTCTAATAATTATTCATATAATTATTATTAAGTAAAATAATTATTTTTAACTTATATTATATTAAAGTTTATATATTTATTAATTTTTATAAAAACTGTAATGTACACCATAACATAACATACAATCACGCCTTTTTCCCGAAGGGGTAGGTAGAGGTGTACCCTGGACTCAGTTCCATAATACGTAGGTACACCCACATTTCGCCAGTATGTTATTGGTCCCATGTTTTAGGGTACGAGCCTATTGCCATCTACAGGGCACAATTCCAGAGTCCAGGCAGTTATTGAGATAATTCCTTATAGAAAAATCCAATATTTAACACTTTGCCTTACCTGGGGATCGAACCCGGGACTTTTTCAATTAATGTTCGCTACATCGTTCAATAAGTCAAAATATATCAAGAACAAATATGCGAGATTTAAAATAAATAAAGTAAAATAGCCAGCCTTAAGTATTTCTAATCTTAAGGCGCGGTGCACACCTAATTCGCCCTCTCGCTCACACGTACCCACATGTTTGGATTAAATTGTATTTTTATAATACTAATACTATAATACTAAAAGTTCATATTGTTATTTTCTAGTTCCTGGTAGACTTTATTTTACGTTATTATATGTAGTATTTTTTATATTTTCAAAAATGTGGGTACGCGTGAGCGAGAGGGCGAATTAGGTTTGCACCGCGCCTTAAGAGCGTACATGGCCTTCTAGGAATTTGACACAATCCTATGAAAAATTTACCAAATCGATGTTTTGTATTCCCGTGATTCCTCCGAGTTTTATAAACCCATTCCATAAATTTATATCCTGATATTTTAAAGTGAAGTAACCTTTGTCTCTGTCATTTTAATTTTTCTAAGAACCCTTGGTATTTTAATAGTGAATTTCCAAAAATCCTAGTTTTACTCGCGTGATTGGACGTTCACAACAAAAAAATGTAGAGTTAATAGTGAACATAATAATGTAAATTATTTTAAAAAGGGAAATAAAGACAAGACCCACTTCCCCATAAGTTAAACGCCGGTTAAATGTAACGGAACTATGCAAATACGCAGACAGTTAGCCTTGATTAGGGATCATAGAGAAATGGCTGGGATGTTAACGCTCCGTTAACTGTTAACTTGATGGGTTTTTATTATAAATTACTGTTGGTTTGTAGTCATAATTTTATTTTATTTTTGGTAGTTTCATTAAAATCTAGAAGGTACGTAACTACGAGACTCTTTGTAATTTAACGCAATGTACCTCATGCTAGAATAGCATGATCGATAAATTATAATTTGTAAATTATTATTACACAGATGAAGAGAACGTAATTCTGTGAATTTTTTTGTTCATTTATTCGTTACCACATTATTATTATAACCATACCTTTGTCACAGAATAGACACTGTCATCCGCCCACCAATCGGGCCTTCCTCACTCCGCCAGTGAGATTGCGCTTCTATGGGAAATCACCTCACGCACACGCTTGCGCGTGTACAAAACTCCATGTGTGCAGTGTCTGTGTAGTAGGTAGTTATAGCGCGGCTTTTGTATGGGATTGAGTCGAGTGTCTGGGGTATGCCTATGCAAAACCTTAACTCCTTCTCAACTACTAATTTAATTTATAACTCTTATACCTACTACAGCCTATTATTTAGACAAAAGTTTATACATATTTTCGGCAGCTTGCTATATATATACATAAGTCTCGGAGGGTGAAAGTTCCATTCACAGCGTTTGAGTTACAAGTTCACAAATTAAGAGAGCGGGAAATCTTTATTAGCATAAAGGAAATGAACAGGAAGACAAACTGACTTGCTACTGATGGTTTACTGTAGTTATTATCTTTGGGACACTTGATATTATAACACGATTTATTGCTTTATTGTTACGATGAAACTTATATTATGTGACGGCTGCACCATTTAATAGTCTTTAAAATTGGTGAACTCTGCCTTAAATTTTTTTTTGTGATTTACATAATATAGTTCCTTCCTTCATATATGTAATTCATATATAATTCCTTCATATACGTATTTCCTTTCCCTGCTTGGTTGCCTGGAAGAGATCGCTCTGAGGGATAAGGCCGCCAGTTGTTACTTCTTTCTAGTTTTAAGGTTTTCTTCTTTGTTTTTTCTGTTATATTGTGGTAGCAATAAAGAGTTTTCATTCATTCATTTATATAATACGCGTACTACCTATGTACACGCCTTGTTCCTATTGGAATAAGCAGAGATTATTTCACTCCACTCGCTGCGAGACTCACGCCTCTCGCTTCTTCCACTTTCATGACATTCATTATATATGGCTGTAGATACTTTTGATCTTGTCTTACCTAAGGTCCGACCCCCGTCACTCCATGCAATTGCCCACGCGTATTAATTAGCCTACCATTACTACGTAGAAAACATCATGTGTGTCGCTTCCAATTTATGCGCAAGTACGGGCGTTAATGCCTCGTTGACTGCCTGGTCGCGTAAAATGGCGGGGGAGTGTCGCTTCTTTACGTAGTAATAATTATTTATAGTGTAAACATGTAATATTAATATATTACATGTAGTATTCTTTCCTTAGGCCTTTATTAATTTGGTTAAGAAAAACGCCTACGTCAATCTGACCTAGGGATCGAACCTGGGTCCTCATTATTTGCAGTAGCACTTGTGAACCACTACGCCACCGAGCCAGTCGTAACTTAATAAGAACGTTCTTGTGTTGTTCTTAACAAAGTGTTCCTATATCAGCCAATATTCTCCCTCAATCTTCACCCTTCGATATAAATAATTTGTTAAGGTATTAGCATATGTCGATTTATCTCGGGTTAGTATTATTATTTATGGTAGCGCCCGCCCCAGCCCCACTGCGTATGTTACTCGTCCTGGAAAGATTGCTCATGTTATGAGATTTTGTAAAATACTTACCTACTCTTTTGTTTCTAAGAGAATTTTTTCCTGGTTTTTTATTCAGGAAAGATTGGTTATATTATGAGATTTTGTAAAGTACTGTTTTGTCCGTATTTTTTTTTCTTTATGATTTTTATCGGTTTAACAATTTTATAACATAAAATGCAATCACGCCTTTTTCCCAAAGTGGTAGGCAGAAATGTACATAGGACTCAGTTCTATCCTATCCTAATCCTAGGATTTTTCCATTAGGCATTATCTCTATGACAGCCTATTTAGATATAGGATTTTTCCATTAAGAATTTTTCCTAAAAACTTTTCCTGACCTCGTCGAACCCGGGACCTTTGATCGGGACTGCCGATCATGAGATCGGCAGTCGAGCTTGCACCTACTACGCTACCGAGACAGTTAATTTTATAGAGATTGATTAATAGGACTTCATTATTTAAAGGACTACAAGTATATATAATCATAACAAAAATCTCTAATTATAGCAAGTTATTTATTACCTTTGTAATGATCTTTTATAAAAAATCACTCACATACACATATAATACATATATGACTGCAGATTTGATTTTTATTTGGGAATATCGCAACCATTACATTATCTAATATTCATAATGCTAAATCAGTTAACATGCTAATTTAGCATAAATATATAAAGGCCCTCCCAACTGAATTTAGCGCTCTGAAAATTGGATGCAATGGCCGCTTAAATATGCGTCGATGCAATATAATAAAAGAAAATTGTTAAGGCATACCTTACCTTGATAAGTATGCTTAATGCTTAGTGTTCCATTCCTAGATACCGCAGACATGTTAGTAATCACATATTTTTTGTAAAATTTTAGACCGTTGCCCAAAATATGGAAATGTGCAGTAAAACGGCCCGTATCTTTTGACTGTGTTTACTTAGAAAAAAAACCTGAGTTGTCGATATGAGTTTCAACTTGATAGCTCAACGCATTCCTGATAAAAAGGGTCTTGACAGACGGACAGGCACACAGACGGACAGGCGATTCTATAAGGGTTCCTTTTTTTTTTCTTTTGAGGTACGGAACCCAACAAGTCAAGTTTACCAAGAAGTCTCAAAATAATGAAGTGCAATTTACAACAATCGATAATTTCATCATATTTCCTATAATGTATGCGATCTTGTTCCAAGATAAGACATAAACATTATGTATTCATGTAAACAAATTGCAAAATGCTAATACAAACTAGATGGCGGTATTAAGACATCAAACTTCGATAATCAAAGTGATATTCCCAACTGGATTGGAAGGGAACGAGAATCTTCATATTAGACATACTTAAGGTGGAGATAGACTTGAGCATTTCCTCAAGCAAAACATCGAGCATTCGCCGTTTTTTTTTTTTTTTTTTTTTTTCAATTTTATCATATCGTACATCGTTCACGACGCTCGATGTTTTGTTCACTAACCGTAAGCATTTCGGTGAGCAAAGCATTCACAAGATTGATGCACACTACATAAAATTTAATGTAACATTTTTTTAATTTACATTTTTAAGTTTTTGTGGACTTTTTGTTGGACGTTGGTGTTTTTGGTTAGTTTTGGTGCACGGTGCTGCGAACGGGAATAGCCAACCAGGCTGATGTAACTTAAATTTAATTAACAAGACCTCCGTAAGTATAGTACAAAGAGTGTAGGTAACACTTTTTGTACTATAAATACTTATATACTACGTGTATGACAACAGATTACAATCCAAGACCACACACAGACCTCTAACACAGCCCTAAGGCTAAACATGGAATAATTTACAGCTACCTAGATCTAGGCATTAAGGGGGTTTCTCGTCCTTACAAAATGAAATTTCTGTCTCTTAATCAGGCCATTATTTGCGCAAAAATATATTTGGTTGGTGAAAACTGTATGGTATTTCATATTTAAAAAAAATATATAAAAATTATATTTTGAGGTTATTTTTATGTTTTTTGAAAATATAAAAAAACCATACGGTTTTTATAAGGTCTAGCGCGCACTGCCTTGCATTAACCGCACGTGCGTTTATTCTACCGCACGGCCTTTGGAACTTCATTTTGCCGTAATGCGCGCACTTCTGTGACACTCCATACTTCACAGAATAAGCTTGCGGTTAACGCAACGCAACGCAAGGCAGTGCGCGCTAGGCCTAAAACAAATATATTTTTGCGCAAGTTATGGCCAGATTAAGAGCCAATAACAAACAATTGAGTGGACATTAGTCTCTATTTCTGCATATTTGGGAAATTTAATTTTTATGGAAGAGAAACCCACTTAAGGAATTACTCTAAAATCCATCGATGTTCATTTCTTGTTTAATAACTCAGTAAATATCATGATATCATATTGTCATAACTACCATATAAGCGTCTAAACTAATTTAGGTAATTATATTAATAATTTTATCTTTAGATATTTACACTCGGTGGCTTAGTGAGCACAAGCTCAACTGCCAATCAGGAGGGTGCGGGTTCGATCCCCAAGTCAGTCAAAGTGTTAAGTGTTAGTTTTTTTCATAAAGAATTATCTCAATAATTGCCTGGAGTCGCTGGAATGGAGGATGATCGGATGCAAACTCATCATCCAACCGTTAGAAGTCCACTGCTGAACATGAGCCTCCCCCATAAGGGGGGTTGTTGCCAATACTCGCCACGCTTGGCAGGCGGGTTGGTGAGCGCAGTTTGATGGTTTTACGCAGAGGACGCTGCTGCCCGTCCTCTGGATCCTATAGCCCTTAGCCGGCTCTTACGGCAACCACGGGGAGGGTGGGTGAGGTACTATTCTAAAGCCGGTAACCTCACGGACGGATGCAAACTCAGGGCCACAAAATACAAGGAGTCCAGATTTAAAGCCAGACTTTTTCCCGATGGGCCATAGACGCTTCAAATAAGTAAGTACCTTCAATAAGTAATATTTACCCGTTATGACCTTTGTTGATATCTTATTAATATAATAAAACATATTAAGAAAAAAAAAATTATGATGTATTTGATATAATATATGGATTGGTATTGGTATTGGTTGTAGTGGTAGGCCTCTTTTGCAGGGGGCCGCCTGGGGAAGTACCACACCTTTGCCATTTATTCATCCGCCAAGCAGTAATGTGCAAACATGACTGTGTTCCGGTAGAAGGGCAATGTTACCAGTGAAATTACTGCGCATCTCGAGTTTCAACAACTACTATCTCGGGGTGACAGGCGCAGTGCAGTGCCGCTCAGAATTTAAATACTGGGTGGCACTGTGTCTGATATGGGCAATCATGATGCTTACCATCATGCACCTGATTTGCTCGTCTTGTCACTCACTATCATAAAAAAATTTTTATTGCAGTAGTATTGCATGAAGGGTTAGAAATTATGAATAACAAGATTTTTAATCATCGCCAAGGATATTGTCTCTATAATATTTATTAAGCGTGTGTAGACTTCCCCTCACCAAAAATATAAAGCCAAGACAAAACGGCAACGATTACCGATGACAGCTTACAAGACATGAAAATTATTAATAACACCTAGGTTAATTAAAATCAAACAGTTCTGGCGTTCCGCCTGCCCATACCGCGCCAACAAGGAGTTATATGAAGGGTGTCACCTTAATTAACGTCATTAAAATAATGAGCCGACTAATTAACTGTATAAGTAGACATATAACGCGTTAATGCAAATAATTGGTGGTTTTTGCCAATTTAGCCTTTTTGGTTGTGACCTTTATTTCTCACACCTATGGTATGTTTTTTAATTTCTCATCGTTAATACTGAAGCTGTTACATTTGTTGTCCAAAAATAAAACTAATAAATCCGTCATTATAATATTAAAAAACTATTATAAGAATGTTAATAAAACTTTAAAAAATAACAAAACAGTAGCATCTTTTGTTGTATCAAAAAGTTACAAGTTGTAAGTTTAAAAAACTGGTCGAAAATAAAAAATAAGAATAAATACTTGCCAGTCAAAAAGGTCGTCTGAAGAGGCCGTACGCTATTTATCAAAGAGGGTTGACGACACTTAATCAAAGTATCACAATATCGTCTGTAATAACCCTATGAATATTTATAAGGCATTCGAATTTAGAACGAAGGCGGTTGATTTGAGACGGTGTGTCGACGCCTTAATTGTTTAGGGAGCTTCTTTTTTTTAATTTTTTGCTTTTTTTATGACAAATGATTAAACTATACAGTGTTAAAATTGAGGTACTTAAACCCAAGGCATCCCAGCTATAGAACGACTTAAAAAAAAGGACATTCTCAATTTAGTAAAGAAAACGGACTTGGAACCCAAGGGTCCAGAAAATCTTAAAATAACTATCCTATATTGATGGTTAGAGAATGTTATTTGTTTAAATCGTGCGACAAAACCAGCACCGATGACGTCACACCGGGCTCACTCTTAGCAACGACGTGACGACACAAAGCGCCGACGCTGCTATTTTGGCCCAGTGCTTCCTGTCCCGATGTTTTCCCTTCACGGCACTAGCATCGGACCGTTGTCGCCGCTCTTTAGGATTAACTTAGAATTAAATTAGATTTAACACATAATCTTTATGTGAAGTAAAATAAAAAACTAGTACTTAGAAGAGTTTTTGGCTTCTCCTGCACCCTCCGGCCCCAGCATATATAACTTTTGCATCAATATTTCCAATCATAGCCCTCTTATTATCGCCGATTAATTTATAATTTCATTTGTAAAGTGAGGTTAAGTATTAAGTATTTTTAATGGCCAATTTTTAACGTTCCAATTTTAGTATACGTTTGCTTAGTCTTTTAATAGTGATACTAAAAATATTATTTATGCACATTTGGAAAATTTATTACTTACCATCTTATAAAATCAAAATTATCATGTAAGATCGACGTGGCTGTTTTTCCTTTCTATCATCGATACGTTTTCAAAACGTTTAATGATACTTAATAAATTTTTTTATGATAATGAGTGACAAGACGAGCAAATCAGGTGCCTGATGGTATCCATCATGATTGCCCATATCAGACACAGTGCCACCCAGTGTTTTAATGTTCAAAACTCTGGGCGGTACTGCACTGCGCCTGTCACCCTGAGATACCTATTAGTTTTTGAATCTCGTCATGCCCTAATTTCACTGGAAACATTGCCCTTCAGACCGGAACACAGTAATGTTTGCACATTATTGCTTGGCGGATGAATAACTGGCAAAGGTGTGCTACTTCCCCAGGCGGCCCCCTGCTTAAGAGGCCTACCACTACAATAATATCTAACATTAAAAAATAGTCTCATATCATCACGTTATATATTTTTTTATTTAATGATCTACAATACAGCTCTCATTTATTATCTGTTTTTAAATTACTGCTGATGAGGTTCTGGTCTTCTTAGGGTCCTAGGTTCGGTTGCCGGTGAGACATAGAGGATTATTATTTTTCAATGACAGCCTTATAGAGTCTGGAATTGTGTCCAGTAGATGGCAATAGGCTCGTCCCATATTACATAGGACCTAAAAACATAAGTGTGGGTGTATCTACCCTTTAGGGAAAAGGCGTGATGTTATGTTTTTAAATCTAAAATTAAAATACAATTCCAAAACCGCAAACAGAAATAAGAATTAAATGTCTAACTGACCAAATCCTAGTATAATTTGACGTTGGTCATCCGATCCGGGCTCAAAGCGCTAATCCGGGACTAATATCCTGTAGGGGCATTCATTTGTACTACCCTTCAAACAAAAAAAACAAACAAAAAATATTCTTATTACTCTAAATTCAAGGTGTACATTCGCTAAAATATTTGAGAGATCTGTCTTAGAAAATGTCGAAGTCGTGTCAAAGATACTTTAAGCTCTATTTCTTAAGATGTAGAGTTGATTTTTGTGTGTGTATTAGGGATGTGCAGTAATGGTTTTAGGGTACAAGTCCAGCTGTAAGAGCATTTCTGTGTAAGATTATGATATTTGTAGTTTTCCTTTAGTTTTGGTGATATTTTATGTTGAAAAATGTCGGATAAGTGCTTTAAGCCATTCAACTTGCGCTTACTTAGACGTATCTACATCAAAAAAAAAACATAGATACGCAACAAACATAGTTTTTGGAAGTGTTTTACTTGCTGTCAAAATGACAATGGTCCATTTTAGGCCCCGTATCACCGCCCGCCCTCGCGCCTCCAAATTTCATGCAAAGAGGAAATGCTATTAGATATTATTTTTGTTAGTGACGCCATTCATATCTCGACACATGTTACGCGTCTACACGACGCATCATCAGGAATTAGACTCTGACTCCGCTGTAAGGGCGACAAATCTTAGTACGACGCCGCTCTTTGAGATGTTACCTCACTGAACGCTGGAACAAGACTCTACAATGAAGTTCCGAAAAGTAAAGCCAAATTCAATCAATCATATTCATAATAATATAAACATCCTGTTCATTGTAATATTAGCCAAGCCCTCTCCATAGCTCGTTGCGCTATTTTGAGCCTGCTGATAAGGCCTCGGTGGCGTATAGGGCGTATGCTCGACTGCCAATCAAGAGGTCCCGGGTTCGATCCCCAGGTCAGGCAGTGTTAAATATTGGATTTTTCCATTAGGAATTATCTCAATAACTGCCTGGAGTCTGAAACTGTGGCTATAGGCTCGCCCCCTATTACATGGGACCAATAACATACTGGCGAAATGTGGGTGTACCTACTATGGGACTGAGTCCTGGGTACACCTCTGCCTACCCCTTCGGGAAAAGGCGTGAATGTATGTTATGATAAGGCCCACAGTCAGAGACCACGTTTCAGATACGTAAGTCATCACTGGTAACACACACTGGTCAAAGACCTTCGACTATAAATATTATATATATTAGTCAATAAGCTCCTACAATATGGTCGCTGTCCTTTATCAGGTATCTTAAAACACTAAGATGCTATCAGTAAGTTAATTTTCACCTTCAATGACCAAGAAAGAGCCCCAGCCCTTATTTAGGGCTAATAAATTACATCGCCCTACTAATTGGACATTTTAAACATTTTTCTTAAGGAAATAAAAGAAAGGAATTTATGCTAAACTCTCGAGTCCGACAAATTAAAAGTGCGAGAGCAAAAAGTATAAATTAATGCACCCAATAGGCATTCGTTTTAATTATGTTTCGGGGAATTAGGGAGGATAAGCTTTCGTTAGTTAGTTTAAATAATAGTTATACTCATAGTTATTTTCAATACGAGTAAAAGAAAAAAAGTAATGCGCTAAATAAGAAAAAACGCAATATTAGTGGCGTAGCGTAGACCTTGGTGGTTTAGTTGCAAGTGCTACTGCCGATCATGAAGTCCCAGGTTTGAGCCCCAGGCCAAGAAAAAAGTGTTATGGGATGTTTCCATTAGGAATTTTCTCAATGACAGCCTGGAGCTTGGAACTGTGCCCGCCAAAGACAGTCCTCTATGCAGTCGCTGTTTTGTGGCTGAAGAAACGGTTGCCCATGTAGACCTGGAATGCGAGGTTAGTAGCCTTTCAATGAGAACAAATACATGGAACAGTGAGGTTACTTCGCGAAGCCTACGAATTTTCGAGGAAGCTTCTAAGCTTCTGGGCAGAGTTAGGCTGGCTAGATTAGCCAGGACTTCACGCGTAATGGACCAAATATCTCTATATTTGGTTCATTATGCGCGTATAATATAATATACCACCTTACGTCCACCTTTATACATTGCAGTATACCTCTTCCTACCCCTTCGAGAAAAACGCGTGATGGTATGAATGGTTATGGGTAATTTATAAAATCAACATGTCCATATTGTTCTGTTCCACATTTCGAAGGCGTAATGCGCATAATGAAACAGAAGGCGGGACAAACGTTATAATCAACGCGATAAATCTTAACACTAATTGTTAAACATAGTAATCAAACGTTTTTTTATTTAATTTGCTTTGAAATTGCTATTATTAGTAAAACAAATTTACAAATTTTACAAATTTGTAAATTTGTTTTACTCAACTAAATTTTACTCAACAACTGGCATGTGCAATTTGAACAAGAAACAACAAAGATAGAAAGACGTACCTAAGACCGAAGTGCGAACGAGACAACAACTAACTTTACTGACGTATGTGGACCTAATGGGACCTAATTTGAGCTTTACATTTTAGAGAAGTCAGTACTCCTCTCCCATTTTCTTCAAATCGATGGTTCAAATAGAAAGAATGTAATAACAAGGAGATCCATACGATTGATCCAAATAAACACGAGCTGTATCCCACTAATATCATAAATGCGAACGTTTGTGAGGATGGATATGGATGGATGTTTGTTACTCTTTCACGCCATAACTATTAAATCGATCGGGCTTAAATTCGTTATGTAGATAGTGCAGACTTTGCGAGCATTTTATTTTAATTATATTTGACAGTCTCGTTGATGTAATGCGCAGTTTTTCCCAAAGGGATAAGCAAAAATGTACCCAGAGCCCGTGGACATAATAGGTACACCCACTCTTTACCAATTATGTTTTAAAGTCCTTTTTTTTTGGCAACAAGCAGACGGTGTGCCTAATGGCTCGCGGTTACCGCCGCCTATGGATACCTGCAACACCAGGGGTGTTGTCAATATGTTGACGACCCGACCAACACTATTCACTCTCGTTTTGAAGAGCCCCATGTTGCAGCTCAACGGGAAGACCGCAGCATCCCATGTAATAGGGACGATAACATACTGGCGAAATGTGGGTGTACCTACTATGAGACTGAGTCCTGGGTACACCTCTGCCTAACCCTTCGAGAAAAAAGCGTAATGGAATGTAATTTTTTTTCTATTATAAGCTAACATGAATTGCTGCTATGGCTTATGCTGCCCCATTACACACTAACTATTATAAATACATACTACACTAACTTAAAGCTACTTACAAATTAGGTAAACGTAATATAGACATATTTGTATATTTTTTATATTATATATATTTTCTCTTTACTACTATACACTTTACATATCATATTTCCTTTTTTTGTGTTTTTTTAATGTTAATAGGTACGAGCCTATTCCCATCTATCGGGCACAGTTCCGGACTCCAAGCTGTCATTGAGAAAATTTCTAATGGAAAAATCCAATAATACTTTGCCGGACTTGGGGATCGAACCCTCGACCTCACGACCGGCAGTAGTAGAATAATACATATTAATGCAAGTGGGTAGAACCGCAGGGCGCAGATAGTATCATAGTTTTAAGATTTTCTAGTGTCGTCTAATCATTACGCCACAAATTCACCACGCCAAAACAATACTGTACAAATCGGACACGTTGCGTCTAATGGTCAATACCCACCTACGTTTACAAATTATTTTACAAGGATGTTATTATATTGTTTACAAGGATGAAATTTTGTAGAATTTTCTTTTCTTTTATTGTAAAAGTAACGTGACTCAAGACTCAAGAATTAGAACATCTCCTAGATTAGATTAGATTAATAACTCTTTATTTCGGCCATTTTTTTAAATAAAATTATACAGTAAGTACAACATAATAACTTAGAACTAAAAATTAGTTGGTCGACAATGGGCGGCCTTATCGCTTTAAGCGATCTCTTCCAGGCAACCAGTCCTGTTTTGGAGGGAAATATTTAAAAAAAAAAGCACGGTGGTTCTAGCTGTCCTCATATAGGTAAGTTTTTCGTACATTATGAATAATATGAGCAGAAAAATTTTACCCGCAAACGGGATTTGAATCCCCACCTTCCTTTCGCACCAATCCGCGTAGTGGGCACTCTACCTATTGAGCTACCGTGGAGATACTAGTCATCGGCGATTTTTTTCTATCCCAACTTCCTAATGCCTATAATAGGTGCATGTATATTTATCTACACACACTTAGTACCTCTGCCTACCCCTTCGAGAAAAAGGCGGGATTGTATGTTTATGTATTTATTTATAAGTGATGCTTACCAACCCACCCAATATACCGAAAATATTAACATTTTTGAGTTTGAGTTTGACACACGGCCACACTACAAGGGATAAGTAGTGCTACTGTCCTCAGTGTGTTCCAACCCTCAACGCATCAGATACCAAAACCTTTCATAAAATGTTTGAAAGCTTTCAAAAGATCGAAAGTGAAAGAGACATTGTCATAGCACAAAGAAAGAGGTTTATTGGTATGCTAATAGCATGGAGTAGGGGCCGCTGGCATTTTTTAAATCTTTTCAACATTTTTGATCTTTTTGTTCGGATTGGATTTGGTTTTGGGATGTCACATAATATAGCTAAAGCTGAAACTTGGCTTTATATAATAAAAATACATAAATACTACGTTTAAAAATTCAAATACTTATTAAAAAAAAATTTTCGTACCATGAGCTTTTTGCGTTTCCCCCTTTTATGACCACGTTACGTTATATTATACTTCATCATCGTCGTCATCGTCTCAGCCGTTGGTAATCAACTACTGAACATACGCCTCCCCCATATGGGGGGTTTTGCCAATACTCGACACGCTTGGCAGGCGGGTTGTCGAGCGCAGTTCGATGGTTTATTACAGAGGATGCTGCTGCCCGTCCTCTGGATCTGTCAACCCTTAGCCGGCTCTTACGGCGACCACGGGTAGAGAGGGTGGAGCACTATTCTAAAGCCGGTAACTCGACGGCATATTATACTTAATTTACTATTATTAATTAAATGATGGTATAGCGACATCAAGAGACTAAATTAGATCCATAATATTCTTTTTTATCGTAAATCTAAGCAAAATCTTCTTTTTTTTTATGATGGAGTGACAAGACGAGCAAATCAGGTGCCTGATGGTAAGCATCATGATTGCCCATTCTGCGCGGCACTGCACTACGCCTGTCACCCTGAGATATTAGTTGTTAAAACTCGTCATGCCCAGTAATTTCGCTGGTTACATTTCCCTTCAGTCCGGAACACAGTAATGTTTGCACATTACTGCTTGGCGGATGAATAACTCGCACAGAACCAAAAGAAAAAAATACCGAAATATTGATTTTTGTGCAGCTGTCACGTATCAAGCTAAAATTTACAAGGTATAGGAGCAAGCCCTTAAATCTAAAATTCATAATTAAAAACAAACAAAATGCATGTTTAAAAAGAAAAATCTCGGAACAATAGCGAGTAATTAGAGTTGCCTAGTAAGGGACAATAATCGATACGAGATCGGTCCGATTGAATCGATTCCATATACAACGTTCCGTTTATTGTTATGGTTTTAATCAATTTATATTTGCATACGAGTTATGAGCGGAATGGAATGGAAATGCGTTGCGATTCGATCAATGGATTGTAAAATAAATTAAATTAAGAGGGAGATGCTCGAAGATTTTATTTCTTTGAAGTAATTTAAGAGGATATCGTTATTATTATTATTGTTCCTACTTTACTGACACAAAATAAAAAAATTAATTAAGGCGAAGATGGGCTACATCATTTGCCATTGTTAGAAATTTTTTTTTTATAAGAATTTATATCTATTTTATTATCGTCATTGGTTCATCAAAGTTTGTATGGGAAATGTTGTCGGCCCAACCACCTTTAGTGATAGGAGTTGTTTCTTCTTTTATGGACCCACACGAATGTATTGCCAGTGTCAAGTTTTGTATTTATAGCCTGCTTACACGGGACATTCATGGACTCACACGTTAGTGTATTTGCCAGTGTCAAGTTATACATGGAACACTTTCAACGGGTGAAACCGGGCACAGTTATTTTTTTTTTTTTTTAAATAACATAAAACCCCAGTAAGAGCTAGTTCACCCATATATATCAGTGTACGCACTGCAGGTAATTTTTCACGAATATTGCCATTAAACCTGCAGACCCTCTCGTACTCCAGTCACGTGCCCTGAAGAGTGAACGAGACAAAACATATACAACGGAGTATTGGAGTCTACGGGTGGGAAGGAGACAGGTGTATGCAGAAGATGGATAGTGGATGTATTTATTATGTGTCGGTGATTTTAGTTCGGACTTTGGTTAACTTTCCGGAAAGTTATTTTTAGCTGATACATCCTTATGTCTTGAGGTTTTAACTATTCTTGTTAATATGTTTCCTTAAACGAATAAAACCTTTTAAAAATAGCTGTAGTTAGCGTTTACTACAAAAAATGGGGTAAGTAGGTCCGTGGAATCGCAAACAAAATATATGAAATTGAAATAAATTATTTTTCTCTATGGAATATTAGTACTGAGTGAGTTATATATAGGGTGATGGGTAGATAAATTAGCCCATTTGTGTATTAGTAATACTGTTATAGTAATTCTTAAATGGCCATTGCTATAGCTCGACAGAAAGGAGTAGAAACGGAACTAATTGTTATTGTGTTAAAGTGTATGTGTTGATTAAATTGTTTTTACTCTTGTAAAAGACAGTAGCGCCCCCATTATTTTCTACTCTTTTGTGTCGAACTATACGAGCTATCCGAAAAATAGAATAAGTATTCACGTATAAAAAAATCAAAAAGGTATTTTTCTATTCCGTGAATATACCTACTAACTAATATAAGCATTTTTAATCTAGTCTAATAATATGGCGTACAGTCTAAACTCTTAAACGGTCAGAAATATTTCTAACTAATGGATATTTGTATATGATATATTATATTTTTATAGACTAGCGTGGACTACCTTCACGGTAACTCAAATGATAGAGTGCCGCCACGCTAATCGGTGCGGAAGGCGCGGGTTGAAGTCCCGCTCGTGAGTGATTTTTTTTCCCCCATATTCATATCGTATTTTTATATAGTCAAAAGTACATTATACATATTAAAAGATTTTACAGCATGTAAAAGAATAATTTTTCATAATATTAATAGAAGCGAAACAAATCGGTCAATACTCAGTACATCTATACCACGGTGTGGAGTAAAATCTAATTTGTCCTGGCTTACTGGAGTGCGGTTTTTCATTTCTATCCAGTGTCTTAAGCCTGGATTAGTGGCCTGCCGCACGCATACTAAACGTATTCTGGCCTTTGTAGCTTTTGGAAACAGTTTTATTTTTATGTTAGACTAGCTGGCCTGTCTAAATTTGTTCTTTTTTTATTGAAGCATGACACACTACATATTGTGTTTAACATGTAATTACTTAGCGAGCACGCACCGTGATGATCCAAAAAAATTAGATACCGCTCATTGCACTCAGACATCGATAATAATAATTATACTTACCTAGTTTTACCAAATCGGTTTAACCGATGTTGTATGATTATGTTAAATATGTCCTTACCAATGAACAGCATTTAATTTCTATTAGAAATAAAAAAATAACTGAAAAATAACTTTAAAAAATTGTCTTTAGATCTATCTGGGTAGGATTATCTACAATTTTTAGAGGTGGGGACAAAGAAGAAGAAGACACTGATTTATCGGTAAGTTAAGTACAAGAATAATAATTATCCATAATAGTCTGGCATCAAAATTATGTCAGCAAATTGTATCAATGGAATATAATCTGTTCTCGATGCATCTCATCCCACATTCGAATACAACATACGATTTCAAAATTACATGTTCCCGCGCGTAATTGTGATTGGATGGCGTCTTTTTTTAATATTATCCCGCTTTTTTATTTCAAAATTGGAACCCTTTGTTTCGTCCATGAGAACAGCCAGTTCGAAATTACCATTTTTAGAGGCCGGATTATCGGATTTTTAGGTTATTTTTAAAACTCGATCGGCAAAATCGATTCTATTCGTATATCGAATGCAGATTAGTTTGGTTACATGATTTGGGCGGTGTAAAATATGAAAATCGAAAATTGAGAATTTGATTTTGAAATTTAGAATTTTTAACTTACCGGCTGTTGACGGACGCCGCGTTGGCTACGCCATCTACTGATGGCTTTCTGGAACAATGGAAAGCTAATTTTAGACACGTTGGTCTAGACTAGATACTTAGGAAACTTTAAAATTTGTACGACGAATATCGTTAAGAATTTTATTATTAGTTTTCGCCGCAACCTCAACAAACCCTCGACTGTTTGCTAACCAGCTACATAATAAATACAAATAGCAGAATAAATATAAACAATTATCCCAGGGTTTCGCAATCACTTAATTATCCATAGAATTAATTAGCAGATTTTTCCGTTTGTTCCCACAAGTTCAGTTGACTATTTGAGTTGACTGAACTACTGAAACATTTTTTCAACTTAGTTCACTTGATTGAGCTACTGTAAACCTTTTTTACATTATTAGTTCAGTTATCTGAATATTAAGTTCCATTGTCATTATACATCTCTATCACCATGTGGGAATATCTCCTCATATTTATGTGAGCTTGGTATTTTATTACATAAAGCTTCATTGTCTGGTGTCACTGCTATATTTTTATTACTACCTTTCTCTCACCATGTGGGAATATCTTGGGAATAGCCTGGTGGTGTTTATATAAAGCTCTGTTGTCTGGTGTCACTACTAAATCGATTTTTTTTTTAATGATATCTAAATAAACCAGTCCGATAGAGCAAAAAATTCTAGATCGATCTGCATATTTAATTCATTTATGAGAAGATGTCCCTGATTGATACTTCCGGTACTTATCGATATTTTTAATATACCACCTCTCTATCGCCATATGGTAATATCTCCTCATGTTTATGAGAGCCTGGTACAATATATAAAGCTACGTTGTTGTTGAATTATGTTTTATTATCAACTGAACTAGCGTTTCAGTAGTTCAGTCAAAGGAACTAGTGTGAACAAACGATTTTTTTGTGATTTCGGAATTAGCTCCATTGTGAAACTTATCCCAATGGATAGGTACGTAAATTAACTCTTTAAGAGGATGCTAACAGATTAGGTTCCAGTAACCCCGTACAGATATAAATACTTACATCCAATAATGGTCTCCCAAAGGCGGAGGTCCGTAAGGACTCAGATAAGGACTGCAGTAGTTCACCATCGGCATTGTATACATTTTGGTTGAGATTTTGTGTTTATTTGTGTTGTGTTTGTTTTTCACTGTAAGTCGATACGACGGGCATCATATTTAAGACGACATTTTTCGGATTCCGAACACAGTCCAAAAGCCTAAGTCTAGGTAAAGAACTAAAATCAGTACATAATAACATAGGTCCTACAAAAGACCCTTTTGCACGTAACTGAAAGGTAAGTACGTTCAGACTATTTAAATACCTAAAGAGATGAAATAAGATGAACACTGAACAACCTTATTTTATCTTTGCAATGTTACTTTACTTAAGAGCGTGCGCGGCCTTCTAGGAATTTGACACAATCCTATGAAATATTTACCGAATCGATGTTTTGTATTCTTGTGATTGCTCCGAATATAATGAACCCTTTCTAAAAATTTAAATCCTGATATTTTTATAGTGAAGTAACCTATGTCCTTGCCATTCTATTTTTTCCTATAAACCCCCGGTTTTAAATAGTGAACCTCCAAAAATCCCAGTTTTACCCGCGTGATTGGACGTCCTCTACAAAAAAATGTAGAGTTTATAAATAAAAATAAAATGATAAGGACATACTTTACATCATCTTTAAAATATCAGGATATTAATATATCAAATAGGTTTACTATATTCGAAGGAAACAGGGAAATACAAAACATCGATTTTGTAAATTTTCCATAGGATTGTGTCAAACTGCTAAGAGGTCCTCTTTCCTGTTAATCGCCGAGTCGATTCTAGTTCTGTACAGATACGGAGGCTAACAATATCACGGTTCAACAACAAACCGAGTTCCACATTCCAAATCTAACCGTTACTAAACATGCACTAGTTGACAAGAGCCGCCGGTTCCCAAAAGGACGGCTTACGTTTTTATTCGGCGTCCGAGTCGAATCGAACAATAGTTCTAGTTAGTCACCAACAGATGTCGTTAGTACCCGCTGCGCTCGCGCCGCGACATGCAGTGATTCGAAATTGGACCTGCTTTTTATGTTTCTAAGCTTTTTGCTGAAGTTTTTGGCTTGGAATTATTTAATAAATTACGAATTAAGTTATACAATCTGAAATTAGAAGAAAAATTCATTCACGGGTGGGATTCGAACCACGCACCCTCCGCACCATTCCGCGTGGTTCTTCTCATTTCAGATTGTATTACAAGCGATAAGACCGCTTAGTCTATAAAATATTTGACATCCTCGTTGGTTCAGATGGTAGTAACTCTGCTTTCTGTGCCGTAGGCCCCGGGTTCGATCCCCGGCCAGGTCAAACATTTGTGTGCATGAACATGTCTGTTTGATCTGTGTCTGGGTGTAATAAGCTTATATAAGTATGTATATCAGTCATCTGGCTGCTATAATACAGGCTTCTAGCCTAGTTTGGGACCAGATGACCGTGTGTGGAAGTTGTCCCATATTATTATTATTATTGTATGTAAAATATTACCAATTAAATTCTTACAATTTCATGCAATTAACGAAAACAGGTCACAGATTAAATCACTTAGGTATTTTTTTATGATTACTAACTCACCAATTTATTGTTAAAATAATCTATAAATATATTTTTATTGATAATTTAAATTACTTAATGTGAATTAATTTTTTTTTTATAATGAATATAATGTTACACGGTGGGTTAAGGTTAACGGTGTAATATATTTTTTTTTAGAAATTAAGACGACGAATATAAAATATTGGCGGTAGGGATATTTCTCAGCAACTACAAAGGAACTAATGTTTATGTTTTTACATTTATCATGATATTGACATCATTTTGGTAATTGGTTTACATGATTGGTTAACATTTACAGCAGAGAAAAAAATTTCAAAGACTGCTCTATAAAAATAGAGATTCTCATTCTACAGGGAAATGAGACTGATTTATTCCCCTAAATTTATTGTATAGACTAATCTATTCACAGACTTCAATGTGTTAATTTGATATTATTAAATTAGCAATAGTTTTTATTATAATCGAGAAATACTGTTTTGGCGTAATATACAGGAGTGTGAGCGGGTTGGCGGGACTCAGCGCACGATATTAGATTCATTGTTTAACACTGCGTCACCTTAAGAAGTTATAGGCAATACATACTTAGTTTCTAAATTAAAAACTCATTTGTATAACTTTTTTTGTAATGTCGGCAATAAGAAAGCCCATATCACCAATAGCCCATCACTAATCTCACCACACACAAATCGATCTCCTTGTTCCGGCAATCGTAACGATTCACTCTCGATTCGATTCGATTCCGTTTCCATTCGATTGTTTCCTCACCAAATTCAAACGACGCCGCGTTTATTTACGGACTACTGACATTTAAAGTGTTGAAACCTTTTTGTTGAATATTTTATTTAAATTGACTCTCGTTGAGAGATGGTAATGGAGGTTTTCTGTAACACAAATTTTAAAGATTTTGTATAATTTATTGAAGTCAATACTTATTATTAATTAAAGTTAAGACACTGAACAGATAATATTACGTATAGAATGGACACTGTCATCCGCCCACCAATCGGGCCTTCCTGACGCCGCGAGCGATATTTAAACCTAATCTAGACCCCTTGAGCTCGGAACGCGGCTCACGCACACTTGCGCCTGTACAAAACTTCATGTGTGCAGTGTCTGTGAAGTAGGTAGTTATATCGCGGCATTTGTATGGGATTGAGTCGAGTGTCCCGGGTGTGGTTAAGGTTCGAAAATTAAGGTTAAATAAATATTTAGTTTATTAACTCGGGAGTTAATATTATATATTATTATTGATAATAGTATGTAGACAGAACCTGAAGCAGCAAACACATAGAAAAAAATGTGACTTTATACACTTGACACTATTGCTTTTCACCTCACTCAGTCTGTCTCATTATTACGAGAAACACATTAGCTCAAAATATAGTATTATAATGAAAAAAAAAATCATAAAATGATGTTGAATTGAACTAATAATCCCTATGATTCATGTTATCTTTTGAAGACAAAGACTTTAGGTACTTAAAAGTTATTGGTAATTTTTTTCATGAGTGCCTTTCAAAAAAAAAAAAAACAAACATTAAATGGAATTAAAAATATACAAACAATTTGAATGGAAGCATTCAATACAAATGTCTCCATTAATCAGTAAAATGGTAAAGAGCGAGACGGATTAGATACGAAGGGTTCTGAACCACTTTATGTTTCAAATGTCTACACATTTTTAACCATTATAAGTACTAAACTTGAAAATACTTTAGTAAATTATAAAATATTGTAGATTGTGTGGTAACTTTTTTTTATTTAACTTTTTTTATGAGGTATTATTTTAGGTAATTTTTTTTTTTTTTTTTTTTTATTTCACCCAAAAGTTACAGTTAAGTACAAAATTTAAGTATGTATTATTACAAGTTTAAATAACAATTGTCTGATATTGTAAATATTGCAGTTAGGTTTACCTTGGTTTAACTAAATTTCTAAAAATTTGGTGACCTACAGACCTACACTAAGATTGCTCTTGTGCTGTAGGTCTGTAGTCCCTTCAGTGTCAGCTGTATGGATAGCCTAAGGAATTATTTACAATTTACAATGGATAACAGTAAGTACTTGCTAAATTACTAAATAATATCTATTTTATTTTATTATTTATTAGAACATCACATATTAAAAAATCTACAGTTAAAATGACAATGGTCCTAAAAACCCCTAAAATTTACTTACGTTCAAAGGATAGAACCCTTGAGCCGACGGAAAGACAACGGACAGGAGAGCGGAACTTCATGTAAGAAGAATAAGTATGCTTGTTTTTATTTTTTTTGTACAGAAGTTAACATTTTCTTACCCTTTGTGTAACTACTGAACTCTAAAAACGATTGAAACCATTTCATTCATTGTAAAAACACACAACGAACTCCCACATCGCAAGTTTCCGAGAAAAGTTCCACAAATCGATAAAATTCCTTTACTAATCGAATAAGGTTTGGGAACAATCGATGACATTTTACTCGTCACTTTACATTTTTATTAACGTTTAAATCGATCGAAGAAGTCTGGTAAAAAGTTTATTAATTAGCCTTTTCATTTAAAAGCTGTGTGTAGCAAAAGCTCAATGTCCACTCCTGGCCAAAAATGAACAGCATGTTGGCAAAAAGGCAATTTTACCTATACCAAAAAATTTGTCCTTTCATAAACCTATTTTTCATTTAATATTGTAAGCAGCCAAAGGATAAAAAAGTGATAAAATAAAAAAGTGATAAAATTAAAAAAATATTTTCAGTAATATCCGCTTTTGACTACTATAATATGAGCCACCATGACAGTTTTTATTAGTCAATTGTCAATAGTAACAATAACTATGGAGTTTGATGAAAAAAGGTTGGACATAAATAGTATTCATTTAAAATTTAACAGATGAACAAAAACTTTTTGCTTGAAGTGAAGAATGTTGGAATGGCGGAACATTTTCGAATAGTAACTTTTTTTTTTTATGTTAGTATGTAACAAGACGAGCAAATCAGGTGCCTGATGGTAAGCATCGATTGCCCATATCAGACACAGTGCCACCTAGTGTTTTAAAATTCAAAATACTGCGCGGCACTGCGCTGCGCCTGTCACCCTGAGATATTAGTTGTTGAATCTCATCATGCCCAGTAATTTCGCTGGTAACATTGCCCTTCATACCGGAACACAGTAATGTTAGCACATTAATGTTTGGCGGATGAATAACTGGTAAAGGTGTGGTACTTCCCCAGGCGGCCCCCTGCAAAAGAGGCCTACCACTACAAAAAAAAACTCTGATAATGTCGTTCTACATTTATATTAAGATTATTTCGATTAATACTTTTGTGATATATTACCGGTTAAAAAGTGTTTTTTATTTAATTATTCATACTTACATCCGTCACAAATCTGTTTGTTCGTGGCCGAAGGCTCATAGAAAGAGTTCTTGGACAAAATGAATAAACGCAATTAATGAAAAGTAAAGTGTAAAATTCTCGAATGGAGACAACGGACCAGCAAGCGCAGCGTAGGACGTCCACCCACAAGGTTGACAGACGATTTGGTCTGGATGGCAGGAACACGCTGGATGCAAGCCACTTACAACCGGACTGAATGGATAACTATGAGGGAGGCCTATGTTCAGCAGAGGACGTCCATTGGCCAAGATGACGATGATGATAATGAATCAAAAGTACCTATATACTTATTATATTTTTGGTATAGATATTATATTAATTAATTTGAATTTTGGAACCACCGTCCTTCCAGCATTTAATTATAAGTCCTGTCACTGCACGGTTGCCTGGAAGAGATCGCTCTGAGCGATAAGGCCGCCAATTGTTACACATTTTCTAGTTTTAATATGTGATTTTATTGTTTTTGTGCTAGTTGTGATACCAATAAAGAGTTTTCTATTCTATTCTATATATTACACACAGGTTAACAAAAAGGTGTGCTTTTTATTAATTAATCTATGGTTAACCCATCTAACCAACCAACTGCAAACACCTAGGAAAAGAAATTCCTAATAAAAGAAAACAGACTTCTCATACAAATTGTTTAATCAGTCTACCTATTCTGGATGGAAAGTTTTTAAAATTTTCTACATTTTAACGAGAATTTTTTACAACTTTACATTTTTGTTATATAATTACACTGATTACCAATTTTTTTACCGATTATAAATGGCAAACTTTACTGCATGAACAAGAAATAAACTCAGTGTTGCCAGTTCCGAAAAAACTTTTCCGACACTTCCGCAAACTTTTTAAAAACCGGAACGCATAGACCTGCGTCCGCCGCGCGCGTATACCACTAGTGATGTGAATGCACGCACTTGGAATTCGGGACGAGCCCCTTGCACCCACAATATTACTAACTACCCACACATATACACACGAGGGCGGGAAAACGGGAACATTTCACGTATTCGGACACACGCGCATGATATTATTTATTCTGCGAACGTGTGAAAATGGAATGAACTTTATTGCTGAGGCATGAATGAAAATATTGCAGTTTTTGGCAAATGATTTTGTTTATGATGTTTCTAAAACGCCATAAGTACTCAATGAAAAGTCAGACCATTACGTAAATTAATTTAATGCGAGTGTAATATAGAACACAAGCTCAAATTAAAATAAACTTATTATTAATTGCTTTATACTCAGCATCATATAAAATGAGTCTCGAAATTTTTTAATCAGTTATTGGTATTCATAGATATGTACGGAGAAGGCTATGCTCGGGATTTCTCTGCAAGATCGAATCAGAAATGAAGAGATCCGTAGACGAACGAAAGTTACCGACATAGCCAGCAGATTAACAAGTTGAGTGGCAATGGGCAGGGCACATAGCACGTAGAGCTAATGGTCGATAAGTAAAGTAATGTAAGGATATGGAGACCACGAACCGGCAAGCGTAACGTAGGACGTCCACTCATAAAATGGACAGACGATCTGAAAGACAGCGGGGGATACAGGCCGCTTACAATCGGTTTAGATGGAAATCTATAGGGGAGCCTATATTCAGTAGTTTATCCTATAGCTGAGATGATGATGATGATAGATATTTAATAATAACTTGATTTTAATCTAGTTTGTTTATTATTCTATTTTGTATTTTTCTAATAATGTAATTATTACAGTACAGATATACATTAACATAATATAAAATATTATACAAACACGCCTTTCCCCCTTTCTTCCGTAGGCAGAGGTGTACCCAGGACTTAGTCCCATACTAGGCACACCCTCATTTCCCTAGTAATACACACTAATATTAATGTATTAGAAGAATTCCGATGAATAAAGTAATAGAATAGAGATAAAACTTTACCAAGGATACCCAACCCTATCTGAGTGTGCGTAAACAAACGTTAATAGTCCCTAATCGAACAGCAATCGAGGGAATGTATAATGATTCATTAATTTGTGATTCGTCGCGGGATGTTGGCCACATTGGATCTTGACTTTTGACACAGTTGCCGTTTTGGAACGAAACTTTCATGTTTGCCAGTTTGAATAATGGAATATGATTTGTATAATTACAATAACCTAATGATGATATTATTATAAGTATAATAATGTAATTAAATTATAGGTTTAAAATTGTCTCTGTGAAATGTGTAACTGAAAATTATGAATAAATGATTGTTTTGTGCTGTGATAGATCAGTAATAATTTAAACATATGCGAAATTCGCAAAAATAAATTTTGATATGCCCACTGCCCTTACAAAATGAATGAACTGATCGGAAAATTATTTTTGACGGGTATATGTTCCCCCATTAAGTTAAGAATATTATTAAGTCTAACTCAGTTGTCTCGTTTGCTTTCATAGTCGTAATGGTTTTTATGTTTACCAATATTATCCCAGAGGATATGATACTAAGCTTAGATAAAAAAACTAAGTTAATTTATTTTTTTCCACACTTATGTTTGTAAGTATAGGTATTTACTCGTATTTATTCATCTTATTTTTTTTCTCACTTTGTTAATATTATTTAAGTGCATTGTGGCGATTACTGATTCCACCGAAATGTATTGCTTAACAGGATACAGGACGTCTTTTCGGTTTGATACAATCCTATGGAAAATTTACTAAATCGATGTTTTGTATTCCTCTGATTCCACCGAATACAGTAAACCTATTTGATATATTTATATCCTGATATTTAAAATTGAAATAAAGCATGTCCCTATCATTTTATTTTCGTTCATATAAACTCTAAATTTTTTTGTAATAAACGTCCAATCACGCGAGTAAACTGCGATTTTTTGGAAATTCACTATTAGAAAACCAAGGGTTTATAAGAACAATTAATATGACAAGGATATAGGTTATTTCACTATAACATATCAGGATATAAATTAATAGAATGGGTTAATTACTCAGATCATATTGATCTGTGGTTAATTATATTCGGAGAAAACACGGGAATACAAAACATCGATTTGGTAAATTTTTCATGGGATTGTGTCAAATTTCTAGAACGCCATGTACGCTCTTAATCCTCTTAATTTTCTTTAGAAATGTGTGAAAGAATAATTCGAAACTTTGTTTTCCAGCTTCT
Source organism: Hemistola chrysoprasaria (assembly GCA_947063395.1). Taxonomy (NCBI): domain Eukaryota; kingdom Metazoa; phylum Arthropoda; class Insecta; order Lepidoptera; family Geometridae; genus Hemistola; species Hemistola chrysoprasaria. The sequence continues at coordinate 10,325,112 of OX346727.1, read as the reverse complement.
GTCCAAATCTTGAAAATTCGTGCCGAAAAAGTACTAAAGCCGCGATAACCATGAAATCTGTTCCATATCGAACCAAAGGGTTTCCCATGGCATTACAAATCCTATAACAAAACCAATAATTCCCTGTTACAAAGAGAATTCCCTTCACATATGGCGAATATTTTCTCAATACGGGGTATAATATGACACAACACTGGCAACATTGCCTGAATAATAAATACTATGTTTGGGGACACGACGCGTACCTTCAATTATTTATACGCAAATTATTGTAAGTGACGCATAGTTTGCGGGAAAAGGAAAATGTTTTTTTCTTCTGGTAACCCACATATAGATCTTAATTTATTCTATTCTATATATTGAAGCAGCAAACACGTTAAAAAATGCCCGAATCTAATTAGAACCATGACTGGAAAACCGTGTTTAGTGAAACACGGCATTTAGTGGCAAGTATTCTGCGTGTAAAACGGATTGGAAGTTTTTATCTGACTATACAGAACACCTTTTTTTTGATGTCCGAATTGTCAGTGACAAAATATTAAAATTAAAATGTGTTTATTCGGACACTGTGTCCGAATAGTCAGAAAGTCACTTTAAGTAGGTAACTCATCGTTCACATGGCATACTACCCTGTACCGTCTTGAACAATAAAGTGAAATACCTCTCGGCCGCCATCGTATCTGAGTTTCGTAACTAGTAACGTAATTTATTGTATTCTTGTTTCGTAACGCAGTTACAAACGAAAACTTTTCAGTTTGCGTTCGTAACTTTTTAGTAAATACGTTTTTTTTCTTACCAGTTACATAAGAAGAAATTATCGTCTCATCTCGTAACTAGTTAACTACGAGTAACTCCCGGGTTCGATCCCCAGGTCAGGCAACGTGTTAAATATTGGATTTTTCCATTAGGAATTATCTCAATAACTGCCTGGAGTCTGGAACTGTGCCCGGTAGATGGCAATAGGCTCGCCCCTTATTACATGGGACCAATAACATACTGGCGAAATGTGGGTGTATGTACTATGGGACTGAGTCCCGGGTACACCTCTGCCTACCCCTTTGGGAAAAAGGCGTGAATGTATGTTATGTTTTTCGTAACTAGTTTATAAATAAATAAATATATCATAAAAGACTTTAATTTATAAAATAAAAGGTCAAATATCAGAATCATTGGAGATGAGTACGCTCTAATAATATGTGAGGTTAATAACCTTTGGCCTTTGATGAGGATAGAGAAAATATTTAAAACTAATATTTTTTTCAGCCACGGTGGCCCGATATCTCACAGTAACGAAGACTACGCGGGTAAAACCGCGGGGCACATCTAGTTTATAATATGAAAAGGCAGGCAGTACGTCGTGTAGTAAAAAATGCAGTTTTTAAATCACTATAACATAATATAAAAAAATCTAGTCTAGTTTAGTTACAGTGCGTCGCATTGCAGGTGTCCTATTAAGCAATCCAGGGTTTTATAATGTATACCAAGAGGATTGACGTGTCGATCACTTGGTCTCTGAATAGTTAGACTTTTACGTCTTGTAAGAATATCGTCCTTTTTTATATGTAACTAAACAGTCGTTTCACCGCAATCTCACCTGCTGGTAAATGATGATGCGGCCTAAGTTGGAGCACGCTTGTTCAGTAAATACCTATTCACTTTTGATTTGAACATACCCACGTTATAGTTTTCGGGAAAAACGGACGACGGCAGCGAGTTCCATTGCTTCGTCATTCTCATGATGAATGATGAGGCAAATCGCTTAGATAAAATATCATGTTGTCCTTTTATTAAAATTACAAATCTAAAATCTCATTAAAATGTAAAAACGTTAGTTTTGTAACAGGTAAACAAAAATAACTAGCTAGCAAGTTCTAACTCGACTCCAACACCATCTAGTGCGGATAAGATTAGATGGATGCATGAATGGACATTTGTTACTCTTTCACGCAAAAAGTACCATGTGAATTGGGTGGAAATTTGGAATGTATATTGGTGGCACCATCTGAGATCAGCTTTCACTTGCTAGCCCCATTAAGAGGTGACATGAGGGGTGATTTTTCCATACAAACGTGTTTCCTCCCTAAATAACTGCGTCAGAGCAATGTTTTTTTATAAAATCTAGGTCTTCAGTGAGCATGTCCCTGTCATTTTCATTTTTCTACAAAGTCATTGTTAAATGAAATATGACCCTTTAAAAACATGAAAAATTGTCCCAGTTTTACTCGCGTAATTAGACGTTCACTAGAAATAAATGAAGAGTTAAGGAACAAAAATAAAATAACAGAGACATAGCCTAATTCATCTTCTAATTTTCAACATATAAATTTATGGATAAAATCAATTATTCTCGGAGGAAACACGGGTATTCAAAACATCGATTTCGTAAATTTTCCATAAGATTGTGTCAAACTGCTAAGAGGTCCTGTTAATGATAATTTTATTTATTATGATAGATCCATCAAAGCGAGTCGCACGTCTTTTGTTATAAAAGTTGATGAGGTTAAACCTGTACGATTTCAAACAAATGATCAAGCCTGCATCTACGCTGGTCTCTAATGTTGATAGTCTTACATCTACAGCTCAGTTGGTGTTCCCTCGAAGGCATTCGTCTCATTCTTCCCGTAAATTCTCATTAGATCCCTGTTTTACGACGCTCCCACGGCGACAGTAAACCTACCCGCGCCGACGTTGCTTTACCCCTGACTTTTGTTTGAATTGCGAATGACAATCATTCGAGTAAGATGGGAAATGCTGTAAAAATGTTGAGGATGCATGATTTAGGTGTTTGTTTATTTTGGGAATTGTTTGGGTATAGTAGAGTAAAATTCTCTGAATTTGAATTTCTTTTTCGGCCAGTGTTTTTTTGCACTTGCTATCCCTACTTTATGCAAAAATTATGAAGAAAAAATACGATTCAAATTATCTTTATTGGAACTTTAACAAAATAGGTTTATAAACAGTGTGAACGATGATGTCGTCTGCGAGAATTTGGAAAAGTGTGTTGCAGACACCAACGCCCTCCTCCATAAAGCTACCCAATTTATTCCAGTTAAGTTTGAAAAACTATATCTGAAGATAGCACAATAAATTACTCTAATAATTAAGTTAATTAATTATCTAATTAATTTCTTTTGTGACAAATTTACAGTAACTTTTTTAACTGCGACGAATTTACTTTCAATGGATTTTTAAAATCTTGGTGTATTTACTTTGTGACAAATCGACAATACCCTTGTATAGGGATTTGCAAAATATATTTTTTGATTTTTACTTGATAATATTTTTTGTCATAATTTTATAAGTCATAATATTTGAAGCTCTAATATATGTTATAACTAATAATCACATGTAATAACGTCATAACTCCTATTACAACTTGTCATAATTTTAATACTCATAATGTTTGAAGTCTATAAATTTCTTCAAAAGTCCTAACATTTAATAGCCATAATATTTTAAGCCATAATCTTCACATGTCCTAATAATTGTCAGTGCTATGACAAATGATATATGCTGAAAAAATTTATGACAAATGACGTTATGCGAATCAATAGGACACCCTAGGGAACTGGGGATCGAACCCGGGACCTCATGATCGGCAATAGTGCTTGAGAAACACAATACCACCGAGGCATTTATTCTTAAATTATTCCTAATGACTTAAGTACTCACACTTAATTAAGTAACTACTTACTTTGTAAACAAAAGTACCTCCAGTAAAATTAAGTATGACAGCAAAAGTTAAAAGTAACACTGCAAATCCGTAACTGCGTAATAACGCAGTTACTTTCAAGTTAGCTTGTTTTAACTTAACTCTAACTAAGTTTTTAACGCGCGTTCTGTTGGCTTGAGGATTAACTTACTACTTACATAGCTAACTTAGCTCAGCCAAGTTTCCTTTGTAATGTCTTTGACCTGGTTAAGTTATAACTTAAGTTTTTGTTTATATCAAACCTCAGATCTCAATTTAAAACTGCTAGCGAGTTCTTATTCGAATCCAGCGCCATCTAGCGCTATTTTTTGTGCGTATGTTTGTTCCCTTCACACGCTAAAACTACTGAACCGATTGAGCTGAAATTTCGTAGATAGCGTAGAGCCTGGAATAACTACGTGAGTGAAACCACGGGACACAAACTGATGGTGTGCCTGATGTTGAGCGGTTAGCGTCGCCTACGTTGAATTGACTATTAGAAAAAAAAAACGTATTTTTTTTATTTATTCTGAAAGTTAAATGTAAATTATGTATCATCCGATTCAAAAAGCACTTTAAAAATATATTTTTTAATTCATTTAAGCAATTCATAATTGATAAAATTCCAATAAGAGTCACTTGATCACGAACGCGCTACGAGTGGTCGCCATCATTGTGACGTCATTATATTATAACTATGTATGTTACTTTATCACATTGTGACGTCACTACAGGTCCCGAACTCGTTCGGGTTATATCGGCGTGTTTTCGGTACTGGATTAAAAAAGATGTTTTATTTTGATATAACTTTGTAATTATAGCGAATAAAAAAAAGTAAAAACAGTTTTGCTACAAAACTTATACATAATCTTTCTATTTATGCCATAAAAACGTTCGCGCGGCACACCGTTTAAGCCACAAAGGCATTTTCCCCAATCTTCACAACTTCTTAACGATTGTTCAAGATCTTTACTGCGAGTGTTATGGTATGTAAATCCTTTATTATCATAAGGGACATTACCTTTACCTGACATTTAACTGCAATCATCTTGTACTAGGGAGGTTAACTGGCGTTGAAATCATTTTGATGTTACATAAATGTTTTGGTAAATATTCAGTTTGGTATATAACTCAAACTCAAACTCAAACTAGTAGTAAAGTAGTATTACAACGTAATACAACTACGTAAATGCGAAAGTTTTTAAGGATGGATGGATGGATTTGTTTCTCTTTCACGTGAAAACTACTTAACTGATTGGGCTGAAATTCGGTATGTAGATAATTTAGACCCTGGAATAACACATAGGGTACGTTGAATCCCGATATTCCCACGGGAACGAAGAGTACGCGGGTGGAACCGCGGCAATTCTGACGTATGCAGCTAGAAAACAAGGGTTTTACCCGGTCTTTTGATAGGCTTCCACGGAGACCATTTTTCTAAGTTCAAAGTACAAAGGCCCCTTTGAGCTTTTAATCTAAAAGTAATGGATAGCAACCCCCTTTAGGGGTCCATCTATAAAACCATCTATTCAAGATGAGCTCAAAGACAGCCTCCGCTAGGTGCAAGGACTATTGTGAATGGATGGAAACTACTTGATTTGGCTATAGGTGTGATTTCAAGATGGATGGTGACCGGGCTATTGCTAGAGACTCCGGCACCTGCCACTTCCGTCTCATGGTGGAATATTACGGCAGGCGATGACTCGCTGCTCACTAAACGGGCCCGTCATAAAGGCCGCCCTCCATAATAAAGGAATAAGGGAGACGAGAGGGGCAACGTGGTAGACACGTTTTATTATTATATTATTTTATTATTTATTATTAGCTAATTGTAGTGGTAGGCCTCTTTTGCAGGAGGCCGCCTGGGGAAGTACCACACCTTTGCCAGTTATTCATCCGCCAAGCAGTAATGTGCAAACATTACTGTGTTCCGGTATGAAGGGCAATGTTACGAAACATTAGCGAAATTACTGTGTATGATGAGATTCAAAAACTCATATCTCAGGGTGACAAGCGCAGTGCAGTGCCGCGCAGAATTTTGAATTTTAATACACTGGGTGGCACTGTGTCTGATATGGGCAATCATGATGCTTATCATCAGGCACCTGATTAGCACGTCTTGTCACTCACTATCATAAAAAAAAATTATCATCATCATCATCAGCCAGAAGACGTCCACTGCTGAATACAGGCCTCCCATAGAACGCCATAACCTATACATATGGTGGGATTTTGCCGTAATCACCACGCTTGGCAGGCGGCTTGTTAATCGCAGTAGTGAAATAATTGGTGCCGGAGAGCGCTGCTGCCCACTCTCCGAATATTTTCCTCTGTCGGGTCTCACAGCACCCATGTGATGAGAAAATGATGGCCCAATTATATAGCCAGGAACTTCACGGCGAAACCTAATTATTCACCTTAATTTCTAAATGTGTGTTGTATTATGTGTATATATTCGTAGGTCCTTACCCTATAGCGAGGCAAGCATCAGTCACAATTTAACCAAGAATACACAACCGATGGTTTGATCCAGAGAGGCTCTCAGTTCGTTACTCAAATGGTAGGGTTCGCAAACAAATCATTCACATTCTTATTAAGTCTAATTATAGTAAACTCCCCCAGCAGAGAATCTTATACTAATATTTTAAACCTCCAATTTCAGTACAATGTAAAAGAATTACATTTGTAACAGGCAAACAAAACGCCAGCGTGTTAATGTTTTTTTGTGTGCATGTTTGTTCCGTTTTCAAGCTAAAACTACTGAACCGATTGAGCTCAAATTTGGTACGCAGACAGCTTAGACCCTGGAATAACACATAAGAGTACTTTATTCCCGATATTCCTACGGGAACGAAGACTACTCGGGTGAAACCGTGGAGCACAGCCAGTAGTTAAATAAATTCGGTGCGCTACTCGATTCCGAAGTTCATTTCTCCGAGTAACATGTTTCTGAAATGACAATCTCTTCAACACTAATTAATTGTCATAATTCAATCAATTCACTGCTAAAAATTCCACATTCCCATCAGCTGCGAACGCTACCAACCTAGAAAGTAATAAGTCTGTAAAAATGTGCATACAATGCGCATTTGAAATGCAAAGCCGTGGCGGACGGCGTCACTCCACCTCGCCATTATGCACTTGATGTGTTGTTCGGAGAGGCCACATTTCACTGTTGTTGGCCCTTCGTGGACCTTTCAACTGCGACTTGATAAAGAAATGCACCTTTTGCGTTGAATTCATCGGTTTACCCAAATTCACGCTGCCCAAAATTGGCGGATGACCACTGACAAGTCAACCTATAACGACACTTTTGGTAGTATGCTTTCGCCGACGTTATGCTGTCACACTGCATATAACTATTGACAGTGTCTTTTTTCGTTTCTCATTGGGTACAATGTTTGAGCATAACATGAACTATGACCTCAAAGAATCCATTAAAAATTATCCGACCTACGATTTTTTTTTTCAAAAGTCCACATCGCTTTTGTATAATAATGACTACACTGAGTTCACCTACGTAATATTCCATCCAAGTCATTATACCAGTGTGAATCATCATCATCATCAGCCGGAAGACGTCCACTGCTGAACATAGGCCTCTCCCATAGAACGCCATAAACTACTCATATGGGGGGATTTTGCCGTAATCACCACACTTGGCAGCCGGCTTGGTGAACGCAGTAGTTGGAATACTTGGTGCCGGAGAGCGCTGCTACCCACTCTCCTAATATGTCCCTCTGCCGGGTCTCACGGCTCCCACGGGTTGAGAAAAGGGTACTACTATACAGCCGGGAACCACACGGCCACCATCAACACCACCAGCCCCGGTAGCACAGTGACTAGGGAAAACGAAATCCCAGGGGGTTAGAACGTGACAGCAAATATGCAACGATCGGGCGCGAAAGAGATAAAAAACGAGGAAAATGAGTTATCCCCGTGCCATGCTAGGGGGGCTGAGAGTGGTTGAGAGAAAACTTTGAAATAAATAAGTACCAGGGAATCATAAATTATGAAGAGGTCTTCACAAGCATTAGGCAGTTGCTTCTGCTTTCTTCTTTATTATCAAAAATAAACGATAAAGATCTGTTCTCACGTTGCTAAGAAACTCTTAATCATCAGCCATCAATACTCATTGACAACGTACATTGTGACATCTTGAAAGTTTTAACCCTGTTTGACACACATAGGGTTATCAAGTATGTATATTGTGATTTTTTTTTACAACGTTATTTGGATTTATATTATTAAGTTCGTGGAATTGAATTTCATAACGAGGAGTGAGGTTGTCGCGATGTCTAAACTTGTAGCTGCTACCTATCTTTCAGAACCTATTGTTAAACCACTTGGAAACTTCTTATAGCCTAATAAAATTTAATTAGAAGAAAATTTAAAAAATAACTCTATTTTATATCGTATTCTAATTAAAATGGGTTTTGTTTATTTACTTTAAAATTTTTCATTTCAGTATAACATTAAATTGTAATATAATGTTATAAATTACAAAATATATGAAATAAAATTACACGACCAATGTCACAAAGCTCGCACGCGGACTACAGATTCGAAGTCTGGTGAATCGGTCCACAACAAATCGAGAACCGTTTTTTATAATTTATTGTAACAACATTTTAATATTTGATTGCGTGTGTATGTGACAGCCCTACTAAAACATAAAGGTAATTTACATGAGTACAAAAACTCCTTTGTTACACCGCTAGTTGAGTCAGCGACGACGGCGGCGTGAAAACACCGGTCACCGGCATCGCATCAACAAGACGATGATGTCGCGGTTAGGACAACGCATTTGATGCATTTTGGAAATATTCAAAACTAGCTGTGCCCCGCGGTTTCATACGCTCTTCGTTCCCATGCGAATATTGGGATAAAAAGTACCCTATGTGTTATTCCGAGGTATAAAAAGCTAATTTATATTAGCATAGCGAATACATATACATAGCGAATTTAAGTTGCTGTAAATGAAAAAATGTTTTTAGTGCGATTAATTCCCGTCTCTCATTAAATACAAAGAAGCTGGGCCCAGACAACCTTACGCTATCTATCCTATATTGCCGGGTTGAGAAACCCGGCAATATATGTTATTCGCAATAATATTCCCAAATATAACCGACGTTTAATTTATAATTTGTTTTGAATAAAGTGAGGTTATTTACTAAGGATTTTTAATGGCGACGCGCGATCTAATTTTAGTAGAACATTTGTTTATTTCATTATAATTGATGGCAATGCTGAAAAATAACATTATTTTATGCTCATTTAAAAATCTTGTAATTAGGCCTATCAAATGAAATTATTTATGATTTTATGTAAGGTCGGTGTGGCCCAAAAATCAATTCTATATACAGATATTTAATAAGAAAATATTTGCGTGTTCATTAAGAATAAATTAATATGGACACAGCGTCTAAAAGCAAGACATCAACGCGTGCGCACCGTCCAAAGCGGAACTAACCTCATGTAAAAATAATATAATCTAGTGTCCTGTTAGGGACGTCACAGTTTACAAGATAGTTTAAACTAGTAGACAATTAGTTTATGTAACAGTTTAAACTAAACTAAACTTTAAGTTAGTGACAAAATAATAAGATTATTATTGTGAATATTTTTTTTATATTAAGTACGTAGGTTGCGACCAATTTCACTAAAATTATAAACTAACTGCGTCCCGCGGTTTCACCCGCGTAGTCTTCGTTAACGTGGGAATATCGAGACAAAAAGTACCCCATGTATTATTCCAGGGTTTAAACTATCTACATTACAAATTTCAGCTTAATCTGTTTAGTAGTTTTAGTGTGAAAACTGAACAAACATTAACACAAAAAAACAGCGCTAGATGGCTCTGGAGTCGAGTTAGAATAAGCTAGCGTTTTGTTTAGCTGTTACAAAGGTAACTCTTTACATGTACTGAGATTTGAGATTTATAATACAACATTAGTTGATGCACAGTTCGCGCTGAACTTAATTATTGATCTGAAGTTAGCCGTAATTTAACACTTAACAATTAACATTTAACAATTAACACAAATATTAACTATAATAGTTAATAGTTAATATTTTTTGTAGTGGTAGGCCTCCTTTGCAGGGGGCCGCCTGGGGAAGTACCACACCTTTGTCAGTTATTCATCCGCCAAGCAGTAATGTGCATACATTACTGTGTTCCGGTCTGAAGGGCATTGTTACCAGCGAAATTACTGGGCATGATGAGATTCAACAACTCATATCTCAGGGTGACAGGCGCAGTGCAGTGCCGCGCAGAATTTAGAATTTCAAAACACTGGGCGGAACTGTGTCAGTTATGGGCAAACATGATGCTTAACATCAGGCACCTGATTTGCTCGTCTTGTCACTCCCTATCATAAAAAAATATATATTCGCATTGCAAAGTCAAAATGGCTAACTTCACAAAGGTTATAAAGTTTTCTGATTTTTATACCAAACCCAAACAAAAAAAAATAAAGTAGGACACCCATTACATATTTATCTACTTATTTCGACACAGTCCAATGTATATACACATAATAATTAGTGTGAGCAAATATTGCGACAGACAGACACCGACTTACGTGTGTTCGTTAAATGCTTTTCCGAGAATTAGTAGTTGGTTAAAAATCGCGCGGTTAGCGGAGCAATTAAGAATTACTATTTAACTGTACCTTGAACTAAAGGACTACACACACCTAAGTCAGTGACAGTTAAAAACTTTTGTCAGCAATAATTTTTCACAAGAATCATGTCTGCGTTCTTTTTTTATGTAAGACTAAGGCTGGGTTTTTTGATCACTGTTAAATTTTTTGACAAATAGTTAAAATTCGGCAAAATTCCTGTTTTTCGTCCCTAGTTAACTACTTTTTCCCCTAACAATTTAACCATTGGTTAAGAAATAACTATAGTTAGTTTAACAAATGGTTAACTTAACCGTAACCAATAATCAAAAAATCGGCCCTAAACAGGCGTTTGACCGCAATCTCACCTGCTGGTAAGTGATGATGCGGCCTAAGTTAGAACACGCTTGTTCAGTAAAAACCTATTTACTTTTGATTTGATACCCTCATTAAAGTTTTCGGGTGCACGGAACGGGAGCATGTCGCCGACATGAACATAGAAAAAAGGTGGATGGAGTCTTCTAAAACAATAAGTTAAGCATCATAGTAAGCCTGTTCGCTTATACAAACATGACGGCATGCTCACATTCACACCTAGAAAAAAAGTGTGAATTTGAGCGTGCACACAGCAGTTAGGGGTCAGCTTGGGGTTACTGATCGAGCTTTTAGTATGAAAATCCTTACCGTCCATTCAAGGTAGACCTCCCCAAACGAGTGTGCGAGCTGGCTTACTAAGGTGCTTCAATTTTTGTTTTAGAAAATTCCGCCTGGCTTTTTTCTAAGTTCATGGTAACCAATATGATTCTTGTGGAAAATTGTGACAAAATCCGCCGAGTTGTGTCGGCGGGTCGTCTGCTTAGGTGTGTAAGGTTCTTTAATGTCAAGTACTTATATCATATTATTATTCTAAATACTTATTAGGGCATTATAAGAATTAATAACATTTGAAGAAGAAAGGTCTGAAGAAGAGACATTTGAGAATTTCATTTGATTTTGAAGACATTTATTTTTCATCAATTTATTACCAACCAAATTTACTTATTTTAATAAAAATTTAAACTCTTAATAAACTTTACGTTAAAATCGTCTGATACATAAAAAAAAAGTTGTTTCAGTACGCAAAAGTAATATTATATATTTGTCTCATGATACTTTACCCTGTAGTGTGGGTTCGTCCTGGAGAGCCACGATACAATACAATACAATATATACTCTATATAGAGACCAATTTTACATAATATATTATATACAGATTTGTATTTAAAATTTAACTAACACAAATTATTAGCGATTTCACGATTCCTATTAATTTGTTAACAATGATTTTAAAATTATAAAAATAATAAAAAAAATCAGACTTACTCCCATATTATGCGACAATTATTTCCAACGCGATTTATTATTAAATACTAAGAATTTATATAAAATTGGATTGATGTCCATTAGTAACAGTAATAATAATTATTATTATTTTTAGAATTAGGTACAATTATTACTGCCTCGGTGGCGTAGCGGGCGCAAGCTCGACTGCCTATCATGAGATTCCGGGTTTGATCCCCAGGTCAGGCAAGTTAAATATTGGATTTTCCCTTTAGGTATTATCTCAATATTTGCCTGAAGTCTGTAACTGTGTCCGGTAGATGGCAATAGGCTCGCCTCATATTATATGGGACCAATAACATACTGAGGAAATGTGGGTGTGCCTACTATGGGACTGAGTCCTGGGTCTGCCTATCCCTTCGGGAAAAAAGCGTGAATGTATGTTGTATATGTAAGTCTTTGCGAGTTTCTGTTAATTTAGGTTCTAAATTTCATGGCCTGGAATTGACCACAGAACACAAAGAACGAATGGACAGGTAACCTTTACAATTTAACTGAACGTATTTTTCTGTATTATGTCTTTTCAAGGCCTTTTCAATAAAAATAATGAATGAATGATAACACTTTATTGGTACCACAATTATACAAAAAAGGCAAAAAGAAAACTTAAAAACTAGAAAGAGTAACAACAGGCGGCCTTATCGCTCAGAGCGATCTCTTCCAGACAACCATGCAGAGAAAGGATATACAGAACATGACGTGACGGTGGTTCCAAAAACAAATACTTAAATGATAAATAAATAAATAATAAATAAATAAAAATAAAAAAAATAATATATACATAATAATATATAAATACAAACTAATAATACCATACTATAACCAATACATAATATACTAAGATTATAGATAGATACATAACAATATAATATATACTATATAATATTAGATATAAGAATATAATATTAGATATTAGATATAAGAAGTATATTCTATTTAATAATAAGTACCTTTACGTGCTTAATATTAAAAAAACAATATTATAATGATGCATATGCTTGCAGATATTTTATACAAAACGACATAGTATAATATAAATTAGGCTGCATGTTTTAATAATAGAGTAGGCAAATGTCCGTCCGTCTGTCTATCCATAGACAATGTCTATCCGGAGATAGACATCTTTAATATATTATGGCGTAGGTAAGATGCATTGTTTCAGATAATATAAGAGTTGTTACGAAAATATTGCGATTTTTTCTTGATCTTTTAGCACTTTATCGTTTTTGTTAGTGTCAATGCGCATCTTTTTTTTTTTCAGAGTATGCGAATATATATTATGCGAAAGTAACTCTGTTTGTCAGTGTGTGTTTTACATTATCACATTATCTAAAGCACTAAATCTAATTTTATAATTTTGCTGTAGAGATAGATGAGTTGGCACTCGGCACCACTGGTGGCAATCGATATCTTTGGCCTATTCCGATATGATCCCCATACTCTTTCGGAAGGGTTGTTGTTATTTCGTCACATAGCTCGCCACCCAAAAAAAGTGTTCGTCACAGTTTAATTATGGTAATGGTAAGCATTGCTAAGTCGTCACAGGTCAATTTGAACAATTGTTATTTTGCCAGTGACTTTCTCCATACATACATACAACAGCAAAATAAATTACACTATCCTACTAATAATATGATAGGCGAAAGTTTGTAAGGATGTATGGATGGATGTTTGTTACTCTTTCCCGCTTAAATACTGAATTGAATGGCCTGAAATTCGGTATGATGCTAGTTTAGACCCTGAAATAACACTTTTTTTTTAATTAGCCTTATTTGCTGATACTAAACAATGAATGATTTTTAACACAGTAGCAAATTGTTTTAACTTAAATCTAATACATCGGGTTTCCCGGTTCAGTGGTCAGCGTGTCCAGTGACACATAGGCCTCTTCCAGCTGCTTCCATTCGTCTCTATTGGTAGCTTTTCTAGATTTGTAGTGGTAGGCCTCTTTTGCAGGGGGCCGCCTGGGGAAGTACCACACCTTTGCCAGTTATTCATCCGCCAGGCAGTAATGTGCAAACATTACTGTGTTCTGGTCTAAAGGGCAATGTTACCAGCGAAATTACTGGGCATGATGAGATTCAACAACTAATATCTCAGGGTGACAGGCGCAGTGCAGTGCCGCGCAGAATATAGAATTTTAAAACGGTGGCACCGTGTCTGATATGGGCAATCATGATGCTTACCATCAGGCACCTGATTTGCTTGTCTTGTCACTCACTATCACAAAAAAAATTAGACCAGATTGTCCCTCCAATCATCTTGATATCATATAACACAAAGGGGTACTTTTTATCCCGATATGCCTACTGGAACGAAGACTACTCGAGTGAAACCGTTCAGCACAGCTAGTTAATATTATAAAGTATGGTTTAACGTTTCCATATAAATCCATCCGAGTCGGTCAATCTCGGGGTGGATGCAAATCCGCCATTGTTGGGACTAACGACTGTGTTCGGCCGAGGACGGCTCGGTCGTTAGTCTGTGGTCAGATGCGTAATGGCCCGCACGGAGTCCAGGATCAACCATAATTAGGGTGAATTTTATAAGTACAAGAATTTATCAAAATATTGTAAGGCAAGCACGAGACGCTGGGCGTGAGGTGAGCTCCAGGGTTTGATTCTTAGGTCAGGCGAAAAAAAATTTCCATTTCGAAATTTCTCAGTTTGGATTTGTGTCCGATCGATGGCAATAGACTCGCCCCCTATTAAATACGACTTCAAAACATAACTTTAAAAGTTATTATCAATTTTATCTATTTCGTTTTTTTATAAATCTACATTTCATGCATGCCTAGAACCATTTAGTAGGTATGCGCAGACACAACGGTTTTCTTTGTGTTAATTTACGACATTTACAACGTGTTCTGATGAAGTTTCCATTCTTATACCGGCTTCACGGATCTGTACTAGCCTCCATCGCCTGAGAGCTCATCTGCACATAATCGATACGTGGACGTCGCACACTGTGCGATTTTTTCGTTCTTTTCTGCCGCATACGTGCAGACTGTGAAATGGTCTCCCTGCTGCGGTCTTCCCGTTGGGCTACGACGTGGGGCTCTTCGGCAACATACTGTCAATATCCCTGATGTTGTAGGTTTCCAAAGGCGGCGGTAACCGCTCCATCAGGCACACCATCTGCTTGTTTGCCATAAAAAAGTACCTACTAAACAATCTAAATGGTTCGTTAGTTTTGGTGTGAATAGTTTGTCTTCAATACTTTTGATATAGGATATAAAGTAATTTCAGTAAAATTCAGCATATCCATTTATTATTTGTATCTATAAAAACTATCGATCTATTTATAACATCGCTGTGCACAATCGAAGAAAATTGTCACCGTATCCGAGCGAATTACCCAACATAATTACCGGATAAGCTAACAATAACTTGCATCTAAACTAAGAACTAAAATGTACTTAATCCTAAAAGAAATAAAGTTCAATATCATGACGCAAAATTCTTGCAAATCGACTATTATCGAAAAGAAAAAAGTTATATTACGTTCAATCGATTCTTCTCAGTATCGATTTTTTTATATGTTGTACTCGGAAACATGTCGATTTAACCTTTGATGATCAAACTATCCCTGAGCTGCGATAATTGATCAACAATTGTTGAAAATAGGCATGCGACTTACAGTGATATTAAAATAACCACAGGACAGATAAAAGAGGTAATATCTGTTATTTGAGAATAACTAATAGATATATTATATACCTTATATACCTTAGTGATATCACAATTCTTATAAGTAGTTAATAACTATACCTATAAAAAATCTAAAGATACTATAAGATATATTACTAGTTATTTAGATAGCACTTCATGAAGTTTAAAAATAACTGTATATTACGATTAAAAATATTAATATCACATATATTGTTATATCTATTATTTCTGTCACAGCAAAGACCAAATTTGATTTAATTATGGTACTCTCCTCTCCCTACACGGTCGTCTGGAAGAGATTGCTCTCAACGATATGATCACCGATTGTTATACTGTTTGTTATAATGTATGTTTTTTAATGTTGAAGTTTTTGAAGGTGTTGTTTTTGGTGTACCAATAAAGAGTTTATCTATTCGCGAGAATACGTGATAACTGCAAGGTCTCGCGATTTTAAGAATCGGCAAACATACTTCCCGATATTAATATGATAATTGTGACACCTATTCGAAATCATTCGACTAACAATCACGAAACTGATTTTCATGTAGTCGCGTTCTTCTAGGACGGTGCCTGATACTTGACAAATTATACTGACGAGACGCGAGGTTTGCAACTGATATTGTAACTGGTTATATTGTAACTAGTTGTTCGTGATATGTTCCATACCTAGTGGCAACTGTTAAAATATATGTTCAATTGTTCACACGAATTGTGAACATCGAAATCACATTGCTCCGTAACCATTATCTTTCTTTTATCGCTCCGCTAACACTGTTCAACTCATCAAATATGTTTTTAAATGATTTTTGTCGCTAATTAGAACCTACTTGATCAAATCACTGATTAATAAACATTATTTGCATTATTAACACATTTCATAATTTATTCATAATTTATAATATGGAACAACTTTCCATATGACCTAGTATTCTAGTGTTGAAATTAGGCTAGCTAGGTAACCAGAAGACTGATGACAGGTACTTTACTTATACACCTTTGTGAAGCCTTGGTCGTATATGAATTCACTGAATAATAATTAAGTAAATATGTAAAAACAATTTAAATATGACATTTACAAATTCTTTCCCGGGTTATAATGAGCATCATACAATGTTTCTAATTACTTACCCAAAATAAGCTTCTATTTTACCGCTTTTAATTAAGAAAGCAAGTAGTAGAAAAAGTTAGCAAGCATAGTAGGTACCTAGTGACTCGTGCCCTAATGTCGCGTCGTTTCTCATTTGCACCAGAATGAACAAATATCGAAAAGAGCTGGTACACTCCATTGTTACATTCTCTGTTTTTGGTTGACGTCGAATTCTCCAAGGGGATGCGATACTTTCGGCCTTATTGTCGTTTAGAGTATGTTTTTGTGTACATTTGATCGACTGCTCAAAGTTTTATTTTAGTTTTGAGGGATGGGATGGTATAGTCTTGGGAATTATCAAGACTGGTCTTGTTTTATGTATGACGAGACTAGGGAATTCGGCTATCCGTATTTAAAATTGTGGATGAAATGAACAAAATTTTTCTTCTGTTTATAAAAATTACAGTCCCGATTCCTGATTGACTGCCACACTTATCAACAACCAGTCTCAAGCCCTTGGATTCTGAAATTTTGCACAAAGAATCTATGTGTAGACATGGAAAAATAAAAAAAAACTTTATTGAAATAAATATGTGACGATATAGAACAATCATTACACTAAGATAAAAGAATAAAGGAAATCCTGATATTCCTCACGGCAACAAAATCACAATATTTCTCTAGTTAATGGTATTTTTGTAGTATTCTACGCCTCAAATATGAAATGTTGTTTTAGGTAAAATTACGAAAATCAGGGTTATTATTGGCATTAGCTATTTTAATAATTTTTCATGCTTTTTTCTTTAAAGATGACCAAAAAAATGTTTTTATTAATTTTAAGATCAGATGTTTTCAAAATTTCTGCATTTGTATAATAGATAATAGATATTAAGGACTACAAGACCAAGACTAGGACATCCCTGCGATAGTCACCGTATTGATACGTAATAAGCCCGCACTTCGGTATGGAGTTATGAGAATGTAACCGACGGTAATAATTTTATTCATATTTCTTACAAATATTCGAATTCTCAACCGTTCGCTTGATAACATTGTGTTTGCGAATCAAAAAGTTAGCTTGTTATTTTTTAATTTTTTCTCCACAGCCTGCCTGGTAGTTTTAAATGGAAAGGTCTTCGGTTTTCAATATTATTTGCCTACTTTATTTTATTCTATAAAAAATGTCATCATCATCATCTCAGTCATAGAACGTCTACCGCAGAACATTTTTTTTTATGATATTGAGTGACAAGACGAGCTAATCAGGTGCCTGATGGTAAGCATCATGATTGCCCACATCAGATACAGTGCCACCCAGTGTTTTGTAATTCAAAATTATACGCGGAAGTGCACTGTGCCTGTCACCCTGAGATATGAGTTAGGCCTCCCCCTTAGATTTCCATCCAGTCCGGTTGTAAGCGGCCTTCATCCAGCGTGTTCGTGCCGTTCTTATTAGAGTGTCCGTCCATCTTGTGGGTAGACATCGTACGCTGCGCTTGCCAGTCCGTCGTCTCCATTCGAGAACTTTACAGAGATGGTGAAAGAGGTCCTACTACTAAATTACACAAGGTTCCTGGTCATCAGTATAGTCATCATTTAAAACAACTTTCACTATGGATGTTCTATCAGTCAGCTCAACAATCGTCCATAACTAATATCTCAGGGTGACAGGCGCAGTGCAGTGTCGCGCAGAATTTTGAATTTTAAAACACTGGGTGGCACTGTATCTGATATGGGCAATCATGATGCTTACCATCAGGCATCTGATTTGCTCATCTTGTCACTCACTATCATAAAAAAATATATACTTATTATATTATTTTCTCTTATCAACTCTTTGCTCTATGATCGAACCAATAAAAGTAATTTTCATTTTAATGTACATACGAGTAATATACCTACAACAATTTATTAAATTCATGATGTTGTTGCCTAAGTTAGTTGTAAGAAACAAAATAAACTAGCTGGCGTTAACATTTTTTTTGTAAAATATCGTATAAAGACATAATTGGTTACATCCTTATGCGCTTGTTATGGGCAAATAATAAAGCTATAATGACTTACATGACACATGAACATAATTTAACATAAAATTAGATTATCTTTGACTTAAACAATTAACATAATATCGCTCGAAACACGGGGTTCCATTCCACCCGGAGACCATTTTTAGTCCAACGTACAGAGGCCTCTTTCAACTTTTAATCTAAAGATAATGGATACCACCTAGCGGGGTCCATCTCTGAAACCATCTGCAGAAGATGAGCTCAAAGACAGCTCCCGCTAGGTGCAAGGACTATTATTGTGAATGGATGGAAACTACTTGATTTGGCTATAGGTGTGATTTCTAGATGGATGGTAACCGGGCTATTGCTACAGGCTCCGGCACCTACTACTTCCGTGCTAACACTTTTTAGTGTCAGGGGTGACAACATGAAGATATAATTACTACTGCAGACTAGCTGACTATATTTACAAATACTTATAATAATAATATCTTAGATGATTATATATTTAATGTGGATCCTATATTTTTATCTTTATTTCACCTTAAAAATATATTTAAAAACCAAACGCTTGTATATATTGTACCCACAGGAAGACAAAAAGCGTCATTTTACTGATACACTAAATCAAAATGGCGGATACTGTGTCTCTTTCTAACATTATCTTATGTACCTACTCTATCTGTCTCTTATCCACATTTGATTATGCTGTCCGATCGAGAGCAGATTATGAATGGTGGCCATTTGATTTATATATATTCTGAACTCTGAGATAATTTTGCAATAATTTCTGTTAGACAGGTTGAATAACTTAATTTTTATTTTAAAACAGTGGCTTGCAAATTTGAATGATGGTACGTTTTGTATACCTACCTACTTACTTATGCAGATAATTTAAAAATAAATAGTCAGATAATACACTTCATAGATGCTTTATGTCTTAATTTGACTGACATTATACAATCTACTGTTTGACTATAAAACATATTGACATCAAATTTAAATACATCAGCCTTAGGCCTTATATGCAAATAAGTCTTAACTAGAGCCAATGCACCTGCTTTAGGAAATTGTATTTTTTCTCAATTAAAGCATTTTTTTCTTTTACCACTTGTTCAATTTGCACCTCCTATTTACTATACATCTTTTTGTCACACCTTCCATACGAGTAGTTACAATCAGAATAAATTAAATTATTTAAAAAATTGTAAAACCCGACTGCTTTATAACAATTTTAAGGCCTGTACGTTTTTGCTTTGAAACTACAAGTACCCGGAGTGCAGCGTCTAGAAGGAATAATAGATACGCGATAGCAAGAGAAGGTTAATATAACGATAACTAGTTGGGCGCCGTGCGACCTGATTTGCACTTTATTACGTCCGACCAGAGTCGCTATTTATTTAAATGATTGTGAGGATCGTCCCTTCTGTCCCTTATTAGTATTCTGAGCTAAAGGCAAAAAACAAAATACACTCTCACATAAAACATCTTACTTTTACTTGAAAGTCGGGTAAATATTATCGATAGTTTAGAAAACAATACTTTACCAAAGAATTGGGCTGTCTCTTGCTTAGATGAAAAGAAGTCAAATCGAGTGCAAGCGCTCATTTTACGGTCATCAAAAAGCACTTCCTCTGTGCCGATCCATTAATTACTATGTCAATGGTTTAACTACACAGTATGAGCAAGATGTCCCATTAAAGTTAATGTAGTCGCTTCATAACTATAACACTTTTTGTTAAAGACTTAAGCTTATATGGATAGAACATTTAATTTTACGACCTGTGGTAACCAGTGTTTGTATGACAAAGTCATTTTATGTGTGATGATGATACTTTATATGTTTAACAAGTTAAGCCATATAGTCTAACCATGATATTTATACAGGGTGACTGGGCTGAGTTTTTGAAACCAATTTCACTATGAAACCAATACCGATAATTAAATATCAGCTATAATATCATAGAAAAGACTTCTTGACGTTGAACAAAATGTATGGAACAGCAATTTTTTTTTTCCGATTTCATAGTTGTCTTCATACTCATGGGTTCTAGGAGATGAGTAAATTACCTTTTTATAGAGGATGAAGGTGATAACTAGTAACCCTGTTAATGTAATATACCTAACATTTTACCATACCTACTAGAGTATGCTAATAGTTTTTTCTTTTGAATAAGGTGCTGAGTGCTGCCTGATTATCATTTGCCAGCGTCCAAACTTGCATCTTACACCAAGTATCGATAATAAATTAATTTATGTTTAATATATAAATTCTTGCATCACATGAATACTCATTAGGACACACACAACTGCAGTTTTTTGTCTTTACGTCTTACGCAGTTGAAAGGCGATGCATTTCTCAATATTGTCACATTATAAATTCTAATTCACAATAATTTTATATTCAAAAATGTCATAATATCAGATTAATTTTGCAATTAAAAATGAACAATTGAAGGTTGCACATTCTATGAAAAAGTTGTCGACAATTTCAATGCACCTGTTGTTGAAAACCCAGTCGAACTTGATCTCTAATGGCGTCTTCCTTCCCGAAATAATAGAGATCAACTTATACTAGTCATTATAATAGTGTCGCGAAAAAACCACATCAATATTTTATTCGGCGATTAACGGTTATCGATACTAGAATCGATTATTATTTAATCGCTTATAGCGGGATAAAGGTTATGTTGCAAAAAAAATAGATTCCTGACGTGGTAAAATTAATTGCGAAATTATGGATCAATCATAATAATTTATGTCATTTTGGTGAATAGACACCGGGCTGGTAATTTTAAGTTAATTTGTTTTACCTTAGTAAAATGAGTTTACCTTGTTATCGATAAAAAATGTGTTAATTTAAGGTAAAATCGCTTAAAAACAAAATTAAATTATGCACTTCTAGCACAACTTAGTCATAAAACACTGAACCTAATAATGTGCTTTTTATTTTTAATGACTAATCAATTTTTATTAAATCGACTCTATATATTTATGGCTCTTTCATGTTTAAAAGAGTTAAAAACTACGTCACTCCACTCCACGATCGATGAAATTCCTCTACGTGCTTTTAATATTATTATTTATTTCGAAAAAACAAGCCAGTACATTTGTTCCACTAAGCTCCACATTAAGGAGGTCAGCAAATAAAATTTTAGAAAAAAATATTGATAGGGTTTCAGTTTAACAAAGGGCTTACATTTTAAATTGAAAACATATATTAGTTATTAAAAATTGATGAGTTTAATCAAGTGTTACTTATCATATTATTATCCTCAAAAATACCAACTCATACTATATTCCTATACTTCATGAGTTAACAACTGCATACAACGGTCGCAAGTTGTCTGGCTAATGCCTTCCTCTGATAACATCACATCTCGTAATAAGGACTTTGTATAGACTTTGCAATCGAATAGAATTGGATAGTCAGATGAATTTAATAAGCAGCAATCAATAAAACACTTTCAAAGTAATTTCACAACGACATAAGCTAATGGACAGTTATTAATATTTACCATAGAAATAAAAAAATTATGAAGTATTTTAATTTATATTATTCTTAACTTTACGAAAAAAATAAAGATTTTATAACTACTCATTGCAAAGCTATATATCTATAAGCTTTGCAATAGTATTTAAAAATAAAAAAAAAATGTGTATGAAATACTCTGTAAAAGCAATAAATCATAAAAACTTGAAGTAAAATGGATAATACCTGTCACTACTAACACATTATTAACCCGTCGCATCGCATCGTAATGAAAAAATAATTTAACATGATTTATAGCTTACTCAGAGCAAAATTGCGGACAGTTTGAGACGTTTAACTTAACTACAACCTGCGCATTGCGGACGTTAATTTAAAAATAACCTAAAAAGTTTGCTAAAAATCTCGCGGCGATTCGCGGGCGGGTATCGAGAGCCGAGTATCGATAATGGTTTTAATAAGTATACTGTGTTATTAAAGTGCACCGGATGGTAATAGGGAGGTAGTCACTCGACTCAAATTATTCAAATTAGAACAAAAATTAACTTTAGAAAAATGTTATAATCGTCGTTATATTGTATGAATGATAAATGGTATTTGTATAAATAGAAATTTTATTTATAATGTCACTCTAAACACCCTATTTCGTAGTAACATAACGTAATTTTGATAAAACTCTAATTTGAAAATGTAAAAAATATGTTACAGTCTAGCTCAGAAAACTAACAATTATGAATGTTTTATGTTAGGATATACAGAATATTACAAAAAAAATAAACATGAATCATAAAATACGATATCTCATCCCTAGTCGATGCAAACGATCAGCCTGTAGTTTACGACGTAATATTGATTGCTACCGAATACCATATCATAACGTATCGAATCATACCCCAGCACTATGTCATTACATCTGTCAAAATTACAGCTGTAAACCGCACGCAATTAAAAATAAATGTCACAATGCTGCCAACTTCGTGAATTTTTTTTTTCTAAACAAATGCGCTATAAAGTTGTAATAGGTACCCTTCCTACTTCTGAGTGTGTTATTTCATATGTTAATAGCACATTATAGATACGTATTTAAATTAATCGACAATAAATAATAAATAAGCAGAGAATAAAAATTTATGTTATTATTTGTACGTGACATTAATCAAAACATCATATAATTTAATTTTGGGTTTATCATGGGTGGCCTTTAGTGGTAGTTTATTATGCCCCGTATTGTCGTATTATTAAAATTCAATTACATACTTATACCTGCTTTTAATATGCGTAGATAATATTCTATATTTAATAATTCCTTACTCCCGAGTAAATTGAATTGGCGCCTCACGATTTGCATTTGCAGAAAATATTATTTCAAAAAAGAACAATGATATCTCTTTTATAAATATCGATATTTTATATCGATTACATAACAGTTCAGTCTAATGCTTCAATAGTATTGACATAACAGACAGTGCTAGTGCCCGCTCGTGGGAAACAGACATCTTGACAAACATGTGATTGACTGGTTTTTACTTGTTTACATAATGAATACCTTTTATTTAATAATTAATGAATGGGAGGCCCTTGGCATGATTTGCATAGATATTTGAACACAAACCGAAACTTGATTATAGAAGAAGAAAATATTTTTAGACCATATTCTTTGTGACTTTTTCTTTAAAACTATGGTCGTCGACTGAGGATAACGTTGATAAAGTTATGTTGATAAAGCGTATGCCTATCTAGGAAATATTATTGAATTAACTTTTTAGGGTTCCATACCTCAAAATGAAAAAAGGAACCCTAATAGAATCAAACTCAAACTCAAACAAATTTATTCAAATAGGTCATAATCTGACACTTTTGTACGTCAATGAAGATAAACAGTACTGAGTCTACCGTGCGTTCGGAAAGATACCTCTACAAGAAGAACGCACAAGAAACTTGTAAACTTTTTTCAACGGATAGTTTCACAATATTTGGTTTGGTTACATTCGTTTTCTTTGAAGGTGCCGCGAGGCGACTATGCAGAAGTTTCCAGGCATCTTTGTCCTCTATGTTCTGGTTGACTTTATAATGAGCCTTCCTTAGTAAAGTAGATTTTATATAGGTTTTGAATTTACCCTCTGAGAGCCCAGTTATCTTTTTTGGGATTTTATTATAGAAACGTACACTATTTCCTAAGAATGTCTTTTTATTTGTTTTAGATAATCTAAAGCTAGGTACAGCTATTTTGTCTTTATTTAGAATCACTTCGTTGTCCGTATGTCTGCCTGACTCTTCTGTCAAGAGCCTTTTTCTCGGCAACGCATTAAGGTATCAACTTGAAACTCATATCAACAACTCAAGTCCAAAGTCACTTGCTGCCGAAAAAAAATTCAAACTTGTAAGTCAACGCAACTAACAATTTTTTTTCTTTGCGCAACGCCTTAAAACCTCTAGGGTATTTCTCGTTGGTCCACCATCATGAAATTTGGCAAGAAACCAGAACTTATATATCACAAATAAAGGAAAAAATCCCAAAACCGTAAATCTTAATATATATTGACAGCCTGGTTGGCACACATGGTAGTAACTCTGCTTTCTGTGCCGCTGGCCCCGGGTTCGATCCCCGGCCAGGTCAAACATTTGTGTGCATGAACATGTCTGTTTGAACTGTGTCTGGGTGTTATAAGCTTATATAAGTATGTACATCAGTCGTCTGGTTACCATAGTACAGGCTTCTAGCCTAGTTTGGGACCAGATGACCGTGTATGGAAGTTGTCCCATATTATTTATTATTTATATGTTATATATTTTTGATTACTAATAAATTTGCCTTAAGAATTTACGACATGCTAGGGCGGGACGCTATTTTCCTAGTTATATATACCATAGACAATAACAAAATTACCTGATGGTGAAAACCGCGAGCAGTTAGAGAATAGACTGAAAACAAACATACAGAAGCTGTAAGCTGAAAGCGCCTACCTAGCCACAAAATTATACCAAAATCACATCACCTAAAATTCTAAACAGCGCAATATATTAACAATCAAACAGCAATCTAACCCGCTCATCCCTGCCGGTCCTCTAGACCCAACCGGTGCCCGGTGCCCGGTGTCCGGTAATTGTTGGGTCAACCGCGCTCATAACTTGCAACCCTACTGGCCGGTTGACCAAAACAACTTAGGGTTGGCAACTTTAACATTTAATAAAATGTGTGTGATATTTTTAAATAAGATCATATTGATCATTAAATATTAATATAATCCCAAATCCCAATTAAATTAAAATCCTAAAGTTAGATAAAACCTAAAGCAAAATTGTATTATTCAATTTGGTCCAGAAGACACTTTTGCAAGTCAATGAAGCTAATAAACGCCAATAAATAAACGCGTGTAGGTAGTAGGTACAATGATTTGCTCACGAAATCTGACATAATAGATAATATTATGGGTTATTCAGTTTCCTCCAAAACCCATTGTTTTCTTATTACGTTTATTTAAATTTATTTAGGGCTTCGTCGCAGAGCGACCACATCGCCCAGTTTTCTTATCATTGAGAAGTGACTTTCTACTAACTAAGTACATATTATTTTAGGTTTTCTATTATAATATGGGACAACTTCCACACACGGTCATCTGGTCCCAAACTAGGCTTAAAGCCTGTACTATGGTGACCAGATAACTGATATACATACTTATATAAGCTTATAACACCCAGACACAGATCAAACAGACATGTTCATGCACACAAATGTTCGCACCCGAGGATCGCACACGGGGCCTGCGGCACAGAAAGCAGAGTTACTACTGTCTGAGCCAACAAGGCTGTCATTTAATTCTATATTCATTTAATATTTACAATGTTATCGCAATTTGTAAATAAAAGAGAAGTTTTAGTGATCAGATTCACGTCATTTTATGTAGTTTATGAAAATATGCTGACAATAAAATTATGTATACGTTTATATTTTAACGGCGACGTACGTTGACAACCAATCTAAATGAATCTCCTATGACGCATATCAACATTATTTTAAATAGATACTTTATTATCTAACAGCTGCTAACACCTGTAGACAACCCTACAATAATTCCCATTGTTCGAGCCACAAAATATAAAATAACCAATCTTCCCCATCCGTGGATCGATTTCCAATTGAAACCGATGTCGTTTACAATAAATTGACCACCAGATTGTCTTAATCGTGGAGTCGTGGCGCTTAGAACGTCTTTATTTTTATAGTTTTTTATTTAATATAGAATACCTAGACGTATAATAGCGCCTAGGTTTAAAACTACGTATTCAGTTAATTTATTAATGCATGTTGTACATGGTTTTTCTTATGCATGTTATAAAAAGTTATAATACGTACGTAATTTACCCGTCATATTAAACAACTTGTACAATAAATAATAAAAAATCTACTTTCCATGCAATATGGATCAGTTTACCGGTAAGGGAAATAGTTTTTTTTTTTTTGGGAATTTAAGCAGAACGCACTCGTACTTGCACCGAACGCGCCAATTCGGATGATTCGACCCGGACGGGTGTGCGAGGTTTCACATAATTTCACATTATAAAGAATTCTAAAATTCGGTTCGTTCGGCCCGTTCGTGTCGCATAGATGTGCGTTCACCTTTAAACAGAATACTAATACTAAAGTAGGGACAGAAGAGACACTCCTCAAAATCATTCAAATAAACTCTACGACTCTCTGCGACTCTAGCTCCAACGCAATAAGGTGCAATTCAGGTAGCACAGCGCCCAACTGATTATCGTTATATTTACCAACACGCTGCATCTCTTTCTATCGCGAATAACTCTTATCTGTTTTGTCTGTCTGCCCATTGAACATTTCCCGTCTAGACGGACGTCCCAGCTACTTGCAGCTGCATAACTTTATTGCGGAGTGTCCCAGACCTGGTATAGATTTAATCTCATAACAGATATCAAAACAATTATCGAAAGACATCTTCTTTTTAAACTTGATCGTGTTTAATATAGATATTTCAATAATTTCAATTTTATACAGATATTTCAATTCTTGTAGTGGTAGGCCTCTTTTGCAGGGGGCCGCCTGGGGAAGTACCACACCTTTGCCAGTTATTCATCCGCCAAGTAATGTGCAAACATTACTGTGTTCCGGTCTGAAGGGCAATGTTACCAGCGAAATTACTGGGCATGATGAGATTCAACAACTCATATCTCGGGGTGACAGGCGCAGTGCAGTGCCGCGCAGAATTTTGAATTATAAAACACTGGGTTGCACTGTGTCTGATATGGGCAATCATGATGCTTACCATCAGGCACCTGATTTGCTCGTCTTGTCACTCAATATCATAAAAAAAAAAAAACGAAAAATACCTAATCTATAATATTTATTATTCCAAAATGCGTATTCAAAATTGCAAAGATTATGTAAGTCCAGAAGGATTATAGCATTAGTAGCAGGGTGTAGGCAAATATTGACATTACAGCCGACCCGGATTATAATATTATAGTGGACATTGGTCAGTTTGCTTACATTATATTATTATATATACGAGTAATGTTGACTTTAACCTAATATACGAGAATAAGTACATAAATAAAAAGTTTTAAGCGTTTTTAAAATATTATGTGTTTTGTACCTTTAATACTAGAAGATACGTAAATACAAAATATAAGGTGAATAATATAAGATATAAAACAAAAATATATTATTATATCTTAATACAAAATATAAGTTATATAATGTATAATAACATTTAAAATTTACTTTCTGGACGATGTTCAATAAATTGTTAGATTTAAATTTTAAAATTCTCATGTAAATGGCAATTGTCGTAATGGAAATAAATGTCTTTATTTAAACTGAATAATAGTTTAAAATATAGGTTTATGCCATAATATTATTATTTATATATTAATATATTTTTTATTAATTAAAATATAGATATATATTATCTATATAATATTATTATAAATAATAAAATCAAATTATTTTTACCTGTCTGACCAGCACAGCGCCTCGTCTCGATATCTGAGAATAAAAAATATTTTTTATTAATTTTAAAAATAAAATATTTCATAATAAAGCCGCGTACTTAGGCATCTTCGTCACCACTTGCGCAGCCTCTAGAGATGAGCTCGGTTCGTGGCTGCCTCAAGTGAATACGCGGCTTAATAGCTAATAATTAGTCCAATTCTATGGAATTTTTCCAAAATATGTGTCGAAATTACCATTAAATACCATTTTGATAAAAAATCCTGCCTGATTCAAACTTGCGGAAAAGATCAACATTACAAATTAAATATGGTGCTGTACAAACACCGTATAGCTAGTCTACGACCATAAGAAGTGGCTAAAAATAGAACTACATATTCCCCCATATTGAAACGCCTTATCGTGTCGACACTAGCGCCCCCTTTCATAATTATCTATGGTTGGCAAATGTAACCATGTGGAGCTATAAAAACTTTTTGCATACCAGCCTCTACGGTCTATGCAAAGCCGCCGCTAGCGACATCTACCTATAGTATGTTGTAAAAAGCTAATTAAGTCAATTACATGCTTATTTATCGAGAGAAATGCTAAATGTCGCCTTTTTGGGTGTAGTTGCGGTTAATGTAATTTGAATTATTCTATGGTGATTACGGTCTTAGGCACGATTTCTTCTTAGTGGTATAATGTACGATCATGCCTATCTGGATGAGTATTTAATCTTTTACCAGACAAGATTCACTATGGCTGCCATGTTTTCTTTTAGTTGTCGTAGGCGCTACTGCAGAGCATGAGGTACTTACTGGGTTCGAACCCTAGGGCAGGCCAAGTGTTATAGGATTATTCCATTGGGATTTTTTCCAATAGCAATCTGGATTTGTGTCCGGTTAATGACAATAGGCGCGCCCTTTATTACATTGGACATAACTGGCAAAATCTGGATGTACCTACTATGGGCATACGCCTCTGTTTTACAGCTTGGGGAAACAAGCCGTAATGTTATGTTATATGTAAAATTCATAAAAAATTTACTTCGGTTGTAAAATTGTATCAGCTGACGACTGAAGATTATTTTTTTTTTTCCTTATCTCTACGCGTTTAATGTTTTTGCCAGTAAGTATCAAGTTTTATATAATTTACTTTGAAGTTACCTGACTTTTCAATCTTACTTTTTTATCCACCTGTGAAGTCTAAAATTAAATAAAATATAATTTTACTAATGGCCCGCCCCGGCTTCGCACGGGTAGCAGAAGTAGGTATAGTGAACGTTTTAACAGTGGTAAATTCGTGATACGTTTTATTTCATCACATTAGAAACCTCTAAAATTATAAGTGTTTCTCTACTATATTATGCATGTATTATACATGTAAATCTTCTTCTTGAATAAGTCTATTTATTAAAAAAACCGCATCAAAATCTGTTGCGTAGTTTTAAAGATCTAAGCATACATAGGGACAGACAGCGGGAAGCGACTTTGTTTTATACTATGTAATGATGCTCATTTATTTTGCCCAATTGTGTTATGTGAAAGCGTACTGGGCCCATAACCTTTTAAACAAAAATAATGGATGGTTCTGAACAAATATAGAATTAATTGAAACAACATTGTTCAGCAGTACGGTATATTTTTGCTATGCAAGTGAGAAAATGAGCAAATGACGCACTAATTAGTGTGTTTGTTGTATTAAACTCTACTTTCTAAGAAAATGTCATCGTGACTAACTAATTTAGAAGTAAACGGACAAATTCTGAGCAGTTAAGTAATGTAAGGTACCTATTCAGAACGCCTTAACTTCAGTTCAATCTAATACAAAAGAACAGGATTTGAAAGCTCGCTTTGAAATATTTTAAATATTTAAACAAACTTGAAACACATTATGTGGAGAAAATGCTAGACTGCCTATGTATTTCGTTAATGACAAATATTTAGGTGGGATAAGCGGGTATTTATTCGGCTAATACAAGAGTCACACTGAAAATTGTAGCCGATGAAAAATGTATTTATATTTCGAATTTGGAATTCTTTGGAAATCCGCAATGTGTATTAAATTCTAGGTACTTAATGTAATTTGTTTTACAAATTGATTTTTACAAAAGCGTTCCTAATTCGAATATTGAAATAAATTTTTCATCGGCTGCTTTTTTCACTGGCCTAATAGGCCAGTGAACTTTAAACTTTAAAACTTTAAACTTTAAAACTAATTAGGTACATAAATAAGAAGTTTTCTGTCAGGTAATTTATAATTCAAATAATTAAACAAATGATTAATCAATGAACGAGGCCGTGTGGTTCCATAACAGGGCCATCCCTTTCTCATCCCGTGGGAGCCGTGAGACCCGGCAGAGGTACATATTCAGAGAGTGGACAGCAGCGTTCTCCGGCACCAAGTATTCTAACTACTGCGATCACCAAGCCGCCTGCCAAGTGTGGTAATTACGGCAAAATCCCCCATATGAATAGTTTATGGCGTTCTATGGGGGAGGCCTATGTTCAGCAGTGGACGTCTTCCGAGTGATGAACCATGCTGATGATGATGATGAATCAAATACTCTCTTAGAACTTAATTTACGGAAACATGGCCAAAAAAAGTCTCAGTCCTTCTCACCTAGACTACTCGCTGGGAGTCTGTAGGGAGTATGACACCTCCTTTATTAAAATCAGATCAGGAGTTTAGGCGTGTTGGCATAAATAATGTAGGTAAAAAAATAAGTCGCCAATAATCAATAAAATAAAGACGATAAAACTATAATTGCCAAAATTATAACTTTCGCTTTTCAACTTTGCGATTTGCAAGTTGCGTAAGAAATAATTTGTTAAGGCCAAGTAAGCTTAGTGTGGGGTTCCATACTTAAATACCTCAAACATATTAGTAACCACATTTTTTTTAATTTAATGGTTTTGTGATTTTTCCCTTTTTTGTGATAAGATCTTGCTTATTGCCAAATTTCATGATACTAGGCCAACGGGAAGTACCCTAGAGGTTTTTGCCCATTGCGCCGTAAAGTGGCCGTATATTTTAATTGCAGACTTAGAAATTTGATTTTTTTACAGCAGCAACTGTAACTGTAATCTTGAGTTGTTGATATGAGTTTCAATTTAATACCTCGTTCCCGAGAAAAAGGGTCTTAGAAAGACGGTCATAGACACAAACAGACAGATGACAGACGGACAACGAAGTGATCCGAGTTCCTTTTTTCCTTTTCAGGTGCGGAGCCCTAAAAATTATCCAAGAAGGCGCCAAACTTAATATTCTTTTTTAAAATAGCGTTCCGTCGCACGCAGAACCAGCCGGCTACCCAGCAGACGGCGGGGACAAATGACTCGATAATACCGCATCTGTATGCGAAGCGTGGACGCCTTCCGATATTAGGGAACGGAACGAAGCTCTTCCGACTTCCACTATTCTCGTTTTTGTATGAACTTTTTTGTGTGAACTTATGTTAGTTACAGTTCTAAAGGTTTTGCTATTTCCTTTATGGACTAAAAATAATCTAAAAGCGACATGGGATCTCGCACGCAATTTCAGTTTGACTACAAAAAATCTGGCAAATATTTTAATCGTGTGGCGTGGTAACTCAAAAAAATCTTTGATATACGAAAAAATCTGCGAAATCAAAACAAAACTTAGCTATAAACGTTAGGTTTTCCATAAAGAATTTAGGTATCTACTTCCCTACATTGATAACTAAGACTTCATAAATTGATATCGTCAATAAACTGCTAACATATTTTATGACATGCTAAAATTAAATGTAGTTATACACAGTATGGGAGTTTACAATAAATGGAACATCGCGTCGAGTGGCGGATAATTTATAGGTACTCGTAGTTAGGATTAAAAAAACGTAGATACTGGAGTATAATTTTAACACTACCTTACCTAAACTTTGAAAATTGTTATATTTAAATAAAGGAATAATAACTTCAAATAAAGTGCAAATAAGAATGTCTAGACAAGTAATTAACTATGCACAAAGCGTGCTGCGCCAAATAGCAAAATGAAATAAAAACACAAAAAAAGATTCACAAAATAGCTGCTAGGACTAGGGAGTTATAATATCTTGCATTTTTCGTTTTTGTAACTGACAAATTTCAAATAGTTTTATTCTCAGTCATAGGAAGTCCACTGCTGTACAAAGGCCTCCTCCATAAGGAGGGTTTTGCCAATACTCGCCACGCTTGGCAGGTGAGTTGGTGAGCGCAGTTCTCAGGTTTACGCAGAAGATGCTGCTGCCCATCTTCAGGATCTGATAACCTTTACCCGGCTCTTACGGTAACCACGGGTAGAGAAGGTAAGAGACAAAAACTAAGAAGAAATTTACTTAATCCCCTAGAGGATAAAACAATATTTTTTCCCAGCTCTACGCAACAATGCCGGACTTTTTGAGCAAGATAAAGATTTCAACATTAAAATATTTCCATTCCAAATACAAACTGTCCATACTGCCAACTTTATAATAAACAACAGCGAAAAAGGCGGGATTTTAATAAAGCATGGCACATTGTCTGGCGTCCTAAATATTTCAAATAAAACACGTCGATCGCTGCTTCGGTACCAAGACGGTTTTCTAGTCTTTATTACTTATCTCATATGAACAAGTGAACGGTGAAAATATTATTTGATTAAAGAAATGTATGTTTTAAAGAAATATTGTATTTCCGTAGTATAACAGATAAAAAAAAAAAGATAAGTAAGTAGATACTTAAAGGAGTGCATCTCATCTATTCTATCATGAGTCCCGGTTTCGATCCCTAGGTCAGACAAAAGTGTTATGGGATTTTTCACAGCCTATAGTCTGGTACAAATATATAGGTTCACTATTAAGTACACGGGACTTTTAAAAAATAACTGGAAAAATGTGTGTTGTTATGTTATTTAAATATACCTGTCTACCCGTAACTGGATAATTCGCAAAAGAAACAATTGCAAAATGTGAGATTTTTTTTATCGCATTCCTAATGAAATTCTTATAAAAGTCGTCTGACTTTAGGGTAGATAGGGCTCCGTCTTGTGTATTACTACATCCTTTGTGACACATTATTTATACATAAAAACGTTCCTCCGCCAAAGTTATTACAATGTAATGGGTAACCTTCCAAAGCCTCAGGACTTGATCCAGTACCCTAACTCTGCTCTCTACCTGTACTAAGTATACTGATTTTATGACTTTAAAGTAACGTACTAGGTACTTATTTGTTTTAAAAAGCTAAAAACGTTTCAAAGTAAACCTAACCTACCAATTTTATGCTAATCGTGACCTTAGCAAATTACAATGCAGTGAACTCCGAAATTATTCAAAAAAGTTTTCTGAGAGTTTTCCAAAGAGTTTGAATTACGACCTGCAAATTGAATTTGGAACATTCCGAATTCAATACTCTTTCAAATCGGAACTCATTCAACACGCGTTCAAAGAGTTCAAACATCATAGGTGCTCGAGCGAGTTCTAAATTCAAACATAAAACGTAATCGAAAACAGTTTAAAAAGAGTTTTCTTGAGAAAAAAAATAAAGATGAGTGTTCCCGCGTTTTCTCGATGCAATTTTCAACATCCGCGCATAGCCATTTTACATTTACAACGTTCTGTCGAACGGTAAAGAGACTTTAAATTTTTAGGGAGACATTTATTATCCTCGTTATAGCTTTTATCGATTTCCATTTGCTAGTCATCAAAGATTTGTGAGGGAAAATAAGTGGACAATTTTGTTATTATAAGATCTTATAATATATATTTATGTTTTATAGTAGATTTAAGAAGAAATATTCCAGGTAAGTAAGTAACTACTTACATAGTTCACCCCTTCTAAAAATATCAGGACATAAATCGAACGAGTTATAAGTATTTATATTCAGAGGAAACAGAGAAATTACGAAACATCGATTTGGTATTTTTTTCGTAGGATTGTGTCAAATTCCTAAAGTTTGACTTATTCTTTGCGGGTTATTCCCTACACGCCTGTGTTTATATTAATATAACAAACCTATTATCACACAGTTCATGTTAAATATTGGATTTTTCCATTGAATTATCTCACAAACTGCCTGGAGTCTGAAACTGTGCCCGGAAATTGGCAATGGCGAGACCATTGCCAATCACCGGGCACAGTTCCATCCCTCTATTACATGGGATCAATAACGTATTGGCGAAATGTGGGTGTACCTACTATGGGACTGAGTCCAGGGTCCAGGGTATGCTTATTTCTAAGTTAAAGTTAACTAAGGCGTTTACAAGGGGATCGACACCCTTAGGGTATAGAAGAATTACCTATATCACAACTAATAATAATCAATATATGTAATAAATAGAAATAATTTTAATATATTTTTTTTAATAATTTAAAACAAAATTAGAATATATTTAGAATATATAATTAGAATACATTCTAATTATATATTATATATTTAATTATATATTATATATTTAATATGGAATTTAAATAAAGCTATATTCATTCATTTATATTGATATTTCTAAATGTGATTTGACTTTACAAAAGACTTAATCTTAAACTGTACCACATTTACTGCAATGAAACATTTGAATTTGAATTAAATACAAATGGCAGTCTTACCGCTTATAGACAAGATAACAAGTGACAAACACACATTCAAAGTTTGGTTTAATATAACCGTAAAACACGCGTCAAGGCAGCACATGGTGTGAATGTCCCGAAGTTTCGCGACATCGCAGAGAGATCAAGGGTTAATTCCCATAAACTTTACTGCCGACAGTTAAAACGCGGTTTAATTATATGCGGATTTAACTAGCCGCAATTACTATAGTTAAGTTATTGAAATAACTATTTATGGATGATACATTTCAAAAGTTTGGGTATGTTGATGCGATTTCAGCAGTTGACCTAATAAAGCTTTCGTTTGTCGGTGACACTTTGTTCTTATTTCATTCCAAAAATATAATCCTACTAATCTTATAAATGCGAAAGTTTGTGAGGATGGATGGATGGATTTTTCTTACTCTTTCACGCCAAAACGTCTGTACCGATTGGACTGAAATTTGGCATATAGAATAGAATATAATTATACTTTATTGCATAAGAAGGAACAAAGACTACGCAGGTGAAACCGCGGGGCACTAGTATAACATTGCATAACATAACCTACTACAATCTCAGAACTCACTCCCATAGTAGGTACACCAACATTTATACAGCTACCAGGCACAGCTCTAGACTCCAGGCAGTTCTTAGTAGAAAAATTCAATATTTAACAATTTATCCAGACCTGGGGATCGAACCTGGGACCTCATGAACGGCGGTCGAGCTTGCGCCCACTACGCCACCGAGGCAGTCCAAAAATATAGGAATCTACTAAACCAAACTTACTGAACTTACCAAATTAGAGAAATGGGACGAAGCCAAAATTGATTAAGAAAAAGAAGCGTTTACAGTCACGAGTGATGAAATGTACCAACAGATTTTAGAATGAATTCTATTCTATCAACACTTTTTGGAAAGCACAGCAAAAGACCTACAACCCATTTTTCAAAATCATATATAAGGACCAGTGAGTGGTCATTTCGATTTGAGATGATTCCTGCTCGATTCAAAATTTGGTATCCTGTCACTTTCAAAGTATTTCAACGACTTGATAACTTTGACCTAATGCTGCAGCATCAGGTTTACATTATTGCCAATGAATACCTGCAACACCAGGGGTATTGCCAGTATGTTGAGGACCCGAACAACACTATTCACTCTCCTTTTGTAGATCATTTCACGTATGCACGTATGCGGCAGAAAACACATGGGCCAGTAGTCAAATATTATATTATCATGTTTTTGGGTTCATTGGAATCTAATGTACTGATATTTCTTAAAAAGGATACTTAAATTAAGTACAAATAATATAGATAATCCAATAATTCTCAAAGAACAGGCAAACATTACCGCAATAGCTCATAACAACGATAACACGTGTTCTAAATTTGAATTTTCAAATTCGGAACACGTTGTAAGCGTTCGCGGCACGCGTCCGTTATTGCATAAAATTACAATAAAACACATACACACCTACTGCCTACCGCCTAGCGCCACTGGCCTTGTATGACACACGCAGAATTAATAATAACAACACTAGTAATTATTTCAATTGGCTAAAAAGGGTGACACAAACCGTTGTTTAACAGGATACAGAACCTCTTAGCAGTTTGACACAATCCTATGGAAAAATTACTAAATCGATGTTTTGTATTCCCCTGTTTCCTCCGAATACAGTAAACCTACATGATATATATTTATATCCAGATATTTTAAAGATAAAGTAAAGTATGTCTCTATCATTTTATTTTTGTTTATAAACTCTACATTTTTTGTAGTGAAAGTCCAATCACTCGAGTAAACTGGGATTTTTGGAAGTTCACTATAAAAAACCAAGGGTTTATAAAAAAAATTAGAAAGCGAGGACATAGATTACTTCACTATATAAATATCAGGATATAAATTTATAGAATGGGTTTATAATATTCGGAGGAAACGGGAATACAAAACATCGATTTGGTAAATTTTTCATGGGATTGTGTCAAATACCTAGACGGCCGCGTACGCTCTTATATAAATTCTACTACATGATTTAATCCACGTATACCTGTCCTAAAACATAATATAAATTAAATATTATTTGTGTAACTATTTCACATATTAACTTCCAAATATTATAGAAAATACTTTCTTTTATGCAAAAATGGGATTAACAGCTAGAAAAAACTAATCCTGCAAAACGGTACATTAAATAAACTGGTTAAATGCGAATTGGACTCGCATCAAGGGTTCCTACCAACCATGTACCTTTTTTATATTAAATAGGTCTGCGTTTGACCCCAATCTCACCCCAATCTCTCCTATTATCTATTTCATTCCTTTTTATGAGTCACCCTTCCTTACCTACCAAATAAGATTCTTATTACTATTATTCTAATTAGTATAAGAAATCATTCTTATCGCAGTAAAAGACTTATTTATGACAATTAATCTAACACGTTGTTTGTATGGAGAGCACATTTAATTATGAAATTAATTTTATTTTTTATTAATTGTTCTTTAGTGGCAGTAGAAATATTACGGCATCGAATTAAACGGTTTATGAGATAGAGCCCTGTGATAGACGGACGGACGGACGACGGAGGCTTATTAATAAGATTCCTTCAGCACCCTTTGGGTACGGAATCCTGAAAAGTAATCTGGCTAAGTTTTTTTTAAATTATACATTAGCTTGGTGACGATTTTAAAAATAAACCAAAAATTTTTTATCACATAGTAAAACCGCTTTGAACGTTTCAAGCCAAACATTCATTAAGCAATCGATATTGTATTCGATTACAAGGAAAGGCAATTAGCAAGCTATTAAGTACCCTAGGATAAGATAAGCGCAAATATTGTGTGGGTTACCTGACACCTAGCCATTGTGCCTTGGGGCTTGAGGAATTCAGGAGACTTTGGATAATTTCTTTAACCAGTTATGTTTCTAAAGTTTATTTCATTTTCAAAAGTACCAACAACCATGTGCAAACATTACTGTGTTCCGGTGTGAAGGGCAATGTTACCAGCGAAATTACTGGGCATGACGAGTTTCAACAACTATTATCTCAGGGTGACAGGCGCAGTGCAGCCGCGCAGAATTTTGAATTTAAAGCCCTAGGTGGCACTGTGTCTGATATAGGCTGTCATGATGCTTACCATCAGGCACCTGATTTGCTCGTCTTGTCACTCACTATCATAAAAAAAACTGACGAACATGTATGAATGTTAGGACGAAGCGATAGATAGATAGATAATATTTTATTATACACCACACACAGTGAAATAACATTACAGGACACAGGAACTAAACTTTAATGTACAAGCGGCGGTCATATCGCTAATAAGTGATTTCTTCCAGACAACCGATGGATGGAGAGGACTTATTTACAGCAGAAAGACGGTGGCTGTATGTCAGGATCGTAGGAAGTGAAATTGTTCCATGACAGCCTGGAGTCTAAATTGTGCTCAGTTGATGGCGATAGGACAGAGGAGTACTCTTTGGCGGGATGTTATGTTTGTTATTTTCATCAACCAGAAAACGCGGTGAAACCGCGGGCCGGACTGCCTCGGTGGCGTAGTAAGCGCAAGTTCAACTGCTGATCATGAGGTCTCAGGTTCGATCCCCAGGTCAGGCATAGTGTTACATATAGGATTTTTCCATTAGGAATTGTCTCAATGACTGCCTGGAGTCTGGAACTGTGCCCGGTTGATGGCAACGGGCTCGCCCACTTATTACACGGGGCCAATAACTTATTACTAAATGTGTTGTCCCTACTATGGGACTGAGTCCTGGGAACACATCTGCCTACCCCTTCGGTAAAAAGGCATGATGGTATATTATTTGTTTTATTTATAATTCAGCACAACGCTAGGACTAACTTAATTCTTGTGTAGCATTATTAACAGTTATCCTAAAATAGAGAAAATGTTACAAAAATTAGGTGGAGTGTTAATTATATGTTATGTTATGAAACCGCGGGGCTCAGCTGGTTGGGCATAAATTTAAAAATATTCCTTTTAAAAACCTGGCCATACTTAATAGGTTAACTGAAAGTGCTCAAACCATAGGTGTCAATACCTCATTTCATGTCCAATCACAACAATAATTCGAATCACAACGCTAGTAGGTACAGTGCGATCGATAATTCCCCATCGACGATCGACGCTCGACGCCGGCCGCTTATTATGGACGAAAAAACAATAACTGCGTCTCAGATTATATGGTGTGATGTAGAGATGAGTGTAGTGTGGATAAGACTTATTAAATCACTCTTATAAAAAAAACTAATTATGTAAGAATAGAGTTAATAGAGAATAGAGTAAAATATGAAAATGAGAAGAAAAATGTTCACTCACGAGCGCGGAAATTAAACCCGCAACTTCCGCACCAATCCGCGTAGTCCCAACACGTGGGTGAAAATTATTCTATCCATTTTCATACTATGGTATATTTCGAGCGAATAGATAGCTTAGTCAATAAAAAATATAAAATAATAGAATTAAAAGACTGGAGCTAAATATGAGCCAAATAATTATAATACACACCTGCGCTCTGACAGTACTTAAATGATAAAAAATGACATAAATATTTTAGCAGTGTATCATTTAGATTTTTTTTAATTTTACAAAGAGATAAGATTCATAAATCATTTTATTATTATTTATTGAAGAAACTAACATATGCACCTATTAAATAGAATAAGAATCTGCAAAATCTCATGGTGAATTCAAATTGAATCCAAATTTTAGCTAATAAGGCACTGGCCTTATTATACACACAAATTTTTTTTAAATGTTTTAAAAACTCATATTATCGTTATATCTTTAAAAACTACATTTTTTTGGATTTTAAGATGACCATAGCTTTCGTTATAAACTCTTATTTCCGTTTGGGTTTCAAATAAAGGTTTGTAAAAAGGTGGGTCTTACTACACCACTGTACCTTATTTCTAATTGTAATTCTCAATACCAAATTCTCATCTATTTATAAACTTTCAATAATTGTTGAAGGCATGTCCATACAACTTCCTCAACAAATTGTTCGCAGGCTAAAATCACAGTCGAAGATGCCTATTATAATTCTGATATTATAATCCTGCGCCAGCGCATTCGACATAACCTTTCACACC
Organism: Hemistola chrysoprasaria; assembly: GCA_947063395.1. NCBI lineage: Eukaryota > Metazoa > Arthropoda > Insecta > Lepidoptera > Geometridae > Hemistola > Hemistola chrysoprasaria. The sequence continues at coordinate 10,285,534 of OX346727.1, read as the reverse complement.
TCGATCTATGGGTACTCTATGACTTATGACTGTTTATATACGTCAATATATGGAAAGCTATACAATGCTAAAAAAGTAAGCATTTATACTGAAAAAGTAAGCGGAGATTCTCTGATCTAAAAATGCACTACCCTCTATGAAACGGAGCAGGGAAACAAAGAAGATTAGTGTTTTTTTTTAGTTAAGAGGGTAGGAATAATATATTCTGTATTTTAGACTAGATGATCTCGACGATTAAGCTCGACCATTATAAAATGTCTCGAATGTTTTGTACCTTTAATATAGAACTATATGTAACCCGCGACTACGTCCGTGTGGAATTTAAGGATTTTAGTTTTTTATACGGAACATAACATAACATACATTCACGCCTTTTTCCCGAAGGGGTAGGCAGAGGTGTACCCAGGACTCAGTCCCATAGTAGATACACCCACATTTCGCCAGTATGTTATTGGTCCCATGTAATAGGGGGCGAGCCTATTGCCATCTACCGGGCACAGTTCCAGACTCCAGGCAGTTATTGAGATATGTCCTTATGGAAAAATCCAAAATTTAACACTGCCTGACCTGGGGTAACTTCTTATAACTTCAGCTGTCTTTCAAAGTCCCGTTAAAATCTGTACATATGGAGATGAGCCTAAATGACTAGATTTTTTTTACACGTATCTCTGAACCTTTTTGTAAAATAAAACTAACTTAAGTATATATGCCTATATTATGCCCTGGAACATCAGCTATGTGCCTGTGAAATTCCCATTTAAATTGGTCCAGCCGTTTCGAAGATTAGCGACAACAAACAAACGGACAGACGAAAAAATGTATTAAAGTGTTATTTTTATCGTACCTATTTACTTTCATTATGAATTTAGTAAAAAAACCTATAATTTTAATATTACGAATTGATTTATTTTTATTCATTGTATGTACTCCAGTGTCCTTTTAAAAGAACGATGTGGTAACAATTGGGTAATAATATTTAGTTCCCAAATTTGCCACAAGCCAATTATATTGGATTTGGTATGTATGTAGGAAGACTACTTAGTTCAGTTGGTACCAACATCACAAAACAAATTATACAATACTTCCGCTCAAAAAATATCGATTTAAATAAGTTGCGTATTTCTCTAATGATTTTATGACAATGAATGACAAAAACATCTAGGTAATTCTCTCTAAAATCCCTTACTTTAGACAAATTGATCAAAATTCCAAAATAACGCTATAAAATTTTCCGTAATCACGTGAACAATCAATCTGGCAATAAGTCTAGTGCGAACATAACTTTTGTTGGCAATAAAATTGAGCCGATAAACCCCATCAAATCAACAGTTGTTGAGATAATTAGTATAATAATGACACGTACCAACACCGGGTCGGTCACGACTCGAGATTGATCCCAAGCACAATAAATAATAGTACCAACGTATCGCAAGTTACAAGTTACTTGTTGATTGTGACTCATACTAACGGTTCTTGAGTTTGAAACAGGTGAATTGACTCTGCACCTAGAAGTTTATATACAACACTGGAGATTGTATTGTCAACAAAACTTTGAAGCAAGGAAATTTGGCCTTGAATGACGTTACACGTATGTTCTTCATCCCTTTCTTTCTTTAGGGCGACCAAGTTAAAGAAAGACATGAAAAACATACGTAACGTCATTCAAGGTCACATTTCCATTCTTCAACGCGTTGTTCGTGAATCAATTTTGCTCTGCACTTTGCACTGAAGCTTGCAGTAGCGCCAACCTAAAAATAAAATGAGCGCCAATTTCAGCACCGATAGCGAGTTTTATTTTTTAAGTAGAGATGTGGATGGAACATTTACAATTATGAAATACAAAAGCAGTGTTTCCTAGAATTTAGATGTAAAGTTTTTAACACTGTATGAAGTTCCTCCGTCAACCTGGCATACCTTAGTCATAAGTAAGTAAGTAACATATTAATGAGTTCACGCACAGTAGTTTACTAAATCGTATTAATTAGTTATTAAGTAGCCTTCATAACATTTTTATATTTGCTTAGTAAGTTTTATTAAGCACTCTGATTATTAACCTAGATTAATGACAGAATTTGTCAAAACTGTGCACCTTTCCCCAATGATGTTGAATTGATAGGGGGCGATCCATTGGCGAGATAAATCTTTGGTTCGTCAACGAGCCGACGTACCAAAGGTACCTTACCTATAAACCGTTAATGGTGTACCTACAAGACTGCGGTTTTAAAGGTGCTCCAATAATGGTTTATACCTTTGGCTCGTCGGCTCGTTGACGAACCAATGGTATATCTCGTCAATTGTATTTATATTAAACCCTACTGAAATGTTGGCATAGGTAATTATAAATCTCAAATCTAAGTACAATTTTAAAACGTTACGTTTGTAACAGGTAAACAAAAAGGCTGGCGTGTTCTATCTCAACCCCAGCGCCATCTGGCGCTGTTTTTTATGTGTGTATGTTAGTTCCGTTTTGCTAAAACAACAGAATTGATTAAGTTGTTTGGTATGGAAATAGCCCCTGAAATAACACATAGGGTACTTTTTATCCCGATATTTCCACTGGAACGAAAACTTTATAATATTATCTAAGTGCTCTGTAGAGGTAGGGTAGGTACTAACTTCTAATTCATCTTACAAAGTCCGCCATCACTATCTGTAAAGGTGCATCGACGCGTTATTTTTAGCGGGCCATAACGCTCTCCGGCCGGGCCATAAAATAATATACCTTAATACATTATAATAGTCGAAGTCCCGGGTAATGTTCGTAAGTATTGGAATTACAGGGCGGCGTGCGGTTCGTATCGAATGAGGTGCGGTTATAGTACGAGCGGAGAACAGATTTTAAACCTCCTTTATAGAGAGAGATAAACAGATAGATAAATATTGTATTGTACACCTTATAGCGGTTGCACACGATTCGATTTCAGTTTATCAATAAATTTATTTTCAATTCCACTAACATACTACATCAAATTCATTTTCAATTTTTATTTAAACAAGTTCAACTAAAATTGAACCGTGTGAACCCGCTGCTATTCGTGGAATTAAAAAATATATATTGAAAGTCTGTTCAGAAGGTTCGAATCGAATGCAATTTAGCAGTTTATCAACTAAAATCAAACAATATTATACCACAGGATACAAATAAGATTATACTCAAATTCAAGGAAGCAGAGCAGATAGAGAGCGTCTTAACTAAATGTCTGTTTTTGTCTTTTGTAAACTCGCTGAAAGTATGAACACACCCTTATATCGGATCTCATCGCAGCGTTTGATTGGCTGCGGGTGGCGAAATTGTCCGATGATGGAGATTCGATTCATTTCGATGACAGATTACATTTTTAAATTTAGAATATGTTGCTGGCGGGAAATGAGAAAACGCTAGCAAGAAGCGATCGCAATTTAATTTTAAGATTACTCGATTGACATGCTAGAAGTTTGAAGTTGTAGCAGTTGGCAGACATGGATTTTGCGATCACCCATATTTAGTGAGATTTTAATTGGAAACGACCTTTTAATATTATTATTCCGAATAAATCACTACAGTAAAACTGATACCGCAAGCATGTTATGGCAAAGAATAGAACTTTAAAATAGTTTTACCAAAATAGAACGCGGTAAAATGTTTTACTGACCATGTATGTATTTTAAGTACTAGTATTTTTAAAGATTTTAAAAAGTTATTACCGAGTCACAAAAATATTTTTTCAAAACAAATTTAAAACACCGATTCAATCGACACTGGCCATAAACAATGATACAAAACAAACAAAACGCTGCGGCGATTTAAATTAAAAAGTAATAATCTAATCTACAGCAGAACCAAAACGGCACTTAGCCGCGGCGCGGCGCTAAGGCCACATTTCCATACCAATCTGAACGCATAAACTTTAGATTGGTACTAATTAAGAGTACAAGTGGACTAGGTATTTTCGCTGATAACGTTCCGATACACGCTTTGATTGGAGGTGTAAGGTTCTTAACTTGAATAATGACGTTCGCATACTATAGATAGCAGAATATTATAGTACTTACCTTACTATTTTTAAAATTCGGTTTGTAACGGTATAGTAGATAATATACTTATTGGTTGTAAATAAAAAGCAGATAAAAAACTTATATGAAACGACTGATTTTTTGTAAATATACCTTGCGAAGCCATGAAATTTTATAATTTAATAATCCACTCATATAATATTCAGAGATTGTATATGTACAGTAAGTATAGTCCATCAAATCTAAGAAGTACCGTTTGACGTTTCATACTTTTAATAACTTTGTAAAGGCGTAACTCACACGTAAAACCATGGAATTCTTAATCACAGTATTTATTTTGCCATGTTTAAAGGATTCAAATTTATCCTTCTATATCAATTTATTCTTTATTGTCTGTCTTTATTGTTTATTGGAGATTATATGTCTACAATAGAATTAGATTAGATTAGATTAACTCTTTATTATTACACTACAAACATGAAACCTTAAATTTAAAATACAACTATAACAGATAATGTAACAATTGGTGGTCTAATCGCTAAGAGCGATCTCTGCCAGACAACCGTGCAGGGAGAGGAGAGTACAGTAAATCACATTTAACATATAACTTTAAAGCTTCCTCAACTAAATTTATTGTAACTAAGATACAAATAAATTCCACCCAATAAGTGAATGATCAAAATCATTATCCAAAGACACCGGCTGCATGGAGTGACCGTGCGACGCCGCGTGACATTCGCAGCGTGAACCCACATGACGTATCTTCTTCGTTTCCTACTGGCAGGCGCCGCGCGGCTTGTTCATGCAGACACGAAATATTTAACTAGTCATAGTAATTGATTAAAGTAAGTAATACAAATTATTGACTGCTTAATTAGACCTAAAAAGTCTAAAAGAAATCGATGTAAAAAATATGTCAAGCTGGACCTCGACAAATATCACAAAAAAAGAAGAAAACTTCTGAAGTCCATATTGTAAGGCCATAATAATATTTTTAAAATATTATCAGTGGCAGAAAGGGCAGAAAGTTAAAATAATAATAATTGATCTTTATAGTTTACAGTGAAATTTTATACTTAGTCTTGACGTTAATAAAACATTTTTCACACCTTAAGCAACGACACTGGCAACCACGGAATAAAAATATGAAAAAATTAAGTTCTTAAACCAATGACACTAAAGTACAATTTTCAAAAGTTTCCTCTTTCGAAGGTAAAATTAAGTTTGTTATGTTGGTAAAGGAGAATCAAGAAAGATGGCGTCGATTAATCAAGGCATCCGTTTTGTTTTCGGAGTAATTTTGAATAATTTGTAAGTGTGCCGCTATCAGGGTGGTGTAATTTATTATTTGTGTACCTATATACTCACTTTTAATTAAGGACTGCTTCTTTTTTTTTTTTTGTTTATTGAGATATCTTTTGTTTGACACATTACGAACACTACTTACCTCTATAATATTATTATGCTTTTGACTATCAGATTTATTATACTTATGAACTACTTGTTCTTCTTCTTAATAATAAATAACCTAACCTAACCTAATTTCCAATTGCTACTTAGGAAATGTATAGATTTCCCCGGAAATATGTCTAATATAATTTATTTCACACATTTCCGTGCGATTTTAGGAATTATGTACATTTCCTAGGCATTGTATACAATGACGGATTACATACATTTCCGGTAACATATATAATAATATTTTTCTTAATATTTGGTATTATTCGTACTTATAAGCTAGATTAGCTAGATAACGTTTATAAAGTGTTTTTATAAATAAATATAAGACATTGATAATAAAGCTTACTTGTATGTCGTTATTAGTTAGAGTTACCATTTATCAAATTTAATAAAATATATATTTTTTATATTAAGTATATACATTATTTAAATTAATAATAACAGAAAAGGATAGGAAAAGTAAAATAAATTATAAACAAAATATGTAAACATTACGATTTTATTCAAATATTTAGGCGATTCTTTTTTTAAGCTATTGAAAATGACATATTAAAAGGTTCAGTAAACATTAACATAAACCAAATATTGGCACTTAAAGGTACAAAATAATGTCATACAATTAATAAAAATAGGCAGACGTAGACATCAATAATTATTGTAATAATAAATAAAGACGTAAAAGCATTATTTGTTGTACATTATTTATGTCTCAATTGAAGACCCCTACCGTTCGACAATTTATTCAAATCGAGAGCCCTACATCATATCTAGGACACCACTCGAGCCCTAGGGCTGACAATAATATATTAAAAACACGCTATTTTATGCGAAATTTTCGGACACTTTTATGATGAATTTTTAAAATTATATATACCAGCATATTATTTTTGCATTTGGCAATGTAAAGTAGATATGAAAAACATTACAAACCCTGACAACGTTCCTTGTAACTGTAGTTTTCGGCAAATAATAAGTAACCATCACTCGGCACCTTAGGGCATGTCCAGATCTGGCGAAAATGAAATACATACAAAAAATATGTGGCACATTCGCCAGATCTGCCGAGCCCTTACAAGCAAACAAATGTAACCAAACTAAATATTGTAAAAAACGCAGTTGAAAAAATGTAACCCTACAAGTTTCTTGTGCATTCGTCTTGTAGAGGTATATTTCACAACGCACGGTAGACTCATTAGTTAGATATTTAACTTTATTGAGTAAAAATGTCTTCTTGAGACTTACCCAAATAAAGACTTTTAGTTTGAGTTTACCTACTTAAATGATTTATCTTATGACTTCGTTTATTATAATTATATTTTGTGACGTGTAACAACCCTACCACCATCATATAAAATATCATAATTTATATTGAACAAGTATCCTAGCGTTAAAACAAATAGTTAGGAATAAGGTGTGAGTTTTGTCGCTTTACCTCGTTCCGGTAATGGCACGCATTTGTTAGCTGCGACTGCGAGCCAATGGCTAATGTGACTACACTGAGCTCTTACCGGTGCAACTTTATGTTAAGAGACGTTTTACTGAACACTATTTTGACAAGACTATCTTGTCTATCTTGACTTTTTGTCTCAAGGTTCGCTATTTGCAATACGGTGTTCATTCTTTGTGTACATTACCAATGGAACCTCGTAATAACAATAAGGATGTAGATGTAGGTATAATACGTGAAAGTTTGTAAGTATGTGTGAACGTGTGTTACTTCTTCACACCAGAACTATTGAACCGATTGGGCTGCAATTTAGTATATCAATAGCTTAAAGTCTCGAATCTAGAACAACATAAAAGGGTACTCTTCAGCGGAAGAACCCGCGGGGTACAGCTAGTATTATAAATCCAATGTGAGAGTTTGTACATAAGTATAGGTATTAGACATATATCTAAGTAGTTAACTTAATCCATGCTTCATACTAATATTATTAATGCTAACGTAACTCTTGTCTGTTGCGCTTTCACACCTAAGCAGCTGAACCGAATTTGATGAAATTTGTTAGAGAAAATGGAGATAGATGGTACTTTTTATCCTCATATTCCCACATGTAAGAAAAGTTTACGTAAGCGATGCTTAGGTAAACGGATAAACCGCATTATTATAGAGAAATTGTTAAATCGATGGACAAGTGCAAAACATTTTAAAGCATTATTTTGCCTTAGTAATAAATAAACTGCTTCAAAAAATGTCACAATAATTGCAACAGCATAAGGTCGAGTGCGAGAATTTCCGCTACTTCTTAAGGGGAGCGAATAAAAGAAATGTGATAAAGGGATGCAAGCAATTGACTACGAATTAAAGGGCGCCGGACTCGACGCGGAATTAGGAAAATATTTAAGAACAGGAGTGTGGTAGAGCAGTTGTGTTTTACCTTTACGTAATTATTTTTAATTCCAGTAAAAGACTGCCCCGGTGGCGTAGTGATCGCAAGCTGGACTTGCGATCATGTGGTCCCGGATTCGATCCCCAGTTCAGACAAAGTGTTATTGGATTTTTTCATTAAGAAACTCTATGACAGTTTGGTGTCTGAAACTGTGCCGGGTAGATGTCAATAGGCTCACCTCCTATGACATGGGACAAATAATACTCTCGAAATGTGTGTGTACCTACTATGGGACTGAGTCCTAGATACACCTCTACCTACCCCTTCGGGAAAAAGGCGTGATTGCATGAAATAAAATTGATATTTAAGTTTATTTATAAGGAGTGTTTGAATAATCAATTCGGTAGGGTCAATGTAGGCGTACTTTCCGTGACCAAATTGATGATTCCTTAAGGAAAGGCCAGCTCGAAAGTACCAAAAACTATGGAGAAAAATAGTCTCAACGCATATGCATATGAGAATATACTCGTATCAGGGTGACAGATATTTGATACCTTGTTAAATATACAGAATTACTACATTCATATAGCATTTTTTTAAAGGGTAATTGTTATTGACTATGGAGCCAATCTGAAATCGCGAAAAATTCTGGTGTTTCATAGAAAAAGCTCTTTGGTTTACCATCTTTATTTTTATTTAATAGTAGTACTATAGATCCAAAATTTGCATGGTCACTTGTACTATCAATAGTACAATTGATATTACACCCATAAACTGTATGGAACAGGTGATATTTTTTACTACCTCGGTGGCGTAGTGGGCGCAAGCTGGACTGCCAATCATGATGTCCCGGGTTCGGTCCCCAGGTCAGGCAAATGATATGTATGTTATGTTATGATTGTTTTCTAATATGGCTTCACAGTGGAAGTTGATCCAAATGGTGTTCAATGATTCTTTAAGAAGATGCTAACTAGTTACTGTGTTACTACACAGTATAAATAATGGAAAAGAAAATGTCAATATGACGTCTCTATAGTTTTCTCTGATCCAAGCTCAGCGAACCGGCCGGCAAATGGAGTGTAAGAATTAAAAGGTGCTCAAAGCCCGTCTGTCGTCGGCTTTATTAGCCCATTCCCGTTAGTGAGCTGCTTTAAAATGGGGCTGCATTTTCAGGCGTTATGAAAGAATGTTACTGTTTAACACCCTTAAATAGGGGGTACTAGATTAACATACAAAGTATGGGGGTTTTTTAAGAAATTTTTTACATGTTTAAAAGGTTTACTTTATTTATATATGAAATTATAGAATTTAATTATAAATGAAATAAATCATTCATGATAAGTACAGTAATGAAATTTAGTAGTTTTTTGTATACATAAAGACTAATTTTGTGGCTTCCTATAATTGTAAAAAAATAAAACGAATTATATAGATATTTTTACCTATTCTTCTGAATATTTTAGTAGATTATTTATTGGTCGCTTAATAAATGAATAAATAAAAACATTATATAATAAACAGTCTCTGGATCGATTCTCACCATGTGGACTTTTCACCTGGGCGCTACCGTGTTTCGGATGGCACGTTGAACTGTAGATCCCAGCTGTTCCATATAATATAATAATATGTATGTGTATCTGTAGTTAATCTTGGCGTCCTGACACTGACAATATGGATTTCCACATAACCCATGTGACACTAGAGCAGTGTAATTGTTCTGTTCGAGTAGAAATTCAAATTATTATCGTCAATAATATGATCAATGCTCTGATTGCTCACGAACCAAATATTGACATAATTTGTATAAATTTCAATAAATTCATCAAAAGCTGTATTAGCTATTTAAGTACCTAGTTATTAAGTACTTTAATTCTTGTTTTATATGTAAGTGCAATAAGTAGCATGTATACATACTTGTTAAGTATAATTGGCCCACTACGCGTTTTGGTCATCATACTGTAAGAGTAGTGGGCATTTGATGCAAAATAAATAAATAAATAATACTTAGTCGGTCTATAATTAATTCTATTCTCTATATTTTAGGTTCAACCATTTCTTTAGGATTCCTCAAATCTTGCCACCGATTGGACGCCGCGGTAATTAGAGCCTAATTAACAATTATGACACCATCCAATCAGCATAAGGTATTACCATAGCCGCTAGGTCGGGTTTCGCGTAACAAAAACCGGGCGAGTCGTATAAGGTACGATATTACGGCTGCATGCCGGAGACAAGGGTTTTTATAGGAATACTACGCACCATACCGCACCGATGACAGGGTTTAGATCTGAACCACAGAATAAATAGCAGTAGAATATTGTATGGAAGCTCTAAATACCCGTTGCTCAAAGATAAAATAATTTATTTTACATCTAAAACCATTTACCTCGACGTTTCGCGGCTAACTTGCATTAGCCATGGTCACGAGAAGACGGGAGTCAACTGTCAACGTCGCGAAGGGCTTACTCTGTCACTAAATTTGAGGTAACGAATTTAAATCCGGGTTTTTTGCGGTAAAATAATGTGTTTCAAAAGCGAAAGTTTAAAAATTGCGTAATAACGATTTGGCAAATGAGGATGTCGCCAATATGTAGCGATTAGATAAAGCAAAACTATTTTTAAGGCTGGATTTATAATACAATAACTTACTCTGTCTTAATATTATTAACTTTTTCTGATCTTTCATTTGCGTTTAATGTTGTGTAATACGTATAGAAGTTTTTTTATAATGCTACTGTAAAAAAGTAATAAGAAGTTTTAAGTTTGGTAAAATAAACCAATTTCGCCCGTATGAAATAAAATCTTCAAAATGAATCACAGGGGTTCTGCAGGGATCTTTTATATGGCCTTATTTATTTTGAAAATTAAGGTACACGCAACTTTTTTGTGGGTAGTATTCTCGTTAATACAGTGAATACATAGATAGTATATATAATAACAAGTATCATAAAGTTCCATTTTCAAATCAAATTATCAATCCCATTTCCCACCATGCCTATTACTCATACCAAGAAATCGATACCAACATCGATTCGAAGTCGAATCATTCGGAATCACTGTCATTGCCTGTCCCCGCGATACTAATGTCCTTTCGCACTATAATCTGCGCGTACGCAGTCCAAAATTACCAATCCAATATGGCGGCCAAGCTTGTCATTTGGCGGCAAATGGTCAGTTGTGATCGGTCGTAATTATAGACGTACGATTGGTTTTATTTGTCGTTTTGGGTCTGATGTCGTTCGAATTTGCGGATGTGTGGTTTTATTGTAATAAAAAAATACACATCATTAATAGATAGTTCTTGTTTGTAAGCTGTTTAACAGATTTGTGAAGAATGTTTTTGAAAGGCAAAGTGTTATTGGTAGTTTTCCATTTCTTTTTTCATTTCCTTATCTCAATAACTGTCTGGAGTCTGGAACTATGCCCGGTAGATGGCAATAGGCTCGCCCCCTATTACATGGGACCAATAACATACTGGCGAAATGTGGGTGTATCTACTATGGGACTGAGTCCTGGGTACACCTCTGCCTACCCCTTCGGGAAAAAGGCGTGAATGTATGTTATGTTATGTTTATATCTATCACGTCCATCATTGTCCCCTGCTGGCATTGCCAGTTATAAACCTTTTAGGCACTTGGCACTGTTCTCGGTTCTTCGATTATTATTGTTCGGTTATTATAAAGTCAATCAGTACATAGAGGACAAAGATACCTGGAAATTTCTGCATAGACCACCACGCAGCACCAAACAAACGAATGTAACCAATTGTGCGTTCTTCTTGTAGAGATATCATTCCGAACGCACGGTAGGGTCATTACTTATCTTCATTGACGTGCAAAAGTGTCAGATTGTGACGTATTTGAATAAATCTTATCGAGTTTGAGTTTGAGCTTGTTCTTATTCAACTCTCTTGCGTATGCTTATGCTTATATCTCGGACAAGGCCCTATAAGAGGACAAAACAGCTTTAACAGGAATATCAGGACTGGCATAAGTAGGTAGGTACGTATGTGTATCCTGATTTTATTTCAGTATTTCGAAAATGTGTGAATGTAATTTCCATTGTCATTTTTGTGCAATAATTAAACAGAATATTCAATTACCGTATATATGAATTCACAATATATTTCTTATTCCAAATGACGTCTATATTTGGCGTGTTGCGTTTGGGACCGCGTCATTAGGCCGATTGTGCCGGTGGTGTCGATTGGTCCCAGGCTCCGCACGGGTCCGCATTTGCCAAGTTTGTTCCTTTATCATCAATAATTAATGAATCCCGACGGTGGAATAATCTTAACTTAACCTGAATTCTGGTACGGGTACTTTTTTAAATACTTCGATTTTTACAAATTGCTCGAATTCCAAGCGGATTGTCGAATGTTGAAACTTGGGAACAAATTAATTAATTTATTCCAATTATTCCATTGTAGTTTGACTATAAAAATACAGTAGAAAACAAAAGAATCTTTAATTGAATAATATTCTTGCTGTAAACAACGATTTCGAAGCAGTTTTTCCGCCGTTTCCAGGATTCCTGCGATCTTCTTCAAAGGACAAGCACCATAAATGGTCTTCAAAAGAGTCACAGCCGTCATAAATCGACTGTCGATTGAAAAACTGCACTATCCACAGTTCCCTTCAATTCTTGCAGTGATCGTAAATACGTCACAATTAGTCAGCCGCTGACTTGCTTTATTCAGCAAAAAGTTTTTTAAAACATTAAGGAGTTTATTTCCAAACGAGATTTATTGAAAGTAGATAGAAAAATAAAGGATAATGGGTAGGCCTACGCTACACTAATATTTTATAAATTAAACTGATAACTGTAAGCCGCATGTATAATTGAAAAAAAAATACCTTTAAGGAGCGAAAGATCATTAAAATCTCGCAATTTTATTTGGGGGCTTTACAACAACAACATAAAAAACCTTTAATTTTTTTAACGTCCTCTTGTGTTATCTTCTATTATAATAGCTTCTATAATAGAAAGGTACAAGTGGAAGGAGCCTGTTTTATGTAAAGCCGGGACTACAGCTAAATGTTAGTAACAAAACGTTGTTAGGTAACTGTGTTATATAACACGTGTTATATAACAGCCCGTCCACAGCGACTTGACACCGAAAATGTTTTTGTTAGCAATTATCATTTTCTAAAATAAGCTCCGTACAAGGGCAAGTGTTTTCTTGTTTAAAATCCATTGATTCCGACTGACGATATGCTACAGTCTCTAAATAATAGAAAATTGCTAAATATTGTATGCTACAAAAATCGATTATGATTTTTAAATTTCCAGCAGAGATGTTAACGGCACGAGCGCTAACAAAAAATGAACTGCGAACCCCCCCCGCAGGCGAAATCGGGTGATGTTTTCCATCCGCGACGGATAACGTGTTAGCGTGTTATATAACAATATTCTGTTATATAACACCAAAGCCACGCCCACTTTTCATGTTATTAACATGATATTGTGTTAACTAACACAAAAACATGCCGCTGCGGACCCGGCTTAAAAGACGCCAACGCTGTACGCTCATTAAACATTTATTAGCCAATTTTTTTGGAATTTTAAAAATAATTAATACATTAAATAGATTTAACAGGAAATTCGTAATTGATTAGCGGAAATCGGTTACATTGCATTGACTCGTGCGCATTTAGTTCTAAGAAAAATTACAACTGTGTAGTTCTCTAGACCATAGATAATATTAAAGATTGCTTTAATCCTGCAAATATTTGTAGTTCACGTGTCAAAAGTAAGGCAATAATAATTGGAACATAACTTACGGAACAGGTTTCCCCAGATACACTGCTCAAGTCAAACCATTACGGGTTATACCAACCCGTAGCGTAAATATCAGTGTTTCAGGTCGCCAAGGTTCCAAAAAGGTTGTAAGGACAAGGCATCCGACATCACCTAACGACTAGCCGTTTCATATCCCGCAGTAAACAACAGGAACTCTGAGATATGTGTTCTGTGGAACTTCCGCCACAGAATAACTATAGCATTACCTAAATCTAAAAAGTGCTGTTCGACGTTCCATCTTTTGAAGCAATGTTCAAGCCGAAATTACTTTGCATTAAGCGTAACTCACACAATTTTAATAACCTTCGCCGTAAGACCATGAGAGTATGAATTTTATCACAGAAGTATACCTACAATTCAAAATCATTAAATTTAAATACAAATCTCTCAAAGAAGGCAAATGAACCGTCAATCGGTATTACTTATATTTGATGGGCTTATAATACCTACTGCACTTCTATAATCTTTTTTAAATCGCACTACAAATTCGATAGTCTAGTCTAGTTATATAGCTTAATTTAACGATCTAAAATTTTTGTATTAAGGTTAAACGTCACCCATACAAAATGATTTTTTCCCCTCAATTGTTTGTGGATGGCGCTGAATCTAGCCTTTAATTGCGCGAAAACATATTTTGTTAAAGAAAACCGTGTGATTTTTTGTTATTTAAAAGAACATAAACATAACCTAAAAACCACTATTTTACATATTATTTAAATACGAAGAAACTGTTAGGTTTTCTTTAACAAAACATGTTTTTGCGCAAATAAAGGCTAGATCCAGAGCCAACCTCAAACAATTGAGTGGAACCCTAACCTGATCAATTATTAAATTATTATTATCAATTATTATTATCTAAACATTGTATTAAGTTTATTGCTCCGACGAGAGTCGAACACTTGAAGGAGTTATTACTTTATTCTCCGTAATTTACTGAGCCATTGCTGTCTCCTATTTATTAATATGTCACAGTTATCGTTTAAAGTTAAAAATAGTTATGGCAGTTATGTTTGTTGCAAAAAGTAAAAAGATAACAAAGTATAAAGTTTTATTGACATATAAATAGGACAATTTGCAACTTTGTTGTAATACAATGTAATTCAATTGATCCAAATGTATTTTTATTCAATTATAAATTCTTTTGTTGAAAAAGTTTTTAGTTTCATTAAAGTACTAACTGTGCCCCGCGGTTTCACCCGCGTAGTCTTCGATCCTACTTATTACTTATTCTACTAATATTATAAAGTTTGTGAGGGTGGATGAATGGATGTTTGTTAATCTTTCACGCCAAAACTACTGAAACGATTGGCCTGACATTCGGTATGTAGATAGTTTAAACCCTGGGATAACCATAGGGTACTTTTATCCCTTTATTCCACAGTTTTCAGTGGTGACTAAGGAGGTGGGGAGCGGGAAGCACCCAGATGAAACAACTATACTCCACTAGCTGTGCCCCGCGGTTTCACCCGCGTAGTCATCGTTCCCGTGGGAATATCGAGATATGAAGTACCCTATGTGTTATTCCAGGGTCCAAACTATCTACTTACCGAATTTTAGACCAATCGGTTCAGTAGTTTTGGGGTGAAAGAGTAACAAACATCCATCCATCCTCACAAATTTTTGCATTTACAAATTAGTAGGATAAGATTTAATGATTTTTTACTAAATGACGTTTAGGCGTGCACATTTTTTTGCACGTTTATGACTATGATTATATGAACCTCTGTGGTGTTAAACATACAATCACGCCTTTTTTCCGGAGGGGTAGGCAGAGTTGTACCCAGGACTCAGTCCCATAGTAGGTACACCCACATTTCGTATATTATTGCATGGTCCCATGAAATGGGGGCTGTGGTTTTGATATACAAAAAATATTCTAAAGAAATATAGGGTCCTACAAGTCAGAACGGATACCCAGTTAGGTTCCGTACAATATTATCGACCAATCAGAGAGCGATTCAATGGCAATCCTTGGTTAGACAAGACACTGGGTTATCTTAATAATTTCTATGGGGCAATTAGAGGTTCTCTATGATAAATTAGCGTAAATACTGATATCTAATGTATCTGATTATAATAGAAAAACATTATCGTGATGAATTTCTTAAAACCTTAATAAATAAGGCATTAGTGGAGTAAATTGGGATTTTTAGGAAGAATATATAGGACCTTGATAATAACGTAATATTATGTATCTGTAAGAATAATCCATTTTTCGAACTAATTAATAATAAATGATAATATAGGACAACGTCCACACACGGTCATCTGGTCCCAAACTAGGCTATAAGCCTGTACTATGGTAACCAGACCTTATATAATAAGTTTATAACACCCAGCCACAGATAAAACAGACATGTTCATGCAAACAAATGTTTGACCTGGCCGGAATTCAATCACACCTTCAGGAAAATCTGAATGGGTAAGCAGAGATATATACTCAGGATTCAGTCCCATTTCGCCAGCATTTTATTGGTCTATGTAGCGGGCGAGCCTATTTCCATCTACCGGACACAGTTCCAGACATGGGCAGACGAGATGGCAGTAGAGATAATTCCTAATGGAAAAATTCAATACCTAACACTTTGCCTGACCTTGGGATCGATTTTGGGACAGGCAGTCGACCGGCAGTCGAATAGATTTCCGTCTAAGGTAAGTAAGCGAAAAGCGTAAACGGCTTTCATTGAGCGTGCTTTTGTTGTCTTTATAAGCTAGATAGTCTGTCCACCTTGTGGATGGACGTCCTAGGTCATCGGATCATGGTCATTAGACAGCCCTACAGGCCCAACGGCCTTCAGTTCTACGTGTACACTTCAACTTGCTAATGCAGTGCTGTGTCGGTAACTATATAGTTCATTCAATCTAAGAACTACCGTTTGACAGTTTTTAAATTTAGTGAATTATCATAACATAACATACAATCACGCCTTTTTCCCGAAGGGGTAGGCAGAGTTGTAACCCAGGATTCCAGGCAGTTATTGAGATAATTCCTAATGCAAAAATATCTAATATTTAACACTGTCTGACCTGTCTGGGGATCGAACCCAGGACATCATGATCGGCAGTCTAGCTTGCGTCTACTACGCCACCGAGGCATTCCGCACCGAGGCACCGAGGCGAGTGATTAAAAACAGTACAACATAGATAAAACTCATTATTCCATAGTTTTACGGCGAAGGTTATTGAAATAGTGTGAATTACGCCTATGCAAAGTTATTTCGGCTCGAAATGGTTTGAAAAGATGAAACGTCAAACGGTACTTCTTAGATTTGATGGACTATAATCATACGTAAATTATTATATATTAATAGTAAAATTATAATATGTACGTAGAACTATTATAAGTAGAAAGTTAACTCTCATCCAGGTTGCTTCAGAGACTGTTAACTAGTACCTCAGACTGCAGTAGTTAGTGGTTACCATTGGTAATGCTGTGTTGACATTGCGGTAAACTCATTTTGTAGTTGATTCTATACTTGGTTTGTTTTCCTCATATTTAATTGTTTTCTTCTTGAGAAAAGAAATTATCTTCTAGTATTGTCTTCTAGTACTGCCTTTGCCTGACAGTCTAACTGGATAGATTTATTAGGTACTATACTATTATTTTGGTATTAGCTGTGCGAAAGCTTTTTTTTAGCTGTGTGTGTCTCGAATAGAGACCACGGCAAGCGCAGCGTAGGAAGTCCACTCACAAGGTGGACAGACGATCTGGTAAGGACGGCAGGAACAACTGGACTGGATGGAAATCTATGGAAAAGGCCTATGTTTAGCAGTGGACGTCCTATGGCTGAGATAATGGTGATGATGATGATTAGATATGCAGCTTAAGGTGGTTGGACATCATTTTCCATACAAACTTTGAGGAACCAATGACGATGATAGACGACAGAAGATATATCGTTTCTTCATTAGTATTTTTAAGTTAGTATTTTTATTTTTAAGTGTTTTTTAAAGTAACAAGTAATTATAAAGTGGCGTTTATCCAGTTATGCTACAAAAAATACGTTTTAAAACTGCACATATGCACGGTACAACAGCACGGTATCTAAAGTCTTTCCATAGGAATTCCATATTTCTGATAAACGCCTATTTGCCGTTTTAAAACGTATTTTTTATAGTATAAGTAGATAAACGCCACCATATAATCTTATTGTTGTTATACATAAAATAAAACACTTAAGTACGAAGAAATTATATCCCTTCTTTCTATCATCGTCATCGGTTCCTCAAAGTTAGTATGGGAAATGATTTCACCCCAACCACCTTAAGTCATCCTTCCCGTAAAAATATTCCCAACTAGCAGAAAAGCAGACAAATATATCGAAAGAATAAAGGTTCTACCAATATAATTAGGACTAGTAACATTCGAGTTGCATTTTTACTCTACATCTTTTATTCGACTATTTGGCTGTTCAGACAAGACTATCGAGTCTTGTGATATTTACAGCATTTAAAGCAGAGAGAAGTGCGCCTAAATCGCGTTGAGAGAATCTGCACACATCATCTCATCATCAGCCAGAAGACGTCCACAGCTGAACTTGGGCCTCCCCCATAGAACACCATAACCTATTCATATAGGAGGATTTTGCAATAATCACTACGCTTGGCAGGCGGTTTGTTGATCGCAATAATTGGAATACTTAGATATAGAAAGCGCTGATGCCCACTCTCCGAATATATCCCTCTTCCGGTTTTCACGGTTCCCACGGGATGAGAAAGGGGTGGCCTTATTATATAACCGGGAACCACACTGCTACGGCTGGGTTAGATACATGTGCTGAGTGAAAGAGGGAACTGAACTCATTGTCTTTTTTACTGAATGACATCACAGTTAAACTTCCGTGATCCTTGGCTTATATAAAAAATCAACTCACCGATAATAAGGAAACGGCTGCGGGACATGCAGATCCATGGGCATGCCGGGATGTGCATGCGCATGGGTATAATCATGCTGCATGACCCCATGCATGCCGTGCCCCAGCATGGCCGCCCATGGCGACGACGCGAACCCACCCGGGTGTTCCATCACTGCTCCATTTTAACATTCAAATATTTATTTCGAAACTACCTTCATTTTTATTAAACTTTTGGTTCACTTGTCCGTTTCAGTGTCACTTTGGTGCATTTTTTAATGTCTATTATAAAACTTTCACTGTGCGTAATCCATTTTATGTGTTATTATGATTTGTTTTATTTATTCTGGCCTCTGGAATAATTTAATTTTTTTTTATTAATGCAACTTAGGTACATAGTTAGGTTTGTTATAATAAACATTTCTTTGGTTGATTTTGTGTTTTATAATAACAGTCCCCTGACACGCTTTTGCAACAAATCATCGATAACTCGTAAATAAAAAATATATTGCGTGGGCCTTTTGAATATACCTATTTAATTCACTACGTCCTTCTTTATACTGAAATATTTTCCTATTATTTTATAAAATTTGACTCGGACACTATGTATGGGCAATTTTCCAATTAGCAGAGAACAACCCATATTTATAACAAACTAATAGTGTTTGCTTTAAAGACATTGATTTAAAGAAAAGGTGAGATGAGGTACTGGCTTCCCGAAAATGGAAAGCTCAAATTAGGTTCCATTAGGTCCACGTACGTCAGTAAATTGGGGATGTACTAGCGACTAATATTGCCTCGGTCCACTTCGGTCTAAGGTACGTCCTTCTATATTTGTTGTTCATTATGTTGCACTATAATGAAAACTGCACACTGAGCAAATTGTATGTGCCAGTTGTTGAGTAAGAGCTGGAAGAGCGTACCCTATCTCCCCTTTTCATTATATCTATGATATAAATATAGTATTTAATATATCATCATTCTCATTATCTACTTTTTAAGCAAAACCAAACCTTATAGTGTTGTATTACGAAAGTATTTATGAAAAGAAAACATGCTACAACGAAAATAGTGTAAAATAATGTGTTATTATGTCTATATGACTAAAGACTCTCGTTGCGTTGCCTAGAATTCCTAGAATTATATCAAATAAATATCCATCGGTATTATATCCCAAAAACCAAGACTACACGTAAATGCAATTAATATAGGCAAATAAATATTATATTAACGGATTCCATATTGACTATGCGGATAGCCGTCGCGGACTAACGCACATATTGTTTGCAGTGTTACCAGTTTGATAAAGGAAATTACCCGACAATTATTTCTATTATTTTATTTTTGTATCAATAATGTTGTCTTATTTAAATTGTACTCCTAATCTCACTGATTATTACAAATGCAAATGTTGTTTTTAAAGTAAATATATGTAAAGAGGTCAGATTTCCAATTCACGCCTAAACAACAAAACCAATTGCACTAAAATTAGCTATGCAGATAGTTTAGGCTTTAGACTAAAGTCTAAAGCCTGGAATTATTTAGATTAATTTTCAGCGATTGATACTGCGGGATACTGCTTGTATTAAAATATTAAAAATTAAAGTTCTACAGCTCCCTACCTACTTAGTATCTCACAAAAAAAATAGAACAATATGAAATAAACTACATTACATAGATTTTGTGATTCGAAAATGTCGTACGTACTTGGTATAATATTTGAATTCGGTTTTATTTTTTAATTATAAATGCATTTCAATTTGTTTTGTGGGAAGTTAAAAAAATAAAACCTCATCAAAGTTAAATTAAAAATATAGGAAGAACCTTCGAAACTGGCAACACAATATTGACTCAAGATTATTAGATGAGTATTTGATATTATTTGATTGTTGTGAAATGGCCAGCTTCAAGGTGATGACGGATAAGTGGGCAAACAGACGGTTATACCAATTTGTCTTTATACAACAGAAGTTTTTTTCCTAAGACTTATTTTTTGAGTTTTAATTATGAAATCAATTTGGAGCTTGAACGACTATAAGCAGATAATAACAGGGATTCTGGATGACAAGGAGCGAGCTTCTTCCATTTGTGTACTTTTCCCCTATATTTAGAGCAAAAGTGGTTAACTAGCTGTGCCCCGCGGTTTCACCCAATTAAAAGGACAAGTAATTTTAAAGTCTATAAGCTATGTACTTACACTTACATACCAAATTTCAGACCAATCGGTTCAGTAGTTTTGGTGTGAAGGCGTAACAAACAAACACACAGTATTTTTCATATTTTAAAGCCTAAAAGCGCTCTTATTCGCTTGAAAACAATATGAACATGCGAAGAAATTTTTCACACACGAACGGGACTTGAACCCGCACCTACCGCACCAATCCGCGTGGTGGTACTCTCCCAGTTGAGCTAACATGGAGGTATTAGTCATCGGCGAAATTTTTCGTCCCATAATATTCATATTGTATTTCAAGCGAATAAGACCGCTTTAGTGTTTAAATTATAAAAAAAAAATATAAAAAATTGGTGCGAAAGTTTCAAGTCCCGCTCGTGTGTGAAAACTTTCGTTCCATGTTCACATTAAACACACATACATACGCAATTTCTTTTGCATTTATTATATTAGTGGGATAAATAATGTAAGCAGTGGGATTTTTTATATAAATAGGTATGTTTAATTCAAAACTACTCTCCGCGATTTTACCTATTGAAAAGTATGCTATGTGCGACTCCAGGTAAGTTTTATTACCTACACACATATATGTGTGCCAAACATACAAATCCGTTTTCAGCCTTTTTTTTTTAAAGCCGATGAAATATTCAAACCTACAAACTTTGTAATATCACTGGTAATGTTTAAGAACTGTTTGACAATTAAGTCTGTTACCATTAATCGACCGTGCCGTTAAGAAAACAATTTCAAATTACATATTTTAATGTAAAAACACCGGTAAACCTGCTCGGTGCGACGGACTCTACATCTTTAGCGTGCGCGCGCGCACATTTCCGAAAGCCTTCCGTCAAATGATCACATATTAGTGAAGTTTTCTTATTTACACATGTTTAAGTATTTATTACGCTAATGTTTTGTTAACCTCAAGGGATGTCAGGTTTTTATGTTTGTTTAGAAACAAGTATTTGTTCATAATGTCCGATGTACGCAACATATTATGTTCATATACAAAAGCCGATGGGTTTTATGGATTTGTCATGTTTACTTTACTCTCTTTGGTATTTTGTTAAAATGAAAAGTTTTTACGACACTATGGTAGTGCACTTGACTTATGTCAAATATTTAACTTAATCATTAAGTACGCGTTAGAACAAGCTCGGTTAGCTTTTAAAGCAACTTAGGTTATAATCTACTTTAAAAAGATATTAAAAACTACCTGCTTATTATTTTTGCTTTAATTACCTTATTTATACTTGAATTTAAGTAATTTTTAAGTAAATAATTGAAGTTTAAATTATATATAAATAAAAATGCTAAAAGTGGCCACGTTACGCATAAAAAAATCAAGTCACAATCACTTAAAAATAAAAAAGATCACTTTTCAGTTCACTGACAAAAACATCCCTATCACTGGCAAAAACATCCCTATCACACTGGCACATAGACAAAAAGTCACTGGCTGAAAATAATGCCACAGAAAATAATCACTTCGAATGTCACTGGCTTGAAAATCGCGCGTGAAAAAAAATAATCTGTCAAAGTTTTCCCGCGATTTTTAGTGTTTAGTTAAGACACGTGTGGTTAGAGTCTCGGTCCAGCGGTCATTGGGAGCCGGTATCAGGCGAGGCTGTGTGTGTGAGTGCCGCATACGAAACAGGCTCCACGGCGTGACGTCACAGCGTAATTGGGTTACGCTTACGTGACGGGATGGGACCTCACGTCTAGGGCGTGTGCCCTAATTGTTTGACACTTTATAGGTTGATTTTTTTAGTTCTGTATTTTTTTCTAAAGGTGAAAGTTTTGAAAAAGGAATTTTATTAAGTATTATGTTTTCAGTTTTCATTTTGTTAAAGAAAATTGTAATAAGTAGGTGTACTTAACTAAACAATGTTAAGTATACTATAAAAAATAAAGATCTCGTTAAATCTTTTAAATTACAATTTGATTAGCTATTTTAATATAAATAATATAATAGAAATTGGATATTCGTTAATATGTATAATTTTATTACTAATTCACAATTTCAAGTAATTATTTAGGATTAATAATGATTTAGGAAAGTATTTCACATTTTTATAAGTTAAGTCACTATTCCTACTCTGTTTTTATTCTAAGTTTTATTTTAAATCGCAAGTCATAAACAGTCTAACCCCGCGAGTGAACTCTAAAATTTCCAAAAAACCGTAACATATAATAAGCGAATATCAAATATTCTCACGAGATTGCAACCTGCGACATGACCTTAAGTCATTTTGACATTTCTCTAACTGTCATAGCAATAAAATGTAGCCAGTCCATCTTGACCTCCTCACCCGCGCGGGTGTCTAACAAATACGAAGGCTAAAGGGGATTTTAATGTGAACTTAGAGGTCTAATTATAATGGATATTATTAGAATAATTGTCGGGTAAGTGAAACAAGTGTGAGTAATGCATAACGGTGTTTTTGCACTCTGTCAGTATTAGAGCAGATTTTTTAAAGCTGGCAATTAAAAGGTCATTGTATGTTTGGGTTGTTGCCATGGCTAAGTTATGTTATAAACTTTTGTATTTTAGATTGTATTTTGTGCTCTAAGACTTATTATTAGTTACAAACATAATTCCCGCGACTTTGTGCCCGTGGGAATTTCGGGAAATTCTTATTCCTTTTCAATATTATAATGAAAATCTATGCCCTATACCAACTCTCTAAATCCAAGGGCTAGACGTTGGTGAGTCAGTCGAACAGGGCTTTGAACTATCTATAGAGCTTGGCAGTAACATACATTAAAATGTTTCAATTAAAAAAATTAGGTAAACTTAAATAAATTTTCAAAATATTATGTAAGAAAAATCTGAACAAAATAATCAATAATGTGTCAAAAGCCTTTTAAAAAAAGACATTTTATTTTATATATAATTATTATAATTCTTTATATATTATTTCTAAAAAAACTTATTTGTTATTTTTGGAATTATGGTCTAATATTAGTAAATATTTTTGAATTAGGTATATAATATTGTAGGTAGGCATACAAAATGATTATGCAAAATGATTTTCACAAAACACTTCAACCAATGAAAAACGGCTATAAATCTCCTCCCACCCCTTTCTCCCTGACTATGCATGCATTCTTGCACTTAAATTAATATTTTTTGTATTATATTCTTCATGTTTTCAAGTAGGGGTTACTTAACCTACATAACTTGAACTGTCAAGTTCTTACAAGTATTAGAGATCTTTAAATAAGGAGAGATCTGGTTATGTTGGTCGCTTTAAAACTATGGTCAAGAAAATACTGATTTAGTGCCTTAAGAAGTGTTGGCACCCCTTAAATTAGGATATTCAAATGACTTGGTTGAAAATGTAATGGATTGTTCTTTTATGAAAATGTACGGAATTGCATATTATCTTAAAATTGTTTAAAACCGTCATATTATAAAAAAAAAACGATTATACTTAAATGGTTTGGGGAATAATGATTATAGAAATGGCAATACCACAAAAAGAGTAATTTTTACATACGTACCAATAACATTATGAAAAATAAGTTCGAAATTCAAAAAATATTACAGCAGAACAGAATAAATCTAAAAATACACAAAGACTTCATTCCATTTACATTGTAGGTAAAGTAATCCAAATGCCATTTACGAGGGGCTCCAAATTTAAAACACGAAAAAAATCATTTTCATTAAATCTAAAACGAAAGGAGGTTTTATTCATAGGAGCGACAGAAACGGCTATATTGTACGGTGAGGTTTTAGGGCGCGTTCTCATTGGTCGGTACAGTTCGTGAGGCGTTGCTCGCCTACATTGGCAAGTAGGCGTGCCGCGAGGTTTCTGGGTCATACCATGCCGCATTCCTGATAAATTAGTTAACACATAATACCGTAGAATATGCTTTATGAACTGCTACGGAGCTACGGCGTAGACGTTGCTACGATTTATTTAGAAACTTATTCGTAGATATCAGAAATATAAAAGACAAACTAGCTTATTAGAATTTAAAGTTTGGATAGACGAAATCTAAAGTACCGATTGAGCTGAAATTGGGTAGGATTGTATGTAAATAATATTACGTAAGAGTAGGTATCTAGTAAGTTACGAATAAGTATCCAAGTATAAAATTATTATATTATCAGCCATTTGCCCGAAAGGGTAGGCAGAGGTATACCCAGGACCTAATCCCATAGTAGGTACACCCACAATTCGCAAGTTATGTATTTTAGGCCCCATATATCTGGCAGTAGCGCAAAAAAAAATACTACTGTCACGCGCGCACATGTCAACCACCGACTGCCAGCAATGACGACACCAGCCCTTGTCAATACCAACCTCAATCCCTGCAGAGTACACCCACCTTTATAGAGCTCACCAGCCAGTGGGCTTGTCTATGAGACGCATCTACATTTAACTAAGCCCTGCAGATTCAAATAGAGCCTTCGAAGGAAATGACACATTCTTCGACAAGGCGGCAAAGGCAGCGGAATGTCAATAAGCTCGCAGTGAAAAGCGCTAAGCATAATATGTGCAAAGACCTATATTTCCAAGAAATAAATGCAATGGTACAATAATAGTATATAATACAGAAAGAATAATGATTATATTAGACTAATTCATTATTTTCCCTCCAAAACTTCCTTAATCATCCAAAAGAACATAATTTACCTTCTGTCCTTGCGTGGCCTTCACAAACTCAAAACATCACTAAAATCACCCTTATTTCCATCTAAATAAGATTGACATTACATTCATTCTATAGAGTAGAGTTAGGGTGTATTTAGTATGCGGATGGCGTGCAGAAGGATCGATGCGAAGTGTTTTAAGGTGCCCCCGAGACTGAAATATCGGGAGCACTTGATAAATGTTACACCATCAAATTAGATTTAAAAATATTGATGGAGTGTTCTTTATTTCTTTAGGTTTTTTAACCCCCGACGGGAAAAAGGGTGTTGTACTTTTGAACTGTAGATTCTAACTTTAACTTATGTGTTGGCAACACATAAGTTAAAGTTGAAAAAAAAAGACGTTTACATCAAAATTATTTTCGACAAGATAAGGATTGAAGCGGTTTTGTATTTCGCAAATGTTTCTTTTGCAAATTTCAAATTGTTAAAGCTGACGGGTAAATATATTATGTACCTACCCTCTTATAGATGACATAACATACAACCACGCCTTTTTCTAGTCTAGTTTAGACCCTGCTATAACACAGAGGGTACTTTTATTCCGAACAAAGATAACGCGGGTGAAACCGCGGGGCATAACTAGTCTATAATATACATATATAAAAATGAGTCCCTATTTCCCTCTGTCACGCCATCACTTATAAAACGACTTTACCGATTTCATTTTTTTTTTTGTAGTTTCCTAATATTTTGTAAAACAATAATAATATGGGACAACTTCCACACACGGTCATCTGGTCCCAAACTAGGCTAAAAGCCTGTACTATGGTAACCAGATGACTGATATACATACTTATATAAGCTTATAACACCCAGACACAGATCAAACAGACTGGCCGGGGATCGCACCCGGGGCCTGCGGCACAGAAAGTGGAGTTACTACCACATCTGAGCCAAAGCGGCTGTCGAACATTTTTAAGTGAAAGAAAATTAAAAAAACTGCGCAGAAAATAGGACAATTTCAGAAAATCTAACTACTATTTAAGCATCACGTGTTGGACAGTTCGCGCGTCACAAAGTCACAAATAGACAGGACAACGTCTGTCAGGCCAGCTAGTCAATAAGAAAGTGCACTGCCACTATACTCCATTTCATATTCAAGTGGAGTGAGTTTTCTTGAGCTCGCGGCACGCTCGGGATGAGACAACCTCGACTCAAGACTGCTCATGTGAATAGGTTTTTTATGCCATAGGTGGCAAAAAAGCAGACGACGTGCCTGATGGTGAGCGGTTACCGCTTCCTATGGATACCTGCAACACCATGTACTGCCAGTATTTTGCCGACCCTTCAACACAGTGACAAGACGAGCAAATCAGGTGCCTGATGGTAAGCATCATGATTGCCCATATCAGACACAGGGCCACCCAGTGTTTTAAAATTCAAAATTCTGCGCGGCACTGCACTCCGCCTGTCATCCTGAGATATGAGTTATTGAATCTCATCAAGCCCAGTGATTTCGCTGGGCTTATATATTCACTCTCTTTTTGAAGTGCCCCATGTTTTATTCGAAATTTCGCGGTGCCTGTAAGGACTGATCGAGTTTTAAGTGTGTACCGAGATTTTACTCACCTGGAAGAAAAATTTCACCCACGGGCGGGATTTGAACCACGCAACCTCCGCACCATTCTGCTACCAGTAGAGCTACCGTGGGGATACTAGTAATCGGCGAAATTTTTTCTATCCCATCTACCTAACGCTTAAAGGGGCTGGTAGAGTGCCAACAACACGGCATGGTGCGGAAGGTACGTGGTTCAAATCCCGCAAAAAAATAATTTTGTTATTCCCATTTCATATAATAATTCAAGCGAATAGACCGCTTAGTCTATAAAAATATAAAATCATCAGTATTATAAATTCTTTTTTGGATAGTTTTACTATCCAAAAACCCACCAAATATTGAGCAAAAGCATGATAAATATAGAGATTAAAGCTAAACCCAGCAGCCTCCGAAGCGGGTGCCCGATCAATACAAGTACGTGACGAGAGTGGTAACTACGAAACTGGCTGCTACTTCCGAGCTTTCGTAATATTACTACAGGCTACGGTTACATGTTTACGCCAAATGATTTAAAAAACCCACATGGGGTACGCCTATGCCCAGCTGTGGACTTCCTGCTGCTGAGATGATTATGATGACGATGATCAAGTACCCTAGACTGCTGTTAACTAGAAACGCCATGTTTTTTAATTGACAAATCTGGCATTTTTATTTTTTTAAACATTCGTTGAAATAATCTCTTAAATAAATAAGTTCCTTAGTTATATTTATCCCCCTACTGCATCTTCCTTCGAAGTTGCCGAACCCGTCATTTGTTCTCGTTTGTTGTTGTTTTGAAAGCGTGATCAGAATCACTCGTGTGTCGTGTACAGATCGCGATCGTATCAAAAAAATTCGATCAATCGCGATCGACACAGGTCTAGCGTATACTATGGAACTGCGTCCTGTCTCAGAGTCCTCTGCCTATCCCCTCGGGAAAAGAAGGCGTGATGTTGTAAGTTGTAATATTGTTTTTATGTTGTGTTAGAAATGCTTTGAGAATAACAATAATCTGATTATTAATAAATAAATATATCTGTGAAATGAAAAAAAAAAAAAAATATTTTTTTCCACAGATAACGTCAAACTTGATTCGAGTCGATTGCGAGCGTCAAAATTTTTCTTGCTACAAAAAAATAGACGAAATCATTAATGATAAATTATAACAATACTACCACTTGATTCCTGTAGGAATTTCGGGATATATTTTTTATATCTTGTAAACATCGTGGCATAAACAAATACAATAATAAATATTTTCATGATGTCAAATAATTATATCTTGTATAAAAAAATTGGAGATGCCGGGGATCGAACCCGGGGCCTTTCACATGCAAAGCGAACGCTCTACCACTGAGCTACATCCCCTGATACAATCAGTGAACAATTTTAAATACAGTTTATTTACACATCTGAGTAAATAAGAAACAAAACCTCCTGTTACATACAATAACGTTGGTTATATTAAAGCTAATTAATAGAATAATTATTAAAAAATATTGGAGAAGCCGGGGATCGAACCCGGGGCCTTTCACATGCAAAGCGAACGCTCTACCACTGAGCTACATCCCCATGACAACGTTAAGCTAGAATACTCATACCAGTAATGGAAAGCAGATTGAAACACACAAACAATAGAGTTTAATTACTAATTGATTACGTATTCAGTGTTTTACACTAATATTAATATTATAATAAGTGTGTCCTTATTGACAGCCTTGTTGGCTCAGATGGTAGTAACTCCGCTTTCTGTGCCGCAGGCCCCGGGTTCGATCCCCGGCCAGGTCAAACATTTGTGTCCATGAACATGTCTGTTTGATCTGTGTCTGGGTGTTATAAGCTTATATAAGTATGTATATCAGTCATCTGGTTACCGTAGTACAGGCTTCTAGCCTAGTTTGGGACCAGATGACCGTTTGTGGAAGATGTCCCTTATTATTATTATTATTATTATTAAATAAAATACAATTATTAAATTAACAAACAACCAAATAGACATACCTTTTATGTTAGAGGCCAGAAATGCGTGGAGCGATACCTGTCCAAGCGCCGATCTGCCTGCTAACCCTACTTCGCAGCGTCTTTGGGACGAGCCACTCTGTAGGCTGGTACGGGATAACTTACTTCAAACGACAACCAGCCTTCCGGAGCGCGCTCGTCTCCTTGCCACTGTGGAGTGGGAATCCGGGCAGTGGCTCCAAGCTCTGCCTTCCATATCGCTCGGCACCCTACTAGATAACTCCACATTCCGCCTGTCTGTCGCTCTTCGCCTGGGAGTGACCTGTTTTGCCAGACATCGCTGTCGCTGTGGTGACCCAGTTGACCCGCTGGGTCATCACGGATTATCCTGCGGCAAAAGCGCAGGACGTGCCCCTCGCCATGCCAACCTTAATGATGTCATCCGTCGGGCCCTAGCCAGCGCGGGAGCACCGGCTGTTTTAGAACCGACCGGCCTCGCCCTCGACGACGGTAAGAGGCCCGACGGCATGACCCTCGTGCCATGGAGGATGGGACGGCCCCTAGTTTGGGACGCGACGTGTGCCGATACTCTGGCGCAGTCCCACCTTCGTGGCACCGCTGTAAAGGCTGGCTCTGCCGCCAATTCGGCTGAGTCCCTCAAGCGGCGCAAATATACAAATATAAATAGTGGATGTATATTTGAGCCGTTTGGGGTTAAGACTCTAGGACCCTGGGGGGAA
Organism: Hemistola chrysoprasaria; assembly: GCA_947063395.1. Classification (NCBI taxonomy): domain Eukaryota; kingdom Metazoa; phylum Arthropoda; class Insecta; order Lepidoptera; family Geometridae; genus Hemistola; species Hemistola chrysoprasaria. Next base: position 10,256,017 of record OX346727.1, on the reverse strand, counting down.
AGCGCCCATAGGGTCTTTAAAGAGTGCAGCCGGAGATTGGTAGAGCTGACACGTGACCAGAGGGCTGGCTCATATCTAGCACAGCGGATCAGCATTGCCATACAACGTGGCAATGCTGCCAGCCTTCTGGGCACGCTACCAATCGACGGCGATTTTTGGGAATTATTTTATTTATAGTTGGTTTTTAAGTCTAGTTTTTAGTTTTAGTTTTTAATATTTACTTTTAAGGTAGTTTTATTGTTTATTGTAATTTATTTAAATAAATTTCGTTAAAATAAAATACTTTATCCATAATGTTATTATTCTCAATTTAGAATTTGATCAGTAGTGGACGTCTTACGGCTGAGATGATGATGATGATGATACACATAAAATAACATACAATCACGTCTTTTTCCCGAAGTGTGTACCCAGGACTCAGTCCCATAGTAGATACACCCACGTTTCGCCAGTATGTTATTGGTCCCATGTAATAGGGGGCGAGCCTATATTGCCATATACCGGACACAGTTCCATACTCCAGGCAGTTACTGAGATAATTCCTAATGGAAAAATCCAATATTTTACACTTTGCCTGACCTGGGGATCGAACCCGGGACCTCATGATAGACAGTCGAACTTGCGCCCACTACGCCACAAAGGCAGTCAAAATGATAATGATAATTATTATTCTCGAAACATAATTTAACAACACCTTACCACTTATAATTTAATCTGGTTGTAAATGTATGTAACTCAGTACTCTGTTTATTTAGCTGTTTTTGATATCGACTGACAATGATATTATAATTACTACATTTATATCAGGGGATGTAGCTCAGTGGTAGAGCGTTCGCTTTGCATGTGAAAGGCCCCGGGTTCGATCCCCGGCATCTCCAATATTTTATAATGATTATTCCTTTAATTAGCTTACCTAAATTACCTACATTAACTTATTTCAAACTTTTTACAATGAAACTTATCCGCTCAATATAGAAAAAAAAAGCAAATTAGTTAAAACATTCCAATTTCAAACAACAAAACTCAATCGTCGCAGAAAAAACTATAAATCTAGCAAAATCAAAATCAAAGTGAAGTTGGAAAAAGCGAGCGTTGAACGAACGGATCAGAGGACTGACGAACTGACGGACGCAAGAAATCATTATTGCGCAGGAATCCATACAAATAATTGGCCCGTAAACATGTCAGAGCGGCGTCTCTGCCATGTATATTACTGTAGGGTTGCCACTAAAATATTGATGGTAAAAAATTGTTCGGTAAACTTGAAATTTACTCGCGTTTTACTCCACGTAGATCTTAAATAGATAATAATATTATCACTATTACGATACATAAATATCGTAAAGATCTCGAAATATTACCTATATATTCGCTAATAATCTAAACCAATTGAGTCATATGAAAAAAATGAGTTTGACGACTTAGGCTGGGTTTTTTGATCACTGGTTAAGTGTGGACCAACGATTAAATTTTATGACAAATAGTTAAAATTCGGTAAAAGTAGTTAACTACTTTTTCCACAAAATTTTACCAATGTTTAAGAATTTAACTATAGTTAGTTAAACAAATGGTTAACTTAACTGTAACCAACGATCAAAAATCCGGCTCTTAGAATGTTATATACGGAATAATTCCTCCAACAGTATTATACCTATACATTCCTAACCATGCGTCGAGTTACTAGTTAACAATAAAATTATTATTGACAACCTTTGTTAAAAATCATAACTTGCGAAATGTGGTTGTACCTACTATGGAACTGGGTCCTGGGTTTCGTTAAAAATAATAATTTAATTGTACAAGATGTTACAAAAAGGTGTAATAATATTAAAGAGGGTGCATCTCCCCGTCATAATGAACAACTTTCAAACGAAAGAATTGTGAAATTCGTGAACAAATAAAAGTGGCCGTGCCAACCCTACTCCCGATCACCGGAATCAGTCAATGTCGTATCAATAGAGCGGCTCGCGATGTTTTGCGCTCGCGCCATGATCGACGCCCGCACGATAGATGTCGCCTCCGGACTCAACTCACTAGCTCACCGGACTACAGGTAGCTTTCTGTATTATTTTGATACAGGGTACTACTGGCTATTGTATTTTATTGGCTGATGAAAATACTGCGATGGATGGGTGACGTTACGAGACGAGATCATACTCGTAACGACTACATCCGTGGCAGCCTTCATGTATGGAGAGTCGCCTGTGATGGCCATGTCTTGCGTAGACCAGCAGATTATGTAGGAAACAGGTGTGTCTTACTTTGTTGTCACCGAAGCTCGAGGGTAGGCCGAAGCGACGCTGGCGTGACGTTTTCAAGGACGATATGACAGCCAAAATGAACTTGATGCCCAAGACCGTGCCAAATGGAAAAATCCGAGAGCTGACTCTTGCTATAGCGGGGATGATTCCTGAGAAGAAGAAGAAATTACTATTGTATTGGCGCTGGCCGCTGGCGCAGATGGTCATTTTGCAATTAGATCAGTGAATTTGCACACAATATATTTAGGTAATATACATAATGATACTTATTAAAAAAATATTTCAAAAAAAGAAAAAGAAAAACCTCTGCCTTACCTCCGTCAACAGGTTAGATAACACGTTCTTCTGAACGCTTTTCATAACTCACATTTTGAAATGTAACTCAGTACTCTGTTTATTTAGCTGTTTTTAATCTCGACTGATAATGATTTTATAATTACTGCGACATTAATATCAGGGGATGTAGCTCAGTGGTAGAGCGTTCGCTTTGCATGTGAAAGGCCCCGGGTTCGATCCCCGGCATCTCCAATATTTTTAACTTTAGTCTACTAATTAACTGTAACAAACATCTATCCATCCATCCTCACAAACTTTCGCATTTATAATATTAGTAGTAAATAGGATAGGATGGGATATCACATAGATCCCATTCTGAAAGACAAAGACAAGAAAGCATGTTGTGAAAAACAAAAGTGAACTTAAATAGGTCGGCAGTATTTCTGAACAGACGTCTAGCATTTTTTCCACGCTCATTCATTTCCAAGTAATATACTGGACAGTGGAAAGTGAATGAACTTATTAGCTATTTACTAATTACTCTACTTCAATAAACTCCATCGATATATCAAGTTTAGATAAAAACGATCGGCTGTCGATCGCCGATCGATCGGTCGGCATTTTCTTTACTCTGTCATTGTCCGCTATAATTACACAGCAATTAATGCAATAATTATATATCACTCAGAATAGTCCGGTGCCTTCTATAAACTGCGCAAATTAAGGACTCTTTCACACGGTGCAAGTAGTTTGCAATAATATTATGGGCGAGATTGATTTATACTAATTTGACTTGATTATTACAACTTCGATATTTTTATAGTTTTTGAAAACTCTATACATCTATATTTTACAAACTATAGTTTTAGAACTAAAAAGATTAAGTACATAACAGTCTTATAATTTATTTAAAGTTTATACTAACACCACTGAGCCCCTGTTGCTTGTTAAAATAAATAAATAACATAACATACATTCACGCCTTTTTTCCCGAAGGGGTAGGCAGAGGTGTACCCAGGACTCAGTCCCATAGTAGATACACCCACATTTCGCCAGTATGTTATTGGTCCCATGTAATAGGGGGCGAGCCTATTGCCATCTAACGGGCACAGTTCCAGACAGTTATCCAGGCAGTTATTGAGATAATTCCTAATGGAAAAATCCAATATTTATCACTTTGCCTGACCTGGGGATCGAACCCGGGACATCTTGATTGGCAGTCGAGCATGCGCCCTCTACGCCACCGAGGCAGTCCAAAATAAATCATGATAACTTTTTGTGACTTTGTCTTATATTAAAATAAGTTTTTAAGGCTTACCTTGTTATTTATGCTAAGTAGGATTCCATACTTAGATACCAGAACAAAACGCTACATCGCTTTCAATGAGAACAACGTCATCTAGTTGCCAACATGTTAAAAATCACAAAAATGTATAAAAATTTTCAGTTTTAAGATTTTTTTCTTTACTTCTTTTATATCTTGCTACTTGCCAACTTAATGATGCTAGGCTAGGAAAAGTACCCTGCACAAAGTACGGAAATGTGCAGTAAATTGTCGATATCTTTAGATTGTGTTGAGTTAGTAGTTTGATTTTTTTTACAGCTGCAAGGCCTTTCCTTAGAATAACATCAATTTGTTCATGAAAAGTACGCCTAGGTCAATTTCTACCGACATGACCATTCAAGACCTAATACATAGGTATTAGGTATACATATAAGTAAAGAAAAAATGTGCATAAATAAAACTAATATCTAAATGAAACTGACGAGTAATTTTAAAAAAGCAGCGCAAGTGGCTTTACAAATAGTACCATGTAAGCAGACCTTAAAAGTAATTAAGTTCGTGAAGTTTCCGTGTTTTCTGGCCATAAAATAAATGCTGACAATCGCCTTCGTCGTGCCATTTATTGGTACTTTGTATACCTACTTATTTACATAATTGTGGTATTACTTTTAATGACAGTCTATTTGCGTTCATCGGTTACAAATAATTATTTACGCATAAATGTGTCATTTTTCATTTCAACTATCAAAGGTTCCTGGCGACTTCGTCTAGGAAATTTAAAAAAACATAAACATACATTCACGCCTTTTTTCCCGAAGGGGTAGGCAGAGGTGTACCCAGGACTCAGTCCCATAGTAGGTACACCCACATTTCGCCAGTATGTTATTGGTCCCATGTAATAGGGGGCGAGCCTATTGCCATCTACCGGGATCGAACCCGGGACCTCTTGATTGGCAGTCGAGCATGCGCCCTCTACGCCACCGAGGCAGGAAATTTAAAAGTTTTAATTTTTTTATACTGTTCCCTAATCATATTTCTTTTAAAAAAATTTAGTGATTGACTTCTTATAACATCAGAAACTGCACAGACAAAGCAATTTCAGTTGCTAATTTCGGGTACGGTTCGATTGGAACGATACTAGTTTTTAGTTGCTACAATCAACGACTGAATCAGTTTCAAATACCGCAACTAACTACTATCGAATTTGTACTAAACTTGTGTCATGTTTACATAACTCTCACGCCTCGCCTCTATGGTTCTATGCAGTGATCATGAGGTCCCGGGTTCGATCCCAGGTCAGGCAGTGTTATATATAGGATTTTTCCATTAGGGTTATCTCTATGACAGCCTGGAGTCTGGAACTGTTCCCGGTAGATGGCAATAGGCCTCTATTGCTACATGGGACCACACACCTGGCGAAATGTGGGACTATGAGACTGAGTCTTGGTTACATCTCTGCCTACCCCTTTGGGAAAAAGGCGAAATTGTATGTCATATTGTGCCAAGTTGCTGGTTTTCCCAATCAACAATTGATCCTGTCAAACGATTTCACTTCCTGCCCGCTCCCAGCAGCAACCAGTCTTGCTCAAGATTTGAATAGTTTGAATTTTGAATTTGAATTTGCTACAACTGGCAACATCTAACCAAATATTTTCAAAAACTTGATAGTTTCTCAAATAAGTTGATGGTTTGTTCAACTAAAGTTGATCTGTCTGCGGAGCGCCTTTGTCTTAAAGATCTATTCTACACACACCTTTAAGCCCAAGATTATGCCACCGCGCATTATCGACTCTATCTCAAGATAAGCAGTTTAAATCAAACCGTAGCTTTTTCAAGCGGTATTCTTATTCATTAAAACTTCGAATAAAGAGGAAAAACTCGCGCCGAGTGGGGGGCTGACATAAACAGTGGCCGGACAAAAACTCACATTCCGAGCGACAACATGGTAACGTAGCGTATTGAATTGCTTGCGTAATGTGGGATCAAAATATAAGTAAAAGTATGGGGCATTGAGAAAAATGACTAAACTGGCTAGGTAATCTTATTTTTTTATTTAAATTTATTGTTTACCTACTTACATATACGAGTAGATTATTGAAGGGTCTGCGCGCGCGCTTCGATATGAAACCTCTGTCATGCTTGTAAAATGCGGCAACTTAAATTACGCTAACTCGGCATCACCGAGCCCCTCTGACACAATATTTCATTTTGTTACGCAAGCTACAATTTGAAAGTTGCCGCATTATTGAAGCGGTTATTTCCGTACGGCGGTTCCGTACCTCATAAGGAAAAAAGGAACCCTTAAAGGATCACTTTGTTGTCCGTCTGTCTGTCTGTATGTCTGTCTGTCTGTCCGCCTGTTAAGACACTTTTTAACGGGAACACGTGGAGGTATCAATTTGAAATTGATATCAACTACCTACTAAGATAGATCTATGGTCGCTTGTGGCTGTAAAAAAATCATACTTCTAAGTTAACACAATAATATAATAATAATAATATGGGACAACTTCCACACACGGTCATCTGGTCCCAAACTAGGCTAGAAGCCTGTACTATGGTAACCAGATGACTGATATACATACTTATATATGTTTATAACACCCAGACACAGCTCAAACAGACATGTTCATGCACACAAATGTTTAATAAAATAATAATAAAAAGGGATAATAAAAAGTTATAGCCATTTTACTGCATGTTTCCATACTTTGCGCAAGGGACTAAAAGCTCTAGACTACTTCCTCCACGTTTGCTGTAGTTTGTAACTAGATGGCGCTGTATGTTTAAGAACATACAGCGCCATCAGCAGTAGGTGGATTGTTTTCACATTGAAAGCTTTTCGTTCAGGTATCTTATAGTTATGGAACCCTACACTGCATACATACGTATGCCTTAACAATTTATTTCGTTATCTGGTCGAAGCGCGCGAGAAGACTTATTTATCAATAATCTATGTTATCTTGGAGAACTATCTTTAGGGCCATAGCTTGCGTTTCTCTAGAACGTAGGGCACGAATTATGTGTATGAAAAACTTTTGTGGTCTTAATAAACGTTTTTATTAAAACCGCAATTACTTTGCTGAAGTGCCGGGGCAAGAGGTAGATACGTACTTCCGCTACAAAGCTTCTCTCGCACGTGTTGAATCGCCCGAATCGGACAGGTGTGCGAGGTTTCACAGAATTTCATGTAAATAATTCTTAAATTCGTTTCGTTCGACTTGCATAGATATGTGTGTCCACCTTTAGCGATAACTCCACAGCTTGCACATTTAACTATGTGTCTGTCTTTTATGTTATATTGTTTAAATGTGGTGTCAAATGAAGTACTAGTCTATCTATGTATCTTTTCCTGTGTCAGGTACACTCTTGGACGAATTAACCACGGTACAACATAATGTTTATAGCCAGATTTAAGTTTGTTTACAATGAATGTTCAACAACTCATATCTCAGGGTGACAGGCGCAGTGAAGTGCCATGCAGAATTTTGAGTTTTAAAACACTGGGTGGCACTGTGTCTGATATGGGCAATCATGATGCTTACCATCAGGCACCTGATTTGCTCGTCTTGTCACTCATTATCATAAAAAAATAAAAAAATGTAGTCAAAACGGAAACTACATATTCCACCGTACTGAGCTTCTATCAAAATGTTATGTAATGTGTATGTGCTTGAAGCACATAGACATAAGCACCCTCTCACACAATAATTATTAATTATCATCGAAAACAGTGAACGTAAAAAATTTACTTGTGTCATTTTTCAGTTTATTTCGTAGATCGAAAAAGGTTTTATAAGTTGATTTTTTCAGCTAATTTGTTGAACATCGTTAGTCAAAATTGGAGATGCCGGGGATCGAACCCGGGGCCTTTCACATGCAAAGCGAACGCTCTACCACTGAGCTAACACCCCCTGACAGACTTTGACTACCAATTTGCTACCATATTCAAGTCAGTTTCTAAATACCTGAGAATGAAAATCATTTTAGAAACAATAGAAATAATTATTTACCATTACCATTACGAACCATTACGATTGACCATTACGAACACCTAGCACACTTGTTTAAATAAATATGTGTGGATACTTTATAAGTTAGTAGTAACTTCATGCTAAACTCGCGCAATACAAATAAACTGGTCAAATGCTAATGGGACTCGCATACGAAGAGTTCCTACGCACCGCGTATCTATTACCTATTTAAGTATAGGTTTATATATTTATAGGTTTGACAGCCTCGTTGGCTCAGATGGCAGTAACTCTGCTTTGTGAGCCGCAGGCCCCGGGTTCGATCCCCGGCCAGGTCAAACATTTGTGTGTATGAACATGTCTGTTTGATCTGTGTCTGGGTGTTATAAACTTATATAAGTATGTATATCAGTCATCTGGTTACCATAGTACAGGCTTCTAGCCTAGTTTGGGACTAGATGACCGTGTGTGGAAGTTGTCCCATATTATTATTATTATAGGTGTCACCTTTCCTCACCTCTAAATAAAATTATTATTACTAGATACTATTCTAATTATGGTATAATAATTTATTCTTATTGCAGTAAATTACTAATTTATTATAACACTTTTGTAATAATAATAGGTAAATAAAATAAAAATATTACGCTATAGACTCCCTCCCTCAAGTCTAAGTTAGTCCAATAAAAACGCCTAATAATATGTAAAAAAAGGTCCAAACGCTCTTGTTTGGAAATGACTGATGTACAAGTAAAAAAAATATATATAACACTATTGCTGTTCCTCTCATGTTGTGTCTGAGTTCCACATCAGTACATCATCAGTACAGTCAGACTTAGTAAGGGGAAAAAGCAGTGTCTAGCTAAAAGCAGTAAGACATTAGTTTTTTCCATGTATTCTCTACTTCAGGTTATATACATATATTATAATATTATGTATAGATGACTGCCTCGATTGCGCATGCTCGGCTGCCGATCATGAGGTCCCGGGTTCGATCCCCAGGTCAGGCAAAGTGTTGAATAATGAATTTTCCATTAGGAATTATTTCAATAACTGCCTGGAGTCTGGATCTGTGGCCGGTAGATGGCAATAGGCTCGCCCCCTATTACATGGGACCAATAACATACTGGCGAAATGTGGGTACCGTGTGAGTGCCGTGGGGTTACCGGCTTTAGAATAGTACCTCACCCTGTCTACCCGTGGTTGCCGTAAGAGCCGGCTAAGAGTTATGAGATCCAAAGGACGGGCAGCAGCGTCCTTTGTGTTAACCATCAAACTGCGCTCGCCAACCCGCCTGCCAAGCGTGGCGAGTATTGGCAACAACCCCCCTAATGGGGTAGGCCGATGTTCAGCAGTGGACTTCCAACGGCTGGATGATGATGATGAAATGTGGGTGTGCCTACTATGGGACACCGAGTCCTGGGTACACCTTTGCCTACTCTTTCGGGAAAAAGACGTGAGTGTATGTCATGTTATGTTTACAAAAACGTGCGATTCGTGCCATCTATGAGATGCGTCCACGCGAATCCCTGAGGGAATTATTTAAAGAAATAAACATACTGACCCTACCATCCTTATACATTTATGAGAACATCATATATGTGCGTAAAAATTTACATAAATTCAAATTAAATAGTGACCTTCATAATTTTAATACTAGGAATAAAGACAAAATAGCTGTACCTAGCTTTAGATTATCTAAAACAAATAAAAAGAAATTCTTAGGAAATAGTGTACGTTTCTATAATAAAATCCCCAAAGAGATAACTGGGCTCTCAGAGGGTAAATTCAAAACCTGTATAAAATCTACTTTACTAAAGAAGGCTTATTATAAAGTCAACCAGTACATAGAGGACAAAGATGCTTGGAAACTTCTGCATAGCCGCCTCGCGGCAACTTCAAAGAAAACGAATGTAACCAAACCAAATATTGTGAAACAATCTGTTGAAAAAATTAAGCCCTACAAGTTTCTTGTGCGTTCTTCTTGTAGAGGTATCTTTCCGAACGCACGGTAGACTCAGTACTGTTTATCTTCATTGACGTACAAAAGTGTCAGATTATGACCTATTTGAATAAAGCTGTTTTGAGTTTGAGTTTGAAACTGCAGAAAATACATAATGAATAGAAAAAAATAGTGTCTAACATATATATGAATAATAATATGTTGAAAATAAATATCGTAAGGTAGGTAGTTGATAAATTATTATACTAACTCGTGTGACAACTTACGGCCAGTTCACAAAAGTATATATTACCATATATGCTATATCTATGGTATAGTGTCTCTATAGTATAACATAACATAAAATACATCCACGCCTTTTTCCCGAAGGGGTAGGCAGAGGTGTACCCAGGACTCAGTCCCATAGTAGATACACCCACATTTCGCCAGTATGTTATTGGTCCCATGTAATAGGGGGCGAGCCTATTGTCATCTAACAGGCACAGTTCCAGATTTCAGGCAGTTATTAAGATAATTCCTAATGTAAAAATCCAATATTTAACAATTTGCCTGACCTGGGGATCGAACCCGGGACCTCTTGATTGGCAGTCGACTTGAACGAATTAGTGGTTAAATCGTCCTAGGCAGTCCTAGGCGTCCTAGGCGCATGCTCATGCGCCCTCTACGCCACCGAGGCAGTCTCTATAGTATATAATATTACCACAAAAGCATCTATAGTATATATTAAGTACCTTATACGTACTTACCAACGTTACATACGACAAGAAATATATTGAAGTATCTGAACTATTCCATTTCTGCCAGCGACTCGGCTTTGTCAAAGCGAACAAACAAAAAGAACCGCAATTAGTAATATCAAACAGTAATTTGGTGTCATTGTTCCGACGAAATACCAATTATGTACAATTACACGTGTATGTAGGTACATATATAATATGTCATCGTGTTGTACATTCCAGTATCGATACAATCGATTGTGATCGAGAATCGAGTCGGCGATGTTTTGTGCAAAAAGTTTAACAATAAAGAGTTATGTCAGTCGAATGATGGCCGTGTATGGAGGTGCTATGGGGAATGTATGTTTTAGTTTCGGAATAGATAGTTTGCTAGGATAGTTGGGTGAAAACAGCGAAGAATTTAAGATTGACTGGATCAGAATTTATGATTATAAAACATTTATCTTTCCCACCTATACTAATCATTTCTGTGTAGCCACCGCCTGCCAAACTGGCAATTTTTAACGAATATTAACCATAATATAGCAACTAAAATTCCTAGTGAAATCTTCCAACTCCTTGCTTACCCATGGGCCCATAGGGTAAACCAGCAACTTAACCCAATTATAGTACAAATTTAACGGTTAGTCATCGCGATTGTTGCGGTAATTTTAAACTGATTACGTCGTCAATTGCAACTCAAAACTGTTGTCGATCTAAAGTTGCTATGTCTGAGCAGTTTTTTATGTTATATTATGTAAACAGCTAGTTGCAACTTGCCAGTTATTGTTGCCGAAACACGAAACTCAATGTGGCTTTATATTATGCGAAACGCCATAGACATACGCGGCTCTCTAAGGCTATCTAAGGCGCTCCCCATAATATAATATTTGATAGAAAATATTATTTCTGTACGAAATATTACAATAATTGCTAAACCTTTCATTGTTTATATCGACATAGATATTCTATGGGAGCTAATGCTTCCATAGAGATAATAAATGTTTTTGACGTTTCTGATAAACTTAAGCAAATCGACTCATTTTACATAAATTCTTGCAATCGAATATAGTTGGTTACCAATTTCGAAATCATTCGTGCTATGCCTGTCAATATATATGATATATTGATAGCATATTGATATATGATATATTGAGGCATAGCATAGGCTATGATTTCAATCATAGCAACTATATCGAATTCGAGCATTATCGGCCAGAAAATTATGAGATTTGTCAAACCGACGATACAAATTGAAATGAAGGATTCAGAAGGAGTGCATTACGTGACCGCGACTTTATATTATATGCGAACAATGTACGAATAACGCTAGTATGACAGAAGTGACAGAACTGTTCTGAGATTCATTGAAATTCGATTGCACGCTTGTGCGACTTAGACACTGTTCACACTGCGACTTTGAGCTGCCGCGACAGGCGTTTTTGCGTTTGCAGCGCCGCAGCTGCGCGTTTTGGCGACTACCTGCGTTCGGAAGCCTGCAGCGGCGATCGGCGTTTTTGCGTCTGCTGCGCCGCAGCTGTGCGTTTTGGCGACTTCCTTGCGTTTGGAAGCCTGCGGCGATCGGTGTTTTTGCAGCTAAGCAGCTAGCTGCCGCAGCTAAAAGTCGCGGTGCAGTGTGCGGGGTGCAGCGTTTGTCGCGGCATCTAGCAGCTGAAAAGCAGCTAAGCAGCTAGCTGCCGCAGCTGAAAGTCGCAGTGTGAACAAGGGCTAACAGTAAAAGTGCGACATCACTGAGATCCACCATAGTGCGAATGTAGATTCGCAATAAGTAAATTTTTCGCACTAGAGTAATTAAATAAGATATTGTCGAATTTTATCGCTAGGTTAGTTCCAGCGATTCGCAAAATATCAAGTCAGGTATTTAATTATGGATGAACTACTGCATTAAAAATATAAAGGCTTAGTAAATAGGTACATCCTGTCGATCCAAGATTAATATCGCAGATCATCATATAGGTACTTAATTAATGAGCAGAACTTTAATGAATCTAAGGCGTTCCCGTGGTTTTTGCCAAGGTTTGGTCCAAGGAGATCTTAATCTTATGATGGGTTAGATTAGATCGTAATAAGGCATTCAGAAGCCATAAACTTTTGTTGTCATTACAATTTTTGTAACTCTTTTGATTACTTTTGACATACCAAAATATGATTGTTCTGCTTAAAGTTCATTGGACTGGCTGTGACTCGCGGTTTCACCCGCGTAGTCTTCGTTCCCGTGGGAATATCAGGATAAAAAGTACCCTATGTGTTATTCCAGGGTCTTAACTATCTACACAACGAATTTCAACCCAATCGGTTCAGTAGATTTGACGTAAAATAGCAACAAACATACATCCATCAATAACAACTAACAACCACTCATTACAGCAGATTATAACTTATAGGATGTACATATATACATATTTGTAAGTAAGTATACATATTTGTGCAGCCTACATCTTTATCCATTTATTATATTTTTTTTTTAGAAATGAGGAGATCCGTAGACGAACGAAAGTTACCGACACAGCCCAGATTAGCAAGTTGAAGTGGCAATGGGCAGGGCACATAGCACGTAGAACTGATGGCCGATGGGGCTGTAAAGTTCTCGAATGGAGACTACAGACCGGCAAGCGCAGCGTAGGACGTCCACCCACTGCGTGGACGGACGATCTGATAAGGACAATAGGAATACGCTGGATGCAGCCCGCTTACAACCGGACTAGATGGAAATCTATGAGGAGACCTACGTTCAGCAGTTACTAGACGTTCTATGGCTGAAATGATGATGATGGAATATTTTATTTTGCGGAAAATTTATATATGTACCATTAGGTTGTATGTACCATTAGGTTCTGGTTCTGGTATTAATATAGAAATGTTACTACATAATCTATTATGTCGCTAAGTGCCGTCCCTCGCACACCTAACGCCAAGGTTTTTCATCGAGTCGCGAATTCACCGCATTCATTGTCTTACTAAGGACAAAATAAGTGAGTCGGAACTACCCGTAAGAAGCGGTCTTTCCACTTGCCTGGCAACCCTTTGATCTCAATCTACGCAAACAAAAATGCACTCTATATCGATGTAGTTATAGTTTAATATGCCTTGTGGAGAAATGACGGCTCGTCGACCTTGCCATTGCAAAGGTAAAACGACTTTAATTCAAAAGGTAAAAGTTTAATTTGGCGTGTGGTAAAAGTAAAGTTAAAATAATAAAAAGTTAGCAATGATGGACATAGTAAGCAGAAACTTATTAAGCGAGTTTGACGAAGATGCCAATAATTATTGATCGTCTTTGTCTTGTGATTGTTATATTTCGTATCTGAAGATATTGAGGTCTGCATAACATTCCTTCCTTATTTTTCGCGCTAATTATGCATTCGTTTAGCGTTTTATTATAAACATCCTAGGTATCATAACATAACGCCTTTTTCTCCGAAGGGTTAATCAGATGTGTTTATGTATGTGTTTATTAATAGGTGAGCACATTTCGCTGGTTATGGTTTTTAAGTTAAAACCATGTAAATGTTTTCAAAGTTTCGCAGTACATTATCGAGCTTTCTGTGATAAAATGGCATAAAGCTAAAGTCTCGTTCTTACGTGGTTCACAATGGCACAGTGAACCCAATCTACTCGTATATACCTATAAAAGGTTTCATGAAACACAGCAAAATTAATTAATTGAGTTTTGAGCAATGATTTTTTTTTTTTTTTCATAAAATCTAGGTCTTCAGTGAGCTTGTCCCTGTAATTTTTATTTTTCTACAAAGTCATTGTTGAATGAAATAGTATGACCCTTTAAAAACATGAAAAACTATCCCAGTTTTACTCGCGTAATTAGACGTTCACTAGAAATAATCGTCAAGCAAGAGAAAATAGGAACAGTCACGGTACTTCTTAGATTAACTGGCCTTATTGCTTAATTAAATTGCAAAAGTGTCATAATGTGACCAATTTATTTAAGAGATTTGCCATTAACTTTAAAATATTTCTAGTTCGTTCCTTCGATTATTTTGTGGGTAGGTATTAGGTAGGATATTTCATTTATTTTATAGCGAAAGTCCTATCTACGTATGAATCAATAAGAGATGTACCATAGACAAGTGCTCGGATTAGTGTATGATTTACGACATTCCTACAAGGATTGTGACTCGAAATGTGAGTGCCATTACCTCCCTACTTGCTATTAGTGTGGGCCATAGAGTTTTGGGTTTGACACTAGTGCAGCTTCATCATCGGCCCTTGTTATCCCTTATTGGCTGTGTTGGTACCAATAATTCTGTAACCACTTAAAACGATAAAAAATGTGATATTCATTTATGAGTACTAATCTTGTGAAAACAACCATTTTTGTTTTGCCGTGGTAGGGTCAAAGAAAAAAGGATAAATATTTTTGCCTTTTCCTTTTATCTTCTTTTCTTTTCTTTTTTTATTTTAAATTTGTGTTTAGCATATCAGTCGCCATCAAAAGTAATGGATTTTTAACTTTCACTAGAGAAAATACTCCAATACAAAAAATATATAACTGATAACTCTAGTGATCGTTTTAAATCTTAGTTTAAGCATTGCTTACCATTTTAAAACTTTGGGCTTATTCAGAATTATCAAACGGGTAATTATTTTTGGAGGAAACATAGGGGTCGCTAGATTTAGTATTTTTTTCGTGGGCTCGTGACGAAACCCCGGCTCTATGTCCCCTTGACTTCGCCTATTTCCTGGCCCTCCCTATCGTCCATACACATGTGACTCGTCTCAAATCTTTTACCACTTACAATGTGGCTTTTTTTAATAACTACCCTCAAAAACTGACCACTACCCCTCGGACAAAAACAATTTGTTGTTGCTGTAATGGTGTTTTTTATTGTTTGAAGATGGCTACAGCTTTTTTGCTTTGCTGATTAAATATTTTATATAAGTTATGTAATATAAATTCCCGTTACTTTGTTTCAGTGGAAACTGATAACTCCGGCTGTTTCATAAGACTAGCTGTGCCCCGCGGTTTCACCCGCGTAGACATCGTTCCCGTGGGAATATCGGGAAAGAAGTACCCTTTGTGTCGTTCCAGGGTCTAAAAGACTGACGGTAGTTTTCAAAGTCGTATTTTGTAGAACATTTTTTTTCTATAAAGCAGTCAATTGTATCAAATATTTTTTGCTTTACGGGTTAATAGTTAAAAGCCATAAAAATAGCCAAAGTACCACTCATTAGCAGATTCCTCCCAAAGGCGCGACCATCCCGGTCTGATGTCGGGGTGTTTGACCCCAGAGGGCCCTAATGCGGTGTTACTATGCGTCCTGCGTCCTCAGGTAGGGCCCACTTTTTATTTCATTACCACCCCTTGACACCCCCGTCTAAGTAGGTGATAGTGGGGTAGGAAAGATCTTAGGTACATCTACACACTTGTACTTTTATGGAATACGGTATACTTGTATTTTAGTTTTCATGTAATTTTGAACCCCTATTTTTTTTTTATGATAGTGAGTGACAAAACGAGCTAATCAGGTGCCTGATGGTAAGCATCATGATTGCCCATATCAGACACAGTGCCACCCAGTGTTTTAAAATTCAAAATTCTGCGCGGCACTGCACTGCGCCTGTCACCCTGAGATATGAGTTGTTGAATCATCATGCCCAGTAATTTCGCTGGTAACATTGCCCTTATTATTATGGATTGTAAGATATCTGAGAGGGTAGGGGTGAGAGGGTAGAGGTGAGAGGGTAGAGGTAGAGAGTAAATTCAAAACCGTGTATAAAACCGTCTTTATTAAGGAAGATTTTTTATTGGTTATCTTTATTAAAGATAAGCAATACATAGAGGATAAAGATGCCTGGAAACTTCTGCATAGCCAGCACCCGGCACCTTACAAGCAAACAAATGTCATAAAACCAAATATTGTGTTGAAAAAATTAAACCCTATCAGTTTCTAGTGCGTTCTTCTTGTAGATATATATTTCGGAACTCACAGTTAATTTATTTCTAGCTATTGATCTTATTTA
The DNA here is from genome assembly GCA_947063395.1 of Hemistola chrysoprasaria. Taxonomy (NCBI): domain Eukaryota; kingdom Metazoa; phylum Arthropoda; class Insecta; order Lepidoptera; family Geometridae; genus Hemistola; species Hemistola chrysoprasaria. Next base: position 10,239,545 of record OX346727.1, on the reverse strand, counting down.
TTGACGTTTAAAAATGTCTTTTTAAGACTTATTTAAACAATTTTTCTTTATTGAGTTTCAGTTTCATTTGGCCAAAAATAAATTGTTTCTCGTGTTTTTTTCTTTTTTTTAAACCATAAGGTGGCAAAGTTGCCAAGGCTGTCCATCTCAGGAACACGCTGAATGCAAGCCGCTAACAACCTTACTAAATGAAAATCTATGGGGGAGGCCTATCTCCACCAGTGGACTGCCAACGGCTGAGATTATAAAGATCCTTAGGATAACTAACTTAGATAAAAGTATTAAACAGCAGTAAACATATTTTTATAAAGTTTCGGCCTCCTTTTATATAAAATAATATAAATATATGTCACTTATGAAGAAACAAAGGATATTTATTTATTTATTTATGTGTCCGAAACGATTTTTGATTGCGTATTTAGAGTTGCGTATATTACAGATCATATTTTCTGTATATTCTCTCTCTCTGATCGTATATTCTGTAGTGGTAGGCCTCTTTTGCAGGGGGCCGCCTGGGGAAGTACCACACCTTTACCAGTTATTCATCCGCCAAGCAGTAGGTGTGCAAACATTACTGTGTTCCGGTCTGAAGGGCAATGTTACCAGCGAAATTACTGAGCATGACGAGTTTAAATATAATATCTCAGGGTGACAGGCGCAGTGCGGTGCCACGCAGAATTTAGAATAAAACACTGGGTGGCACTGTGTCTGATATGGGCGATCATGATGCTTACCATCAGGCACCTGATTTGCTCGTCTTGTTGCTTAATATCATAAAAAAAAGTTAAAATTGGCGCGAACAACATATTCACAATAATTATAGTGTTTGTGAATGAAAGATAATAATTTCGCGGACTTAGACACCCCCTCTACCTGTCAAACTGAACCATTTTAAAAAGATCGAATTGCGATTGGGCACGGCACATAGCACGTAGAACTGATGGCCGATGGGGCGGTAAAGTTCTCGAATGGAGACCACGGACTGATAAGCGCAGCGTAGGACGTCCTCCCACAAGGTGGACGGACGATCTGATAAGTACGCCGGGAGCACGCTGGATTTAGGCCGCTTACAACCGGACTGGATGGAAATCTAAGGGGGAGGCCTATGTTCAGTATTGGACGTCCTATGGCTGAGATGATGATGATGATGAATTGCGAAATTGGAAAAAAAATCGCTAATCGACTGATCTATTTTGTATGGGAAGCCGCAATTTATTTCGAATCGATGCACCCCTTAAGTATAAGATACACATTGTTTATCGAAAAATGTTCTAATTGTTACATTTTACGTCACAACATCGTTCGCAAATGATTCATTAATGCGAATACAAGAGTAGTTCATAGTAATAAGGCGCGGTTGTCACGCGGGCCGGTCACGTGCGGGCTCGGAGCGTGATGGCGCGAGCAATATGTATATACGTCTTTATAATGTCTCCTTTTCAGCCACTTGACTGCCAATCGATAACTTGCCTCTTAGATATGTAAAATAAGCTTTCACTTATTAAAAACAAGAATTGAATACATATAAGGACAAAACCAAAAATGCAGGAATACTTCAGAAGGAGCATCTTCTACCCGTCAAACTGAACAATTGGTAAAAGAAAGAATTGCAAGATTAGCCAAAAAGAACCTAAAACTGGGATCGACCATTTTTTTGCGAATTTAGTAGTACTTCATTATAAACTTTAAATAAAAAATGAAAATTGGAAAGGATACGAACTGATACGGCGACGGCTGATCGCGTCCGGCATTGGAAGTCGATGCATACGAACCGCGAACGGCTCCTTACGGCTTCCGTCGCTTGCGTACGGATACGACGGTATCCGAACGGAGCCGTACGCGCGGCGTAGCATGCGTTCAACTCCGAACGCGTGTCGCGGAAGACGCCCGCGATCTAGCTGCTGTGACTTTAAATACACGACCAAATTAATACGTTCAAAGATTGTAAAATCCGATCCGATTCGATCCGATGTGTGCAGTTTTGTCAAAATTGTACATTAGATACTCTTCAAATGGCTTATTCCCATTCATCCAAAAACATGTTCCTATCATATTCAAAGCTTTAATTAAGTATTATAATATAAAATATTACATAATTAAGTATTATATTTTAACTCTCAGAGCATCCAATATATTCAAGAAACGCGGGCCTTGTCGCTTTAAGCGATCTCTTCCAGGCAGGATAGGGCATGATAAGATGAGTAAAAAGTTTAATAACATGAGCACAGAATATACACCGTCTAATTTACCGCCATCTTCCGGTAACCGGTAAAAACTTCCATCATCCGGCTTGTTTTTCATCTAAAACCGTGCAATACGATAAAGGCGCTTTCACTGGAGTTTAGCTGGCGCAATGTATTTTAATAACATAACATAACATCACGCCGTGGTTCCCTGAAGGGCTAGATAGAGGTGTACCCGTTTTTATAGTAGGTATATACGGTCAGCATTAAAAGTCCAAAATTGACTGAAACTACTTACATATTATATTATGTATAATAAAGTTCAGTGGTTTTGAAATCTGAATGTGTTTATCGACTTTTGATGATGACCGTACGCCCTCAGTTCACCAGCTATGTTTTAAGTTTTAAGTACCGTTAGTGTTGATAGTAAGCAGATACCTAAGTTGATGAAGAAGTTTTCTTTTTACTACAGGTAAAGGTCTTTTTTTTCATTAAGAATTCTTGATCTAGACACGCAGCAGCGTGTCATGCCAAGTTCAAGCAAAGGAACTGGCTAGCCAGCGCCGAGTGTAATATTACACGAACCACTTGGTGCCACTTTGGACCCTTCTATAACTCAAAACCTCATAAAACTACGTGTGTTTAATTATATCCTTAAGGACATCTAGAAGCCCAAATTTCATGAAGCTATTTTAAACGGCCAAGTCAAATCTAACCTACTTTAAGATCTCAATTTATTTTTATATAACAGCAATTGTTATAGGTATCCAATAAAGCAGAGAAATAGAGTTTAATACTTGTTCATAATGTTATTTTGTTCCTATACATACATATTTTTGCATAGAACTTGGCACTAATTTAGATCTCCATTCTTTTTGCGGCGAACCCCACAGCCATTCTTAATTTTTTATTGAACTTGGCTCTCCTTTTTTTACATTTATGATTTGGTGGGATACCCTTTACCCAATCCAATTTAATTTTGTATTATTATTCTACTGTTAACACACCAAACTATAGTTGGGTTGGAAATTGATTGATTGACTGCAGTAGATACATCAATGTGGCGTACACACTGATGTACTACAGTACAGGGTACAGAGTCGAAAATGAATGTACTATAAGGACATCAGTGTGTACGCCCCTTAACGTAACGTAGCAAGTACTACGCGCCATGCCGGTCACGTAGCCGCTACGTGCGCGCCGTAGTATTACCGTGCACTCCGTAATATACGGAATAACGTTTTGGTGATGGAAACGCAATATAAGAAGATTAATTCTTTTGGAATCAGGTAGCTAGGATGAAAAGATAAATACTGCTTCGGCGGCGTAGTGGGCGCAAGATCCATCGCCGATCAGGAGGTTTCAGGTTCGATCCCTAGGTCAGGCAAAGTGTAAGTAATTGGATTTTTCCATTAGGAATTATCTCAATAACTAATTCTAATTGCAACATAAGATTAATCAGTAAATAGAATGCGAAATGGATTGGATATATACATTGACTGAGTCCTGGGTACTTCTCTGCCTTCGGGAAAAAGGCGTGATTGTATGTAATGTTGTGTTATAATATACCTACTTAAATGGTGGTGGTTAGCTTACTTGCTTACTTACTCTTACATGGGCTGGGTTTTTTGATCACTGATTAATCGACCAATGGTTAAATTTTTTGACAAATAGTTCAATTTCCTCGACTGACTGCCTCGGTGGCGTAGAGGGCGCATGCTCGACTGCCAATCAAGAGGTCCCGGGTTCGATCCCCAGGTCAGGCAAAGTGTTATATATTGGATTTTTCCATTAGGAATTATCTCAATAACTGCCTGGAGTCTGGAACTGTGCCCGGTAGATGGCAATAGGCTCGCCTCCTATTACATGGGACCAGTAACATACTGGCGAAACGTGGGTGTATCTACTATGGGACTGAGTCCTGGGTACACCTCTGCCTACCCTTCGGGAAAAAGGCGTGAATGTATGTTATGTTGTTATGTTAGTTCAATTTCGGCAAAATTCGTTTTTTATCCCTAGTAGGTAACTATTTTTTTCCACACGATTTTACCATTTGTTAGGAATTTAACTATAGTTAGTTTAACAAATGGTTAACTTAACTGTAGGAAATTTAAAACAAAATCTAAATTTCAATCGAATAGGTAATTGGCAAGTTCCGGCAGTCTGTGAACATGTCATAAAATGAACTAAATAATAAATAGTTCTTTGTTTATTATTTTTCCTGTTAGGGTTCCGTACATCAGAAAAGAAAAACGAAACCTTTATATGATCATTTGTTGTCCGTCTGTCTGTCTGTCTGTCAAGACTAAAACTGTAAACTCATATCAATAACTCAGGTCTACGGTCCCTTGCTGCTGTAAAAAATCTAACTTTAAGTCAACGCCATCTAAGTAAGTACCTGGCCATGTTACCGCACATTTTCATAGTTTGCCTAACGGGCTAAAAAGCTCTAGCATCATGTAATTTGGCAAGAAGCAAGATCACAATAATTATAGGAAAAAATCCGAAAACCGTAAAATTTTACAAAAATCTAATTATGATAACTAACATGTCTGCGGTATCTAGGTATGCCCTAAAAATGTATTTAAAATTAATTTTTATTTGTTTATTCAGATGTTATAGTAAGTACTTGAGACATGTATTGTTAGGACCTAACTTTTTCGTATATTGATTTTTAATTCAAGCAGTTATTGTATCAGGGGATGTAGCTCAGTGGTAGAGCGTTCGCTTTGCATGTGAAAGGCCCCGGGTTCGATCCCCGGCATCTCCAATATTTTCTAATGATTATTCGCTTAATTAGCTTTTACGTAACACATTTTTTTTATAATATTTACTGATGTCTAAGCAGAGTTCAAATTTGTGCAAAGCTTTCAGCAGGGGATGTAGCTCAGTGGTAGAGCGTTCGCTTTGCATGTGAAAGGCCCCGGGTTCGATCCCCGGCATCTCCAATTTTATTTATACACTTTAATTAATTAGCTCCAGAGATGAACTTCTAAGATGGCAGATATCAAATTTTTAATTATTATAAGGGCTACGATACACATGCTTGTAAAGTTGGACGCACATCTATCCGAGCCGAACAAGCTAATCGAAACGAATCCTTTATATGAAATCCCATGAAACCTAGCACACCTGCCCGCGTGGAATCGTCCAATCGGTGCGGTGTTTCATATAAAGAATTCTATAATTCGTTAAAACTAGTTCGAAAACAAACGAATGTAACCAAACCAAAAATAGGCCCTACAAGTTTCTTGAGAGTTCTTGTAGAGTATTTTTCCGAACGCACGACAGGCTCATTACTGTCTATCTAATCTTCACTGACGTGCAAAAGTTTCAGATTGTGATCTTATTGAATAAATACCTATTGTTTGATTTATTTCTAGTCCAGTGTATAGGGATTGCAATCCCGCAGCTCATTCAATCCCGCGGGATTGATATGCGAGATTACTTACGCGGGATCCCGCATCTTTGAAATTATGTAATAAAATCAAAATGAAACTACAGATTTTTGTGTAAAAATCAACTTTTATTAAACATTTCTTACATTAAGCAACAGAAATTATTTCTTTTCTATTAATTAAGTATAAGTAAATAGTAATCTATTTCTTAGATACATCTTTAAATGTTTGGCATAGTTTAATAGTTTTGTTTCCTCCTAACAACAGTTCTATATTTTTAATTCAGTCTTATTCATATTATATAATGATAAATAATCAAATCACAACTCGTGCTACTCGAATTTTTAATTTGCGGGATCCGCGGTTCCTCGCTTTGAAGGTGCAGGATCCAGAAGATTAATAAAAGCAGCGGGATCCCGTGGGAATACGTGATCCCGTTTTGTTTTCCGTATACAAGTTTGCTCTTAAGACGCGTATCTCCTTGAGGCTGCCTCGACTTAAGGCTACGAAAGTGGAGACCTTACCTCGAGTGGAGCCGCTCGTCCGAGGCTTCACAATATTCTCCAAATCTTACATAAACATCTTCCTCATTCCAAGGAAACTTGTATCCATAGACATAGCTAGATATAGAACTGCCAGTAACCATGCCGGTCACGTCCCGCAGACGTGCCGACCCGACTTCCGACCGACGTAGATGTGCCAGTATCGAGCGAGATTTCGGTGCCGCTGCTAATTTTGCCGTGTCTAAAATGGTTAAGGTACTGTTATTTTAAATTGGGATTTGAGAGCCCGTCGAAAATACGGTTAAGACTCAAATCTGTTTTTGTCCAATGTAGGGGATCTATAATAGAATGGTAATATAACCATCATACGCTAATATGAAAAAATCATGATCATATCGATGCTGAGGTTCCAGGTTCGATCCCCAGATCAGGTAAAAAGTGTAGATTTTTCCGTTATGAGTCAGAAACTGTGTCTGGTAGATGGCAATGGGCTCGCCATGGACTATAAGACATAAAAAACATAACTAGCGAAGTGTGGGTGTACATAACATACAATCACTCCTTTTTCCCGAAGGGGTAAGCAGAAGTGTACCCAGGACTCAGTCCTATAGCAGGTTCACCCACAATTGTGGGTGAACAATGGGACTGAATGTACAGTGGTACAGCTCTTGCTACCCCTTTGGGAAAAGGGCTTGTTATGTTTATACTTATTTAAAAAATGTGACATTTTCAATGACCTAGTCCAAAACAAAGGGCATAAGTACTAATTTCTAAGTATGTTCTTAGTATAACTACCTGACAGTCTCGTTGGCTCAGATGGTAGTAACTCTGCTTTCTGTGCGGCAGGCCCCGGGTTCAATCCCCGGCCAGGTTAAACATTTGTGTGCATGAACATTAAACATGTCTGTTTGATCTGTGCCTGGGTGTTATAAGCTTATATAAGTATGTATATCAGTCATTTGGTTACCATAATACAGGCTTCTAGCCTAGTTCGGGACCAGATGACCGTGTGTGGAACGTTGTCCCATATTATCATTATTATTATATACCAAATTTCTCATAAAACGCTCCACTTGCATACCATTTGCAAATAACTATATTAATAGCACATTTTAGGGTTATCACCCTCTGAAGGCGTGAAGATATTTTTATAGCGGCTTAGGAATGCCATAAACGATGCTGACACCCCTGACTCTATGATTTACTGGTGAATTATAATCACTATTAATTTAGTAAATATCTATAAGTACATAGTAAATGTGCAAATATTCTGTTCCAAATATTTTAACATAACATCACGCCATTTCCCGAAGGGGTAAGCAGAGGTGTACCAACCCAGTCCTACACATATTTTAAAGCGCCCATCTACACATATTTTAAAGCGCCCATAATGACCTTACCTCTTCCTGAAGCCTTACCCGATCGTTTTTAAACCCCGACCGAAAGGAGAAGGGATATTATTAGTTTGACGTGTCATGTAATTTGTATGACTGTGTTTACCTATGTCTGTCTGTCTGTGGCATCGTATCTTCTAAATTCTAAACAAATGGACTTCTTTTGGTTCTGTTTTTTTTTTGTTTGAGAGCTTATTTGATCAAGAGTTCAAAACTTTAATAGCCCAGCCAGTTATTCATCCGCCAAACAGTAATGTGCATACATTACTGTATTGCGGACTCAAGTGCAATGTTACCAGCGAAATTACTATGGAAATTACGAGTTTCAACAACTAATATTTCAGGGTGACAGGCGCAGTGCAGTACCGCGCACAATTAAAACCACAGTGCCACCCAGTGTTTCCCAGACACATCTGATAAAGGTAATCATGATGCTTACCATCAGGCACCTAATTTGTTCGTCTTGTCACTCACTGTCATAAAAAAAAAACAAATCTATTAAGTACCGTTTGGCGTTTCATCTTTTCTAGCTTTGAGAGAGAAGAAATAACTTTGAATAGGCGTAACTCACACAATTTCAATAACCTTCGCCGTAAAACCATGGTGTTATAAATTTTATCACAAGATGTGCAATTCTTAATCACTAAATAAGTATACTTAATTTTAAATCCTTCAAACAAGGCCAAAAGAAACTGTCCATATCTATCTCGTTAATTTCGTTTCAGCTTCTTGAAGATTATGCTTTTTTCTTGTGACTGAATGGATACGAGCTCCTTCTGAGCATTTCCTAATTTAGTATTCTGTTCATCATCATCATCTCAGCCATAGGACCTCCACTGCTGATCATGGGCCTCCCCCATAGATTTCCATCTAGACCGGTTGTAAGCGGCCTGTATCCAGCAGGTATTCTGTTACTTCAACAATACTGCAACTACTTGGTAACCTTGTACCAACCATATAATTATGTAGGTACAGAAACAGGTTCAGATGTGCTGGTAGTCAAATATATCGTGTTTGGGCTCATTGAATCTTCTCAATGAAATAAAGAAAGAAAACATTTATTCGACGCTCATAGGTGACACAAAAAAATGCATAGGTGCAAACAGTTAACGTCATCAACTAAGGTACTTACATAAGTAGTTTAAGTAGTGATTACAAAATAAAACCGTATCAAAAAAAAAAACAATATCATGAAAATATATATATATATATAAAATAAATATAATGAACATATTTAACAATACAATGAATATGTTACAGATAAATAATCAGGGTCTGATGATGGCGCAAGACGGAGGGGGTTTTTTTTTAATCTTTCTCAATGACACTTGTTGATTAATTGCTATTGTTAAGCAACTTCCAAGTTTAAAGTATACATAGCTGATTTTCCAAGTACTATGAAGCTTAAAATATATAACATTTTTGATTTTTTGTCGTGACTTTTATCAGGGGATGTAGCTCAGTGGTAGAGCGTTCGCTTTGCATGTGAAAGGCCCCGGGTTCGATCCCCGGCATCTCCAACTTTTTTATTCTAAATATGAGATGATATGAATAATTGTTTTTATTTTGTTTTACTATTTTTTTTAGTTTTGCAAAATTTTTTGGAGTTATAATAAATATGAATCAATAAATTTTAAATGCGTAAGTTTGGATGTTTGGATTGCCTTTGTTACTGCACGACCCAAAAACTACTGCGAATCGATAGCGCTGAAATTTAGTATTTAGATGAGAAACATTATTTATTTTAGATTTTTATCTTGAAATACTCAGGGTATGAAAGACAACACTTTATTGAGACCACAATACACAAAAAAACTTAAAACAACTACCTTGTAAATTATACCTTAATACGTGACAGCTGTACAAAAAAAATTTTTTGGTCATATATCCATAAATTACATGAAACATAACATACATTCACGCCTTTTTCCCGAAGGGGTAGGCAGAGGTGTACCCAGGACTCAGTCCCATAGTAGATACACCCACATTTCGCCAGTAGGTATGTTAATGGTCCCATGTAATAGGGGGCGAGCCTATTGCCATCTACCGGGCACAGTTCCAGACTCCAGGCAGTTATTGAGATAATTGCTAATGGCAAAATCCAATATTTAAAACACTTGCCTGACCTGGGGATCGAACCCGGGACCTCTTGATAAATATCTTTAATATCTTTAATCTTTAATATTAGTATCTTTAATAGGTTAATTTAAGGAAATATGGTTAATGAATTGTTTTTGATGAGCTGTCAGGTATCATGACATATTTTACAAAGTGTACCTACAACTACTTAGATATTTACCTAATTTTCAACAGGTGTAACCAAGGAACTAGTGAGAAAATACCTAATAAGGATATACCTATTCCCAGCGGCCGTATTCTCGAATCAAAAAATCATAACCAAACTAATCCAGTAACCAGTATCAAAGCAGCATTGATATCGCACCGAGCATAGATCGTGCGGTTTACATGAAACATTCAGTTTAATGTGCCTGCGCGAGGCATCGTGCTATTATAGCGATATATGGCGCGTTTGCTCTGATATATCGGCTAATATGCCGATTGCACTGAGATATACAACTTAATGTGACTTAGTTTTATGGATTTAAGGTGTCACAGTGTGTCTCGTTGGGAAGCCACTGGTTTTTGTGGTGTCTACTACCTAGCTATTTATTAGACAGTAGGTACTTATACGAGTAGGTAATCAAATCTAAAAAGTACCGTTTGACAGTTGTTATTTTTCCTTGTTTGAAAGATTTGAATTTATATTTAGTGATTAAGTAGGTACACATCTACAACACACACATCACATAATCACACCTCTTGTACATCTGCTTCTGTGATAAAATTCATCATTCCATGGTTTTACTATTCAAAGTTATTAAAACCATTAAAATGTATTAAAAGTATAAAACGTCAAAAAAAATATGAAATTAACTTTACCAAATATTTAATAAATGTTAATTCCCGTTCTTTTCTGCCGCATACGTGCAAACTGTGAGCTGATCTCCCTGCTGCGGTCTTCCCGTTGAGTTACAACATGGGGCACTACAAAAGGTGAATAAAGTCTTGAAGAGTCGGCAACATACTGTCAATACCCTTGGTATTGCAGGTATCCATAGGCGGCGGTAACCGCTCACCATCAGGCACACCATCAGCTTGTTTGCCACCTATGACAAAAAACATTAATAGTTTCATGATTTTGAACTAAATAATAAATAATAATAATAATATGGGACAACTTCCCCACACGGTCATCTGGTCCCAAACTAGGCTACAAGCCTGTACTATGGTAACCAGATGACTGATATACATACTTATATAGGCTTATAACACCCAGACACAGATCAAACAGACATGTTCATGCACACAAATGTTTGACCTGGCCGGGGATCGAACCCGCGGCCTGCGGCACAGAAAGCAGGGTTACTACCATCTGTGCCAACCAGGCTGTCCTAAATTATGGTGCAGCTGATTTTTCGTTAGCAATGTCAGAGTCGGCTCTATAAAAGACTACTTGCTTAAATTATGAGTAAAATGTCCCTGCTAACTGATTACCTGTAACATAAAATGTGTAAATAAACAACATTCAGTATTTCAGTGTCAGTCTTTGGGAATTAGAAAAAAAATCAAAAAGAAAATCATTTGCATTCCAATAAAGAAATGCAAATGAAGTGCCGCTGAGAAATATTGCTCTTCAGAATAAGGATGGGAAACATCACAATGTCGACATTGAAAAAATCAGAACAGAGTCAATTTTCATCATATCAGCCGTAAAACGTCCACAGTTGGACATAGGCCTAACCCATAGATTTCCATTTAGTCAGGTTGTAAGCGGCTTGCATCCAGCGTGTTTCTGCTCTCTTATTGTAAGCAGTGTGAGAGGTTTCAGGTCGGTGAAGGCCTGTGAATGACCCCTAATCATTATCGTTTATGACGACATCCAGGATCAACGCGACAAATGCCGCGTATTAAATTTTACTTAAATACCACATGTCATGATTCGAAACCAGGGCAGGCAGACCCCCGTAACTCCATACAATCGCCCGAGCGCAATAGCCTACTACTACTACGTAGAAAACCTAATATAACGTGAGTACAAGCATCATGTGTATGCGTAATGCATAAATAATGGCGGGGGGAGGTGAGTGTTGCTTCTTCACGTAAAAATGGTTAGTATTCCGTGACCAAGGGCTCTGCATTCGCATCCGGATATTTTCCTGGGCCAGGATCGCTACCGAAAAATGTATGATTACAAATTATCTTTTTAGTTAGTAATAATATGTTTTTATAGGGTCATTGAACTCATCATTTAGCAACATCTTTCACTATGAAGCCAACGTTTTGATGAAGGTCAAGATCTTTGCAATTCCTTCACGAGATCAATAATATACTACCCAAAGCGAAATAAGTCTTTGAGCATAAATTCAAGTTTTTAAATAAATTATCGATACATTTCCCACCCCTAGAGCGCTCACCTTCACCCCGCGTCGATTGTAAAAAAGTTTTTATTACTAATTCGCGTTACGTCCCCGCACTTATTCCATCGTTTACGGCTTACGGACAGCCGCATGTATCCGTAAAAATCCGTAAAACTTACGGCACCCACGGCAGGTCGCGCTTTGATTGCAAATTACTTTCTTCATTGTTCGAGTTGATTACTTAAAGGTGTAAGACTTTTACAAGTTTGTTTAATAATATTATATACTTAAAAGTATTAAGTCGATGGGAAAAGTAGTATAGGTAGATAAACGAAGCTTTCTTATAATACCTATCTCAGAAGGCAGACATAGAAGTGACGTGCAGCTCGCGCCTTGTTACTTTATTATACCATAAATTAATACCTACCTATAATGATACTTCTAATAATACTTCGAATAATGTATTCTATTCAATGACGTTGAATTGCTTCTTACTATTCTATTTGAGAAATAAATGTCTTAAGTCTTAAACCATAGAATCTTATATCTAAGTAAGAACTAAACAGACACTTAGTAAGCACTACTTTTAGGAATATCAAACCAATCCAGTCCGTTAGGTAGGTATATCCCGATTCAAATAAAGTTTATGTCTAATAAAAATCCCGGGTCATCCTATTAATAATGTTTATTAAAACTATCTATCTGTGAGTGAATAATTACTACCTACTTTATCTAAGACTAGTGGCCCGGCCCGGCTTCGCACGGGAGAAGTGCGTAGGTATATTGAACGTTTTAACAGGAGTAAATTCGTGATACATTTTATTTTTATAGGTATAACCCTAATGGTTTACGCAGGGCACGCAAATTAATGACAATTTCTGTTACAGTGACCAAACCTTAACAGATGGAAACAATTTCCGAGGCCTATTTTGATGATATATAAGTACTACAAACCCATAGTACATTATTTCTACCACCATTAATTTTCATACCGCATAAAAATAATGACTTCTTCGATTATTGTGACTAAACCAAAATAGACGGATATAATGTCCGTGGACTATTTTTTTGTGGATATTGGTAAATACTACAAACCCCTAGTACATTACTTTATTCTACCACCAATAGATTTCCCAGCGCATGAAAGTTAATGACTGCTTCGATTATTGTGACTAAACCAAAATAGATGGATATAATATCCGTTCACTATTTTGTACATTTTGGTAAGTACTGCAAACCCCTAGTACATCACTTTATTCTACCACCAATACTTTTCACACCGTATGCATATAATGACTGTTCGATAATTGTGACTAAACCAAAATAGATGAATATAATGTCCGTTCACTTTTTTGTAGATATTGGTAAATACAAAAACCCCTAGTACATTACTTTATTCTACCACGAATAGATTTCCCAGCGCATGAAAGTTAATGACTGCTTCGATTATTGTGACTAAACCAAAATAGATGGATATAATATCCGTTCACTATTTTGTACATATTGGTAAGTACTGCAAACCTCTAGTACATCACTTTATTCTACCACCAATACTTTTCACACCGCATGCATATAATGACTGTTCGATAATTGTGACTAAAACGAAATAGATGGATATAATTTCCGTAGACTATTGTGTAGATATTGATTAGTCCTACAAACCCCTAGTACATTACTTTAATCTACCACCAATAGTTTTAACACTGCATGATAAATAATGACTGCTTCGATTATTGTGACTAAACCAAAATAGATGGATATAATGTCTGTTCACTATTTTGTACATATTGGTAAGTACTGCAAACCCCTAGTACATCACTTTATTCTACCACCAATACTTTTCACAGCGCATGCATATAATGACTGTTTAGATGGATATTATGTCCGTGGACTATTTTGTAGATATTGATAAGTACAACAAACGTCTAATACATTATTTTACCACCAATACATTTACAGCGCATGCATATAATATCTGTTACGATTATTGTGACTAAACCAAAATAGATGGACATTTTGTCCGTGGAAAATTTTGTAAATAGTATTGGTAAGTACTACAAACTACAAACCCCTAGAACATTATTTTATTCTACCAATAGATTTCACAGTTAATAAGTTAATGAATATAGGTATTTGGTAATTATGTAACACCTTAGTTCACAATATTGCAGTTTTCTTGCGGATCCCTAATATTTTTCAAAACCTCGTAATATGTCACTCACACTGAATTAAGCGCTCCATAAGCAATAGATTTTTTAAATCGGTCCAGTGGTTTCGGAGCCTATTTCGTTGCAAATAAAAAAACTATGTTTCTCACTTTATGATATTGGTATTGGTAATAGATTGAATAATCTGGAGACATATACGGATTACGGAAACAATGAAAACAGTAAGAAGAGCATTGATAATTCGATCTTGTTGCAACCCAGTATAATAGAGCTATGATAAAGCGAAGCGAAGTCATAAACGCGTTTTAATTATTTACAGAACGCCATCTATTATGCAATGTTGGCACTATATTACCTAAAAATGTTGCTTTAGGGTAGTTATGTCTTGAATATTGAAATTTTTCTGTACCGCCATCTAGTAAGCATTGTTGGAACTAAAATATTCATAACAAACTTTAAAACAGTATTTTTCCACCAAAGGGCTGAAATTTTTGAAAACGCTGAAACACGTGTTTAATTATTTTCATTTTAGAATTTTTCTACAAAATTTGAATTTAATCGGCTGCAAAATGAAGTCTACTCCATACAAACTTTCAACACATATTTAATACACTTAGGGGTAAAATTTTGAAAAATCCTTTCTTATTACTTGTCTAGACTGTAAAAATAATCTATTGTCAAAATTTCATCATCATCGGTCCAGTAGTTTTGGCTCTGGGTTGATAAGTCAGTCAGTCAGTCAGTCAGTGAATCACTTTCTCTCTTTATATAATAGTATAGAAGTATAGATTACGTAAGTTATAGATTATATTTTCACTTAGGTACATGAAAACCTATTAACTAGTCCTACTAATATTATAATACCTGTATATAAATTATATTTTGTGCGTTTATTATATGTATATTCCTTATTACATAACCCAACGTACGCACGCCAGTGATGACAGCTTTGTAAGCCTTCCTTCTCTTTCTGACACGCTTGTCTCTTGTTTCTCAGATGTCCCTAAAAATTTCAATGTTGTTCATATTAACGCGCAAAGTATTCCAGCACATTTTTCAGACATGTTGGCAACTTTCGAGCTGCAAACTAACATTCATGCCATTTTAGTATCCGAGTCTTGGTTAACGCCCTCTCTTTCCTCCCATATCTACCCCTTACCTGGGTTCCATCTCATACGCAATGACCGGGTCGGTAGGGGTGGTGGGGGTGTAGCCGTGTATCTTCGCGCTCATATTCCTTTCTCCATTGTTGATATGTCTGCACAGCCACCCCCCTCCGGCGCAGGTGAACATCTATTCATAGAAGTTATTCTCTCTCACACCAAGATACTGCTCGGTGTCTATTACAGTCCTTCGGCTCATATCAACTATTTTTCTTCCTTTGAAACTTTGCTAGAAAACCTTTCTCCCTCCTATGATCACACTATTATAATGGGTGACTTTAACACATGTTTACTCAAGAAAGACAATCGTTCTATAGCTTTTGAAAATGTTATTAAATCGAGCAATATGCACATTCTTCCTCTCAACTCTACCCATCACTTTCCTAATGCCACACCTTCTCTTCTTGACTTACTTATTGTTTCTTCTCTTGACCATGTGGCCAAACATGGACAATGTACTGCAGACTTATTTTCGTACCATGACCTGATCTTTCTTTCATACAAAGTGCGTCCTCCCAAACACAAACCTAAAATAATACTACAGCGTAACTTTACCAGCATTAACGTTGAAGCTCTTCGTTATAATGTTGAAAATGTTGATTGGACGTCGTTATTCACTTCAAATTCTATTGATGACAAAATCAACATCTTCAATTCAAAATTAATGAATATTTATGACGTACATGCTCCTTTTAGGCGAATAAAGTTAAAGCATTTGCCTGCTCCCTGGCTGACTGAGAATATCAAGTTATTGATAAATAAGAAGGCGGTCGCCAAGACCAAATATAAAACTTGCCCAAGTGATCCTCATAAGGATGCCTATTTCCGTACTCGTAATCGCTGCAATAGAGTGTGTAGGGATGCTCAGCGCCGACACATTCATGAATCTGTCAACAATGAAGACTCCGCTAAAGTCTGGAGGTTTCTTAGAACCTTAGGTGTTGGTAAATCGCGCCAAGATTCCATTCCGCATGGATTGGATATTGATGCTCTTAATCAGCATTTTTCTTCTGCTTCTAGTATTCATGCTTCTGATAAAGCTAATACCCTCACCCTTCTTTCAAATACATTAACACCTAACATTCCTTCCTTTCTTTTTATAGCGAGTTCACGGCCTCTGATGTTAAGAAGAGCGTATTATCAATTGCATCTAATGCTGTTGGAGTCGATGGTATTAGTCGCAATATGATCATCCCTATCCTTGACATTCTTCTCCCTATCTTGTCTCATCTTCTCAATTTCTCTGTCGCTAATGGAGCATTCCCTTCCTCGTGGAAGGAAGCTCAAATTATACCCCTTCCAAAAAAGTGTAACCCTAAATCTTTTTCTGAATATAGACCTATTTCTATCCTTCCTTTCCTTTCCAAAGTCTTGGAACGCTTAGTCTATAACCAAATGAGTTCTTTCCTTTCCAATAATCATCTTCTCAATTCGTTCCAATCTGGGTTCCGACCAGCTCACAGTACTGTTACCGCTCTTACTAAAATTACGGAAGACATTCGGTCCGGAATGGAAAAGGGGGAACTAACGGTGCTGGTTCTATTGGATTTCAGTAATGCATTCAATACAGTCGATTTTGACATCCTTTTATCCATACTGCGCTCTATCAATATATCTCCAGCCGTGACTAGCTGGTTTCAAAGTTATCTGTCTGGGCGCCGGCAGAGGGTTCGCCTTGATGAGTCACTCTCCTCATGGTGTAACACTACAGCTGGTGTACCACAGGGCGGCGTTCTATCTCCACTTCTTTTCACTATTTTCATAGATTCTATCACCAAATACCTTACTTCTTCCTACCACCTATATGCAGACGATCTCCAGATCTACTCTCAGGCTTCCATTCATGACCTGGATGATTGTATAACAACCATCAACAATGATCTACATCAGATATCGTCGTGGAGTAGAGCTTTTGGACTTAGAGTGAATCCAACAAAAACTCAGGTTATTGTAGTCGGTAGCTCTCGCTTATTATCGAAAGTAGACCAAAACAGTCTGCCGCAAATCGTTTTTGAGGGTGTGCATATACCTTACAGCAAGGAAGTGAGAAATCTCGGGTTGATAATTGACCAATGTCTCACGTGGCAACCTCAGATAAACTCAGTCAGCCGGAAAATGTTTGCATCTGTAGGCTCGCTAAGACGTCTTCGTAACTTTCTTCCTACTGCTACTAAAGTTTCTCTTGCCCAATCCCTTCTACTTCCTCATCTTGACTATGCTGATTCCTGTTACCTAGATTTAACCGAAGACCAGCTTAACAAACTTGAGCGCCTTCAAAATTTCTGTATATGGTTCATATTTGGGCTTCGTAAATATGATCACGTCTCTCCTTTCCGTGCACAGCTCAAGTGGCTCCCTATTCGCCTCCGTCGGAATTCGCGGATTCTTTCTCTTCTTTACTCTATACTGTACAATCCTTCTTCTCCGAGTTATCTCAAAGAACGCTTTGAGTTTCTTCATTCAGGTCATGGTCGCTCCCTGAGATCTACTGAATCTTTGCTGCTGAGAATACCTTCGCATGTCACTTCCTTCTATGATAAGTCATTCACTGTTCAGGCTGCTAGACTCTGGAACCAACTACCAGCAGAAATTCGTCAGTCTCAATCAATTCACGTTTTTAAAACCAAATTAAATAAATATTATTTATCACTCTGCTATGTAAAATAAATGAATTTTGATAATATGTATTTCATTGTTATAATGTTATATTTTATTTAGCTTTATTTTTAATGATTATTATGTATTGATAGTGTGTATATTATATTTTATATATATGTGTGTATGTATATATATATTATATTTATATAAGTATATTTGTTTAAGTATGTATATATATATATATATATATATGTATGTATATGAGTAATTATTTGTTTGTAATTTATAAGTATATTTTAGTAATTGCAATTATTTGTATACTCTTATAAGTACACCGCCGACCAGAAATACTCATAAGTATTCCTTTCCTTCTGGTTGTCTGGAAGAAATCGCTTTAAGCGATAAGACCGCCACTTGTACTAGCCTAAGATTATTTTAATTGCTATTACTGTATTGTTATGTCCATGTTTTGGTGTACAATAAAGTGTTTATCAATCAATCAATCAATCAATCAACGTAAGCAGTATAACTGAGCTCAGTATATGTTAAAGTTAAGTACCTACTTTAAAAAATTATAAAAGTAGTTTTCATATATTATTTAATAAATTTATAATCCAGGCCGGTGTAATAAGTAGGAAGGTACATATTATTAAAAATATTTCTACTAATAGCCCCCACAAAATAAGTCAAAGATAGTTTTCATAGCCACGTCCATTCTCATTCTCCCGTCTGCCAAATCGTGAAATATTAACCGGCTACATTTCTCAAGGTTCCGTAAAATATTTACGGCTCTACGTTTACGTACGGCGACAATAAAAACCGAAACTGAAACATTTTTCAAACTAACAAAATTTATGGCCACCCAATTGAATTTCACACTTGATTTGATCGCGCTGGGTCGCGCCTTCGGAAATCCCAAAATTTCTTCGAGCATTATTTGGCACTTGGCAAAACATGATACTAAATTTTCTTAAGAGGCGTCACAACGTTTGCATAGAAACCAGCGCCGTATCCGACGCCTATTTTAATGAGACGAATACTACAACAGCGTTCAAGTTACGCTTACGCATCTGTCAAATAATGGCGGGAAAACAGACCACGGTGGTGCCAGCTCGGAAAGGGTCGCCATATATGTCAAACGAGAAATAGTTATTTATGTGCGCCAGTCACAAATTGCATTCGTGGCCGAATTGATATATTACAATGTTTTATATGTAAATGCGGATGTAAGACGAATGGCTTGCCCTAGTAACGGATGCCTATCGGATGATTTATTTGTCTGGACTGGGGCACGTCTATTAATTTCTGCAAAACTATGGATAATACATAAATAAGCAATGTTACATTAATTTCGAAGCAAGATTATTCGATGAATGTCCAATCTCAACAGTTAATATGATCAATATTAGTGAGTGAATCGTAAATCATTCAGCTTGATATTTATAGGTTATATAGGTATCCTAGGCCTAGAGCCTAGGGTCAGATATTAGATAGCGGACAACCAGTTAAAATGCCCGCTATTCAGCAATAATATATTATAATAATGTGACCACTTGTCAATACACAGTTAAGTATTAAAACAAACTAGGTACGCAGTCCATCCATCTACATACATAAACAAGGCGCCATGTAATGACGGAATCACATCAAGCTTCTGAGAGCGGGTGGAACACCGGTATTTAAAGTCCTTCAGAAGCTCTTTAACTATGTCATATTCGAAGGTACGACGCCAGAAGCAAGGATCAGAAGCGTCATGGTGCTTTTCAAGAAAGGTCAAGAAAGGTGATACCACCTTGTTAAAGAATTAAAGACCCATCTTGCTTCTGAGCCATGTTTATAAGTGGTTTTCGAGGGTCTTACGAATTGTCTTAGTCGAAGGTTCGATGACTGCCAGCCGTCCGAGCAAGCCGATTTCCGAAAAGGCTTCAGTACCATAGACCACGTCCACACGCGCTACGCCAAAATATGGAAAGACCGAAGAGTATAATTTGCCTTTAGTTATGTTTTGTTTGTTTGTAGACTATGAGAAGGCCTTTGATTCGATCGAGTCATGGGCGGTGCTCGAGTCTCTCCAGCGATGCCATATTGACTAGGTATCGGTATATCGAAGTTTTGATGTGCTTGTATAGTAACGCTACTATGTCGATTTGAGTACAGGAACAGCGTTAGAAGACCATCCCTTTGGAAAGAGGCGTAAGACAGGGAGACGTCATAATCATGCCCATGTTGTGCTCACCCCAATAAGGGCTGGGATCTTGGTTCTATGAGTAGTTGACGTCCTGGACAAGCAGTCCAACTCGGTAGGTCCTAACTTCGAAAATCTCAGGGTTTAATTTCAGCTTGTTCGTCATCTATGGCATAAAAAAGCCAATGAAGTCAGCTAGATCTGCCCATTGTTTGTGGGTTATTTTAGAGGTAACTTTTTAACATCTCGAAAGTTTGTGTTTTAGTGTTTCAGTCCATTTTTTTAATATACATTTTTCTACTGCATCCATGAACTGGTCTTTCTCTGAAAGTGTGCTCATTTTTTATTTGGGCATTTATGGACTAAACCATTGTTTGTACTGGGTCAGTTTTAGCTCCTATCCTGTTTCAAAGTACCTACTCAATATATCTATTAAATTACATATCTAATTAAATTGTTTTCTTGCTATTAAATAACTGAAAAGCGACTGTAAAGCTCTCAACATTTGTTTTTTTCTCCACTAAACACTGCAATGGCACACTGATGGAAAACTCATTGTTGGTCAGAACACCTAATATCGAAACTGGAAAGCCCTGCCAATTTAGGTGTTACAGACAGCCCTCTATACCGAGTGTGCATGGAAGTGGAGGAGACAACTGGTCATGTCCTTCTCGTCCTTGTACAGGATTAGCGGCATACCAGGCACAGTACCTCCGAACCCCGGGGCACTCACCAAGATTGTCGGCAACCTGAAAGGGCTGCTGAAATTCTTTGGAGGGCCTAGAGTGGCTCGAGAGAGGAATCACCCCCCACCCACACATAAAATAGGTGCATTGGGGTTAGGATGTCCGCATCTCATCATGTTTTAAAGTCATGTTTCGGTTTTGAATTGAGCCCTGTCAATTAAATTTATATGTTGCATCTGCTTGCACTACGGCACATTTGCTAGTTAATTGGAATAAACCTTTCGTTGAATAAACAATATCCAGATCTTGACTCTCCTCTTCGCAAGTAATATCACTTGGTAATCTAAAACAAAAACTTAATCTTCATTCTCTGGAATAACACTTTCCTTGTCACTCCAGTCTTTTAGTACCCCGCTGCAATTTGGAAGCGACCATCTTGTTTTGTTCTTAATGAAGAAAGAAAATTGTTTAGTTGGTTCTTCAATGTCTCGACCTCGCAAAGCAGCCGAAACACAAAAAATATCACAATAGACCAAACAGAGCATTGAAACCAAATAATGGACTTCCTCGGTGGCATAGTGGGCGCAAGCCCGACTGCGGATCATGAGGTCCCGGGTTCGATCCCCAGGTTAGGCAAAGTGTTCAATATTAGATTTTTGCATTGAAAGGTATCTTAATAACTGCCTGGAGTCATGGGACCAATAACATACTGGCGAAATGTGGGTGTACCTCTAAGGGACTGTTTCCTGGGTACACCTCTGCCTACCCCTTCGGGAAAACGGCGTGATTGTATGTTATGTTATGTTGAAACCAAGCATGTAAGAAGCAAATGGTGAACTTCATCACCACTCACCTATTATTGCGTTAGGTTTTCTTATCCCATCATTGTACATCTGAGTTATGGTTTTTTAACAGATTTATTTATTCCTCGGTTACCAGGCATATTATGATTGCCATGTTCTTCATTTGTTTTAAACAAAGAGACCTTAGAAGAGTTTGAATGATACAACAGATAATATTTCACCGGACATTCATTTTTTCGGTACTGGCCATTGCAGCAACGGAAATTTACTCTTTCTCCATCGATACCAGAATATTTGGTAACTTTTTTTAATTCATCAAGAGATAAAATGTAATTCTCAGCTTCCTCTGCACACTGAAATTCTTTTTCTTTACGCCACTGTTGTTGCACTCGTTCTTTTTTAACTCTTTTCTTTACATTTTCGTCGAATTCAGTAATCTACGGAATCAGGACAATATTCAATTGTTAAGACGCTGAGCATTTATTATTTTAAACAAAACCCAATATTATAGGTTAAAGTTTACTGTGTTTTGAGATGGCGTTATATGTTAGAAAGAGATAGTTTTTACAATTTTGGCGGGAATTTCATGCGCGTGTTACGCGATTCAGGTGGTAATCGATTTAAATGTGTTATGTCCAGTGTTTACCAAGAATTTAACTGTGGAATAAAACTTTCTAAGCATTTTCGAATATATGCAGATCACGGCAAGTGTTTATTTGTAGAAATATGACTGATCTGACGAAAATCAAAATCCATATATTTGATATTGGCAAATATAGTAGCTTGTAACGTCATTTTAAATCAGATAAAAAAAATGTATTTCATGATTTGTCAAACATTATTTAACCTTCAAAAATTATTTTCCACACAGATTTTCACCGATTTTCTTTTTGCGTTTTGTGAACTAGTTTCTGTTCTTTAATATGTGTTTTAATAATTTACAAGAGATCTTGACTATATTGTGTGCGATAGACGCTTTTCTGTGTAGTATTAATAACTATTTCGAGATAATATAGACTCAACTGTAAATTGGGCGAACTTTACGCATTTCTGTGCTTGGGTACCTAATTGATCGTGTTGTGTGTCTTATTCTGTTTAATTTTAAAAAAGTACTTATTGAATACTTAAAATTGAATATATATAAATAAAGGTTATTATTAAATCCTGTGTTATTTAATATGATGGAGCTAGACTGATTCAAGTCTCAATTTCGTATTTATTTGAAGGAAATGTGTTCTATACTTGTCCAAAAAGCATACCCTAGTTTTTTTCTAAATGATGAATTATTATAAAGTGAGGCTTGTAATCAGTCTACCTCTGCTAAATTAAAAAATCAGAATTGCGACATTTAAATAGGCAACCAATAGGTATCTACACCATTCGAATTTCGCGCGTTTTAAATGTTTCCCATGGCATATACTAGAGCGCTGGTGTGGTTTCGTGTTGGCTTTTTTTTCTATGGAGTTGTCATTCTTCCCTTTAGGGTATTGTGTTCTGTGCCTGAATGTATCAAAAAAATGTAAACAAACCACTGTCACTTATCAAAGTGACGGATCAATGGTTTCCAAACTTTTTTCCGAGGTATATTGCATTTTTCCCGCAATGTTTTTACGAGGATCCAGCGACCTCGGTAGTTGCTTCGTTTTCTCGTGACGGACCTGGCTCGGCTTATGACTTCATCGCACAATACGTTGCAATAAAGTATATCGCTCGAAAACACAGGCTATACCCGGTCTTTTAATAGGCGTACACGGAGATCATTTTTTTCTAAAAGTCTAACATACCTCTGTATGTTAGCCCCTTTGAGATTTTAATTTAAAGGTAATGGATAGCTCCTATCAAAGTTCATCTCTGAAACCATCTACAGAAGATGAGCTCAAAGACAGCCCCTACTAGGTAGCAGGGGCTGTCTTTGACTTTTCTTTGTTTTTTCACAATAGTCCTTGCACCTGCAAGGACTATTGTGAATGGATGGAAACTACTTGATTTGGCTATAGGTGTGATTTCTAGATGGATGATAACCGGGCTATTGCTAGAAAATTCCTGCAGCTGTCACTTCCATCGTCTCATGGTGAAATATTACAGCAGGCGACGATTCGCCGCTCACTAAACCCATAAATGCCGCCCTGCTCAAGAGAATAAAGGCGAAGAGAAGGGCAACGTTGGTGTGTGCGGCTAAGGGTAGGAGAGGTGTCTCCGGCCTTTTAACGGCGATCACTTGCGTTACCCGGAGGCCGCATCACGCTCGCCCACTCGCCACTTTTGCTTCACATCCTCTCTCGAGCATGAGGCTTTCCGGGCAAACCGGAGATGAAGAACATAACCCTCCCCGGAAGCATGTGGGGTCGCTACTTCCCAACAGCTCGCCATAAGCTGCCCTGTGTGCATCATGTATTATTATATCTAATATTATAATATATACGTAGCAAAACCATGAAATATATTCAAACTAAACATTAAAATGAAGAAAAATAGAAACCAACTTAACAAATTTAACTTCAACAACGGCCTAGTAACAAAGCACAAAAAAAAATGCATTCGAGTGCAAACCAGAAGCACGAACGAAGACACGACTTTCAAAGTTTGAAAACCACTGTGAGTGTTGCCAGTGCGTGAAAAGTATCTACCATTCAAAACTCCTTATAATTATTTTTTTAATCTAATTAAATTGTCATTTATTATATTAATTAATTCCATTAAATAAACATTCATTATTAAAATAAATTAATTTAGGTCAAATATTCCACCCCTTACCGTTCTCGATGCAAAGGTGCCATAACGCTCACCGCATTTCAATACTTATTATTTTAGTTTAAAAATTAATGTTTTATAAAGTTATTATTGTCATTCCATGACATATTTATTTTATTTTCAATCGCAATAAATTATAGGATATATAAGTCAATAGTTCTTTATTTATCTAATTTTGTAAGCTTATTCTATAGTGCAATGTATATTTTACTCAGTTATCACCATTGTTTACCTTTTTGTTCTTCTGGAATCCTACTAATTTAAAAATCTCATATTTTGAGTGCAATGTAAAAACTTACGGTTTTATCAGGTGAATAAAACGCTTGCGAGTCCTAACTCACCTCCAGCGCCATCTGGCGCGGTTTTGGTTAGATTGTTGGGTGATGTTTGTTACTCTTTCACGCCATAGTTTATTCACTATTAACATTCCAGCAATGGTCGTCCTAGGGCTGAAATTATGAATTAAAAACTGGTCTAGTGGAAAATTTTGTGATTAGTGTAGGGCCGTTTTTGTTAGTGGTTTCTGGAGTTTTTAGTTTTTAGAAAATGTGGTGGGAAGCAAATTAAACTGTTGGCAACACTGTATTTAACACTGCAACCTCAGGCAACCTGTGGTTGTGTTTGTGAGTCGGCCTCCGGCCTTGGTAGCACAGAATACAAACGAATCTTGGTAGTTGCACGGTTAAGTAGACAGTTCTATAGTCTGTGGACTGACTCGTGACTATTTCACGATATACGTCACACCTCCTCTCTGTTCTGTGCGTCAGAACAGAGAGTTAATATCGCATCAGCTGTTAATAACATACACCAACACAAACAATTGACAAAATGGATTTTAAAGACAAAGTTGTTGTAATAACCGGTGCTAGTTCCGGCATAGGGGCTGCCACGGCTATCTATTTATCCAAGCAATCTGCAACTTTAGCTTTGGTGGGCCGAAATGAGAATAATATAAGGAAAATCGCCGTTTATTGTGAGAAAACTAGTGGAGTGAAACCGCTGACGATTACCGCCGATGTGAGCGACGACGTCGACACGGAGAGGATTATTAACGAAACTGTCGATCATTTTGGAAAGCTGGATGTCTTGATCAACAATGCGGGGGTCATTGGCATCGGCGGAATCAAGAACTCCAGCATGGAAATCTACGACAAAGTTATGTCAACAAACATGCGATCTGTTTACCAACTAACCATGCTAGCTGTTCCTCACCTTGTAAAAACCAAAGGCTGCATTGTCAACGTTTCTTGTATCTGGAGTACAAAACCCAGCACAATGGCGCTAGCTTACAATATTTCGAAGGCCGCTTTGGACCACTTCACGAAATGCGTTGCTTTAGAATTAGCGGGAG
This sequence comes from Hemistola chrysoprasaria, assembly GCA_947063395.1. Classification (NCBI taxonomy): domain Eukaryota; kingdom Metazoa; phylum Arthropoda; class Insecta; order Lepidoptera; family Geometridae; genus Hemistola; species Hemistola chrysoprasaria. The sequence goes on along the minus strand of OX346727.1, from coordinate 10,213,944 downwards.
ATGGCGTTCGAGTCAATTCCGTGAACCCGGGCTTTATAAAAACTAACTTGCTGAAAGATATAGGTCTAACTGATGAGCAGCTAGATTTGTACGTCAAGAATGTGGTAGGAAATATGCCTTTGAAGAAACCAGTGGAAGCAGATGAAGTTGCCGCCATTATAGCAATATTAGCAAGTGATAAAGCTAAGAGTGTGACGGGATCTAATTACGTAATCGATGGGGGTAATCTACTTAAATAGAAATTTTGCTAAAATTGTCTAGAGTCATGTGAGCACAATAGGAACGACATTTCATCCATAGAAGCTGTCAACATGCTTTATTTAGCGCTAAGAATCATGGCACTGGAAACATAGGCAAAGTATCTAACATAATATACGGAGAATCTTAAGTATCTATCCACATAATGTAAGCATTTAAATTAAGTAAATCAAGCATATTGTGTGTTTTGTGAACTAATATTCTAGTCATAGGAAATCTCTACTTACTAATCTTTGTGAAAATAAATATTTTTTTGTTAAAAATTTTAAAAAATGTTTTAAAAACTATCTGACTTTTATTGTAAATAAATACCTACCTTATATTTTATATCTACACCCCTATAACTAATGGGTCAGACGGATTTAGACTCTGTATATTCCTTTGTTGGCTTTGTAGCATAATATAGCCTAGTATAGACTGTGGTATAGACGGGCTTCTATTAAAAAAAAACAAATTCCAAGGACCAATGAGCGAATCTATGGCAGCTTACTGCTGCCATGTAAACCGAGACCAAAGTTTTATGGGGCATACAGATCTAACAAGTTTGAGGCAGATACATAAAAAATACTTTTAAATTTACAACCAGCACGAAGATTTGGCATGTTTATCTCAACTCTCAATTCGCCACGCCGGGCAGTTGCAAAACGTATATATTATAGCTTCCAAGACTAAAAATAGACGCATGCTTTCAGAACCAGTTATGGAGTTATGAACTCGCTACTATTAGATTTATAAAATGACGGTAAAAGGTTACCTACCTACCAATAAAATATGAGTAGTTCTTATTATGACCGTCATGTCGAATACTTTAATTCATCATTATCTCAGTCGTACGTTGCTGCTTGACATCTATATGCCTTCCCCATAGGAGGTTTTGTACAGAATACCACATTTCTTCGAATCTACTGCTAGAGATTGAAATATTAACATTTTTTTTACAAAACATTCAACAAAACATGATTGAAATTAGTAAATAGCACTTGATTACTAGATTAAAACCTTATCTGTGATAGGTAGGTAGTCAATGTTACTTTCGGCATGTATATCGTACGGGGATGTAGCTCAGTGGTAGAGCGTTCGCTTTGCATGTGAAAGGCCCCGGGTTCGATCCCCGGCATCTCCAACTTTTTGATCTCTTTTGTTTAGAAACTTTTTACCTTTTCAATAAACAAGACTCAAAAATTGCAATATAAATAAAATTTAATTGACTGGTAGCAGGTATTCAATTGTAAAAATTACAAATCAATAAAAACCAAATTATAAAATTCCTACCGCTTATAATAATATTAAAAAGGGAAATCACAACAGAAACCAATGACATGTCAACCATTTTATTCGTTTTACACTGAAAAATAATTTAATTACAATTTATAAATTAAAATTTATTCATTGATTTATCAAGTAAAGACTTAATTACACGAGAGTTGATCTAAAGATAACATTTTCCTGTCCTTACAGTAGATTTTAATTACATCGGCGAGGACACAATCTGTCGAAAATTTTACCAAACCGATGTTTTGTATTACCTTGTTTCCTCCAAATATAAGTTAGCCTATTCGATAAATTTATATCCTGACATTACTATGACGAAGTAAACTATCCCATTTTTAAACTTCTTATAATTTTTTTTTAGAATGTTTTGACATTCACGTTACGTCGACTACAGAAAATAAATCCCAGATTAGAAAAAAATTAAAAGCATTTTGAAGGAAAATGAAATGAAAGAGACATAGACTACTTCAGCTTCAAAAAATCACGATATAATTTCATCGAATGGGTTAAAATTATATTCGGAGGAAACAGAAATACAAAACATCGATTTGGCGAATATTACAAAGGATTGTGTCAATTTGCGTAAAGGTCTTGACATCTTTTAATACCTAATCGCATTAAAATTCTGGCATTATCATCATCTCACAATGACCTAGATAAGTTTCCTTATTGTGAATACTAAAGAATTAAAATATTTGAACACAAGCCAGAGTGTGTTCAGATTACATTAACTAAATCTAGCAACACTAGGTATACAATGAACACATTGTAATTTGGGATATTATCCTAAGTTATATTATATATCTAGATGCCTGCTTCACATAGGAAAAAACATTTGTAGGGAAACATTTGTTAAGGCATACTTATGGATAGTGTAAGGTTCCAAAACCTAATTATATAAAATAATAACACCTAAACGAAACGCTACCGCTTCATCATGCAGCATTCATGGCAGCGCCATCTAGTTGGAAACTACAGCAAACAACTAGAGGTTCATAGTCCCGTGCGCAAAGTATGGAAATATGCAGTAAAATGGCCATAAGTTTGGTTGCGGTAATTTAGACGTACGATTTTTTGCAGCCATAAGGGACCGTAGACCTGAGTATTTGATATCAATTTCAACTTGATACCTCCACGCCTAACAGGCAAAGGGTTCATTTTGAGGTACGAAACCCTAAAAAGAAACCAAAGTTGACAAATAGTAATACTTAAGGGGGTGCATTATTTACCTGTCATACTGAACAATTTCCAAAAGAAAGAAATGCTAAATTCACAGGTCAACTAATCCATTTTGTATTGGAAGTCTTTTTTTTTTTGCCAATTTCGCAATTTTTTCTCTTGAAAGTTGTTCTAAGTTTGACGAGTAAATAAAACTCATTATGGGGGTTTCTCGTCCACACAACATTAAATTTCCCAAATATGTATGGAGAAATATGGAGACAAATTTTTCATTAATCTGGCCATTATTTGCGCAAAAATATATTTTGTTTTGAGTCTTTTTTTTTATTTTTTCATATTTACAAAAAAAACATAAAAATAACCTCCAAATATTTTTTTAACAATATTTTTTTTATATGAAAAAACCATACAGTTTTCATCAAATAATGGCCAGATTATAAGAGACGACCGTGTAAAATTAGTCTCTATTTCTCATATTTGGGAAATTTCATTCTGTATGGAAGTATTACTACACCTTTTTCTAACACGTGTAGGGTTAATGTTATTTTGTGACGCGCATGCTACGGATTCTGTGAACGTTTTGGTGGTTTTATGGAAAGTATTAATGGCAACGTGTGGTTTCACGAAGATCTATGGCATGTGCGAGGGCGCCATGGCAACACAGGGAGGTGGATGCCAGCGCGACAGATGATTGTAGAGCGAGATTGAAGATGGTGGGCTTGGAATAAATTATTTAAAATATGCTGAAGTGTTCGAGTATTATTTAATGGAATAGGAACGTCTACACACGTTAAGGTTATGGGTAAATCAGTCAGTGTCCTCGTAAAGGGAAATTTTACTCATGGTTTGGTAAATCTTTCACTATGGAGTGTAATCTGATGTCGCGGAAACAGCTTGTTCCATAGAGATGTTAGTTCACTAGAGAAAGTTCTTAATACTTCTAAATGACCCTTTTTTTGTTTTGTCAAATTAACCTTAACGTTTATAATCAGTGTTTTCGGTACAACCATGATATTTTAATTTTTTATAGACAAAGCTATTATCTATTTGCTTGAAATACAATATGAAAATGGAAAGAAAAATATCACCCACTATAGCTCAATTAGTAGATTGTCCACCATGTGGAAGGTGCGGGTTCGAGTCCCGCTCGCATTAAATATTTTGAGATAATACGTATGTAATTTTACCAACTATTATAGTTGGTAAAATTACATACGTTCTGATAATAATAATAATAATTGTTCAGTAATTTATTATATTTTTATGTGAAGCAGTCATATAAAATCTCTTTTAGTAAGCTAAAGGCAACGAGATTACAGCTTTACCACAAAACTGTACAGATTTTAATACATACAATTAAATAAATATTAATATTTTAATATAAACGTATTGCAAAAAGATATAGTAATATTTAAGGGGGTACCCTCTACCTTTAAAACCGAACAACTTTCAAAAGAAAGAATTGCGAAATTCGCTAAAATATTCGTATAAGCCGGTTCAATAAAGGAGCGAATATAAAATGGCGGCGCTAATCATGTCCTCTCGCTTCCACACTAGTGCTCTCAGCTAGTGTGCGAGCGAGAGGACATGATTTTGGAGACCATTTTAGATTCGTTTCTTTATTGAACCGGCTTATAGTCGACATCTTTTTTGCACATTACGCAATCATTTCTTTTGAAGTGTTCAATTTTAAGGGTAGATTCACCCCTTAAGTATTACTACACTTTTTTGTAAGACGAAATTGAGATATTTAAAATGGTGCTATCCAATTTGCAATCACAAAATTCACAATCACACCAAAAGGTAGATTTTTAAAGACAAATATCAAATTGGAATTGGACTTAACAGCATTACAAATTTGATCGCACTGGAAATACAACTTGGTAATTTTAAATAACATTTCAAGATATTCTTTTTTTACAATTAAGCCTCATACAATACTTTAGAAGAAACCAAGTACTTTTGTGTTTAAACTATAAAAAAAATACTGGCTTTTTTGTGATTAACCAATATAGAGCACAATAACTTCGATATTTACATTTTGGCCCTGATTTTGAGGCAATTTTAAAAGTACTTTTCAATTTTTTTTTGACGCCATTCGAAAATGATTTAAAATCGTTACGAATACATAAATATATTTGAGAATCTACACAAATAAAGATTCTCTTTTATTTATATAAGACTACAACAATTTCACATAATATTATTGATAACTAGAACGTTTTAATATAATGTATTCCAACTTTTTTACAAAAAGAAAGTTTTCACATCACATCGAACATCACTTTACTAATTTTACAATATTTAATTAGTTTTAGAGAAAAAATGGGGTTAGTAGGAATGTGCTAACAGATTGAGCTGAGAAAGGTAAAATTAAGTAACAATTTTAGCTTGATCTTTAAACACATTTTCATCAAGACAAACTTTGGCAACCCTAATAACAGCATTGTAATATTTAAAAAAGTAGCCAAAAATTCCTGACAACGATCACTTATTGTTCAAAATATAATGCAATAGTTTACGAAGTATTCTAAAATCTATACACATGTCAAATAAATCAATTGAAGTGATTAAGGTTGCCACATAAAAGAAAATATAATTAAACTCACTAGTATTAAATTTTCAACCGCTATACGCACATGGGCTTAAAAGTCTATCGTTTTCGCTCAGATTGAGCCCTGTCCGTGTGGAACCACGGAAGGAATTTACTTGAAAATAAGCTCATTACAGTCACTTGACACTATAATATTATCCGATAAGTTCACGCATACACTTTCACACGGAAATTTACATCACTGGTTATTAGAGATTTCCACTAGGAGGACTCTTGGACCGCGAGATTTTTCCCTCGGAATTTTAACGTTCATTTTTCGTCCTTACACTTTGATATAATATGTACAATTTGAGAATCTTCGCACACGACACGTAATCGTAACGTAGATGTCTGTCACTAGTTAACGTTCTGTCAATTACAAATGTGGGGACAGTTCCTAAGTGATTCTCGACCACTAACTTAAAGAGTCTTTTGCACACGAGGCGTAGAGTAATCGTAGCGAAGGCGTAATTAATTAGCTTACATATTTTTCAAATTTTGTACCGACACATTACAACCGGTGACAAAAGTGACACTAAGGAATAACACTACGCTGAGGATACGATTACAATACGCCAAATGTGCGAAGGCTTTAAGTGAATGTTTACACGCGTCGTGTGTCGCTCTAACTCGTTGCCCTAGCTGGGAGACGCGACGCGAGGCGGTGTGAAGATTTCTATGGAATCGCGTCGAAGCTCGGCGCTGATAATATGTTATCATTTAAGTTGACATCTATTTGATATTGTCGTCACGTCGCATCGCGTCGCCGCGTTTGTCGCTCAGCTAGGACAACGCCTTAGACCGCGTAATAGAACGCGATCATCGCGCGAATCTACTCAATCCTTTTTACCATTACGTATTACATTTTTTTTCCTTTTATAAACCAATTTTTATAAATCAATTTGGCATGTCGAAATAAAAATCACAACTTTCAAGGCTGAGCACCAACAACTTTAACTATAACCGATCGATGGCTTGAACAACCGTTAAATCTTTAGTTAGACAGTTTTTAAAATGGGGCATTGTAAGAATTGCTGTAACCAGAAATTCGACAACCGGTCAATCATCGGTTACTATCAAAGTTAGTGCAACTCTGCCCAAGCAAAGGCAAAAAGTATATCGAGTGAATTCGCGCAAAATACTGGATCAAAATACTATAAAACACTAGACATTTTGGCACGAAAACAAGAAGAAATTCGCGTGTCGATCGAATCGTTCTATAAAGGCGAAGCAATGCTGTCCAGATCACGAGAGGTTTCGTCGTTACTTGTAGAAGACGATGATGTCGTCGCGGCGGCGACATCGGCCGCATCGCCGCTACGAGCGACAGTCGAGGGGAGAGGCGCTAGTCTCGAGCGAGACCAACGACGGCACGGACGGATGTGAGGGCGGCGTGGGCCGCTCGGACGCCGGCGGGGACGGCGCGTCCACGTCATTCTGTAAGGGGCGGCGGCTGTAGGCCGGGCGGGGACCGGCGGGACCGGCGGGACCCGGCCGGGGACCAGCGGGAGCCGGGGGCGGGACATTACTCACCTGACCACTCGATACAACTAGATCACTGCGCGTTTTGACTATTCAAACACAGAATATAAATCCCGCAGAAGGTAATAGCGATACACGGTTCGATTTTAGTTGGTCGACTGCTAAATCGCTTTCGATTCGAACCGTCTGAACTGGCTTTTAAAAATTTTTCTTACAATTCCACAACCAAGAATCAAATTAGTTTTTTAATTTTTAAAATTAATTTTTTTTTTGTACGGCCAAAGTCGATCAACTAAAATCGTACCGTGTAAACCCGCTTTAAGAGGTCGTACAACGGTTTAAAACGAATTCACGCACACATGCGCGCTATACGCTCTCGAATGTTGTATTGCATGGTGTGTTGCACATAATTTGTACCCAGCTTTACGCGTGAGGAAAAGTTAGAGGTCGGCTAGTTGCGAGCCGCGAATCGAAAGCGCTCGCGCGTGTACGTCGTACGCATCTTGCCTTCTGATAGATTTATATTAAGTGAATCTCTTTTATAAATTATGTAATGTATATACCAAATGCAGATAAAAACTGTAATTGATGGCGGTACAAGGGTACCCAATTGCTAGTAGTAATCTATATTTTTTTTTGATATGTTTTAATTTGTATTATTTAGGTAAACGGGTAGACAATTAAGCGATACGTAAAAGAACCGGAAGCGATACTATTGTTTAGTTGTGGTGCGAGCATTTGAAACATACTTTACATAATATTATACTAAAATTCGTAAATCAAGACTGACAGTAAACAAATCATGTCAAAATGTTCAAGCATTTTCCGAAATTTTGACAAATATTTGTTTAAAGTCAATATAAACTACACTTGTGCGCTACTGTCTACAACTTTGTTACACAAATGTGTAACACTGAATTAGGTGTATCTATTTGTCATTTCTTACTTTTGCAAGTGATTCAATTTGCCAATAGATACTGAGTCACTGCTTCTGGGGAAATGTTTTTGAAAGGAAATATAATTGACGCACACTACTAATAACGATTTGACATTAGAAATGGGGGAGCTTACTTTGCAATGAATCAAAACTACGAAACTATAGTCAATTCCATGAATCGAGACTGACATAATTCGTCAATTGTAAAAAATATATGTCAGTCACGCTATTGTCAACGTATTCTTTGCAGCAATTTTTGACAAACTTTAGAATCAATTAAGGGTTGCGATACATACTATAACTACTCATATAAACTTGTAATTCTACTGATTTACGTATTTTTTAAAATCTCAAAACGACAGTGATACAATGTTGTAAAGCGTTATCTTAAATTATTGTTAATAATGTAATTTGCTAATGGTATGAACAAGAAAATACTTGGACATAACACAAACATAAAATATATTTCCAAACAAATAACAATACATTTAAAACTAGAGAGAACTTTTACACTAAATTTACTTTAAGATTTAGTTGCGAAAGCGGTGAGTGAATTAAAATATATGAAAAGCTTTTGATTAAAGATTTTATTTTAGGGAGTGAGTACATTTATTATTCGACGCGGACTTAAAAACCGGTCAGAAAGAACTTTATGTACGATTCAGAGTCCCGTCGTCCAAGCCAAAGCAAGGGTAGCGCGCCTTTGTAACAGAAGACAAAAAAGATGGAGGCAGGATTGTTTTGTATGTTACGCGATTACGATTTTTTTTGGCAGGTCATACTTTAGAGATCCCTCCATATAAATCTTATCGAAATTGAAGTCGGTTTTTTACATGGATAAATAATTAAATAGAGATAAAGATCTTTCTGAACGGCTTAAGCTTCGTCAAGTAATATGTACACTCCTTAGTTAAAAAATATTTCAGCAATTGTAGCGAGTGGTGAGGTGAGTTAGAGCCCACCTCCACGAGTCAGTTGTCACGCCAATGATATAATATATCCCCACGATACAACCGCTCGTGGAAACGGTCCCTTATTAAGGAGTCACAATGAGATATATAGAACATGCAAGTTTTTGGCTTTGACTAGAAAAGTTAAGAACTAATAAATTTAAAATATAATTGTATGGGAAAGTTCAGGTTAATAGTAGATTAAAATGATGGTGACACACTCATATAAGTAGAAATATAGAGTTCTATATAACTTGGCACCCAGAAGTGGCGCCAGCGTCTATGCAAACGTCGCTACATTTCGTTGTAAAACTAATTTTAGATTTTTACCGAGTGCCAAACTATATGGGACGATATAGGATACTCCAAAGCTCACTCTGACCAAAGTAGACACCGCAAGCCTTTGTATGTTTACTTTTCTGATTGATTTATGTATTTAAACTTCAGCACGAAGCATGGTTTTCTACCAATTATCCTAAGCCAGTTGTGTAACTTTGCGTGTTACTTTTTACACCCACTTTGACAGTTAACGGTAACCACGGCACAGAAGTAAGACAATTTCACTCACTTTTGACATGCGAAATAACCCGCAAAAAGATACCACCCGCGGGATTTACTAAGGTCAATTGTCAATCTGTGAGCTTCAATAATAGAATTAAAGGAAATTATTAATTTTACAAGGGTTGCTTGAGTTTTACCACCCCACACCTCATACCTACCAACAACCATTAGCGAAAATAATAATATTAATGTGCTTAAGCTGAAATATTAAGAAAATATTAATAATATTATTGTATTATATTATATGTGAATAAAAATTGTGAATATGTATGTATGTATGTACACATGCAATGAGTGTTATATCATGAAAATACTATAAATTATATAAAAATATACATAATTATTATAATCATAATAACGATATAGCCTACGATAACACTATACCTACATAAATTCTCTAAAATTATTATTTTACACTGATCTTTGGATGAAGTAACATACTTATTAAAACTATCTAGATAATTAACTGACAACAAATATTAACAAAAAATATTAAATTTCAACAATGATTACTTTACATATTTTAAAATGAAGTAATTTGATAGCTCACTATTATATCTATTCTCTATTTTACATAATAATATAGGAATAATTATCTACATATATATTATAATAATTTAAACACGTATACCTGTTTAAACGTAGGGAGCACCTAGATATAAAATTCAAATTCAATTATTACAAATAGCATATACATTATACACCAAACATCATATTACAAAATACAAATGTTCCACATTTCTACAAAACATCGGGCTATTTTAATAAAATTTATCAAAAAATCTACCCTGCAATATAAACTTTGTAACCGCTATCGAAAGTGCATTTAGAAAATCTACCTTCTCTCATGCCAATCGAAACGTTAAAATCTAACCCGACCTATGTAAGTAGGTAATTTTATTGAATATTTTACTAGCATTCTTTACTCGGGGGATTCTTTATTTACATATTTGCTAATAACATCGAAATAAGTACTATTGTCGGTCTAGCTCTAACACAGGACGCGAAAAATCTAGCTGTAACATTTTAGCTAGCACAAATCTATTTTTTTCTTGTATACAAATGTCTATAGGATTTTGTAAAGTTGTTGTCACTCTATTTAAGTACGTGTTCTCCTTTTTCTCGCTACTAACTTACTGTGAGCGACGTGCTTACAACCCAAGTAGGCGCGCCTAAGCGCAGTTGTCACTTTGCCCTGATGAATAATTTGAATAACAAAATATTAAATACTTTCATGGGATTTTTAAACGTGGATAAATGCTTAGCACTTTGGAATATGATGGAATTGAGCTGACTCTTTGCTTTGCTGAATAGAATTAAAATTGATGTATGGACACAAACGTAGCCGTAAGTCTTAATGAGTTCTCAACATTATTAAAAACTTGTAATTAAGTGCATAAGTGTAATTTGCAAGTGCATAAAAACACTACCTATATCTTGATGAAATTTAATGGACACTTAAAATATTTTACACAAAATATATTACTATTATTATCTTTGCATTAGGCTTTAACAGTGATTTAATTACTCAAAATACTATTCATATTTAATTTTTAAATGCATATTATGGCGAAGCAATTACAATTAATAATATTTTATGCAAATACCGTCGCTGTTATACAAATTAACGATATATGTGAGGTGATATTGAAAAAGCCAAAAAAACATGCCTTTGAGGAATGACGAGAAACAGTTTTGGGCAAAGCAAGAAGTCAGCTTTTCAAAAACTAAAAATTTAATTAAGATTTAAAATTTTGAAGAAAATAACATAAAAATGTTGAATTGAGGTAAATTTAGTGAAATTATCAAGAAATGAAAATAAAAACATGCTGGATTAACGTAAAAAATCATCTCACCACACTAACGCCTGTTTTGTCCTGTAATTCACAAAACTTATGATTCTATCTTAACATAACCTAATCAAGTAATTAAAAACAAGATGTGTTATTAAGTTGCATTCACACTGAAATATAAAATACGTTTATTACCGCAATAATTCATGTGGAGATGTAGCATGTAGCAGTACCTTAATACTTTAAAAATATCATCCTCACTTCCTATTTTCTCAAATTACTTCAGTTTTTAAAGAAACGACTACTATTTAACGATTCGTTTTTTTATAATTAATATTATTAAACCTTATAACAAATGGCAGTATTAAAAACGAGTAAATACGTCATACGAGTAATAATGTCATAATTTTATTATGTAAAAATATAAAATATAAATTATTTGTGTGTTTATAATGTGTAATATAATCAAACTATAATAAATATTCGTACAATACACACATATATACATAAATACATACATACGTATAAAATATTATTGACAATAATAGTATGATGAGTATCCATGGTTTTCGAAAACATGACATTTTATGGTTCAATTATGTACGAAAAATATTATATCAGTAAAAAATTGTTACAAAAACGTGTAGTAAGACTTAAGACTGTAGGACTTAAGACTTAAGGCTGTATGCAAAAAAATAAGCAAAAGGTGTATTTTTAAAATCATACTTTAAAAAGAAAAAAACAAAAATGCTCAGTTTAAAAATACTGTAGGCAGGGAAAATCTTTGTAGTATTGTAATAACCAAATATAATTTTGAAAAATAACCTGGTTTCTTTAGTAATAATATTCAAATCACCTCTAAAAGTTAAGGTTTTTACTCAAAAGTTCTGAATTATAAGCGACAACGACCAATTATTTTTTATGAATTATATATCCAAACTAATATTATAATGGAGTAACTGACTACTTTTGTTATTTATTGTTTATATTTTGAGTATTTATATTATGAGTTGAGTTGGGAGCTCATATCGCTCATTTCATCTTCAACTGTGATATGCAATATTCAACTTTAAACAAAGCAGCTTAGATAAAAAATTGAATGGCAGTGTGCAATGTCGCTTAACCCCAAATTTACTAGCATTATGCGCACTTTTAAGCGAGTTCTATATAAACCTTTATCTTTTAATCTTTAATTTAGGTTCTATATCTACCAGTCAAACTGAGCTAGTGAAAAAAATCACAATTTCATATAAAAATTTACTAACTATTGACTTCTCATGCATTTAATGGAGTCGATTTTTTGCCATCCAGATTTTTTTAGCACTAATCTAGATGTTTTTTCATAGACTTCCTAAGTATTTCTACATCTTTTGTAACACTCCTTACAATCGCATGTTTTCAAAAAACCATGTAAATACCCACAAAATCACCACAGACGTATAATAGTGAATATGATAGAAATGCAAGCGAGCAGTGCGTGAAGCCAACGTCTACGACGCGGCTTAGAGGCCTTTTGGGGCGAAGGACCTCTTTGGGCCGAAGGGGCCTTAAGAGCCGGAGAGGCCTTAAAAGCCGATAGAATCCGAGGTAAAGAAAGGACGGAGTTGACAGTTACCTTTAAAGGAATGGGCGGTACTTCCAAATGGTAGCCGATCTCGCATAGATTACGCAATAGCTCGATTCCTGGAAAAATATTGACACCAACATTATAAAGAATAATAACAACATATTACAAAAACGTTTAGTAATACCACACCCCGGACATGACTCAATCCCATACAAAAGCCGCGCTATAACTACCTACTATACACGACACTGCACACATGGAGTTTTGTACACGTGCGAGAAATGTGCATGAAGTAGAAGCGGGGCTCGTGGAGAGCTCAATCTCGCTCGCGGGGTGAGGAAGGCTCGATTGGTGGGCGGATGACAGTGTCCATTCTATACGTAGTATTATTATCTGTTCTGTGGTAATACTTTAGGTGTATATACAAGTCAGCCTAAACATCTTGGAAAAGCAAGAATTGCGAAACTAGCAAAAAAATTCTTCTTCCCATATACATACATACAGTCACGCCTTGTTCCCGTTGGGGTAGGCAGAGACTATTTCTTTCCACTTGCTACGATCCTGACGTCCACTTTCATCACATTCTTCATGCATTCTCGTCGGTTGTTGGTACTTTCGACCTGACCTTTCCTTAAGATAATTAATTAATAATTCCTTCCCATATAATTGGACTGAATATTTTTTTTTTATGATAGTTTGTGACAAGACGAGCAAATCAGGTGCCTGATGGTAAGCATCATGATTGCCCATAACAGACACAGTGTTTTAAAATTCAAAATTCTGCGCGGCACTGCACTGCGCCTGTCAACCCTGAGATATGAGTTGTTGAATCTCATCATGCCCAGTAATTTCGCTGGTGACATTGCCCTTCATACCGGAACACATTGCTGCACATTACTGCTTGGCGGATGAATAACTGGCAAAGGTGTGGTACTTCCCCAGGCGGTCTCCTGCAAGAGAGGCCTACCTAGGTGGAAACTATCAGTACGCTTACCTGATCCCCTATTGTTCCCGTATCGAGCCTCCCAAGCGTCGAACAGCCGGTTGTAGTACCGCGGCCCGGAGAGATAAGGCAGGTACTCATGAGAACTGGACGTGGGGAACACGCGCTGCAGTTCCTTCGCACAACACAACTCGTCCTCGGCTTGGACGAGGTGGCGGACGTCGTCCGGCGTTAACGTCGATAGGATGTCGCGGAGATACTGTGCAAATAACATTTAACTTAAAATTTATTGTTGAGGCATGCCTTGGTAAGTTAAATAAGTTAATCTTCCCCTTAAACTCCCCTTAAAAGGGAAGATCTACGAGACCGTAGCAAGAAAAATGCATGCGGCAGATGCGAATGTTTAAATGGATGTGCGGTGTGACAAGAATGGATACAATTAGAAATGAGTACGTAAGGGGAGTTACCGGCTTTAGAATAGTGCTCCACCCTCTCTACCCTTGGTTGCCGTAACATCCAGCTAAGGGTTAACAGATATGGACAGATATGAACAGGACGGGCAGCAGCGTCCTCTGCAACAAACCATCGAACTGCGCTCGACAACCCGCACAACAAGCGTGTCGAGTATTGACAAAACCCCCCTTTATGGGGGAGACCTTTGTTCAGTAGTGGATTACCAACGGCTGAGATGATGATAATGAAAGGGGAAGTCTGAAAGTTGCATCAGCGACTGAGAAATTAAAGAGTAGAAGACTATCTTGGTATGGAAATGTTATGCGAAAGGATGAAAATCATGTTGCACAAATGACAATGAAGATGAATATAAGAGGTTATAGGAGCGGGCGTCCTTAAGAGACCTGGATGAACCGTGTGTTTACCCTTTACTTGTGATATTAGATCTGGCTTCTTGCCAAATTTCATGATGCTGGGCCAACGGGAAGTATCCTAGAAGTTCTTAGCCTTTTGGGCAAAGTATGCAAATGTCCCGTAAAATGGCCGTATCTTTTAAATGTGTTGACTTAGAAGTTTGTTTCTTTACAAGGGACCGTAGACCTGAGTAGTTGATATTAGTTTCAACTTGATATCTCAACGCGTTCTGGAGAAAATAAGATTTTGACAGACGGACAGACAGATAGACGGACAAGGTAGTGATCCTAAGGGATTTTTTCCTTTTGAGGTATGGACCCTTTAAATTAGTACTGCAACCTTCTTTATTGCTATATATTGATAGGTAGAAAACACAGCAAACACATAGAAAATAATTGAGTCTAGACTTTGCGTGTTGGAAACGCATCAGACTGCTGTGTAAAAAACTATATACTATACAGATTAAAGTGTGTAGAAATTTCAAGATAATATGTTAAAAACAACTATATTTCTGTATTATTAGTTTAAAACATGAGATCATCTTACCATATCTCGATCTTCCATATTGGTGTATATGATGTGTTTATCCCTCTCCTCTTTAGATAAGTACACCGTGTACAATCTACTGTCGTACGGTAGCCCCGCCTACAACATAAGTCATTATTGTCCATAAAATCTAAGAAGTACTGTGGTATCTCTATTATATAGAATAGAATAGAATTATACTTTATTGCATACCAAAATAAAATAAGAAACAATGTTACAAAACAATTAACAGGTAATACGGTAAACAACCGGCGGTCTTATCGCGTTAAGCAATTTCTTACAGACAACCTGGGGATGTAAACGGTGAGTTAAAACAATAAACGATGGTGGTGTGCAAGGGAATATCTAGATAATATGGGATTAGATAATTTTGATTAGGTATTTTATATACAAAAACAAAAGGCACATGGACAGAATAACGAGTTTTTTTGCTAAGAGGGCGTTAAAAAAATTCGGGAATAAAAAAAAACATACATTCACGCCTTTTTCCCGAAGGGGAATAAAAATTCGGGAATATAGATCGAATTCACATTAGAAAAATAATAACAAAAACCCTCTTTAACGTCAGATGCATCCACACTCTTTAGAAGTTACTATGCAAGGACGCCATATTGTATTTAGAATGACGTTACTTAGCTACAAGGCCGTAGCCAGGAATTCCAGATAGACCAGAAAAAAAAACCAAGTCTAGGGTTGAGTCGTTTTTTCATACATTTTACCTTGGGTACGAAACGCGGCGAAATTTTTTTAGGTTTTGAGCTTCAAGGGCGGCGAAAAATGGTATGTTTATAACAATGAGAGCGCGAGTAGCTTGCTGCGAGTGCGAAGAAAAATAACAATAAATGCGGCAAATTTCTTGAATTTTTACATATTCTTTTCGAGGGGGGGGGGGGCTTGATCCCCAAAATTACCCCCCCGCCAACGGCTATGCTTTGCTAACCACACATTTATCATCTCAACCTTAGGACGTCCACTGCTGGACATAGGCCTTTCACATGGATTTCCATCTAGTCCGATTGTATACAGCAAAAAGCGGCTTGCATACAGCATCTTCCTACAATCTTTATTATGTTGTCTGTCCTGTGTCACGTTACAGCCCCATCGGCCATCAGTTCTACGTGCTATTTGCCCTGCCCATTGCTACTTCAACTTACTAATCCGCTGAGTTATGTCGGTAACTTTCGTTCGTCTACGGATCTCATTTCTGATGCATAATATGACGGCGCCCATACACTACACACATTAAATTTAAGCTTCATTAATAATCAGCCACTTCAGCACCCCGAGCCTATATTGTAATTGCTCTTGAAACCCGAGAACTGGGAACCAGATTTTATATAAAGCTGCTTAGAATGTAACATTTACCAATTTGTGTGGTTTATCCTTGGACAGCATCTCAAGGTTTGTTCTGACAGGCACTTGGAATTGAGCTATGTTGAGCACAGTACACACTAGCGGGCCCTTCACGTGTTTGTCTAAAGGAGACGCGCTGTGTAAACTCGGAGATATATTCACCTAAGGAAAAAAATATAGTGCTAAAATTTAGGGGCATAAATTATTTTAAATTAAATTTTATTTATATTAAAAAAAAAAAAAAAATGTGTTTAGACTTTACATGGAAATTCACAATTCAAAAGGCACCACAAAGAATCTAATGAAATCTCATTATGAATATCAAATTAATACACACTCTAAACTAAAATTAAAATAACAGTATAAATTATGCTGTATTAAAAAAAAAACTATAATCGTTTGCCAAAAGTAATATGGTTATCAAAAGTTATTTAAAAAGTAAATTGTGAAGTCATAATTAAAAACCAATATCTTTTAAATTTCCTCCAACTCCACGATAACTGTTAGAAAATGCTATACTAGCATTAAGCTAGTCCAAGCGTTGTGCTGAATTAATTATAAATAATAATTACAAAAACAGTTTAAATTCACCTCCAAAAGCCAAGGTTTAAGATCTTCATCGAGCAGTACGTCGATGCCAAACAACTCGTAGCAATTATATCTAGAGGTAATATTAGCTTTAGTTAAGGAACTAATACTGGCTTCCCCGGATATAATAGTTTTGATGACGAGATCCTTCATTGAGTCCCACAGGGCGTCCGTGTCGACGTTCTTCTCAGTCTTTAGGTAGTGGAATAGGGTTTGTAATGTCCTGGAACATCGAACATTGGACTTGCACATCTATCAAAGATGATCCGTGGTGGTATTACGAACATGCAATGGCGTAACAACAGCAGTAAATTTTGCTGTCAAACGGCATACAAAACATGACGTTTGACAGCAGACATTAAGCAATTTAAACGCTTTCCACACTTCTGTTGCGTCCGTAATAAGGGGGCCGGGGTGGTATCACGAACATGCAATCGCGTAACAACAGCAGTAAATTTTGCTGTCAAACGGCATACAAAAAATGACGTTTAGACAGTAGACATTAAGAAAATAAACGCTTTCCACACTTCTACTGCTGTTCGTAATAAGAGGGCCGAGCAGCGTGAACACTGCATTTTCACTCATATGGTTGATAAGTGAATTGACATTTTCCCGTTTCTATAATAAAATGCCAAAGAGATAACTGGGCTCTCAGAGGATAATTTCAAAATCTATATAAAATCTACTTTACTAAAGAAGGCTTATTATAAAGTCAATCAGTACATAGAGGACAAAGATGCTTGGTAACTTCTGCATATCCACCACGCGGCGCCTTCCCTAACTTTTAAACCCCACAAGTTTCTTGTGCGTTCTTCTTGTTGAGATATTATTCCGAACGCACGGTAGACTCATTACTGTTTATTTTATTTATAACTATCGACGCCCTCGCTTCGCTCCAGGAACCATTGTTCATATAAACCTTTCTCTTGAATCACTCTATCTATTGATGAAAACCGCATTAAAACCCGTTGAATAATCTAAAAGATCTAAGCGAACAGACAGCGGAAGCAACTTCATTTTATACTATGTAAAGATTTAGGTACGTACAATACTAGATTTTAATTGTTTGCTCGTTGTCTAATTTTAACATTGGAAATAAAGTTGATTTTATATGAATGTTTTTTTAAAGGTATTTATATTATTTTATTATTATACTTTAGAACGAAAAGTAAAAATCATGCTGATTTGATCAAACTCAAACTCAAACAGATTTATTCAAATAGGTCATAATCTGACACTTTTGCACGTCAACAAAGATACAGTACTGAGTCTACCGTGCGTTCGGAAAGATACCTCTACAAGAAGAACGCACAAGAAACTTGTAGGGCTTAATTTTTTCAACAGATAGTTATACAATATTTGGTTAGATTACATTCGTTTTCTTTGAAGGTGCCGCGAGGCGGCTATGCAGAAGTTTCCAGGCATCTTTGTCTTCTATGTACTGGTTGACTTTATAATAAGCCTTCTTTAGTAAAGTAGATTTTATATAGGTTTTGAATTTACCCTCTGAGCCCAGTTATCTCTTTTGGGATTTTATTATAGAAACGTACACAATTTCCTAAGAATGTCTTTTTATTTGTTTTAGATAATCTAAAGCTAGGTGCAGCTATTTTGTCTTTATTCCTAGTATTAAAATTATGAAAATCACTATTTAATTTGAATTTATGTAAATTTTTACGCACATACATGATGTTCTCATAAATGTATAAGGATGGTAGGGTCAGTATGTTTATATCTTTAAATAATTCCCTCAGGGATTCGCGTGGACGCATCTCATAGATGGCACGAATCGCACGTTTTTGTAGTATAAAGATAGATTCTATATCTGCGGCTGACCCCCACAACAGAATCCCATAAGACATCAAGCTATGGAAATATGCAAAGTACACTAATCTCGCCGTGGCTATATCTGTTAGTTGCCTAATTTTATAAACCGCGTAAGCTGCAGAGCTTAGTTTCCCTGAGAGCTCGGTGATATGAGTGCTCCATTGCAGTTTAGAGTCTATATTTATGCCAAGGAACAAAGTTGCATTGTCAATATTGAGTCTTTCACCGTCAAGAACTATGATTGGTTCTATACTTCTGACGTTAGACAACGAAAATTTCAAACATTTAGTCTTTTTCGCATTCAATAACAGATTGTTTGCTATGAACCATCTGGATATACTTGCTAAAGTATTATTAACATGTACTAGTGAAGTATCCTTCCTATCAACTTTAAAAATCAATGACGTATCATCGGCAAATAGAACTATATCTGCTAGACCGTGGACCATGTAAGGCAAATCGTTAATATATGCCAAAAACAGGAAAGGACCCAAAATTGATCCCTGTGGGACTCCCATCTTGACAGGAGAACTAGCAGATGTGATCATTGGATGGATGGAGTTCGATCGGATCCGGCCGGATTGAAAATGAACCCGAATTGCAATCCTCAAGACTTATAGATAGGCATTAATTTTTTCCACCGATTTTATCTGCTGACTGATCTTTATTAGTCAACACAAATTAAACAAAAAGTTACAGTATTATCACTGAACAAATGATAATACTACGTATAGAATGGACACTGTCATCGGGCCTTCTTAATCCCGCGAGCGAGATTGAGCTCTCCACGAGCCCCGCTTCTATGGGAAATCACCTCACGCACACTCTTGCACGTGTACAAAACTCCATGTGTGCAGTGTCTATGGTAGTTATAGCGCGGCTTTTGTATAGGAATTGAATCGAGTGTCCGGAGTGCGGTAATAGTAAAAGTTGTTACCATTTGTGTCCCTCGCAGGAGTTGAAGTCCTCGTTAGGGGTGTAGTTCTTGGATAATCTATTGATGGAATAATTCGTCAGATGCATATACCTATCGTTCAAGGTGGTCAGATCATCGTTATATTTCACTGCAATAAAATAGTGATCACATTTTAAGATAATTTAAAAACGCAGAACACAAATTGTAAAACACATGGCAAGTCACAATATCAATTTATCGCAATATAAATTGATAAATCACAAAAAAACATAATTGAATCAGTAGTTATTATATGTGTAATAGTTATATAACATTTTTAATTTTTTAATTCTAAATAAAAGTTAAAACCCAAAATCACTCCTTTTTCCCGAAGGGGTAAGCAGAGGTGTACCTAGGACTCGGTCCCATAGTAGTGTACACCTACATTTCGCCTGTATGCTTTTGGTCCCATGTAATAGGAGGCGAGCCTATTGCGATCTACCGGGCACAGTGTCAAACTCCAGGCAGTCATTTAGATAGTTCCTAAAGGTAAAATTCACTTTGCCTAACCTGGGGATCGAACCCGGGACCTCATGACTTTGACATAAGCATTTCTTGTTTACAATAATTAACATCTTTATCGATTTTATGGATTGATATTATAAATCTTTGCAAGCACATCTATATTTATCTCAAGAGTAAACCTTTGCCAGTTATTCATCCGCCGAGCAGTAATGTGCAAACATTACTGTGTTCCCGTCTGAAGGGCAATGTTACCAGCGAAATTACTGAGCATGACGAGTTTCAACAACTAATATCTCAGGGTGACAGGCGCAGTGCAGTGCCGCGCAGAATTTTGAATTTTAAAACACTGGGTGGCACTGTGTCTGATATGGGCAATCATGATGCTTACCATCAGGCACCTGATTTGCTCGGCTCGTCACTCACTATCATAAAAAAAAAATGTCCTTACCGGAAGCGAACCTAGCCAGTCCATCCTTATAAAGATAGATCCTCAGCGGATGTACCGACGTGACGAGTACATACAATCTCATGTCGAATTTGTTCCCGTTGATAAGGTAAGGCTTCGATATATACCGTTGTACTACTACGGGCCGTTTCTTTGGGATTTGCGTCCAACGTGACACTACCTTTATGCCTGTACCACGGGCTGAAGCGGGCTGCAAGTTAACATATTAATAAGTCAATGTTCTTTGGGTTCCGTACCTCAAAAGGAAAAAAAGGAACCCTTGGGCTTCTAGTACACACACGTTTTGTCGCCGTAAAATTCTACGATTAATTCGCCGTGTGTTGACACGGTTGTCGGTGTTGTATGGATCACTGTGGGCGTTAGTTAACACGCACGGCGAATTAACGGTAGATTTTCACGGCGAAAAAAACGTGTGTACAAGAGGCCTTATAAGATCACTTCGTTGTTCGTCTGTCTGTCGGTTTGTTCGTTTGTATGTGTCTATCAAGACCCTTTTACTCGGGAACGCTTTGAGGTATCAAGTTGAAACTCATATCAACAACTCAAGTCCACGGTTCCTTGCTGCTGTTAAAAAAATTAACTTCTAAGTACGCAATCAAATTTTTTTTACCGCACATACACAGGGACTGAGTCCTGAGAGTGACTGAGACTGAGACCTTTGCCTACTCCTTCGGGAAAAAGGCGTGAATGTATTTATGTATTTATGTATGTTACCGCACATTTCTTTATATTGCGCAACGGGCTATAAACCCTTGGATACTTCCCGTTGGCCCAGCACCATGAAATTTGACAAGAAGCGAGATCTTATATCACAACTAAAGGAAAAAACCAAAACTGTGTAGTATGTAGTTATAGCGCGGCTTTTGTATAGGTTTGAGTTGGGTGTCCGGGGTGTGGTATAGGATCTCACGGCTCCCACCAGGTGAGAAAGGGCCCTATTATATAGCCAGGAAACACACGGCCAAAAGTTACTTACAGGTTTAATAATCCACTTTTCATTATTAGCAGCGTATTTTTGCCAATCGTGCTTCAGTAGTTTCATGTCGTGTGGGAGAACATAAGTTTTGGGCATAATCCCGAATTCATCTAAACCATACTTATTGGATAGTTTCTGTAGGTTTCTCCATAATCTGTCTTTTCGTCCAATTTGAAATGTGCCCGGGAAATGGTTCATTTTCTGTCCGTCTTTGATCGCTCTGAACATTAGTGACTTCATGTGCTTGCCCCATATGCCTATCCATTCCACGGTTTCTGTAATAGATAATAATAATGTTAATAAATATATTAACTGGACTGGGACTGGGCCGGACACATTTGCCGCATGACCGACGACCGATGGGCCTAAATTATAACCACGTGGTCACCTAACAACATGAGACGTCGTCGCGGCAGGCCCAGGAACAGATGGCGAGACGAACTTGACTCCCACAGTCCGGAACGGTGCTCAATAGCATTAGACACACATGGCATGATGGAAGGGAGGCCTTTGCCCAGCAGTGGGACAACAAATAAATATGTCATTTAATAATAAATATATTAAATGACAGCCTCGATGGCTCAGATGGTAGTAATTCTGCTTTCTGTGGCACAAGCCCAGAGTTCGATCCACGGTCAGGTCAAACATTTGTGTGCAGTGTGCATGATCTGTGTCTGTGTGTTATAAGCTTATATAAGTATGTATATCAGTCATCTGATTACCATAGTACAGGTTTCTAGCCTAGTTTAGAATCAGATGACAGTGTGTGGAAGTTGTCCCATATTATTATTATATATGTATAGTATTCCTAATGGGGAGGCCTATGTCCAGCAGTGGACTTCCTACGGCTGAGATGATGATGTAAGGTATAGATTAAAGTGGATGGGCCGATATCATTTTCCATACAAACTTTGAAAAACCAATGACAATGATGGAAGAGATATAATTTCTTCGTTACTGTTTTATTTTAAGTAACAACTAATTATAAAGTGGCATTTATCCAGTTATACTAAAAAAATACGTTTTAAACTGTTTTCATGCAAAATTTATAAGATCGCCTAAATTGTGAATGGACGTCCTAGGCTGCGCTTTTATTTATGATAGTGAGTGACAAGACGAACAAATTAGGTGCCTGATGGCAAGCATCATGATTGCCCATATCAGACACAGTGCCACCCAGTGTTTTAAAATTCAAAATTCTGCGCGGCATTGCACTGCGCCTGTCATCCTGAGATATGAGTTGTTGAATCTCATCATGCCCAGTAATTTCGCTGGTTACATTGCCCTTCATACCGGAACCCAGTAATATTTGCACATTACTGCTTGGCGGATGAATAACTGGCAAAGGTGTGGTACTTCTCCAGGCGGCCCCTGTAAATGAGGCCTACCACTACAAAAAGCTTGTCGCAAACGTTTGTCGGTTTTGGAACATGGCGTGACTGTGTGTCTGTATGTAATAATTAAATATATGTCATACCTTCCTGCGGACACTCGGCCGTATCACATTCGCTCTTCACCAATCTAAACCCAGAATTAGTGAGCGTTTTCTGCACCACTATAGGGGTGATAGTTGTAAGTTTCCATTTAAGATGCTTCTGTATCGCAGGCGGTATTTTCAATGGCATAGACTCTTCGTAACTGACGAATTTGAGGTAAGGAGGCACTCGAGGGAATAACGATGCTCGGAGACAGCTTGATATCGACTCTGGCAGGTTTAGTGGAGATTCTGAAACGTATTTGTATTAAGTTAAGGTTGGTTTTTAATTGGGAGGTGTAATGGACAATTTAATGACGCAATGTGTTAGAAATAGGTGCTATAGTACTCAAGGAGATGCATACCTGTGTAACAAGACTTAAAATAAATGGATCAGCCGATCGGCCCCTTTGTATGGAAAGTCGAATTATGAAATTCTTTTAGAGCGTACGCGGCCTTCTAGGAATTCGACACAATCCTATGAAAAATTTACCAAATCGATGTTTTGTATTCCCCTGTTTCCTCCGAATACAGTAAACCTATTTGATATATTTATATCCTAATATTTTTTAAGAGGTCCTCTTTCCTGTTAAGTATTTCAATTCCACAAGTACCTTTTATTGGCTCCATTTAATTTAAAATTCCAATTAAACACATAATGAGAGATATAAGATATTCATATGCGTAGACTAACGAAATACAACGACTACATCATGGGTTTTCTGGGCTGTAATAGTACCTACAACTGACAGGATGGGTTTGATTCGATCAGAAAAACAAATCGATTTAACGGATAAGAACGCCATTTGCACTACCCTAAGATTAACTGTAATTTTTCATGTTATGTTATCTGTGAGGTGTACATTTGAAGTTTTAACCAATACAAAGAGGACAAAGATGCCTGGAAACTTCTGCATAGCCACCACCGGCACCACGGCACCTTAAAAGCCAACAAATGTAACCAAACCAAATATTGTAAAACTCGCAGTTGAAAAAAATTAAACCTTACAAGTTTCTTGTGCGTTCTTCTTGTAGAGGTATATTTCTTAACGCACGGTAGATTCTTAACTAGTTTGATATTACTGATAATATTGACTGACGTTTAAAAATGTCTTTTATAGACTTATTTAATTAAATTTTTTTTGAGTTTGAATGTTGAGTGTATCTATATATCTATGACCAGTCGTGACTTACAGTCGCTGCGTGCAGTCAGCCAACAAATGTCGCCATTAAAATGTAACAAATTTACAAAATCTTCACAAAATGCTAAAACATGATTATACAAGAGATACAAATGCAAATGACTAGATATCGTGAAACCAAGTGAAATGTTTACCAACAAATTAGTTTGCGTGCGGAATGGAAACGATTCGATATTGAAATCACGTTATAAAATGTACTGCGGGCTTTGATATTACAATGTTGTACCTTGTCGTAATAATTTTTATTAGCTTTATATAGTAAATTTTAGGCTACAATGTGATCTTCAAGTGTAAGTTAAAAAAGCCCGCTCCTTCTCTTATTCCTGCTTCATTATGGGAATCTATCTGTAAATATTGATTGAGACGATTCCAATGAACAAAGTCACGATATATTTATTTGACTACTGCCATATCTGAACCCGATGCTGCAGCATCAGGTCAAGGTTACCAAGTCGTTGCAATACGGATGAAGTAACAGGATACTAAATTTCCAAACCAAATTGTATTAAAAATAAAATTAAAAGATATTAAATAAAACAACACATGGCCCGACATTGGCCATATCGTAGTTCGCGCGCGGACATAGATTACTAAAACAACAGCTTTGCAGCTCTTAATCGTCTAAAAATTTGTCATAATAAGCCACCTATCCACTTGAGCAGCCTCGGATTGTGACAACCGCTTGACCTGTGGCTGCCTCAAGTGAACACGCGGTTGTATAGTTTATAAAATATAGCTTGATACCTGTGACAGCCAAAAACCAATATTTAACAGCTGGCAAACAAGAACACAACCACCTACCTACCCCTTCGGGAAAAAGGCGTGATGTTTTGTTATGCTTTTGCTCGTATTTCTCAAAATAAGTAAGTTTTAAGGAATCAGTTACTTAATTTACTAATCATACACCATGTAAGTACTTAGATTAATTATTTTTGTTGATTATATTTGTTATTTTTCAGCTGTCACAGGTATCAAGCTATATGTTCCGAACTATATTATACATTTTTGTAAAAGCAAAAAGAGTCTTATAACTACAAGGTACCATGGTTTCTACTATAAGTATAATCGAGCAATAATTTATGTAAACTATAAAACAAAGGGGTAGATTCGAAATAGATAGTAAGTTTGTGAACCTTTGCGTGTTGGCATCAGTTTGAATGGGTTGGTGGTGTGCAACGCGGTTAGAAAGTCCTTGTTAAACTTATCTGGAATTATTTAAATGTTCATCGTTTTATGTCAGCTGTATACATCTACTCTACTGTTATATGTTTACAAACTTCTGTATAGCCACCGGCGCGTGTATTACGAATTTGCAATCGCTGAGCAAGAGCAGTAAAATTACGTAATGATTGCTGTCTAACGTCATTTTTTTGTATGAAAAACTTATGTTTAAGAGCAATCATAATCATAACGTAATTCTACTGCTGTTGCTCCGCGATTGCAATTTCGTAATACCCGGGCGGCGGGTGGAACATGGTTTGAATCTCAAAACAATATTGTATTTGTATATATTGTATATGTTACCACACCAATCGATCGATTGTCGATCAATGGAAAAATCGATTAGTCGACGTCGATCGATAATTACTATAATATGGTATAACCTTATTTTTTTTTATGAAAGTGAGTAACAAGACGAGCAAATCAGGTGCCTGATGGTAAGCATCATGATTGCCCATATCAGACACAGTGCCACCCAGTATTTTAAAATTCAAAATTCTTCGCGGCACTGCACTGCGCCTATCACCCTGAGATATGAGTTGTTGAATCTCATCATGCCCAGTAATTTCGCTGGTAACATTGCCCTTCATACCGGAACACAGTAATGTTTGGACATTACTGCTTGGCGGATGAATAACTGGCAAAGGTGTGGTACTTCCCCAGGCGGCCTCCTGCAAAAGCGGGCACATTTCTTGTATGTACATATATCATGGACGACAAAGTGAGAAATAGTGTGATAAGGGAACGCTGTAGCGTGTAAGAAGATGTGACAAAGATAGAGAGAGGAATGCTAATAGACGGTTCGGACAGGTGAAGAGGATATGGATGAAAGGAGATTGACAAAGAAGATTTATAAGGAGAGTTTGAATGGTCAAGTCGGTAGGGGTCGAATAGGCGTACTTTAATACAACATCAACTTGTTCATGACAAGTTGATGTTGTATTAAGGAACCCCAGGTCAAAAGTACCCTTAACCGCCGATCATGTACGAAGAATGTCATGATAATAGAAAAAGTGAAACTCGTATGTCAGGACCATAGCAAGTGGAGAAATAAACTACCCTAACGGGAACAAGCCGTGACTGTATGTATGTATGTATTTTTATGGACTTTAACACACAGACAGCGTGCGCAGGTCGGAGCGTCTTGAAATTCCGACAAAAAACGCGCCCGTCTCGCGCCCGAGTTCAGTCTACGTTGACCTTTATCGTGCTAATTTGCCACGAAACACATGAAATGCATAGAAGTAACAAAACTTAAGCGCTATAATTTAAACGAGACTGACGTTAAAATATGCGCTTCTATTTGTGACTTTAAATTAATAGGTGGCATCATTTTAAAATCTGTTATAACGTGATAATTTGTGGTGGCCTTTGGCAACCAGTATTGCGGAATGAACAGGGAATTTGAGGCAATACTGCCATAAATATAAGCGTGATTTTCGTTTGAGTTATTTAGCAATATCTTCGAATAATAGTTCCGTTAAAATCATTACAGGTATGCGGTAGACGAAACGCTTGTAGGCCACGTCATTCCTGCATTACTTTGACCAATATACATCACGTAACGACCTGCATTTCTTTCGCTATCCTACTAATATTATGAATGCGAAAGTTTGTGAGGATGGATGAATTATAATTATTTACTCTTTCACGCCAAAACTACTGAACCGATTGGGCTGAAATTCGGTATATAATTTAGACCCTGGAATAACACTTAGGGTACTTCATATCCCGATATTCCCACGGGAACGATGACTACGCGGGTGAAACCGCGGGGCACAGCTAGTAGAGTATAGTTGTTTCATCTGGGTGCTTCTCGCTCCCCACCTCCTTAGTCACCACTGATAACTGGGTTATGGAATAAAGGGATAAAAGTACCCTATTGGTTATCCCAGGATCTAAACTATCTACATACCGAATGTCAGGCCAATCGGTTCAGTAGTTTTGGCGTGAGATTAACCAACATCCATCCATTCATCCATTCTCACAAACTTTATAATGTTAGCAGGATTAGTAATTAGAAGCACAGCCAAGTTAAAATGAGATTCCAACGAACCTTTCGAAGTTTTCTTATTAACAGCGGTTCCGTTCAAGTTGGTGGCGAGCTTGGTGATTGACTCGTCTTCCTTGTGGACTACAACGAGGGTGTGTGCAGGCGACGTCGGGGGCCGCGCCTTGTCTTCAGGCGGCGGTATGTCTGTGTCCATGTGCCACTCTAACGTGTCCGGCGATGGAGATCTACTGTGTGCACTGTAGGGGAACCAAATAGGACTAACAAATTATAATCCGCCACGTTTTATTATTATTTCATTAGTTATCATTATTCAATTTTTATCAATTATTCAAAATTCCTAAATCCAGCACAAATTTGTAGCTACACATTATGTCAAAAAATCACTGATACATCGAGAAAATAGTACCTATAGTCCAGCAAATCAAAAAAGTACCGTTTGAAATTTCATCTTTTAAGCTTTGTGTTCCCATACAGACTCACGCCGAGAAACCCCGAGAACGCCCGAGAAGCGTGTGTAAGAGGTTTCTCTACGTCTCGTTCTCTCCTCTCTCCAATCGTCTCTCGCCCAATCGGTGTCGGCATTTTTGCCGTCTTCAAAGGGTTTCTTGGGCAAAAAAGAGAACGCTATCACATTCTTTTTCGGTCTCAGTGAGAACTAGGAAGCGGAATCAAACACTCAGAGCACATGTTTTTATCCGTTTATAAAAATGTGAAGTAAATTATAATTGAAGTTCATTGAATATTTTCACTCCGAGTCCATCTATGGGATACAAAACACTGCACAGTGGACCATACAGGGTGGGAGCGAGAACAGTGAGAAACATCGTGAGTGTGGACAGCTGTAATTTCTTGCAAGTCTCGATGAGACTTCTTGGCGAGTCTGTATGGGCTATGAGAGAAAATAAATTACTTTGCATTGGCGTAACTCACAAATTCCGCGTGGTCGGCACTCTACCACTTCTAGTCGTCGGCGAAATTTATCTATGCCTTCTACCTAACGCCTATAGGGGCTTGTGTTTATCTATAGGTGATACATTTCGTGAACTACCCACCGAAAATGTTAGAATATAAGCTTAGATATAACGGTATTTCATAGTAAAAACATCGACCTCTAACGACAAATTTTCCATCATGATTGGCAACCTTGCTTTAAAATCTAAAAGCAAATCTGCGAATAACAAACAGACTGAAGGAATCTTTTGAATTTCATATTGAACTAATTTCAACTCATGCATACAATAACAATAATGTATTCCATTTTAGACTACAGTATTATGCTATCTTTTATGAATTGATACAAACACTTCGATGCGATTTAGCTTTAGAATAAATCAACAAAGTACGTAATTTCATTCAAATTGATATACCATTGGCAGAATCGATTAAAATTTATTATTGTAAACAATTTTCCTAAGCCCGACCTACACTTGCGCAACGTAGGTGGAGAGATCTTTTGACTCTTCAAATCAGACACAGTGTGTTTTAAAATTCAAAATTCTGCGCGGCACTGCACTGCGCCTGTCACACTGAGTTATTAATTGTTGAAACTCGTCATCCACAGTAATTTCGCTGGTAACATTGCCCTTCAGAACGGAACACAGTAATGTTTGCACATTACTGCTTGGCGGATGAATAACTAACTGGCAAAGGTGTGGTACTTCCCCAGGCGGCCCCCTGCAAGAGGCCTACCACTGCACAAACTCGTTCAAATAAGTTCGTAGTTTCGGGTATAGAAACTTTTTGTCGCGGGACAAAAACCGACAAATTTCTAGGGTACGCTGTTCGCGGGTTCGCTCGCGAATTTAGGAAAGTAAAAACCGTGATATCATCATTATCACGAACACACAGATAAGAAGATCAATCAGGGGGACATTGTTCTAAAATATACTAACTGTGCCCCGCGTCTCACCCTCGCAGTCAACGTTCCCGTGGTAATTTCAGGATAAAAAGTATTGTTGTGTTATTGCGTTATTGTGTTATTCCAGGGTCTAAACTATCTACATACCGAATTGCAGCCCAATCGGTTCAGTAGTTTTGGCGTGAAAGAGAAACAAACATCCATCCATCAATACAAACATTCACCTTTATAATATTAGTGTGATAGTGACAGTTCTTACTCTTCAGTTTCCTCAACACCGCACTCAATTTTCGTAGTAGATTTCATCTTCTTAAGTTTGGGTTTAATTTTTTTCTTGACAGTCTTGGATTGTTTCTTGGCTATTGGCACGGCTGTGACCGAACTGACCGGTAACGCTGGGCTCACCGCTGGGCAGGTGGGCGTGGGCGTGCTCTGACGAGACTGAAAAATAAAGAAAGCATTTTTAAATCCGCGCATCCACTTGACACAGCCCATTTAGCCTCGAGTAGTAGTCGAGTAGTGGTCGAGTAGTTTTGTAGTGGTAGACCTCTTTTGCAGGGGGCCGCCTGGGGAAGTAGTGGCAGCTTTGCCAGTTATTCATCCGCCAAGCAGTAATGTGCAAACATTACTGTGTTCCGGTCTGAAGGGCAATGTTACCAGTGAAATTACTGGCCATGACGAGTTTCAACAACTAATAACTCAGGGCGACAGGCGCAGTGCAGTGCCGTGCAGAATTTAGAATTTTAAAAACACTGGGTGGCGCTGTGTCTGATATGGGCGATTATGATGCTTACCATCAGGCACCTGATTTGTTCGTCTTGTAAAAAAAATCTCGAGTCACAGTCACCACTTGCGCTTGCCCGAGGCTGCCTCGACATAGTTTTGTTTTGGCACGACTATCTTGAACTATTTAGCCCTAAGTATACGATTATTTGGTCGCAGTAAGAACATTGTCAAAAAATTATAGCAAGGTTATTTCAGACATATTGTAAAGTATATATACTCTTGTTCCTATAATAAATAGATAGATAGATTGATCCCCACCCGACTTATGTTATATTTTCTCCAGTTTCCAGAATAACTGTCAGAAAATGCTATTTTAGCATTAAGTTAGTCCTAGCATTGTGCTGAATTATAAATAAACACTTTATTGGTACACCACAAACAAGAAACCTTAAACTAATGTGAAACATAACATACAATCACGCCTTTTTTAACATTTTGTAACAGGCGGCCACATCCACAAGAGTGATCTCTTCCAGAAACGTGCATGGAGAGGAGAAAACCGTAATACGTATGTTGTATGACTGGTGTTTCCAGTCACTACAATACATCTTGAATGAATACACAGATCAATATAATGTTAGTATGACTATAACCGTCTGCCAGAGGTAGGCGTTGTTATCATTTAGGCTATAAAAAGACTGAAATATTTCAAGTGGACGTAAGCTGTTTAAGTATGCATGATATTAGGAATGCGAGTCTGCCCGAGTCTTCCTGTTCCGTTTCTACTTTCTACGCCGAAACCACTGGACCATTTTTGATAAAATTTGGTCTGTACCAAATTTTGTAGAGATAGATAATTTCAACATTTGTTTAGTACATAATAAGAAAAACGATATTCATGAATGAAAACTTAAGTGCACATAATTATTATGTCGATATACTATAAGAAAATTGGAGCGACGTCAAACATATGACTGTACAATAGTCCATTCCACCGGGAAGTTTAAAAATATAAGAAATTTGTTATGAATCACTGTTAGATTTTAGAATATAGGTCACTTTGAAACATAGACGATATAACCCAAATAGACCATACATGGTCTTGATGATTGGCGTTAAGGCAAACTCCTACTATGTCGTGACGATAGGTTAAGTTTAAGTAGTAGGCATGCAAATGTCTTGTTATTATATTTAACAATTTTACATTTAATATATTAATTATATCAAAAGTCATCAATATAATAATTTTTTTACATTTAAACTAATAGATATTTTTATTATAAACTATAATGTGTTTGAAACCACCGTCCCTTCAGTATATGTATTTCCTTTCCCTGCATGGTTGCCTAGAAGAGATCGCTCTGAGCGATAAGGCCGCAATTTGATACTTCTTCTAGTTTTAAGTTTTTCTTCTTTATATTTTCTGTTATATTGTGGTACCAATAGTTTTCATTCATTTTCATAAAAAAAAAATTACGCAGGTATTATTATGGTACTCCGAAACAAAAAAACCTCGTCTTTTCGTATTGAAATAGTGTCAAAAACGGGTATCCACTAGAGCAAGGCTGCTCAACCTTTAGATCAGTGGGGCCAAACGGAAGATTCAGATATTATTAACGGGCCAGTGACAGTTATTATTTTTGTTTTGAGACGTGCAATAAAAAGCCCAATATTAAAATGTTTATTAAAATTATAAAAAAAAAATTCTTCTCTATTCTTATAATAATTAATTTTAATATGAAACAATTAATGTGACTTCTAGTGTTGCTTCTGTTGTAATATTTTTTTTATATTAGGTGTCAAATCTGATGTAGAAAGTGACAACAAGTCACTAATATGTTGCTTTAGTTAATGCTGTGCGGTATTTATTTTATATAATTTAAATTTAAAAAACCTTTTTACAAACATACGTTGATCCGAAACTATACTTAATAATTGTAAAGCCAAATCTGTTATAACAGGAAAATCTTCTGTTGGTACCATTTTCCAGAAATTTGCAAAATTTGCTGAAGAATTTTGTGATTTTGAAGATACTTTTTCGCGCGGTAGGGCGCGGGCGGGAGGCTCAAAGCAATGATTATTTGGTCGCTCGCTCGCGCACTCGTCACTTTTTCATTTTGGCGGGAATTTTCGGACTCTCTTGCGCGGGCCATTTAAAATTCATTCGCGGGCCACATGGTGGCCCGCGGGCATAGGGTTGAGCAGCCTTGCACTAGAGGATCTAGCGCTTGACTAGAACCAGGCTCGGGTCCAATCAACGACTCAAGAACGGTCTCCACTTGCGCAGCCTTAGAATTCAGAACCAAGAAATATGATTAACCACGCGGCTTTTAGCCGCGACATGTGATCAAAGACTTTAATACAAGTGAACACACTGGCGGTTTTTTTGCCGCGACTGTTTTTAAATAAAAACATAACCGCGCGCAGGATTAAACCGTAGTGCGGCCTTAGGTTATATATTATAGTTCTTTAGAACTTTGGTTACGTGACGTATACGTAGAAGCAAGCGCCGCTTCTCGATGGACGTATTCTCTAGTGAGTACTCGTATCACGTAACCAGAACTAAGAAAATTAGCAAAAAAAATCGTAACATTACCAGTGCATCATATCACTTATCCACCTCACTACACTCACGGACACTGAAGTCAATTCTAAAGCACAATCCCATTGTAATTTGTGGCACCTTGAACGCGCACGCGAAGTGGTTCAAATATAACTACACAATACATGTCAAGGTTGCGCATTCTTCAACTTTCTTCCATGCACTGCATTTGCTGACCGTACTGTGACTTTTTAATCAAGATTAACTTTAATTTTAATCACAATATAATTTAGCAAAATACTGCATTTTCTGACTGTACCTATTTGATTAAACTTTTTATGCGGTGATATTTTTTAATATTGATTTACGGATTATGGATACGGTTTTATTTTTAAATTAAATGTAAAGTGGGTGATATTTTTAAACGTAAGAGCTATTAGATCAGTCCGTAGCACCAGTATCGTTGATAATGCACCGTATTGACATTTCGTACCGTGGGCCTCATGCCAAATCGAAACGACAATAAAATCTTAGGCATACAGATCCAGAGGATGGCCATACACCATGGCAGTCACTTAGTCTATGATTGGTCAGACGATTACGTCTTATAGAAGCGGCTCTCTTTCCCTTTTCTGTTGCACTGTGGTCTCCTCACTACAGTCTACAGTGATTCGTCCCAATAGATTTTCTCGAAAAAAAAAATTGTTTTCTGAGGTTATACGAACATGATGTCAGGCACTCAGGCACACAATAAAGTAAATCAGTAGTTTTAAATGGACCTAAATAGATACCATGAATGTAAATTTTTCACACGTCAAATTGTGTTAAGTTCGGCATTGTAACTAATTTACCTTTTTAATAATAATATGGGACAGCTTCCACACACGGTCATTTGGTCCCAAACTATAGGCTAGAAGCCTGTACTATGGTAACCGGGTGAATGATATACATACTTATATGCTTTTAACACCCAGACATATTTTCATACACACAAATATTTTACCTGACTGGGGATCGACCCCGGGGCCTGCGGCACAGAAAGCAGTTACTACCCGAGCCAAAATCAAAATGTCAAATTCGTGCTTGGATTTTTTTCAAGATCGCGCGTTTACGATGGCAAAAAAACAGTGCTAGACTGCAGCTGAATTTGGGTTTAAATATTACGCGCTGAATATGCACGTCGTCGACGCAAATTGAATGCGTCGTGTAAGCTCTTAGAAAAAGTGTCACGATTATTTTAATACAAACGAAGAAGAGGTATTTTGGCCTGTTGTTTCAGGTCTATTTCAGTTTATTGTTGATGTACAGAATTATATAGACAATTATGACAGCGTGAATCGAAAGAGAACCGCTCGTTAAAAGCGCCCACATATTTTTTATTGAAATAGCGCAAACATATTTTTCTATGTCAATTATTTATGATCATGAATGACTTTATCATGTGGAGATAAACGGAATTATTCTTTTACGATGTTGTATAATATTAATGTTTTTATTATCAGTACCATACAAACAACTACTATGTCATTATACTATGACAGCCTCGGTGGCGTAGTCGTTTGCAAGCGCTAGTGCCGATCATGAGGTCCCGGGTTCGATCCCCAGATCAGGCAAGAAGTGTTGGATAGTTTTCATTAGGTATTTACTCATTGACAGCCTGGAGTCTGATCTGTGCCCGGCAATCATGATGCTTACCATCAGGCACCTGATATGCTCGTCTTGTTACTCACTGTCATAAGAAAAAAAAACTCACGCCAAAACTACTGAATCGATTGGGCTGGATTCGGTACTCATCTAGATAGTTTCTAAACTACAGGGTCTACCCTGGAATAAAACATAGGATACTATTATCCTGATATTCCAACGGGAACGAAGGCAACGCGAAGCACAGCTAGTGAGAAGAATAATTCTCTGAAAAACCCACATGAAAGAAGCGCGAGATTACCCTAACATTTAGAAACTTGCTAAATTATGCGGTACGAATACATAATATGGATTTATGGCATAGATAGCTTAATTTAGGTCAAGGCGAGGATTAACGATTTGCCGAGTTTGGCAAAATAAATGCGATGGATGAATTTCAACCTAATTGAATTATGATAAAGCGTTGAGCTGATTAGGGGTTACATATACACCCTGTATTAAGAGATAATATAGTAATATAATTTAAGGGTGGTAATCTGTTCACTAAAATTATCATCCAGCCGTTGGAATTCCACTACTGAACTGAACTTAGGCCTCCTCCATAAAGGAGGGTTTTGCCAATATTCGACCCGATTGGCAGGTTGTCGAGCGCATTTCGATGGTTTTTTTGCAGAGGACGCTGCTGCCCGTCCTCTGGATCTGACCCTTAGCTCGCCCTTACGGCAACCACGGGTAGGGAGAGTGGAGCACTATTCTATTATATTATATTATAATGAAATTGAATATCAACTAAACTATTGTAACTAATAAAAAATAATTAGAAATGTTTCTGTTAAAATACTTATATCCCGGAGAGGGGCGTTGATGACTACGACAGTTTGATAAACTATTGCAGGTGTCATCGTCTGGTGGATCTAATTTGTGTATTTAGACGGTATTAGTAGGCAGATACCTCTTTTTTTATGATAATGAGTAGCAAGATGAGCCCAGTGTTTTAAAATTCAAAATTCTGCGCGGCACTGCACTGCGCCTGTCACCCTGAGATATTAATTGTTGACACTCGTCATGCCCAGTAATTTGGCTGGTAACATTGCCCTTCAGACCGGAACACAGTAATGTTTGCAAATTGACTGCTTGGCGGATGAATAACTGGCAAAGGTGTGGTACTTCCTCAGGCAGCCCCCTGCAAAAGAGACCTACCACTACAAGAATCCACTTTAAATCGGACGTCGCATTTTCCGTTATGATTAAATTGTTTTTTACATGTCAGCAACTTAGATGGGGCGCCATCATATTACTGCACCTTTTGTTACACCTCGCATAGAATTATAAGTTGAATTAAGAAAACTTACAGAATTACACAGTTTTCTAACGATTTTTTTGATAAATCCCATCCTTAACGTTACGATCAGGAACCAAAATTTATGCTACGATAGAGTACTTTATTTAACTTTTACTCATAAGTTAGATGACACATTAATTCGTTGGTGTACTCTTGCATAAGTACGATCAGAGGCTCAATTTTGTAACTAAAACAATAGTATCTCGATTGAGTGTTGAAAGCGAGTCGATGGAATGTCAGTGGTATGACAGTCAATGGAAATTGCAGAAATTGCCCTAAATTCCAATCATGAAAATACAAAAATAAACATTTCTATGTCACATCACTCATTACATAAATGTCAGTACACCCCAACTAACATTCCACCGACACCCTAACAACACTCTATCGCCACACTATAATCAGTAAAGTTACAGAATCATTCCCCAGTACAAACGCGTCACGTAACAACACAGTCACTGTAAAACTAAAATATCTCGTTGAAAAATTCCACAACTTCCTATAATATAGTGTTATGTAAACATATTAGGTTAGTACTGGCGAGAAAACAAATGTTTCATCTCAAGCGCGAGGCACTTTCAACCGGATGATACTAAGATCTTAAGGTATCTGGTCGAAAATGGAACTAACGTTACGCCTTGATAAAGTGGCTGTCGAAACTGCTTAGGGTATAGAATTTAGCGCTCTCGGATAAATTTATTAAGCTAAGATGAGCACGGGAAGTTACAAAACGCTACTATCGGATTTTGCGGCGAGGTAATCCCTCCCGAGAAATCCCATCAAAGACAGATGTAAAAGAGGCAAGTCTCGCCACACCTTGGTAAGACAAAAACAAAAGAGTTGAGATCAGAAATGCCAAGTCTGATATGAAAAACAAATACATAATAAGCACACAAAAATAATAAGATTCATCATCTCAGACGTACGAAGTCCACTTGTGGACATGGGAAATTGGGTGGGGGTTTTGCCTATACTATTTCGCGGTAGACGAAAGTTAGCACACCACAGAACAGATAATAATAATACTACATGTACGGTCACACGTGGCGGCCATAATATAAGGGTCCTTACATATGAAATTGGGGTTTTTTACGGCAGGAATATAAAGTCAATTTTTTTTTTAATATATTTAATTATTCAAATTATGCACCGTCGTTATCTATGCAATTTTGCCATCTCATAGGTAGTTTATTGATCCCTTTACTAAACAAACCATGAGGGCGAGAATCAATAAAATCTTTACTTGTTCGACACCGCTGATCATCGCCTGATCGCCAATAAACTAATGTTTTATGGTATCCGTGGCCCAGCGCTGTCTTTGCTGACCTCATTTATGTCCGGACGCACGCAGACCGTGGTTGGCGACAGAGGCCGTATAAAATCATCGGAGCTGGCAAACAACATGGGCGTGCCACAGGGCTCATGCCTATCTAACACCCTGTTCAGCATATTGTTGAATGACCTACCCGATGCAATCAACAATGCAGAGGTCTATATGTACGCGGACGACGTGGCCGCCGTCGTCACCGCGCCGACTAAACTAAAGTTGGAGCAAAAATTGAACACAGTCGTTCAAAAGCTGGAAGGGTGGTTCCGGTCGAACGGTTTAGCTCTAAATAGAGATAAAACCTATGTTTTGCCATTTCTTTTAAATGGTCACACTCCACCAAAGTATAAAGTGATCGCTGGAGATACCACCTTACAGATGGCCAACTCGACTAAACTGCTGGGTTTCCACATCGATAGCGGCATCACGTGGGAAACACACATCGATGAGCTTTGCTCCAAGTTAAGCCGAACATGCTTCGCACTGCGCCGTCTCGATGGCACCGCTGCCCGTAACGTGGTGGTACAATGTTACCATGCGACCGTCCACAGCACCCTCACGTACGGTGTAGAGCTGTGCATGCTGGGCTGCAGATGTTAACAGAGCCTTTGCCATGCAGAAGCGAGCTATCCGTGCCATTGTGGGTGTTCCTGACGACGAGTCATGCAGGAACCTTTTTAGAGAACTCGGGATTATGCCACTTCCCTGTGAGCTAATATACCAAGTAGCTCTGTTCACCCACAAAAACATAGACATGTTTAAACTTAGGGGCTCAAACGCAGCCCATCCCATGATCCGCAGCAATAAGTTTGCCCACCTTCTCGCGACGCCGGATCATAGGTTGTCCAAATCGAAGAGGTCCGTCTACGTAATGAGTCCCGCAGTGTACAACAGGCTGCCGGACACGATAAAAAAGGATACGTCCGTGACTGAATTTAAATCTAGATTAAGGAAGTGGCTTTTACAACACTCCTTTTATTCAATAAAAGAATTTTATTCTATACAAGTGGTAAAATAAATTTAAAATAATATATAATTTTTAATTAATTAATATTTAATTTTTTAGTAACAATATACATTGTGAAAAATGACATGTAACTTGTGTTATCAATAAAGAATCTGTATCTGTATCTGTATCTGTATATTAGTATTTATATAAAACGCTAATCAACGATACAAGCAATAAATAACAAATTCAACAACACTATTCACTTGACTTTCATTATTTACATTCTGAGATTTATAACTTTAGTTCAGTAAGTCCGCTGTCCGCTTTGAAGGCGGTTTGGACTGCCGCATCGGAGTTGAATTTTTTTCCTTGTAAGAAGCTGTCCAAATTCCGGAAAAAATGTTAATCTGTTGGAGCAAGGTCCGGGGAGAACGGTGGATGTCGCAGACATTCCAATTGTAGCTCATCTAACTTAGTGGTTGTTTGTTGTGCAGTGTGTGGTCTTGCGTTGTCGTGAAGCAGCAGTGGCCTAGAGCGATTGACCAATCTCGGTTGTTTAGCTGCTAGTTCTTCCTTCATGGTTTGCAGTTGCTGACAATAGATATCTGCCGTAATCGTTTGGCCAGATTTTAGAAAGCTGTTGCGACGAGCGCTTCCGATTATCGTACAGTATCCACTTTTCATCACAAGTAA
This sequence comes from Hemistola chrysoprasaria, assembly GCA_947063395.1. Lineage (NCBI taxonomy): Eukaryota > Metazoa > Arthropoda > Insecta > Lepidoptera > Geometridae > Hemistola > Hemistola chrysoprasaria. Next base: position 10,175,374 of record OX346727.1, on the reverse strand, counting down.
TGATATGATTTAAAATCGCTTCATTATTGTGTCGGTTGAGCAAAGTAACACAGCAGTCTAATGTGTTTGAAACCACCGTCCCTTCATATATGTATTTCCTTTCCCTGCATGGTTGCCTGGAAGAGATCGCTCTGAGCGATAAGGCCGCCAGTTGTTACTTCTGTCTAGTTTTAAGGTTTTCTTCTTTGTTATTTTCTGTTATATTGTGGCAGCAATAGAGAGTTTACATTCATTCATTCATTCAGTCGACGCGTGTTTGCAAGTTCGCAAACACGCGCGGGGTAGGCAACGGAGTACCCAAGAACCAGTCCCATATTAGGTAGTATAGATATACCCAAACTTTGCCTGTTGTTTGTAGTCAAATGTAATAGGGGGAGAGCCTATTGCCATCTACCAGGCACAGTTCCAGACTCTAGGCTGTCATTGAGAAAATTCTAAAAAACACTTTTACCTGATCTGAGGATCGAACCCGGGACTTCATGACAGTACCGCTTGCGACGACTACACCACCGAGGTCAACATGAATTATGTCAACATATTTTATGGTAAAAAAAAAATCTTATGGTGGCTTATGGGAACCAGCGCATTACGTAGCTACTAATTCCTTTACTAGGTATATTACGGCTGCAGCAGTCATTATTATTATTAAAAAAAATGTTATTGTAACGCACTAAATAAGACCTTTCTTATGCCATAGGTGGCAAACAAGCAGACGGACCGTCTGATGGTGAGCGGTTACCGCCGTCTATGGATACCTGCGAAATCAGGGGTATTGCCGACCCTTTAAGACTTTATTCACAAACGGCATCTCTATTCAACACGGCGGCTCTATTCAAAAATGTTTCAAAAACGGCCAAATTCCGTGTTAATTGATGGCATAAGAGTTAATTATAAATAACAAAATATTTAGTTTAATAATCGTTGTTTGCACGCGTTTGACTAAGCCAAAGAACATTTCAATAAGTATCTGATAAAATACTGCAAAGGGATTACGCATTGCGGGTGAGAGAATTTACATTATAATACGACATGCAAGCTTAGCAGAGGCCGCGTCATTGGCGATTCAATTTGTAACAATAAATATATTCATTTTCTTTCAAGTTTCTTGTGCGTTCTTCTTATTAAGGTATGTTTCCGAACGCACGGTAGACATATTACTGTTTATCTTCATTGTCGTGCAAAAGTGACAGGTTGTGACCTATTTGAAAAATCAGGGGGCCGCCTGGGGAAGTACCACACCTTTGCCAGTTATTCATCCGCCAAGCAGCAAACATTACCGTATTCCGGTATGAAGGGCAATGTTACCAGCGAAATTACTGGGCATGACGAGATTCAACAACTCATATCTCAGGGTGACAGGCGCAGTGCAGTGCCGCACAGAATTTTGAATTTTAAAACACTGGGTGGCACTGTGTCTGATATGGGCAATCATGATGCTTCCCATCAGGCACCTGATTAGCTCGTCTTGTCACACACTATCATAAAAAAAAAACTTTTTGACTGTTCACAAAATTGAGTCTGATCACTGATCAAAAGTAGCTATTTCCCTTTAAAAAGTCAGTGTTAACTCACCAACTCATTTCCCAGCTCTCCAACCATATCATTATTAATAGCAGTGGTCCTCAACAGGCGCAAGGGCGACGCCTCCCTGGACGGCGACTTACAAGAACACCTGCTCTTGTATGAAGGACTCTTGGAGCGGGGCGCAGCGCCCAGGCTGGCTACAGCTGAGCCGTACGAGTAGCCTGTGCCCGAGTTGTCTTTCGCACGCTTCGTGTTGTTCGACACGTAGGTGGTGTGGCTGGAAATAATATAGGTTATACGGAATTTGCTCACATCATACCCAAATAGACATCCATTTTGTAATTGTAGTGGCAGGTCTCTTTTGCTGGGGGCCGCCTGAGGATGTACCACAACTTTGCCAGTTATTCATCCGCCAAGCAGTCAATGTGCAAACATTACTGTGTTCCGGTCTGAAGGGCAATGTTACCGGCAAAATTACTGGGCATGACGACTTTCAACAACCAATATCTCAGGGTGACAGACGCAGTGCAGTGCCCTTAAGCATTTAGAATTTTAAAAAACTTAGGATGAAAATAAAACAACCCAGCCTGAATTAAAACTGTTGAATTGATCTATTTTTTCCAACTCAGAGAAGGGGCAGCCAGATAGTATCAAAGTCACAAAACGTAATAAATAACACAGTATAGAAAATACATACATACTTATACATTTCATTAAATTACACAATTGAGATGTCACCATTGAGACACAAAACACTGAAAATTTAAAACTTTAAAATGATTTTCACAATGAATTTAGTTCAAACTGTCAACTCTCAACCAACCTGATTGTATGAATACAAAGGAATAACGTAAATAATGTTTGCATAATTGATAAAGGCTTTTATCATAAACATGTGAATAACCTAAGCATGGACGGATAACCTAAAAAATAGTACATAAATAGACTTGACAATGATTTAGTGATAAGTGATAACAATATGCTTAGATAGTTTTGTGTCAAAAACAATATATACGTAAGAATATCCCTTATTAATTATACCTTGATGATATGCAACAGATGAATAAAAATCAAATGTCATATTTTCTTATAAATTTGTTAATTTATTATTCACTAGCTGTGTCCCGCGGTTTCACCCGCGTAGATATAGTTCACATGGAAATATCAGGAAAAAAGTATCCTGTGTGTTATTCCAGGGTAACATATTAAATTTCAGCCCAATTGGTCCAGTTGTTATGGCGTGAAAGAGTAACAAACAAACAAAAAAACAAACATCCATCCATCCTGTGTTATGAGGAAAATTAAGTTTCAGTGATGGCCCTGAATACCATTTAAAAAAACTCACTCTGTGGGTTTTTGATGTATTGTATCAATTATTATAGAAATAGCCTCACCTCTCATATCCTGGTATAGGTGATCCAATATGGTAGTTACTATACAAATTATCAGATTCACTAGATGCCCTCTGCCTTCTCCGGCCTTCCATTGTCTTAGCTTCCTGGTAAGTTTTGTTCTTCGGCTTTTTGAGTATGCCTGGAGGAGACTTTGGCATTGTGTTATTGAGTATTGATTTAAGGGGCTGTTTCACTGGCAACTCCATCATTTCATGGTCCAGTTTCTCTAGCAATTCTTCTACTTTGGGTAAGCGACTATGGTTCGAGATGTCTTCTACTTTATTGTTTGATAGGGTTGTTACTAAAAGAGGTCTAGTTGGACTCTTTCTGTAGTATTTTGATATTCCTGGCTGGTAGCTGAAATATATGAACATATTTTAGGTATTTTTGAAACACTTAGCACAACAAATAACCACAATAAAAGAGCATGTAACATATAATCACACCTTTTCCCCGAAGGGGTAGGCAGAGGTGTACCCAGGACTCAGTCCCATAGTAGATACACCCACATTTCGTCAGTATGTCTTTGGTCCCATATAATAGAGGACAAGCCTATTGCCATTTACCGGGCACAGTTCCAGGCAGTCATTGAGATAATTTCTTATAGAAAAAAAACAATAGCACTTTGCCTGACCTGTGGATCGAAACTGGGACCTCATGATCGGCATTCGAGCTTGCTCACACTATGCGACCAGGGATACATCACCGAGGAAGTTGTATGGCAGAATTGAAGCAAGTGGAGAGAAGTAGTCTCCACAATGGCAACAAGGTGTGAGTGTATGTATGAAGCAAAATTCAAATGGATTGAAGTCTTACTGATCAATTCAGACCAGTATTCTAGAGGTGGTATTACAGTGGCAATGAAGTGTATTTTAAATTTGTACTTTTATACATTGGTACATGGAGTGCTAAAAATATCTCATTTTTTAAAGATTCAGAGGAGTAAGTAAATGTTGGTCTCACCATTGAAACCTATTCTGTTCATCCATGACGTAGTCGCCGTTGTGTGCCGGCAACGAGCACTCGTGGTGGAACCGCTCCTCGCCGCAGTTTATAGTGAAGTGGCTCTTGTTGGTCAGCGGCCGCATGCGCTCCCTGCCGTCGGCCGATCGGAGCTCTCTCACATCCTCATACGGCGAGCGATCGACGCCCTCGCTGCGGCAGCGGCGGCGCACTATCCTTGCTGCCCCACGACCGTTCCACTCAAACACAGACCCCAGCGGATCACACGCGTCGAACCCCACACCGTAGCTCGGACACGCTCTGCTCCTATCCATATCTAATTGTGACACATAGTCGAACGTCCACATCGATCGCGCACGCCCGATTTCACTATTGCACTGTTAATTTTATTAAAACACCAGAAAATATCGGCGTTGAAGCCAGGCGACAGCGCCAGGGTGACAGTTCGTCACAGGGGGTGTCAGCTTAGTTCCCGGCCAATGCCAACACGGCGAAGGAAATGTTAAAAAGAAACGGAGATCTACAAACGACAGAGAAAGCACTATTTACTGACCCTACTAAGGAAAATATAACATTTTAGTAGAATTCAAAGTTATGGGAATTATTTAATTAATTCGGAAGATAGAAATAAACACTACAATAAATTTAATTACTTATTTAAAAAAAAATTATTAATAATTTTATCACATATATTGTTCCAATTAGTTAAATCTAGACCTCAGATTCTTATGATTACTTGAATCAGCGTTAGAAGAATTTCTTTTTTGCCATCTGGCAACCGGATAATAGAAATGGCTGTTTTTTGTTTACGATTTTCACTTTTTCATTGATTTGCACTTTGCACATCTTTAGTGGAAATAAGTTTTGTAAAGCTTCTCGTATTTGTTAAATTGTGCTATATAAAGTTTAGTTTTTGTGCTAACGAGATCATAGACTCTATTATTGCGATTGTGCGAAAAAGACGCCTAGGTTAGGCAAAGTGTTAAACTGTGGTGTTAAATATCGGATTTTTCCGTGAGGGATTATCTCAATAACAACCTGGAGTCTAGAACTGTGCCCGGTAAATGGCAATAGTCTCGCCTTCTATTACATAGGACCAATAACATACTGGCGAAATGTGGGAGTCTTAGTATGAGACTATGAGACTGAGTTCTGGGTACACCTCGGCCAACCCCTTCTAGAAAGATGTGTAATATAAGATTTACCTTATTTTCATTTGAATAAAGACTACTTCTAATACCTGCCCTTATTTTTTTACCCTTAGCGTATGGCATATAGAATAGGCATATATAGAAGTAAATATAGAAATATAATATTGGTAGGTACCTATAGCTAATGTTAGAAATATTAAATCTCCCGCGCTACTGAATAGTTCCAGTGCGAAGCGTTGGTAACGCTAGCGTCGCTTCGTGTACGCAAATCTGAAGTACGTAGTGGGACTTCTTCTTGTATATGTGTTCTGTGGTTCGTCAGATCGCTCGCCATTCAATTCGATGACAGCGAACCGCGAGACGTTGCTCTTGACCTTGTATGTTCTGTGCTCTTGACTGCTAGCCCTGCCGCCAAAATTTAAATAGTTTGCTTCAATTCGGGATCACTGTGGCCCCAGTTTATATGTATTATCTATGCTGTGGCCGGTTGATAGCACAGCTTCTTCATCGGGGGCTTGATAATTGCTCGGAGATGGGGGTGTGTTGAGGTTTTAATTTGAAAGAATGAAAGAACCCCAGTTTATATGTATTATCTATGCTGTGGCCGGTTGATAGCACAGCTTCTTCATCGGGGGCTTGATAATTGCTCGGAGATGGGGGTGTGTTGAGGTTTTAATTTGAAAGAATGAAAGAACCTCCATGGATTCATAATTAGTGTTCCTTTTTGTTCTGTGGATAGTCTTTGGTTTCTCTATCTACGTCTGGTTTCAAAATAAAATTCTTTTCACCATAGGATATAATATAAATCTGTCTCCCTACTTTAGGTTATCTGTGGATTTTACTCTTGTCATCATCTGACAATAGTGCCACAGAATACAAACGAATAGTGCTTGCAATAAGTTTAACGACGGAGTTTTGGCGGGAGGCCGAAGAGCACAGTTTGACTCCCGTATCTTTATCAACTATCGGTGCATTTTCGAGTGTTTAACGTGTAATAATGGTGGAATATTACGTGTTAAGTGTTTTCGAAGATACACAAGTCTCTTGGCAAGTGATGCGAGAGTTGAAATGTGATTTTTCGTGTTCCCGCCAAAATTCCGGCAGCTTCTTGTAAAGACCACCACTTTACCTAGAGCTGTGACTTGACTGGGCTTGCCCTGACTCTGAATTGACTAATTGACCATATTAACTTGAAAATTTATGTAACTTGACACTGGCAATACATTCGTGTGGGTCCATAAAAGAAGAAAAAAAAAAAAAAAAGTTTAACGACAAAACTTTGGACGCGATCATTTAAAATATAGATTCATAGATAGATTTATCTCAGTGCGGAGGGCATGGTTTATCCCAGGTTGAGAATTATTTTTCTTGAAATAAAATCACATTATGTAACTAAGCTTTGTGCTTATTTATTAAATTAATAGTCTGGCTCATGAAAGTACTGAAAAAGCGTCGCAAGTTTAAAAACGAACTAACAAACTTGCATATATGATATAAGTGTGGATAAAATAATCCAATATTGATACCAAGTATCAAAACAGATTCTTCCAATGCTATCACAGTAATTTTGATGTTGCCAAATTTTCTTTTTTTAAATTGCCGCCCTTTTGTACGATCAAGACTCGGTAGCCAGACTCCAACATCAATATTATAGTAGCACAATTATATTTCAAATAATAATGATTGAATAAGATTGAATATAGATAATCTCTGAATCTATGGGACCCTGATTCAATGTAAAAGCCTTTTTCTGCTTGTTCTGCTTTGTTAAAAAAAAATTAAGTGTAAAATCATACGAAAATAAAACACATTAAATTTATAGAATCAATTATGTATTCTTTATACACAACTATAGCCTAAACCTTATATCTCACGATGTCATTATATTATACTTAAAATATAATACGATCTGACTCTTTCACTAAACTATTCAACTAAAAAAATCTATGTCATACTGAAATTATTTACCAATTTAAATGTACGACCTACATGTTAACACAAAAGTGCGTTCACTATAAAACTGGAATATTCGACTTAAATTAATATTATTACTTAAATTTCATTATTAAATTATGTAAAACGTTAATATTATTATATATCCGGCGGAGAAGAACATAAGACAGTTGCCGCCAAAGAAAATTTATATAATTTCTTACATGTTCATAATAACTTGGCATATTTACATTCTATTTAATATCCAAGATCGACTCGAGCAGAGAAGATGCGAGTTTCGAGAGTGACCATATTATTCGAAGCGGAATCAGCTTCGAACTTAGTCTTTTACACTATTAACATGCACAAGTTATCAACTTATCTGATTTAACGTCGAACAATGTGGTCACTCCCTTATTCCAATCACCGATGTGAGTACAAGAAAGCGATAAATAAATCAATTTTCAAACAATAAACCTAGGAGCTCTGTACAAAAACAGTCGCGCACAGAATATGCCCGTCGCTTACCACTAAAACATTGCAACATTGTAAAAAATCCAATTTAATATATAAACTATTTATTTAAAATTAATGATTCTTTAGTCCGCGTCGGGAGCAGACTGATAAACGATAACGAGTATCGTCGAGTAGAAAAAATATACATTGTCACGAAGTTCAAGTCACAAGTATCCATACTTGGCCGCACACTGAGAGGTTAGTCTGGAAATAGAGAAAACAATGATTATATGGAGTGTTTTCGAAAGGTTCTCGAATGGAAATTATGGACTGAAAGACTAAACGTAAGTGAGCTGACTACCACCTTCTATTCTATGTATCCGGGGAGAATAGGTAGTCTAAGCGCGCACTACGAAAAAAAAATCGTTACGAATAAATCTGTGAATAATGCCAATATACGAGTGTGCGCACTGCGAAAATGAATGCGAAGAAATTTGTGATTATTTATCGCATTTTTACCATAGTCCATAGTAAGAGACCGACAAGACAATGCGTAGGTTTCCGAATCGAAACTGTAAACGCTGTAAACATCCGTATTGCCATTCTTCGCCGCTGCAAACTTGCGATGCCAAATTTTTCGCTACTTAATCTCGCTTTCTCTTCCTGGCTATTGACCCCACATGGTGATGGAGTCAACCTCGCTTACTTTTCTTCTCCACTCGCTCTATCGTCGATATCGCTTTCAGAGACCTCGCACTCTCATGTCTCTTTGCACTGAATCTTTCCACCGTACTTCGGTCTCTGTACTTTCGCTACTGTAAACGTTCGTAATTATTATTGGTATGTGTGAATGAGTCATGTGGGGCTATTGGCGTTCTTGGTGACTATCACTTTCGTGACTAATAACTTGATTTGACATTAACTACAAATGTCAGTCCGGTTACAAACCAAAGACATTATGATAAACTTACTAAGTAGACTGTGCACTGTGTCGGTCCCGAGTGAGAACCACTCGCAGTGTCTATCCTCTTCCTTTTCTCCTCCAAATTTGACAGTGCACAGTCTTGTTAGAAGGGTAAAACGTCTTTGTTACTAACTCAAGCCACAGAACATAAATACAAGCCTGATAGCGACTGGTGATTACGAAGAATGCCAATAACCCCCATGTCCGGCGTACCTTAGCTGGTGAGCAGCGCAATATTGATCTCCTTGACCATCTTGACGCGGTGCAGCATCTTGGCGAGCGCGGCGCGGGACAGCGGCTGCGTGGAGTACCACACGGGGGAGTCCGGCACGCACGACCGCTCCGGTTGCAGGTAGAACACGTCGTTGCGGGTACGCACTGATTCTGGACTGATATTACACACAACATTTACATTTTTCACTTCTCTTCTCTTTCTCAAAAAGTAATTGTTGCATACCATGCTAAAAATAGTTTTGTTATGAAACTTTTATATTTACTTTCTATTTTTGAGAAAAAAAAAAATAGATTCAAATACTCAATTAAATTTAAATATATTCCCTTTCATACTATTTTCTGTTAAGCTATAACACTGTCTAGCAGACACGTACAAAAAGCATTCCCAAGATAGGTGTTGAGTATAAGTAGATACATTCAATACAGGCACGAAAAAAAAACAAAGCAGCAATATATATCTTATCGCTTTTTGGTGCTAGGTCTACATTACTGTTCTAAGTGTGCAAAGGGTCTAGCGTCTAAACGCTTAATTGAGTCTAAAATACCTACTACAAATAAACCACGCGCACAAAATAATAGATGTAATTTCCAAAACTAGAGAATGAACCCGCCTATTCCATGGGAGTATCCGAGTAACTAGAGAAGCAGAACTAAATGCTATTCTAGTAGTAAATAAGTTGATCACAAACGAAACACGTACCATTTCGATATATAGAATTCATATAATTTAACAGGACATCTAAGAGGGTTCTCTTCGTTTTCTTGCTGCTCATAAACTTTCTTCTTTCTTGAATTTGCTTCTGCAATACATAAATGCAATATTCAAACAGCACATATGGATAAACAAATATAAAATACTATCATCACTGAACATAGGCCTCCCCCTTGTTCCTGCCATCCTTATTATATCGTCTGTCCACATAAAAAAAAAACATACATTCACGCCTTTTTCCCGAAGGGGTAGGCAGAGGTGTACCCAGGACTCAGTCCCATAGTAGATACACCCACATTTCGCCAGTATGTTATTGGTCCCATGTAACCTATTACATGGGACCAATAACAATAATAATGGCAATAGGCTCGCCCCCTAGGGCGATCTACCATCCACCGGGCCATCTACCGGGCACAGTTTCAGACTCCAGGCAGTTATTGAGATAATTCCTAATGAAAAAATCCAATATTTAACACTGCCTGATCAGGGGATCGAACCCGGGACCTCTTGATTGGCAGTCGAGCATGCGCCCTCTACGCCACCGAGGCAGTCATTTATAATATCAGTAGGATATAATTCATACATTAAAAGTGACTTACCTAATGCAGATTGTGGCGGGTAAAACCTTAACAATACGTTTCTAGAGCCGGGTATCTTCGCCTGACCCGGCGCGTTTGGATTCCGTTTCCAATGCTTCATTATATGGGAGAATGACAGCTGCATGTGCTCTTCTACTGTCTGTTAAGGTAAAGGATTTATGAGGAGATAAGCAATAGTATCTAACAGTTAAGACACTATTTGTTTCTACATGTTTGCAGCTATACTTATACTTAGTAGTTATTACTTATACTTAGTAGTGGTAGGCCTCTTTTGCAGGGGGCCGCCTGGGGAAGTACCACACCTTTGCCAGTTATTCATCCGCCAAGCAGTAATGTGCAAACATTACTGTGTTCCGGTATGAAGGGCAATGTTACCAGCGAAATTACTGGGCATGAAGAGATTCAACAACTCATATCTCAGGGTGACAGGCGCAATGCAGTGCCGCGCAGAATTTTGAATTTTAAAACACTGGGTGATCATGATGCTTACCATCAGGCACCTGATTAGCTTGTCTTGTTACTCACTATCATAAAAAAAATAATATACGTTATCTGGCTGTTTCCTATAAGATAATATGTTGAGGACAGTCGTTAGGTCATGTCGGAGGCTGCGTAGGAATCTTGTCGACCTGAAACTCGTGACAATATGGGTTGTCCACATAACCCATATCAACTGACTCAAGCAGTGTAATTGGGGTAACCCAGAACGGATTAGAGTATCCATTCAAATTATTATCTATGACATTAATCAGGACATCTGAACTATGCGCTATGTTGGGAGGAGCTCGCTGTCCATAAGTAGTCTTGGTGATCATCTATGAAAAGATCCTGACATGCGGCTTTCGATTCCTCCACTTTCATGACATTTTTCATACATACTTGATTTGAAACTATCAAGTTTGTAAACATTAGATCATGTTCTTCATACATGCCCGTCGGTTGTAGGTACTTTTGACTTGACCATTCCTTAGAACAACATCAAACAATACATACCACCAAATTAAAATGTTTAGTATTGAAGAACATCAGCGTGGAGAGTAGAACGTGCGGAGAATGTGCGCCGAGTTGCTTGCTCTCCCATAGATGTTCCTCTTCCACTCGAGTTACTATGTACTCTGTTATAACATACACATATAGTTTTAGTCTGTGCAACAACTAATTATGAAAAATTTAACTTATTTTAAACTATAAAAATAATGATTTCGACAGTAAATATGCTAACTTAAAAACAAATTGAATGAACTATAAAAATAATGGTTTCCACTATAAAGTTCAGAGCATATTGTGACCACAACGCGCGGCAGCGGCAGCGGCCGGCGATGCGCCAGAAAAGAGTCTGCCATGTTATAAAGTTCAAAGCATTTTAAGGTTATATTAGCTGGTTTCATTAATTTTAAAGTGCTATTAAATACATCCCCCTATTTAATACCAGGTTAAGTTGTCTGAAGTCAACCTAAACGACCCTGCTTTCACGAATTTGCTTTTATTGGATTGTTCAGACTTCAAACATGTTATATAGTTCATGTCATGTTCAAATAAAACTTGAATTGAATCTAATGAAAAACGGAAAGGCGGGACTTGCTGAAATGCATTTTTTTATTTATTCATCTTTTATCACTGCATTACCTTGGCGAAAGCATATCCATTAATCGTCATCTATAAATTATATTCTTATAAGTTGAGTCGAAATGTTATACTGATGTGCTATGGGATTTTGTACTACAAAATCCAGTAAATTTTTGTTCAAACCATCTTTTAGTTTTAGAAATATTGTCTTCTCAATGGTTATTTGAGTAATGATTAGACTATTAGAGTGTTACTTACGTGAATCATTATATAAAACAGAGAACTTCCTCGCTACTTCGTCCAAACAGTCTGTGAATTTCTCGTAATATGGATCTGTGAATATGTTGTCTATCCTACCGTTCTCAAATAGATATTGTTGTATTCCTGAAAAAAATCATTGTTATAATTAGGCGCGTTTTAGTAAACTTGAAAGCAATCGTAGAATACACAACATAGCATAACATACATTCAGGCCTTTTTCCCGAAGGGGTAGGCAGAGGTGTACCCAGGACTCAGTCTTTTAAATATATTTAAGCTTATAACGAGACCGCTTTCTGATTTCCAATATAAATACCTATATCAATGGCACTCGTAACGTTTACAACTCTACCAAGCTAAGTTTGCACCTCACTGGAGGTGTGTATGTATATTTTTATGTACTGTTTTTATGTATAATATAATGTTAAAAATAATAAATGCAAAGTAAATTCTAACGAACATTTTTTTACTTTTTTAGTCATAGCGAATCCTTTTTTGCAGACCGTCATGTGACGTAATCGACGCGAGGTGCAAACTAAGCGTACGTAATTTTTATTTTGCAAAACGTACGTAGCCCGATGTTCACTGCAAAAATTTGGTACATTATCCATGTAAGGGTTCATTTAGCAACTTTCTAACCCCTCCCTATCCACCTGATGATGACACACGTGGTACCTCACCAAACACCCCTTGACATTCGTTTTTTTTCCGAACCCCCTCCTCCCTTTGAGCCTCACGTGATTATTGCACGACCCCTAAGGTAAGCTACGCCTCCTAGCCCTTTAAATTTCAATTCCATCTCAGCCAACTGTTACCAAAACAGTTAGGTAACTTACTTATTCTTCTAATTGTACTAATTCTACTTTCACGCAGTTCATCGAAATTTGTAATGTAGACTTACCTAAAACTAAGTAATATATAGTATCTGGTGCGTATTCACTGCCGTTAGGTTTCCGCACTTCCTTGACGAACAAACACAGCGAATAGTTCAGTTCGTCGGCCGTTAGTTGCAGTATTTCAGACTTGAACGGTTTCCTTCGCATCGAGCTGTTCTCTATTTCTGCGTTCTTCGTCATCACCCATTGTTTCCATGCGTTCACACCGAACGTGTACTGTGGAACATAGGAATTTATGTATATTTTGCTGTAAAGCAAGCAGCCAGCGGAGCTGAAAATTAAATGGTTTAATTTTTTTTTTCCTAAATGGGAACGGATGGGTCACGTCAGCCGGGAACCAAACTCACAATGGGCACCAAAAGAAAGACGGAGAAGGAAAGACATATTATGCGGAAAGATTTACGGACTATAACCACATTTATTTTTTTATTTGTTTATAATTCAGCACAATAACTTAACGGGGCGGCGACCAGAGAATCCCTATACAAATGTGATAGTTCTATTCTAAAATATTTGGAGTTATTGAAAATACCTATATTTTGGATTTTTATCATATTTTAGTCAAAAGTACTTCTATTTTGGATTGAAATATAATTAGGAACCTAGATAACTAGTGTCTCATTCCGAATAACGTCATTAATGTTGCTAATGGTCTGATTTCATATTTATTTATTATATTTTATTTATTTCCCAAAAATATGGTTTAACTATTACGTTCGTATGGGGAATCGTGCGGTCGCCGCCTCCCCAATGCTAGAGTAGCAGTTATCCTAAAAGCCTCGGCTCGACTCGACAGCCGAGCCGATCACGAGGTGGACGGCCGAGACACATACCTTGAGACACATGTTGGCGTCGGGTTTCTCGAGCGGCTCGCGCGGCGGCTCCTGCGGCTGCGGCGGGTCGGCGCGGCGGCGCTTGGAGCGCGCGCGCGCGGCGGCGGGCGGCGCGGCCGCGGCGGCGCGCTTGCGCGGGGCCGACGCTCGCAGCGCCGCCACCGCGCGCTGCTGCTCCAGCACCATCATGTGGTGCTGGTGGAGACCCTCGCCTTCCAGACCTGCACGCGACGCCACACTATACTATACTATACTATACCGGCTCTGTTCGTATTCACCGCCTCGTATACGACGAGTCTCTCTAGTCCGTTGTGTAACAATGTTCACGTACGTTAACGTGACACGTTCTAAACATAATAAACTCGTCAACAAAACTGATGTACAAATGTACCATCAAATTTATTTTTTAAATATTATGTGCAGTTCAATAATAATGATAACAGTTTTGTTCACGAGTTTACGTGAGCTAAAGTTCGCAGAGCCTATGTTCAGGCTCGCCGAGATAAAACGCACGTACTGTACATTATTACACAACCGGACTAGAGAGACCATTGTATACGAGGTGAGGTGTCACTCAATAAATAAAATAAATAAATAAAAAAAAACAACACTAGTTTTAGAAAAAATATATTTTTTTATTTTATCAAAACATTTTGGTTATAATATGTAGCCACACAAAAAAAAACTTGTTGCTAACCATTATATGGTATACTTTAGGGTAAAAATTAACTTTTTTTTTTTCATTTTTCCCACATTCATTCTCAATCATTTACACAGTTCGTTCAAGTCTTTTTAGGTCGCCCCCTCCTTACATAAAGCACTTACATTCATCCTCATAGACCTTATTATGGCCACATGACTTTGTTTTTTTTTTTATGTATATCAGGTGCCTGATGATAAGCATCATGATTGCCCATATCAGACACAGTGCCCCCCAGTGTTTTAAAATTCAAAATTCTGCGCGGCACTGCACTGCGCCTGTCACCCTGAGATATGAGTTGTTGAATCTCATCATGCCCAGTAATTTCGCTGGTAACATTGCCCTTCATACCGGAACAAAGTAATGTTTGCACATTACTGCTTGGCGGATGAATAACTGGCAAAGGTGTGGTACTTCCCCAGGCGGCCCCCTGCAAAAGAGGCCTACCACTACTACTTTGTGTATTGACCCTTAAACTATATAATTAATTTCTCACCAGACATGCCAGGATGTGAGCTCGGCGTGATAGTATTAGCAGTCATAGCAGATTCAAGGTCCACCGGCTGGTCTTCGTATTCCGTCGCCATCTTGAGCGCCATTTGAAGCATATCTTCACCGAAGGCGTTATTGCCGTCCATCGTCGGTACTGGACTGAAGGTTTCTTCCGCTGCAAGGAAGAGTTTAAACGTGTTAGTTTTAATATATTTTTTTAAGAGACAGTTTTATATCTACAGAAATTAAATTACTCCTGTTTAAACGTTAGAGGTTTGGCTAGAACCGTTTATTCTAGTTTATTCTGAGCCCTAATCGCTAGAGTTTGACAAACTAACTCTGAGTTAAAATTTTGATTAGTCAAAAATTCATTAATTTCTTTTTTATTTGACTTAGTTGCTTTATAAATAGGTGTTGAGGAATTGAATCTCGGTAAGTATTGCATACTGTGTTAAAAACATAAGATTCAAAGTCCAATAAAATTATACCTTACTTTCAAGTAAAGTGTTATAAGTATTTTTGGCAAATGTAAGGATTTGTGGATTTAGTCTCTCGGCTTTGTCACTGTCAACAAGAATATTGACAATGACAAGGTTACTGGTTTGATATTAGAAGTACTGAGAGGTGATATACTCTATGGAATAGGCAGATAAGCAAAAAATATGGCGGCAAAGCAGTGATAATGGAATATGGAGTGAATTATGAGAGAAATAGAGTAAAAGGAGGTGTACGAGGCTTATTATAAGATTTAATAATTTCCACTTGTTACAAAAACCTGATTAAAAATTTACCGAAGTGTGTATTTTGAAAATTATGCTTTTCTAGGCTGTCAAACAAAAAACCATAAAGTTTCTTACCATTGTCATCATCAGTATCGGAATCGCTCTGATCTTTCTTCTTATCGCCGGCCACCATTTCAGCCATCATCAGCAACTCTGCTTCGAATGGATCCGTTGGCATTTTATCATGAATCTTATTGATTTCTTTCATTATACCCTTAGCAGAATTCCTCGTAGTGGGTATAAACACTGGAGTCGGTATTGGAATTGGTATTGGGATGGGTACAGGAAACGGTAACGACCACATCGCACACGGCACTGGTACATAGATGGGGACAGGAACGGGAATCAAAACTCTTCGCTCTAAGCTGGAATCTGTTTGACATTCCTTTGTGCACGGGTGGGGACGGCATGAAACTCCTTTTGAAACCATCATCGGCTTGGACATTGTTGATTTATTTGCCACTTCTTGTGGAGGTAACGTTTTGACGATAACGTGGTTGTAGATTTTGGGTGGTGGCGGGGGAGGTGGTGTTGGAGGTTTAGGGGGTGGTGGGGGTGTTTTAGGAGCTGCCGGGGGTTCGGGTTCGGGGGGTGGGGGGGGTTGTGGGGCGATGCGTTTGGACTTCCCGCGCGTTGGCGTTGGTATTAATGGAGGGGGAGCGGCTAAGGATTGTACGTTTGATATGACCGGCATGCCGGTGCGTTGCGGCTGAGCTGTCGCAGTCGCACCTACAAATACAAACATTATTTTTAATTACAAGTACAAGAAAACGTAGATAATGAGGTAGGTATATTGAGTGAACATCTCTGAAATTTCGAAAATTCTCAGAATGTTGACAACTGCATAGATCGTTCATTGTTTTCCCATCTTTGTGTTTAACTCTACGAGTGTTTGAGTATTTCACTGTTAGCTTATATTGTTTCTGAATAAATAAATATAAAGGCTTTAAATTCGAAGTAAATGTTTTTCGGATCAGACACCATGTCAAAGAGACGAAATACATAAGCTTAGGGCTGAATTAAAGAAAAGAACAGATAACGGTGAAGAAAATATCATTCTAAAATATATAAAAGGTGTGCCAAAACTCATTAAATCTCTTTCAAAAAACGATCAATAACAATGAAAAATTTTATATTAAATTATAATTATATAACACATATCAATCCATAATCACACAAATGCGAATCTCTAATAGTAGTATAAGTATGTATTATAAATTAGAAAATATTACCTTTATATCGTGGTTATAATAACTTTATATAATGGACTAATGAAATAAAATAGCATAACATCTCTGCAATTCAATGTCATTACATAACATATAAATATAACAACACATACTATTCATAATAAGTATAATATTTTAGATGCTATTAGTAACTCCTGTCATGGCAATAAAATAATGACAATATGTAATACAGACTCTTAACCGAACCGCAAACATTGCCATTGACAGTAGCAACTAAAAAATTACACTGCGTACCCTCAGTTATAACTATATCGAAAACATTTTATTGGGGTTTTAAGTTTATTTTTAATATTGATAGTATGTCCTTAATTAGGTACATCATAAATACGTAAGATAATATATTTATATAATAGTTAATATAATACCTAAGTCTACAGTTATTATGATTATGGATACCAACGTAGCTTATATAATTAAAGTAGGTAGGTACCTTACTCGGTACTACTTTTGTTATATTTTTACAATTGTAGGTAATCGTAAATACTTTAAATGTTTTCTTTGTCCTTAAAAATGTAACAGAACCTATTAATTCTATGTAGCTGGTATATACGTACCTACCTACTATTTGTGTCTGAATCTACCTGCTACGTGTATTTTTGTAATTGGTATTTAAAAAGTTGTCTTCTAATCTTGATAATAATTATAAATGTATAATCCGCGCGCGACCTTTATGGCGCCGCGCCGCGCCAGCCTTATAAAACAGCAGTTTTATTTAACATCTTATTACTTATGTTATATTTTTTGATATAATTTTGTTTAAGATACTCATTAAAAACATTACATTCCAGTATAAAGTTACGTTGACTATAATAAGTACGTATAATATAATAATGACGAAGCGGCACGCATCGGGCCGATGTCGTGGGACTCGCGCGGACTAACTTGACTATACCTTCCTATAATGATGTACTTATGTTATGTTAGTATGTATTAAAATATTATTTAATCCTAAGTTCCGTAACCAATGTATGTTTCTCAAGCAAGTGAATAATGTATTCTATTTGAGGAATAAATGTCTTAAACCATAAGTCCTTGAATCGAATCAAACCATGTGGATTTTTCGCCTGGGCGCTACCGTGATTCGGATGGCAGGTTAAACTGTAGGTCCCTATAGTTTCCAATGAGATATGTAGGGGGCATTCGTTAGGTCATGTCGGAATCTTTGTAGGAATCTTGGCGACCTGAAACACTGACAATATGGGTTGTCCACATAACCCATATGAATTGACTACAGCAGTGTAATTGGGGTAACTCGTTCTGTTAGAGTATTAATTCAATATTATTATTATTATGAACTCTTTGTTAATTAGCTGATCCATTTAAATTGGTTAATCAATTTTTTTTTGCGAATTTCTTTTAAAAGTTGTTCAGTTTGATGAGTAGATGCACCCCTAATGTATTATATTACATCTTTTTTTTTTTAACACATAGTAAGTTCAAAGCATCTTATAATTATAAGTTACCTTTAGTTTTATTGGAGTTAGGGGTGACAGTTCTGCGCGGGGCGCCGGTGGGGACCGCCTTCTGTTGATCTATCGCTTCGCCCGGCATTAGAGGGGGGTGCTTCGAGTATTGGCCCTATAACATTTCAAACTAATGTTACATTCCTTAGGAGAGAAAATAGAAGCCGGGAGCACTGCTACAAATCTGGTCTCACTGGATCGAATCACACATGAGGGCGCTACCGTGTTTCAGATGGCACGTTAAAACGTGGAATCTTGACGACCTGGAACTCTGGCTAAGGTTGTCGACATAACCTACATGAATTGACTCCCACACCCACATTTCGCCAGCATGTTATTGGTCCCTCGTTATAGGGGCGAGCCTATTGCCATCTACCGGGCACAGCTCCAGACTCCAGGCAGTTATGGAGATCATTCCTAATGGGAAAATCCAATATTTAACAACTTTGCCTGACCTGGGGATCGCACCCGAGATCTCATGATCGGTAGTCGAGATTGCGCCCACTACGCCACCGAGGCAGTCTCGTCTTGTATACTATTTAAACAAAAATCGTCATTGTTAATATTTACCTGGAATGACATAACACATTGATAGGTGCAGAAGTTTCTAACGGTAGCATCGGACATTGTGAGGTGATACTGAGCCAGGGACGTCCTCTTGCATAAATCACATTTCGTTCTGAAAAGTTATCATTAATATTATATAATAATTAATAATAATATGGGACAACTTCCACGCACGGTCATCTGGTTCCAAACTATGCTAGAAGCCTGTACTATGGTAACCAGATGACTGATATACATACTTATATAAGCATTTTACATGATATTATTCTGAGTTCAAATAATACAGCGAAAATTAAATCTTTATCACAATCCTACTATTATAAATAAGAAAGTTTGTGAGGATGGATAGATGGATATATGTTTGTTACTCTTTCACGCCAAAACTACTGAACCGATAGACTTGAAACTCGGTATGCGGATAGTTTAGACCTTGGAACAACACATTGTTACCTTTTATCCCGATATTCCCACGGGAACGATGACTACGCGGGTGAAACCGCGGGGTACAGGCATTAAAAATAATAATGCAATAAGACCGCCCATTGTTACACTAGTTATTATTATTTTTATGAACTTCTTGTGGTGTACCAATAAAGCGTTTATCTATCTATCTATGCTCAAGACTTTAGAACAAGCAAATTTTATACAGAATCTTAGAAAAAGGTGTAGTAATACGGAATAGTAATAAGGAAGTGCATCTTCCAGTCAAACTCTCAAAGTATTGCAAAAAAATGTCCACTTCCTATACGAAATGGAAGATAAGCTGATCAGTTTTGTATGGGGATGTCAATTATTAATTTTGTAAGTTAGGGTAGATAAAATTCCTTAAGTCTTACTACATACATACATACAGTCGCACCTTGTTCCCGATGGGGTGGGCAGAGACTATTTCCCTTCACTTGCTACGATCCTGACATATAGCTTTCGCTCGTCCACATACTTGACATTCTTCATACATGCTCTAATCATTTATTTGCAGGAATGTATGTATAGGTCATAATATATTTTAATGACTTCATTACATTCTACCATCTTGAGGCGTGCAAATTACAATTAAAAATAAAATTCAACTAGATTAATTATAATTGTCCAATATAATAAAAATCAATTTTTTTATGCAAGATTAAGAAAAAGAAAATTAGATAATTGTACTCAACCTTATTATTAAGTAGCACTACACCTTTTTAAACATTAAGTTATACCATATAAGTTATACATTAAGTTATTACTATACTACCTTTATAGAAAAGTACTAACTTTTTAGAAGACACAGCATTCACAGAAACCTGGTAGAGATTCAGACAATTCAATGAGCACATCATGACCGCCTGTCCATTGTTCTGCACTCGTCTAATCATGTCGAAATTGTACTTTTTCACTTTGCACCAGTTGCACGGAACTATGTGTCGGGAGTTGCTAATGAACACGTTCATGCAAGACTTTGTGCAGAAGCACTGGGGCGTTGAACCTTCGTAGATGGTGAAATTTTTAGAGTAATGCCGCTCGAAGTATTTTTTACACCAACGACATTGATCTGCAATGAAAAGATATTATGTTAATTTGGGCCTTGGAAGGTATTTAGGTCTATTTAAGGTCATAAAATCAGGCCTTTTACATGGGATCAAAAACATACTGGAGAAATGGGGATGTGCCAACTATGCGACTGAGTTCTATGTATACCTCTGCCTACCCCTTCGGGAAAAAGTCGTGACTGTATGTAATGTTATATATCAGGCCTATATGTCAGGTGTACCCAGGACCCCACACTTCGCCAGTCTGCAGGCTGCGCTTAACTTGTGAGGCGTTGTCTTCCTTTTTCTCAAATTTCCTTACCTCCTTTCTCTCCTGAACTTAATATTGTAGCTGTTAGAGCTTTTGACATATCTTTTATATCTGAACATATTCCCAATCCTCAATCAAGATTCACCCCGAAAATCCTGTACTGAATATTTTCTGTTCCTCCCCCTATCGTAATTATCGGCGATTTAAAATATGTTTTATAAGTCCCATGTCATGGGGGCGAGCCTATTGCCATCTACTGGATACATCCAGATCCATGCTGTTATAGCGAATATTCCCAATGGAACAACCCTAGCACACCGACCTACTAATATTATATAGGTACTAATTAATAGTTAATGGCGTTCTAAGGGGAGGCCTATGTTCAGCAGTGGACGTCTTCCAGCTGCTGATGATGAACAGGTGGGTGATGAGTAGGCACCTACTAATAGGTAATCCTATCAATATTATAAATGCGAAAGTTGTCTGTCTGCGTGTATGTTTGTTACCTCTTCGCGCTAAATCTATGGAACCTATTGGAATGAAATGTATATGTAGAGTGACTTAGATCCTGGAATGACACATAGAGTAGTTTATAGCGGGTGAAACCGCGGGGCATAGCTTTTTTTTTTATAATATGGGACAACTTCCACACACGGTCATCTGGTCCCAAACTGCCTACTCACTCAAAGCCTGTACTATGGTAACTAGAGGACTGATATACGTACTTATATACGCTTATAACACCCAGACACAGATCAAACAGGACATGCTCATGGGCACAAATGTTTGATCTGGCCAGGGATCGAACCTGGGGCCTACGGCACAGAAAGCAGAGTTACTACCATCTGAGCCAACGAGGCTGCCATAGCTACTAATAAAGTTAACAATATTTATGCCTCTAAGCAACAACAATGGCGCAGCGATCCAAATCAAGTTTAGTCTTGTGCTTACTTTTGCCAATGCTCAATTTAAGGCGTCTTCAAGTTATCCCCCATCATCTTATTAAGTCTACTAGTTTAATTTTAACTTACCAGGGAAGACATTGTTGACGAACTTGAAAGCAGCAAAGCATGGATCCGAGCACAGTCGTTGCGATGCCGACGACAGTTCCACTTCAATCGTAGTTGCCTTTTCTAATGAACAAACTGCACATTTCGCCCAAACCGGCTGCAGCGTTGGATTCTTACTCATCTGGTCAAACTTCTCCATACATTGCTGCGTGCAGAAGTCTTTAAACTGGCCTTTGTCGCCTACTGGTGCAAGGAAACCCTGATGACCCGCCGATATATCTCTTTGACAGTAGCAACATATCTTCAATCCTTTCTTAAACTCCTCCAGGCAAGCTGAGTTACAAAACTGACGGATATCATAGCCGAAACGAACACAGTACTTCCCTAAACTCGTGTGTTGAACCACATTCTTACAGTTCGCGCATCTCGAACCGATCTTATTCTGAAACCGTCCTAAACACACTTCGTCACAGAAGTCCATCGTCTCCCAAGTTAAAACCTTTTCGTCCATTGTCAATATTAACGTGCAATGACTGCATTTGCGTATGAAAGTGCGTTCGCGTTCCTCCCGCGTGGCTTGAATCATTGCGGGTGTTTTCGCCTGGATTTTGTAACCTTCATCCAAGTATTTATCGGTGGCGTTACTGATGACTTTCAGTTTGAGCATAGGGGGCTTAGCGGGCGCCGGCGCGATGGCCGGTTGTTTAGTTCTCATGGGTCTTAACTTCTTAATAAAATATCTGCCACCTTCTATCCCATTCAAGTTTTTAATGCAATTAGTTTCACAGAGGTAATGTTGTTCCCCGTACCTGTTCATTGTGAAAGAGCAGGATTTCGTTTCCGCGCACATAATACACTTTTCATTCTTAGGGCGTATTTCGTCAATGGTAATTCTGCGCCTTTTGTAAGTGTACTGGTCTTTCTCGTCAGCCATCATGCCGTCGAGGCATTCCATGGAGCAGTAGTATGTGTCTTCTCCATCGAAATTGTAGTAAAAGTAGCACATTTTGTTCTCTTCACACTCTGAACATTGGAGCACTTTGGGTGCGATTTCTTCTATGAGATATTTTTTTCTTGCTACGCTGTATTTTCCTGGGTACTCCGTTTGGTGGGCTTTCACGCAGGGTTCGTTGCAAACGTAGAATGTTTCGGAGTCTTTTGTGAAGCGAAACGAGCAAGGTTGTTCTATTAGACAATGGACACAGGGCGCGTCGTAAGCGTTTATCTCTTGTATGACGATCGGTACCTGATCCGCGTCTATTTCCACAGGTTCCGCATTCTCTGGATCTGCATCTGTAACATAGACACAAGTATCGCATATATAGACCATATTCTTTGTCTTAATATTCACAAATATATAACAGAAATGATTCAATATCAGTTGGCAACTCAAAGGACGAGCAGTGCAAATCGGTTACGACTTCTGGAAAGGGAAATCGTAGAATCCAATTAGACTGGGCAGCATTCAGAAATCTATGCAACATCTTCTCTTCAAAAATACCTCAGTGCCTCAAGTCGAAGTCTACTACTAATATTTTTCGGCGCCGCGCCTCAATTTGCTGTCGTCTCGAAAAATATTACTCTATCCCTGTAAAAAGTATGAAGTCGTTTATTGTACCATGTATTGGCACAATTCCTCATTTAATTATTATATGTAGGGATTTGACAGATTCACAACCGCAAGATAGTGTTGTCACCTTGTGCCTGACAATTCAGATAATAATCTCACTGTACAATAGACCTACCGCCCCCATTCTCCTGAGAAGTGCCTTCGACCGGCGCGTCGTGATGTGTGCTCGTCTCACTCTCCTCTCTATTTGAATCCAAGTCTGCAGCTTCATTTTCCTTCTCTTCTTTTGGTATGGCTGTTGCTGCAGCTAAAAAAAACGAATGACTTTTCATAGTAAATCACATATTTCTGTACTTCTAATATCTGTACTTCTAAGACACACTTACACGTTTGTGGGATAAAATATTTAAACCGGTGTAAACAACTATAACACCGGATTAAATAAATAAATATCTTGCACCATCAATATTTAGGCACCAAAATCCTCAATACTTGAATATTTAACCCTGATTTGCATACAAGGGCCTAAGAGACTTGTTTTTCAGATTCAGTTCAGCAAATTTGCACTGTTATAGGAAACTAGCAGGGCCCTGGAGTCTCCAGGACCCACATAGGAAACTTCCCCGGGGGAATATCGCGATAAAAAGTATCCAATCTCCTTTTCCTAGGTCTCAGTGGTTTAGGCATGAAAGCATAACAGACAGAGATTGAACTACTTTGGTTTTTATAACCTTATTAATACAAATAGAAACTTATGAAGTCCCAAAAGATCTTTCAGTTGTTAAATAATCAAATTCAATTGGATGTGTTAAAATTAATTTCTTTGTTGTGGGGTTACCGGCTACAGAATAGTACCCCGACCCTCTCTACCCGTGGTTGCTGCAAGACCCGGCTAAGGACTATCAGATCCAGAGGACGGGCAGCAGCGTCCTCAGCGTAAAAACATAAGCAAGACTCACATATGGGGGACTATATTCAACAGCGGACTTCCTATGGCTGAGATAATGATATCTATTACCATTTGTAGCAACACTTACTATTTAAAAACACGACATTTATTTTTAACGGCCGACGTAGCTCGTATTACGAGATTCAAACCAAGAAAGAGTATAATTCATTCAAACGCAAATCGAAACTAGAGCCTTAAGCGCGCGTAGCCGCCGATAATAAAAAACCCTGTGTGCAAAGGCTCTCGCAACTACCTTCCTCAGCCTGTTTTCTCTTCTCAGCAAGCACTTTCTCGGCGGCCACCTTATCAGCCTCGGAGATCTCTCGTTCAGTGTCTGGTAAGAGGCACACTTCTTCATCAGCTCCCGGTTCGTCTAGCGGTATTGATACTGTACTGTCATCTAGTGAAGTGGATTCTGGAACAAATATTTTTTTTTTTAAATGAACAAATTGAATTGAAATCTATTCATAGACAGATTTTTTTGTAGTGGTAGGCCTCTTTCGCTGGAGGTCGCCTGGGGAAGTACCACACCTTTGCCAGTTATTCAACCGCCAAGCAGTAATGTGCAAACATTACTGTGTTCCGGTCTAAAGGGCAATGTTACCAGCGAAACTACTGGGCATGATGAGTTTCAACAACTATAATAACTCAGGGTGATAGATGCAGTGCAGTGCCGTGCAGAATTTAGAATTTTAAAACACTGGTTGGCACTGTGTCCGATATGGGCAATCATGATGCTTACCTTCAGGCACCTGATTTGCTCGTCTTATCACTCGCTATAATAAAAAATAAAAAAAAATAGACCAAAATGGAACACAAAAACGTGATATAATGCCAGTGTTCCATCAAAACTCCATCAAGAGTTGCATCAAAACCCATCGACCAAGCAATTTCGAAGATCAGCGGGAACAAACAATTTTTTTTTCCTAATTTACTATTGATATAGGTATACATATTTAGTAATTTGCAATTTTTATATTACAAACATTTTAATTTAATTTATTTTTATACATGGAGATGAACATGAAACCTCTACTCTTCACACTAGACTGCTTTAAGTTTTAACATCATTCCCATAGAAAAATTGACAGAATTGCCATAGCATAGTATTTATTCCAATATCAGGATCATAGCAAGTGGAGAAAAACTTTCCCACAATCGGAACAAGGCGTGACTGTATGCAATGGTATTTTGGCAGAATGTCTTTCTGAGGCCGCAAGAAACATGTACAAAGTAATGAATAGAGAATTAAGGTGGTTGGGCGACATCATTTCCCATAAAAACTTTGAGGAACCAATGATATAATAGAAGATATAATATTATTAGTGGCGTTTATCTAGCTATACTACAAAATATATGTTTTAAAACTGCAAATAGCTATTTAGTCTTTCCTTAGGAATTCCATAATTCTGATAAATACAAATACTTATTTGCCTTTTTTAAACATATCTTTTATAATATACGTGGATAAACGCTACTTTATAATAAGTTGTTACTGTTAATGAAGAAATTATACCTCTTTCTATCATTGTCAATGGTTCCTCAGTTTTAATGGGAAATGATGTCGGCCCAACCACCTTAAGTGTACCTATGTAATGAACCAGGACGGCATGTTCGCAATCAGTGACAAAATTCTTGTGTTACTTGATTTAATATAAAAAAAAATATTTTTATATTTTTTATGATTACCCGTCCCATGTTCCTCATCATCATGTCCACCAGCATCTGTATCAGCGTGCCGATCATCATCATCATCCAGGTTGATGGTGGAGGTGCTCTGCGTTGTGGTTGTTGGCTCGGCTTGTGCTGGCGTGTCTTTCATTAGAGCGTCGAATGGATCTAGCGCCTGTAATTAATAATTAAACAAGGTGATATTTTCATACAAGCCATGCAGATTGCAGCCTTAAAAAGCCGCTTAAAATTAATATTAGTCAGCATTATTATCATCTCGGTCATAGGGTGTCCACTGATTAACATAGGCCTCCCCCATAGATTTCCATCTAGTCCGGTTGTAAGCAGATTGCGTCCAGCATGTTTTCAGGGGTATTGCCAATACTCGCCAGGGTTGGCACTGGCAGGTTACTTATCTAGCTCTTACAGCAACCACAGGTAGAGAGTGTGGGTGGGGTATTTTTCTGAAGCCAGTAACCCCTTGGCAATTTACAGTGAACAACCGAACTGATTGTACTAGTATGAGGCATGTAGAATGTCGATTATCAGGGTCTAAACTTAGCTATGTAAATCCCAATAACACTCATCAATGATTGAAAAGTAAAAGTACCCTAAATTCACATCAGGCATCTATGGCCCAGCAGAAACATGGTAGGCCTCGGCTGTGTTCTATAAGATATGAAGGGGGCAGTTATTAGGTCATGTTGGGGGCCTTATAGGAATCTTGGCGAACTGAAACTCTGACAATATGGACAGTATGAATTGACTAGAGCAGTGTCAAAAAAAACTCAAAAAACTCAAACAGATTTATTCAAATAGGTCATAATCTGACACTTTTGCACGTCAATAAAGATAAACAGTACTGAATCTACCGTGCGTTCGGAAAGATACCTCTACAAGAAGAACGCACAAGAAACTTGTAGGGCTTAATTTTTTCAACAGATAGTTTTACAATATTTGGTTTGGTTACATTCGTTTTCTTTAAAGGTGCCGCGAGGCGGCTATGCAGAAGTTTCCAGGCATCTTTGTCCTCTATGTACTGGTTGACTTTATAATAAGCCTTCTTTAGTAAAGTAGATTTTATATAGGTTTTGAATTTACCCTCTGAGAGCCCAGTTATCTCTTTTGGGATTTTATTATAGAAACATACACTATTTCCTAAGAATGTCTTTTTATTTGTTTTAGATAATCTAAAGCTAGGTGCAGCTATTTTGTATTTATTTCTAGTATTAAAATTATGAAGGTCACTATTTAATTTGAATTTATGTAAATTTTTACGCACATACATGATGTTCTCATAAATGTATAAGGATGGTAGGGTCAGTATGTTTATATCTTTAAATATTTCCCTCAGGGATTCGCGTGGACGCATCTCATAGATGGCACGAATCGCACGTTTTTGTAGTATAAAGATAGTTTCTATATCTGCGGCTGACCCCCACAACAGAATCCCATAAGACATCAAGCTATGAAAATATGCAAAGTACACTAATCTCGCCGTGGCTATATCTGTTAGTTGCCTAATTTTATAAACCGCGTAAGCTGCAGAGCTTAGTTTCCCTGAGAGTGTAATTGGGTAAGCCCATTCTGTTAGAGAATAAATTGAAATTACAATTATTATCAGGTACTTCAGTGAGTGAAAGCTCTGTACAAAACTAATAAAAAATTAACTACCTGTGAATGATCTTCATGAGACTCATCCATAGCCACATTGGGTGCCGTCTCAAAGTTAGGTTTCTTCACTTCGTCATCATCATTTTTGTCATGTTTTTCAGAGCCATCCTGACTGGTCTGACTGACAGCATCCTGGCTGGTGTGGTCTGTGGATTCTTCTTTTAATATGTCGTCATCTGAAATAGACACCATTGAAATTTAGATTATTATTATTCAATTTGGTTCATATTTTTCTAATTCCTGATAATAATTTGATTAAATTTTTTTAATTGTTATTTTAATAATTTTATTTCATGTTTTAAGCGGATCCTTTTGTATCTGAATAAAGAATTTAATTTATTTATTTATTATTTAATAATGCACTAGCAGCATATATTATGCTGCTGCATGCATATCACAGCACTTGTGTTTGAAAAGTTTAATAGTTTCTAAATGTTAATCTAGTCCCTTTTTAAAAGTGTTCACTGAAGTAGCACTAATAACAGTCTCTGGCAATTTGTTACACAGATGCTATTAGTTTTTAAAAGGTGTAGAAACACCTCAACTGATTCATTTGTAGTGTCCCAAAGAATTTTGACAGTTCGTTATTTTTAGTATTCGTTTCACAGAATACTAATCGGCCAGAAAGGACAAACCTCAAAATCATTTAAGTAAATAGCGACTCCTACTCTAACGCAATAAAGTGCAATTCAGATTGCACAGCGCCCAACTAATTATCGTTATCAAGTCAAATACGCAGGCAGTTCTCCGCAACTCGACGACAATGCGCCTATTTTGCGTGTGGTAATTATCGTTATATTAACATACAAGCTGCTTCTCTTTCTATCGAATATCTCTCTATCTGTTCTTGTGTTGTACCGTCAAGACGGGTGCCCCAGCTAATTGTAGATTCAGCAGTGTCCCAGGCTTTCAACTTCAAAAAACATAGTTTGACTGTAGTGGTCGTAGGCACTACTGCTGATCAAAAGGTCTCAGGTTCAATCCCCAGGTCAGTTGTTCATGTAATAGAGAATTCTTACAAGGAAACTTTTCATGATTACCTCATAATATGTACTTTTTTAAGACATACATTATACAATCACACTTTTTTCCGAAAGGGTAGACCAAGGGTGTACCTAAGATTGAGTCCCATAATATATGCACCCACATTCCTCCAGTATGTTATTGGTCACACGTAATAAGGGGAGCAGCCTATTACAATCCACTGTGCACAGTTCCAGACTCCAGTACTGTCGTAGAGATAATTCCTAAAGGAAAGATCCAATAACATTTCACCTGACCAGGAAATCAAACCTGGTACCTAGATGGTAATATATGCCCTCTATTACTTGGGAATAATAACATACTGGCGATATGTGGGTGCACCTACTATGGAACTGTGTCCTGGGTACACCTCTGCCTACCCTTCAAGAAAAAGGAGTGATTTTATGTTATGTTGTGTCTCAATTTATATAAACCTAAAATCTTGGGCTAATAGTATGTTGCCAAAACAGTACAATACAGCCTTATTAATCCATCCATTACTACTGTCAGATGGGTATCAGGTCAATAATTTTTAGTTTTACATAGTATGACATACCATTTTTGTTTATCGTTTTGTTGTCTGTATCAACATCCATGGCTTCAGCACTTTCACTGTCTTTAACACTAGCACTTTTCTCACTCACATCACCAACATGATTTTGAATACCGTCTTCAGAACCACCCGGGTTTTCGGCGGCATCACCAGACGCTGTGCGTCCTTTCTTATCATCCATTATATATAATCCTGTTGGACAATTGCTGGTTTAATTATCCTGCATCTGAAATAACATCATAAAATCTATGTATAACGTAGATAATAGGCCGATGTTTTGGGTAACGCCGCTGACCCGGCGGCAATATTTTTAGGTTATGTTCATATATAAAGATTACGTGAAAAGCAGTTTAGTAATAGATTGATCATTTGAAGGGTCGTAATGAAACATATTATTGCATAAACAGTAAGCCCGTGAAGACACATTCACAGTAAGACAGTTTCACTGTGTATGACGCCAATGAGCAAAGCTACACACATCCCGCGCTTATTTCAAAGCCACACACACAACATTACAATCATAATTTATTTTGTGTTTTATGTTTAGTCTCAAGATAACATCAGTATATAGACGTCAGTGGGCAAAATTTATGTGAATTTCGACATTTTCACAATATTCCAACAAGGATGCCTGGGTGTTTCTTTGTATGTAAAAAAAATCGAATGTCACTTTTAGTTTTTTTGGTTTAGTGCCACAATCACTTATTTATTTATTTTTCACATAAATTAACGAGCAATTACAACTAGATTCTGCTACACTCACTGAGAAAAAATAGTTTTCATTCCTAAAGTCACGGGAAAGCACAACAAACGGCCACCATTTTGGCTTTTGGATCAACCTGCCTGCAATTTATTGCCAAACTGATGCGGAAGTCAGGATTCTATACGATAAACTATATAAGCATACAATTGGACACATAAAAATATAATAATATGGTCAACCAATATTATTATATTTTTACCATTAATTATTGAAATTAATTGAAATATTCTAATTATAAACATAATACTTATTACTATTTAAAAGTATAAAAAATATTGAAATTGGTAATTTAATGTTGGCTATAGGTGACGCTTACAATCTCTAGTGATGTGACATCAACAAGTTAATAAAGTAGATTATTGATCTTTTAAGTCATAACATTGTTATAAACTTGTCGTAACCTATTCCACAGTTACTATTTTACGGTTTTAGGAATAATTTGTATTTCAAGGATTGCATAACATTTTAATTTATTTTTATGTTGGATGTGAGCCTCGCTGGGCTACGATGCGTCAATTCATTGGCATCAATAATATAAATGACTTCTGATACTCTAATAACACTTAAAAAGCCTGCAACCGACGAATTGCCCCCAAAGAAACTTTATACCTAAATCATTTATTGCAATATGACTTTATTGGCAATATATTTTATATTTATGTTATTTACAAAATAATAATACAGTTTAGTCATAATAAGATCTTATGGTAATATAATTTATACCCTTTCCCACACCTTACACCACCTATCATGCCCTATCTGTGCAAAGGTTTGTTGCCTGGAAGAGATAGCTTAAAGCAATAAGGCCACCCATTGTCGACCAATAAGAATAATTTAATTTGTATGTTGGTTGTATTCTATGTACCTTTTTTTTATGATAATGAGTGACAAGACGAGCAAATTAGCTAAATGCTCTGATTGTATTTATTTTAAGTATAACGTTTCTATTGGGAATTCGTCGGTCGCACGCCTTTAAGTACGATAGGTTTGTCTGTCAATTTTATGCTATGATTGATGGTCGTGTAATGTGATGATTGACGTCAATCAAGACAGATATTAGCGTCCCTCACTCAGTAACTATTATGATTGGTAGTTTTTGATTGACTCTATCGTGTAATGAACGCCTTAAAATAGTTATTGTAAGACTGACCCAGCGGAAGATCAGGCTTGAAGGACCAGTCTCTTTTTTTTCTAGTATATCTTTGCTCCTCATCCTTCATCTTTAAAAAGTAACAAACATAACATATCGTACCATCACGTTTTTTTCTCGAAGAGATAGGCAGAGAGGACTCAGTCATATAGTAGGTACATCCATATTTCGTATGATTAGTCTCATGTGATAGGGGCGAGCCTATTGCCATCTACCGGCCATAGTTCCAGACTCCATAATGAAATTATAAAAATATATAAATATTCATGCAAGGAAGAAATAATTAGCCGTCCGTCACTCAGTCTCACCATGAAGGAAGATTTTTGTTTAACGCCTAACCTAACGAGTATTGTGTTTTTTCTTGTTATTAATTAAGAACGCATCTTAAAGCTGACAGCTTAAAGCTGTTCTCTATACTCTATGGATAATAGCCACTATGCATTTTAATTGGATCAGACTAATTTATCTACGATTTCATTGGTAGTTGTTAAAAATACTACTTTTCAGCCAATAGGCAATGAGAAGTGTACGTCAAACAGTTGTCAGCTGTCAAAAGTCAAAACAATCCTCGATTATGGCGGGTTTGTGTTTTTTCGGATTGAAATACGAAATGAGTGGTTATTTGGGCCGCGACATTGACAGCGTTTTGTCGAATATTCTCGTGCGCCATTTTGTGAATCTCATGATATTTTCTGTTAAGTAATCCACGCAGAAAAACCGAAAATTGTGTAAGTTCACAACATAGTTCTCGGTAACTCGGCGATCGCTAGCAAAAGGATGCAAAATATTCGCGATTTATGTATGGTGAACGTGGTCCGGTTGTATTTATCATGTAATCGTTAGTGTTTTGTTTCTTTTGGTGAAGGAAAATGTAGTATTCGTACTCCGACAGGCAGGTAACCCCGCCGGTATTTTCATGGTGCTTGCACTTGTTTTGGTTTTAGGTAAGAATGGCAGAGAATCTTGTTGGGAAGTCTGTGTTGAAACATCATGAGGCGGCAAAGCCTGTGCATATTCAGAGGTTGGAAGCAGCCCTGGACGTGCGGCCGTTCGTGGCGCAAGTGGAGCGAATCCTAAATTCTGATGGGGCTACGGAGAGTGAAGATGACTCTGATGCGAAGTCTAGCAATGAGATGTCGAAGGGAGATCGTGTGGTGCATGGAGTGGTCACTACTAAGCAAGGTAAGCTTTTAAAATAATGGCCAGTTTGTTGGTCACAGATATGTTAAACTTTAGTTAAATTCCTAACCAATGGTTAAATTGTATGAAAATAATAGTTAACTAAGGATGAAAAAACGATTTTTGCCTTATTTTAACTATTTGAAAAAAAAATTAACCATTGGTTGACTTAACCAGTGATCAAAAAACCCAGCCTATTGTAACTCATCCTGTTGAATAATATAACTATCACTAGCAAGGCTATTTCTAAATATTCCTTCTTAAAGACTTCCTGCTAAAATGTATAAAAATAGATTCATGAATTTATACATTAAAACACTCGCTTACACTTTTACACAATCTAGAACATGTTCCATTATTATTCTGAATTAACAGAAGGGCCAAGTTGCACAAACATTCTTAAATAGGAACCAGTGCTTTACCAACCCTTCTATCTCTGTTTAGAATAATATTACGAGTTCCATGTTAAGGTGGTTAGGCCAACATCATATTCCATACAAATTTGAGGAACCAATGACGATGATAGAAGATATATAATTTTTACATTAGTGTTATTTTAAGTAATAACCAATTATAAAGTGGCATTTATCCAGTTTTCACTACAAAAGATACATTTTAAAACTGCAATATAATATGTAACCAAACCAAATATTGTGATACTATCTGTTGAAAAAATTAGGCCCTACAAGTTTTGTGCATTCTTCTTGTAGAGGTAGGTATCTTTCCAAACAAACAGTAGATTCATTACTTTTTAACTCCATTGACATGCAAAAGTGTCAGATTGTGACCTACCTATTTGAATAAATCTTTTTGAATTTTTTGTATTATAAATCTTTTTGAGTTTGAGTTTATATATCAATTAAGGAATTCTCATGGAAAGACTAAATAAATATAATGCAGTTATTTATCATATTTTTTGTTTTTTATGTAACTGGATAAAGGTCACTTTACTCTTTTATCATCGTCATTGTTTCGTCATAGTTAGTTTGGGAAATGGTGTCGGCCCAACTACCTTAATGTTAATATAATTTTTGGAGTAATTTCTAACAGTTACTAAAATGGTGAAACATGTTAAAACCGGACATCAAATCTCTGGATGGATGTGGATTTGATTACATTTGATGTCTGGTCAAGCATTGGTAAAGTTAGTATGTGCAATTCAACATCAAAAATAAAAGAATGAAATTTTGTTGCATTCTTTTCTATTTAATATTTCGGCTGCCACCTCAATGTAAAATTTTTGTCTTATTATAATAATAAGCTCCATCTAGCGAGATATTTGACGAACAAGACTGGACATCATCCACTGGGAATAAATGTCGGCATAGTTTCAGTTGCTGTGACAGAGGTCGCTATTTTTGCCTTTAAAGGTTAAACCACATTTATTGAGGGGGCCGGTGATGGTTGCTAATTGTCGAATTCATTCAAGGAAACGCACCCGCCCGGCCCGCGTTGAAGAATGAAGTCGAAGTAGCCTTTAGAAAATTGTAATCACTCAAACCACTCTGTTACAATAGACATAAAGTTCTTTATGACTGGCTCAAGTCGGTTCTGCGTAAAATTGATTAGTCACTCCCTCCCTCCATCTACATCATATTTTGCGACATACATCGTCATTATTTCAGCCAATTAACAAAAAAACTAAAGAACTATACACCTAAACCTTCCTCTTAAATACCACTGTCATAAGTAGTCCATCGTCCATTGGTGAAAACTGTATGAATACATATTTAGAAGTTTTTGAGTTTATCACGGACTGATGGCCAGATGCGGCGGGCGGACTTTGTTTTATTAGGGATAGGGATTATAATGAGTGTGGGCGTCATCGGGGATGCCACTATCTACTACTGTTTTGCGTTCACCATCAGTTTAATTTAGCTATAGTCGCTTTCTATGGTTCCTGTCCTACCCACAATGTTACATACATATTAGATATCTATTAATAAGCGTTACTCCGAGTCACCAGTCACCTCATATACATATAATGGCGTAGGATCAGTAATAATATAGCATTGGAGTTTTTCCATCGATGGTACAAATGATACAAAATGATAACCGTTGTATCACTAGTACCATCATTGGAACTAGTGACACTTTTGGTCATACAAATAAACAGAATATGTCAGTTGTACCATTCTTCACATCTTCGTAACTTATGATACCCTGGTACCTTTTCTAGTAAATAATATTATTGCTCTACTTGTGGTGCAATAACATGAGATTTGATCCACTCCAATGACAATATAATTAATTACTTTAATTATAAAAATGGCCAACACGAATTAATTAATTAATGGGATCATTAATTAATTTTTGTTGACTGTGATAAGTACAGCTGACATTTTTACAGATTATATTAAAACTATTTAGTATCGTAGTCATTTACGAAAATCCATGAAAAATAAAACCCAGAAGTAGTAAACACCTTCAATTTTATATTTAGTATACCAGGCTATCATGAATTGTAAAGAATTAAAATTGTTTGGAACATTTGTTTGCCCGCTAATACTATTATAGGAATTAGGTAGCTACAGTTTTAACTCCCCTTTTTTCTATACTTAAAAAACAAATAATACACTGTATGTACCTATCCACACTGATGTGGCATCATTATTCAGTCAGTGGCTTCTTCATTGTAAAACTGGGAAGCAAAATTGTATCACTAGTTCCATTATAACTTCGAAGGAATATCCATACTTTTCTGTCATGGTACAAGCGATACAACGGTTATCATTGTATATCAATGGAACAACTCCAATGGTAATACTGACCCTACGCTTAAATAATAATGTATTGTTCCACCCTGTCCCACCAATAAGCCACGGTAATAATAGATATTACCGTATCCAAGCCGCCCCACTGTTGGGGCAAAGTGGAATGCTACTAATGTTGTAGTGGAAAATAATAGCATAAGTCGTCCCCCTAGAACGAAAATTAACTAAGTCCAAAAATGCGAAAACTGGATTATTAGTCACTAAATGATTATTTTTTGCTCTGCATTTCTGTCTTTTTATTATACAACTAGCTGACCCGGCGAACTTCGTACCGCCATATTTTATTTCTATATTCGCAACTGAAGAAATAAAACCCTTCCGGTAAAATCGAATTACCTAAATTTAAAATAAAACTGGAGTACTCAATTGAAAAATTCATATTCTTGTTTAAAATGCGTGGAGATTTTACTGAGACTATCACTTTCCGGGAGATATCTAGTATTAATTCACTCGTTTAAAAAGGAACTGAACTGCGGTGACACTCGGCGCCAGTATTTATACCTGAACCTTGAATTTCCCGAACGTTCTTGTTCGCATGCTTCGAGAAGAATCGATTGATCGATTGTTCGAAATAGTGTGTCTCGATGGTTCGAGAGGGACCTTTGTTTACGCTCAGAGGAGGTCTCAAGAACGAATGAGATACCAAAGCTTTGGACATTCAAACCAGAGATGGAGACTCGATAGAATTTGATGGCCAGATCTTGAAACTTTGATTAAAATTTGGCGCCAAGACTTTAATAATTCTCTAACAAAAATAGTACAATCATTTTGTTATTAATGGTAATAATATTGTAACATACGCAGTATAATTATAAAAATATCAGTCACAAACCATTAAAATAATACGGTTATATCGTGAGCATAAATAAATGTAACGTGAAATAAAGTAATAGAATTTATATTCTAAGAAACAGAACACAGCGCCATCTATTGGGTGTATTTGCAACCTAGATGTCAAACAATATTGAAGAATTTTATCGATGAATCAACGTACACCGCCATCTATGAGAACTTCATAAAACTAAACAGTAAATAAACACTTGCTTAAGAAACAATTAATTGATACATTTTATTCGTTTACATTCACGACATAAGCGAATAATTGAGATGATAACTATCCTATCCAGTAAGTTAGACCAAAATACGGGTACATGTGAAATTTGATTGAAATCGGTTCAGTAGTTTTGGAGTTTATTCGGGACAAACATCGTGACACAAGATTTTTATATATATAAGATGTTTATATTATGGAGTCTGTCTGTAGAGGCAAGCCAGTGGGCAGTGGGTAGTATGACCTGCTGGGAAGAACCTCCCCAATAAATGTATTATCTCCCCTCCTACATAGACCACATATCGAGTTTATGTAAAATTATATTATTGGTCATGCTCGGAGAAGGATGTTTTGATCGATTTTGTCATAGAAATGTTATTTGATACATATTCCTGAAAACAATGAAAGTATTTTCCACACCACTATGGATTCAGAGTTGGAATCAGATTGCCCAATGATTTTCCGACAATTCCGATATATCCGGCAACACTTGTTACTTCTCTAATAGTTTTTATTTCTCGAAAGGATAGGTACAAATAATACATTATAACTTATAAATTAATCATATATAAATAGAAAAGCTCAGGAAAGAACAGAGTGGAGGCAGTTGGAAGAGGCCTTTGCCAAGAGGCAAACAGACGGGAGCATGGTAGCAGTTTAATGTTGAGTTAATATTATATTTAATGTCTGAGTAAAGGCTTTTTATTATTATTATTATAAATAACAGTAGATTTTACACTACTGTAAATTTTTCGTACTGAAAGTTTGCAGAAGCGAAAATATTCATCCAATCCATTTCGATGCACTCATGGAAAGTTTGATTAATCCCGCCTTTATAGAGCAATGTTTCGTGTTAGGTTTATTTTCACTACGTCTGTATCAAAGCTGATACTAATTGGTTTCAACCCAATCAGCGTGCATGACTGCCTTGTCCAATTAATATAGTAATCCGGCATCGTGTCCGGCTTGCATCGGTCACTCTATAGGTAGACCGCTTAATTGATGGCTCGCCTGCGGGAGAGGTGCGGGTGGTGGGGGCTTTTCAACTAGAGACACCTACTATGCTAATATGAGATACGAAAAATAAATGATAGGTAGATTTAAACGCAGCCTTACTGAGGCTGTGCAAATTGACTCCATCACCAATGGAGAGGGGTGGGGAATCATGTTAGGAGGAACACCCTTCACTTCAATATACATTTTCCGGATATCAGGTGTTCTGAAAATATCAACACAAAACAAGAGCTCTTTTGTGTTTATTTTTATTTTCGTCTGGCTTTGGAAAGTTTGGCTGATTCTGAACTGTTTCGTCTGGCTTAGGAAAGTTTGGCTGATTCTGAACTGTTATGATAACGCGTAAGCTGCTTATAAATTGTTTTCCCTGAAATAAGTAAAACGATATTAAGTAGGCTGGACGCGTGTAAAGTCTTAATTTTATTGTTTGTTTACATGCCGTAAACAAAGTTTATTTTTTTTATTAACAGCAGCATCAACTGAACTAGTTGACTAACAAACTTGTCCTTCATAGGAGAAAGCCTCATATTTTCTTGAAATTTCCTATTTCGCGCGATATTTCCAATTTTCAAACTCGACTAAACTCGACCAAATTTCGAGCTTTTCGAACAGAATGCAGTGTTACTGTCATTTTCACTTATTTCGAGAAATTTTACTTATCCTGGCCTTGCTGGTTTTGGCTTTTTCTCTGTTTTCAACCCCTAGGACATACAATAAATAATCAATAACATTCAGTATGCCAGATAACTTGTGATTAATTCCTGAAAAACAAAAAAAAATAAGTCCTGCAAAATGATTTTGCACGCGCTCTGATAACAATATTGTTTGCGCAGTCCTTTGATGTATATCATCATCCAACCGTTAGAAGTCCACTGCTGAACATAAGCCTCCCCCATAAGGGGGGTTGTTGCCAATACTCGCCACGCTTGGCAGGCGGGTTGGCGAGCGCAGTTGGATGGATTTACGCAGAGGACGCTGCTGCCCGTCCTCTGGATCCTATAGCCCTTAGCCGGCTCTTACGGCAACCACGGGGAGAGAGGGTGAGGTACTATTCTAAAGCCGGTAACCCCACGGCAATAATATTTGATGTATATAATATAATATAATTAATATAATTATAAAAGATAATATAATTCACAAAAAATCGATTTGCTATACAAATTTGCCGATTAGCTGATCCATTTTGTATGGAAAGTAACTTTTTGTTTGCGAATTTCGCATTTCTTTATTTTGAAAGGTGTTTACCATCCACTTCAGTATTACTACACTTTTTTGTTTGTTACACTTTGTAAACTTTCATATGCATTTGGCAAAAAACTGTAATTTTTATATAACGAACTGACACTTAAATTTTATTTCTTTGTATAGATTATGTTCTCAACTTCGTCTGTGAAGACCATTAATATTTATTCTCATACAAAATCAGATTATAGCTAATGATGATGTTTAACAAAGAGATGAGAGAGAGGTGAGGATTTCTACCTACACCACCTTACGTGTGCCACGCCTATTAGGAAAGACCACCCCATCTAGGCAGGTGCCAGACGAAGCGCACGAAGGGTGACATGTCGATCATTTCTATGACTAGTCAGACTTTAGAATACTAGACTTATTTGTTATTTTCACAAGATTTTAATCAATTTGCAATATATTTGTATGTTCGGGTCAATTCTTGCAACTGAATTTGAAAGCAGTTGTCAACCGTTTGAGATGAAAGGAGTTGTTGGTTTTTAGGGTACGTCGACCTTACTATTATTTTGAATGTAATTGATAGGCCTAATAATAAAGTTTTCAAATGTGCATAAGTACTATACTATAAGACTTCTCCCTATTTCCCCTCCACTTCGCTCGGTCTTATGCATAATTTTGAGAGATCTTTGGCACTCATGTCTCCCCTTACGACGTCGAGCCAGCGTCACTTCTGCTTATCGCGAGGTTTTGCTCTTGTGAAAATAAGATTTAGGCACCTGTTCCCTACATACTCTACTGGTTCACGCAAGACGTGGCCATACCACCTCAGGTCTTCTGCTGCTTATCCGCTACGTCACTTACATGAAGGCTGCCGCGGATGTATTTATTACAAAAACAATCTCGTCTCGTAACGTCGCTTATTCATCTTAGCATTTTTATTTCCACTATGTGAAGCTTAAAGCTATAGTAGGAGGTATAGAAATATAGAATATGGGTCTTACATACTAATTATTTAATCTAAAAAAAAGATAACCTTTTATGATAGTTTGTAACAAGAGGAGCAAATCAGGTGCCTGATGGTAAGCATCATGATTGCCCATATCAGACACAGTGCCACCCAGTGTTTTAAAATTCATAATTCTACGTGGCACTGCACTGCGCCGGTCACCCCGCGATATTAGTTGTTGAAATGACGATTTTCGAGCCCAGTAATTTCGCTGGTAACATTGCCCTTCAGACAGGAACACAGTTATGTTTGCACATTACTGCTTGGCGGATGAATAACTGGCAAAGCTGCCACTACTTCCACAGGCGGCCCCCTGCAAAAGAGGCCTACCACTACAAACCTACCTATATTATTAATTCGTAATAGTCTACATGAAAAACTACGTGCATAATTTCAGCTTTCTAGGTCCAACGGCACAGAATAAATAATAGTACTATACTAAACTCGACCAGACTTATCGATCACAAAGCCGCCTGCCAAGCGTGGTGATTACAGCAAAATCCCGCCATATGAATAGTATATGGCGTTCTATGGGGAGGCCTATGTTCAGCAGTGGACGTCTTTCGTCTGATGATGATGACTAACGTACCAACGGTTGGGCATAAATAAGTGAGAGTGCAAAAACTTATTCACTCATGATGACTGATGACAAACCCAACGCCTCATCTTAAATCACTCCATAACTGATTCAATATGAAAACTTAAGACGTTTTTGTGTTTAGGTTGAACAGACTAATGTAAATTAGTAAGTGATAATTAGTAAGTGCTATTATTTATTTTATGGTGATTAGTGCCTAGGTAGTTATTTTTAGTGTCAGGTCTTTAAGGGGTGTATTATCGAGGGATGTTGCTGTCATAAATCAATAAATCCCAGGGGTCTGCGTTCTGCGTGGTATAAATAAGGTCACGTCCAGAATTATTAGTCAGTCCTTCCTGGTTAGGCGGCCAGAAAGGAAACTTGTCTCGCGATAATCTCTTAATTTTCCGATTTTTAGAGATTTCTCTAAGTCTTCTTTTTCTGTCCACTTTAGTCTAGATGCGCCCTTAAAATTTGAACGATGTCATTTTAGCGAGTTTGTTAGTCAGGTTTCGTTATTTTCGGGTTTAAATTTGGTTTAACTAAATGCTGGCCGCTTAGCATGGCACGGGGATAACCTATTTTCCCAGTTTTTATCTCTTTCACTCCTGAACTTTGCATATCCGCTGTCTCGTTCTAACCCTTCGTTTTCCCTGTGCTACTGTGCTACCGGGGCTGGTGTTAAATTCGAATTTATTTTGGTGTTGCTTGCGGTTTGCATTGTTAAATTTTTGTTACGAGTATGTCCCAAAGATAGTGTCTCAAGTGGTTGCTCAATCTTCCTATCGTTATATTGCCTTGTAAGAATGGCTAAACTTCACTAAACTTACGCCCACGTCCGCCCGAATGGGCAACAGGTGCCTGTTGCATTGTTCCTGACCTTTCACTGATGTTCCGACTTTAGGATAGGTCAGGGAGGCTCGTTTTCTTCGTACAGCTGGCTGAGAAATCCTTTTTAGGTCTTTAATTCTAATAGAGAGAACCTAAGATTTGGCGAAGTGTTTTTATTATGATTTTATGTTTGCTTTTTGCAATTGAGCTGGCGGCGATGAAATGAGTTAACAGGTATTACGAAAGATTTATTTATTTTACCCTAGAGCGTCAAGGGGATCGTCTGCGATTGTACAACTTCTCAGCGGTGGGTGAGGAGAGGCAGTGGCTGCGGGACGTCCTTCTCTCGTCAGGGTCTGATACCAGCTCTGACGACGACACGCCAGCTGGCAAGGAGCTCAGGATCCAACGGATGCTGAAAGAGAGGAGATACCACAATAAGCACGCTAAGAGATTCTATAAGGATTCTTCGGTAAGTGTTTTGCAATATTTGTTTTTTTTTTTTAATTTAATATTTTGAACGTCATCGTCTCATTATGTTTAATTTTTTAAAGCTATATAGTTCATTTATTTTTTTATTTTACGATTATGATAGTAACGTTTAGT
Source organism: Hemistola chrysoprasaria (assembly GCA_947063395.1). NCBI lineage: Eukaryota > Metazoa > Arthropoda > Insecta > Lepidoptera > Geometridae > Hemistola > Hemistola chrysoprasaria. Next base: position 10,134,264 of record OX346727.1, on the reverse strand, counting down.
CTATGTAAGGTGATTTTCTAAAAAAGGTTCCTTTTAAATTTTCGCAAAGTTTTAAAAAGTCTCCGATAGCGATTTTAATAAAAACTAAAATAACTTATAAAAATTATGCACACTAGCACTGTTATACGCACACAATTTGAAAATTTCCGCGTTTCCGTAGCTATGTTGTTTTAAGGCTTCGTAATGCGTTTGACTACTAAAACAGTTAAACAAGGGTCAAGGCCAGCAAGGCGTGGTAGACTCTTTTTGTACGACCCGGTGGCTTTCATTCATCAACCTCCATTCACTTTGCGGCTGACCTTTCGTCCCTCTTTGGCTGCTAGACCAACAAACGTAAGCTCGAGATTTCGTTCAAGATGGAATTTTGGGCATCCCTTTCTTATTACGAGTCTACATCGTAATTCTTCAAGAGCATTATGTGCAAACCAGATGCATATTATGTCCGTCGGGATATCGGGGCTTCAGCAAGTAATATTGTGACTGTTTGGGAAAGATCCAAGGGAAAGCGACTCAGGGGTGTTACGAATATTCACATCCGCATCCGTAAATGCGAATTATTCGCATTAATTCAGACATCCGCATCCGCATTCACATTCGCATCAATCAATGCGGAGTTTTTACGGATGCAGATTCACATCAACAAACAAGTTACTACATGTAAAGTTAGTTTGTTTTGTTCTAAAAATATGATTAAATAAATAAAAAATTAAAATTAAATTGATTTTCAGTTGTTTATGCACTAAAAATTTAAGTAATTATCCTTTTAAAATCCCAAAATCCGCATCCGCATCCGCATCCGCATCAAATCCGCATCCGCGGATGTGAACTTCTAATAATTCGCATCCGCATCTGCATCCGCGGATGTCTAAATTTTGACATCCGTAACAACCCTGTAAAGCGACCATAATATTATCCAATTTTCAAGCTAGAGTTGGTAGTACCATACCTTTTTTTCCACACCATACATTTTTGTGTAGCGTCCGTGGCCCAGCGGAAATGTGCCCGGCTTTACCACGAACTTAGTCGCGTAGCACAGCAGTAAAAACTACATAATAATTACTGTCAAATGTAATTTTTCAAACAAAAAATAACGTTTGAGAGTAATCATTGAGTAACAAGTTCGTTATACCCGCATCGGAGTCCCTGGATCGAATGTCACATATAGATTTTACACCGTGTTTCGGATGGCACATTAAACTGTTGGTACCGTCTGTTTCATAATAAGATAATGCTGTAGGGGGTAATCGTTAGGACATACATATCGGAGGCTTTGTAGGGATCTTGGCGACTTGAAACTCGGACAATATGGGTTGTCCACATAACTTACTCGAGCAGTTTAATTGGAGAAACCTGTTCTTTTACAAAGAAAAAAAAAATTATTATCACCTACCTCAAAAGGCTAAATTAGATTCATGTTTTAGTTACTAATGTGTATTTTGAATTCAACTAAATCTTATCAATCACACCAATCTGGAATCGTGCAAATATTTTTGTAATAGAATTATGGAAAACGCTGTGTAGGCCTTTCAATATGATAATGTCACAAAATCGGGCCGTTCTATACAGGTATATGACGATTCAAGATTCTGTCACTTTAATCATTTCCCTATCACTAAACAAGCAAGGGGTTACGATGAATTCTGGCTAAGATAATAATATGTGGGTGTCACTTTCGGTTTTGCTTCCGTCACATTTTGTTTGAATAGACATATCACAATATTGAGTCCCGGCTATAGACCTAACCGCACTTTGCCGTTTTACAAGCTTTTATTCAACTTAAGGTGTTATAATTGATACGATTGTTGCGTGCTTAATTAACTTTATTGCTGATTCATCCTAAACAGTACAGCTTCTTATATTTTATGAAAGAGACTTAATCGCGCTAAATACATTTATTATTTACCTCGACGTTTCGACTGAGTTGCATTCATAAAATTTGTTTGTTTCATATAATATGTGTTCGAAATTTTAAAAATTATTTTATTCTTATTATACCTATGATGAGACCTATGAGTGTTATAGTAGGTACCTATTAGGTACCTACTATCTATTATTAGGATTGTATGGATGTCGCACCCTGAGATTAGGGTTGCAGGGCTTGTTAAAATAGCTAGTGTATTGGATGCCTAGGACGTTCATTTTATTTAACCTAACCAACTTAATTCCGGTCTGCGTGGGCTCCCGCCAGAAGCTCTAACGCTCGCCTCGGAACGTCGCTTCGTCACTCTCTATGAGCTTCTGGGTCCCGCACTTTATAAAACACTAGGCTGTTGAGTCACAAGACCACGTGGAGTCGTGGTGCTCTGTATCGGTTTTGTTACTCTACTGGACCTAACCGATCCACCCTTATTGATCAATTAATTCGTCAATATCAAATTTAACTAAATGACTACATGACGTTCCGCCGTCCGGTTAAACGTTTTGATCTGTGACTTTGCTAGTTGTTGTTCATCCATTGTTGATTGGGTGCCGGCGGTTAATGAACAGCCTAGGCGTCCAATGAATTTCTTCTTCTTCTATTTTAACATAATGGCGTTGACAAGGATACAATGAATTACAAAATTATTCCTACGACAAGCTGTCTCTTTAACTATGCTTTCTTTCGTGAGAAGCCGGGGACGCACGGAAGAGTCGTCACCTTTTATTTATACTAGCGTCACGACGTCACAGTATAGATCAAAGACGGCGACATGACCGCGTGGTCGAGTTCTTCGCGGTCGAGATATGTGTCAATACAACCATTATTTTTTTTAAAAACCTAAAATAGGTAATAGTTTATGATAGCTTTGAAGAAAGAAGTTGTCTCGTCGGTATCGTGATAAGTGTACGCATGATATGGGTTGCTGTGGCGCTTATTTATCTTATACGGTAGCGCGCCAGTGCAACCCATATTTTGAGTACGCTAAAGCTTAATGAAGATCAAGCTTACAGAAGCCGAAGCCGTGGATTATTGTATTTTCAGAAAAAAACTGTACCGAAAAATAAACATTTTTCTGGTACTCTTATTGGCTAAAAATGCATATATGTATACTTGTTATATTAACGCTTTATTTCCTGTACAAGTTGGCGCCTTTATGTACACGTGAATGTGTTATTTTACATAATCTCGAAAACCGTCAGAAAAAATGTACTACTGTAGTAGTAGAAAAATGAAGAAGCGCCTTTTCAGTTTCCAGTGCTCATTGCTCTAGTGTTATATTATAGTCGATCTTTCTCTACCTTGTATAATACCATAAAATGTAGTAGACGGTTGGACGAGAAGAAAACCGTATATAGATGCTTAGGAAGCGATACTATTTTACTATTGTTCATGAATCACAATGACCATAGACTATATACTAACAATAGACATAGTAACTTAGCCTAGACTATTTATTATAAAAAAGATATACTACAACAATACCAATAAAGAGTTTTCTATTTTATTCTATAAAAATAATAATACCCAAGATCAATGGCGGTTTTTCTTTTTACATTTGAGATACCTAACATATATTTTACATAGTTTTTAAGCCTCGACCAAAAAGGAAAGAGTGTCGTAAGTTTGACGTGTAACTATGTGTGTCTGTCTGTGGCATTTACTTCGCAATCATCGAGAAAAGATATGATCTTGTTGGTAACTCGTAACCAGAGGTCGCTCAGAAGTTGAAAAGTTATCCCGCTCAGGTACGCAACAATTGCGGACTTTTTGGGCAAGAGAAGTGAAAAAGATACTAAAATATGAAAAATTGTGTAAAGTATAAATTCGGTTCTGCTGCTTAATTACAGTCATTGAGGGATGTGTGGTCAACCCCATAGTCTATATCAGAGTTTCAGGTCGCCAAGATCCTTTAGAAGCATAAAACCATATACGCGAAAAACCACCGTTACGCAAAATCCCAACTACGCATAACACCTGTTTTTTCTAACTCCCAAAAGACCTCTGATATAACCTAACGATTGTCCCTACATATTTCATTAGTGGCAACTGAGACCTACAGTTAAACGTGCCATTCGTAACACGGTTTACCGAGCCCAAGCGAAAAGTCCGCTTTCAGATTTGAATCCAGCGACTCCGGATTTGAATCCGGACATGCTAGTACTCTGGACAATTAATCACATTCGCGTTTGTTGTGTTACACATAATAATCTGTACCCAAAGCCGCTACAGATTATGTGATTTTTACATAAAAACGTATTCTTATGGGTCCTCCCTAGATAACTGCGTCAGAGCAATGATTTTGTTTTTCCTAAAATCCCTGCTAGCACAGTGACACTGAGTGCCAGGGGGTTAAAACGAGACAGCAGATATTCACTGGCTGCCGTCTCGTTCTATCCTCCTGGGAATAAGTGTCATTGATCTGTGTTTATTGCTAGCTAGCTCTGCTAGTAGTACATATCAGGATAGCTCGTTAAACTGTAGGATGTGCTTCAATCCGGCGGACTGTCTGTGTTCTGTAGTAAAATAATAGGACCCTAAACATAGGTTTTCAGTCCGTTGCCCAAAGTATGAAAATTTGCGGTAAACTTGCCGTTTCTTTTGATCGCGTTGACTCAGACATTTACAGAAACAAGTAGAACGGGACCGTAGACCTAAGTATTTATTGATATCAACTTGATACTTAATTAAACGCGTTCCCGAGAAAGAGGGTCTAGACAGACGGACAACGAAGTAATCCTAATAGGGTGCTATTGTTCCTTTTGAGGCGCGGAACCCATAAAAGAGAGTGAAACCTTATCTTTAAACACAAATTTTGTTCAAACCGGACGTAGCACTTTCCGAAATACACTATAAAATATAATATTAAACAAGAATTGCTCGATAAAAAGAAGAAAATTGTCCCCGTCTCGCCGGTGCCAGCTTTTGGTATGTGTATTCATATCATATGTTTAAAGTTGACACTGTAGCGAAGGGGACAACAAGCTACCTTACATGAAAATATGTCGGATAACACGTTAAGTAGTAAGTCCCGGTTGTCTCCTAAAGTTCCAATGACATGATTATTCGCTCGATATGAACACGTTACAAAGAATATTCGGCATGTTACAGCGAACACAATGTACAAACGCTCGATGTCAATCGATTGATGTCAGTCGCTGCCTTATAAGATGGTATCCTCAACTGGATATGTTACGAGTGTTATGTGATAATCAAGCCATCTGAATAACATCTAATAGCTCGAAGGAAGGAAGGAAGGTTCTAGGAATTTTATACAATGACGGATTACACACATTTCCGATGACATATACAGGTTGTTTTTGTCTAAATGTCTGTCGTTCGGTGATACGTTCATTGGAAAATGCGAGAAACCCCGAAGCCCAATTTATTTTAAATTTTTATATGATTTTCTCGATTTTTCCTACGTGTAACGTGATAATAGCAACAAAAATTACCAGAACTTTTTGTTACGATATGTTTTTTTACCCCTATGATAACATATTTCTGAATTTACTGTAATTATTTTTAAAAGAAGAAAATCATCCTCGTCCCTCCGGTGCCAGCTTTTGGAGTGCATTGATTGCATTTCACTCAGAAGCTGACACTGGAGGTGAAGGGACATCACGCTACCGGAAAAAGTTGCAGATGAACTGTGTGTGTGTGGTGAACTGTGGTATCCGGTTGTCTCTTAGATAAGATGTCGTCCTCAGTTAGGTTGACATCTGAGTCCGAGTTCTTAAAGAAACTTTAAATTGTGTCAATTCCATTAGTTTGCCGCATGATGTTACAAAAAATGTATCCATATTAGCTAAGCGACATTATAAGATGTTTTATGATAGCGAGTGTCAAGACGAGCAAATCAGGTGCCTGATGGTAAGCATCATGATAGCCCATATCAGACACAGTGCCAACCAGTGTTTTAAAATTTCTAAATTCTGCGCGGCACTGCACTGCGCCTGTCACTCTGAGATATTAGTTGTCGCAACTCGTCATGCCCAGTAATTTCTCTGGTAACATTGCCCTTCAGACCGGAACTCAGTAATGTTTGCACATTACTTGGCTTGGCGGATGAATAACTGGCAAAGGTGTGGTGACACAAATGATACAGAATGATATAGTAATACAGTATTATGTTTTTCAAAAATAAAGTCGTTGGAATTCCGGCAAGGGAAATCATTTAAAAAAATATTATGTAAAGAAGCAGTTGTTATCAAAAATAATAAAAAAAAAATCCACATTATAAAAATAATATAAAAACCTCGGAGCCTAATTATTTTCATTTTTTTTCTCGATTTTCCGAAATGTAATTTAAATATATAATAAGCAACTTATGCTGTAGTATGTTTTATTACACATGTTTTTTTTACCCTTAATATTTTTCTTACCATTATAAAATATATTTCTGAATTTAATATGTTTAATATTTTTAAAAGTAAACAAATAAGTATCCTATCCCCTTTTCTCTAGTACCTACCAGTTTCGAGAACGTGTATTGGTTTAATTTGTTGTTTGTGACTTCTGACACGCACAGACGTGCATTTAGCTGAATTAAAAATAAATAAATTAACTAATTAACAAACAGTGACCTAGTGCTCGACTTATTGTATCATGCACACGCATGCTTATTTGTTTGATTTATACATGTTATAATGAACTTGAAAAGTGATAGCTGACTGAATATGGCAGACAGCAGTCCCTTTAACCGGAGCGGGATTACGCGCCGTACTCCTCCTCCGACACCTAAACGTATACAAGAGGAAACAACAACGGACCTGATATCCACTCCCGAAATTCAAAACTGGCTGGGATCAATAGAACAATACCTGAATGAAGTCTGTTCCATAGCAAGTGAAGGTAAGCTGAATTCCGACCAAAAACTGAAAATCAGCAACCTTTGCCGTAAGGTTGGACATGGAGTTTCGCAAATGGCTGTACAATATCAGTCACTGAAGCAAAAAGCCATCCAAAACTGCGCTACACTTCAAGCCCTTAGAGAAAAGGATGATTTAGCAGACCAACTCCTGGAAATTAAGGAGACCATGCAGTCCTCTATAAAACACGCTGCAGCGAGCCCATCTTTTGCTGACATGGTAAAAAAGGGATCCAATAACTTTGTTCGACCGAGTCAGTTCAGTTCTGTGGCGATTTATCCCGTTGATAATTCTAGAACGAGTGATGAAACCAAAATTCTGGTCCAAAAAATCATCTGCCCTGAAGAAATGAAGCTCAAAGTTAGAGGAGTTCGTAAAACACGAAACGGAGGAGTTATAATCAGTACACAGACCAAAGACGATTTGGAAAAGGTCAAACAAACCGTCCAACTCAAAACCTCGAGCCTTACAGTTGATGACGCACACAAGCGTAGACCTCGGATAACAGTTATTGGAATCCCATCAACAATGTCTGAAAACGAGGTTTTTAAATGCATATTTGAGCAAAACATCGCTGATAAATTGCCAACTATTTCCAGAGATAAGTTTTTGAGTTCTATAAAATTGAGCCACAAATCTGGAAAGAAAAATGCAGAGCACTGCAATTACGTAATAGAAGTACCCGCAGACATACGCAAAGCCCTCATCACACAAGAAAGATTATTTATAAACTGGACCTCATGCCCGGTGAGGGACTTCACGCTGGTGACCAGATGCTTTAAATGCCAGCAATACGGCCACGCAGCCAAAACATGTAAAGCAGCAGGCCCTACTTGTGGACACTGTGGCGAAGATGGACACTCTATCCAAGACTGCACAAAGAAGGGAGATTCCCCAAAATGTGCAACATGCCGACGCTTTAAAAAATCAAGTGACCATAAGACAGGAAGTGATGAGTGCCCAGCCAAAAAAGTTGCCGAAACAAGGTACATAAACACTATAGACTATGAGGGCGCCTAAGAGCGCCACTTAATTATTTTGTTTTAGAGCTAATTACAATAGATTACAATATTTTAAATTATGGATATAAACATAATAACTGAAATAGACGATATAACTGTATCAGAATCGAGGTCATGTGATGTTGAACAGTGTGGGCAATATCTCTCTGCATATCAAAACTCACTTACTATACTAACACAAAATATTCGTAGCATATATAAAAATATAGATAGCTTTAGCGTGTTCCTCCATAGACTTAGCTATGAATGTGATTTAATAGTACTAACAGAGTGCTGGCTGTCGCACTGTCACAGTAATCTTCCAGCGCTCTCTGGGTACAACGTCTTCTGTAGTGCATTAAACCACAATCAAAATGATGGTGTTGTAGTATATTCTAAGGAATCAGTAAAATCCGTAGTCGAAGAGCCAAAACTGCAAGACTGTAATTGCTTACTCATCAAAATTGGAAATAGCTCTGTAATTATAGCAATATATAGACCGCCATCTTTTAAAAACTTAGGCCCATTTCTCAACTCTTTGAATGAGTTGCTAAAATCGCTGTCTGGCTATAAAAATATTATCTTAACAGGCGATATAAATATAAACATAGGGACTGAACACATAGGAACAAATGACTACCTAAACCTATGTTCCTACCATGGACTTCTATCGGCTCATACGTTACCCACTCATCAGAGCGGCTCCTGTCTCGATCATATGATGATAAAATCCAGTTTGCCGTGTATTACGCTTGTTACTAAATCGACTATTACTGACCATCACGCTGTCCTACTAACCTTAAACTTAACGCTGCCTAAACTAAAACAATCACTAACCAAATCCACTGTAAATATGAAACAACTCGAATATGATTTATGTAATATTGATTTTAGCGTCGTCTACAAAACTGCTGACGCTAATGAGTCTCTATCGTACTTAATAAATAGCGTCCAACAAGCAATATTAAAAAATACGTCCACCGCTATAGTAGCAAAAAAATACCGCAATATCAAACCATGGATTACTCCTGGTCTTATTCGATGTATAAGACACAGAGATAAACTGCATCAGAGAGCGAAACAGTATCTCAATAATGCTATCATCCAAATAACATATAAGAGATACAGGAATTTTTGCAACAGGCTATTAAAGAAACTGAAAATTGAGTACGAGAGAGATAATTTATCGAAAGCAGGCAATAACAGCAAGCAACTATGGAAATGTATTAAAAAAGTCACTTTCAGGTCAAAACACCAGGAATCAAATTCGAGTTTACTGCCTTTGCACTCCTCACCTTTACTAGCCGCTAACAACATAAATAGTTACTTCGTAAATGTAGGGAAAAAATTGGCGGAACCTATTACAAATATCCAGCCCGCCACGCTATCCATAGACTCCAAGTTCTCTAGCTTAAAAACTTTTGCTTTGCTAAATACCGACGAGTACGAAATTACACAAATTATTTCCGGGCTGAAAGATGATTGCGCAGCTGGGTGGGATAATATTAACAATAAAATCCTCAAAAAATTTAAGCATATACTGGTAGCTCCCTTAACATCTATTTTTCAAACTTGCCTCTCTAGTGGAATTTTTCCAAAATGTTTAAAAAAGGCCGTAGTAATTCCAATATTTAAATCTGGTAGCAAAGATCAGGTTTCAAATTATAGACCTATATCTCTATTACCAGCAGTGTCCAAAATTTTAGAGAAAATTATAAATAAAAGGCTTGTAAACTACTTGGAAAAAAATCATTTTCTCTCGCCCATGCAGTTTGGTTTTAGAGGTAAATTATCCGCGGCAGATGCAGTTCATGATCTGACTTCTTATGTCTCGCAAGAACTTGGAAAAGGAAACCAGAGCCTAGGTCTTTTCCTAGATTTGGCAAAAGCTTTTGACACTGTGTCTATCCCCATTCTTCTAAAAAAGCTAGAGACTTTGGGTATACGTGGGACCCAGTTGAGACTTTTTGAGGACTATCTGGATGACCGGTACCAATGTGTTAGGATTGGAAATACTACCAGTGATTATCAAAAAAACTCAGGTTTTGGCGTACCACAGGGCAGCATATTGGGCCCTACTCTATTTTTGGTTTACATAAATGATCTCTGCAATCTAAATTTAAATTCTGGTAAAATCATTTCATACGCTGACGATACGGCATTAATTTTTTCCGCCAAATCATCCGCAGAATTATTCGATTATGCACAGTCAGGATTTAACATTGTAAACAATTGGCTTCAGCACAACCTACTTACATTGAACGCTGATAAAACAAAATATATTCACTTTTCCATGCGAAAGCCTCAAGGTATATATTACATCCGCATTTGTACGCACATAATTGTCAAAATCAATTAGTCAACATAACATGTAAATGTCCAATCATCAGTAAAACTACCAATATTAAATATCTCGGGGTTACGATTGATGAGACTCTATCTTTTAAGCAACACATTGGAAATGTAACTAACAGGCTTCGCAAAATAATATATGTTTTTAAAACACTCCGAACAATAGCAGAGTCAAAACTAATCATGCAAATCTATTTAGCCTTATGTCAATCCATAATCCAGTACTGTATAACCTCCTGGGGTGGAGCTCTAAAAACGACTATTCTACCCCTTGAACGTGCTCAAAGGGCAATCCTCAAAGTAGCCCACTACAAACCATTCTTCTATCCTACACACCTTTTATATAAAAACTGCAACGTGTTAACTGTGCGCCAACTTTTCATCTTCCACTTAATATTAGCACAACATCGGAGGCTTGCTTATAACACAAATGTGACTAACAAGAGACGGAAAGATATAGTCTGTCCTTCAGCAGCGAGCTCGAAGCATATATTTATAAATAGATTCTTTTCGTTTCTAGGTCCTTTCCTTTATAATAAAATAAATAGAACTTTAAATATATATGAACTAAATAATTTTTGTTGTAAGAAAAATGTATATAGATATTTACAGACCCTGTCTTACAAACAGACAGAGGACTTACTTTTAGTGTGTAAATAAGTAATTTGTTTTAAGTATTATTATTTTTTATGTTTACCTAAAATAATTTGACTTAGTACTTAAGCAATACGTAGGTTATCGTTAATTTATTTGTATCCCATTGTAGTTATAAGCCATTTTTTTGCCTGAAATACAGGTTTATTGAACCTAGTTCAGGCTATCTTCATATTAGGTCTAAGTTTTTACAATTTATTATTTAATTATCAAAAATGTATGGCACTTAAGAAGAAATAAACGATATTATTATTATTATTATTATTAATTACATATTTCGCTCTAGACCTGGTATTAGATATAATAAGGAAGACATCACGCAACGTGAAAATGTTTCAAATTACACGTTGAACTGTGTAGATTGTCTTGTTGACTTCTATATTCTATATAAGATTTCATTCTCAGGGGGTAAGATTTTTTGTTACAATTGAGCAGCTAAGTCCGACTTCTAATAGAATGTTTTGTGTCACATCTCCGATGTTATCAAGGAAATGTTTAGATTTCCTAGGAAAAGTGCAATATATTTGCTATCTATTTTGAGATTTTTTTTGTGTTACCTATTGGCGTCACAGAATATTAAAGGGACAGAAGAGTCAAAATCATTTTAATAAATAGCGACTCTAGCTGCGACAGTATAAAGTGAAATTCAGTTCGCACAGCGCCTAACTACTACCTGTTAATATAATAACCAACAATTTCCCTTTGTCTCTCTTTCTATCGCGTTCCTAATTCCTATCCCTATCTGTTCTCTCTGTCTAGCCCATAGAAATGGTACCGTCAAGACCCCTGCTACATGTAGCCTCACACCTATAATGCAGTGTCCCAGGCCTTGACGTTTAGAAATGTCTTCTTGAGACACCTTAACTGTAATATTTTTTACATCTCTCATATTCGGTAAGTAGGTCCTTATTACCCCCAAATGGGGCTTGTAAGTGACCAATTAGCGCTCTAGGGTAATAATGTAGCTAGAAAAGCCCTAGGGCGGTAAGTAATTAAAAAAAAACTTCACTCTTTCAAAAAGTTTGCGTACATCTAACCATCATACTGGCAATAGCGAAGCGACCTCTTTTGTCATTGGCCTGAATGCATGATGTCTGCATTCAGGCCAATGACAAAAGAGGTCGCTTCGCTATTCCTTGTCTTCGTATGAGTATAATAGTCATCAATTTTAAATATCGAACTACGAAGCTCAATTTCGTTCTTGAAAAAAATAATTTAAAAAAGAGATGAAAAAAGGCGGGAATAGAAAACTTTTACTTTAAAATGTTTTATTTTTGTAATGCCGGTGTTTTTCTACTTACCTCACAATCGAGATGTAAAGCAGAGTAGTTAGCTCGGGTGTAAGCATCAATTGCACCCTCGAAGTATAGGCGCCCTCGCTGCGCTCGTGCGCCTAAATATCTCGGGCTGCAATTGATGCCTTACAGCCCTTGGCTACTAATCTACTATTAAGGTTTTGTTTTTTAGAAGTAGAGAATTATCTCCGTCCCTCTGGTGCTAGCTTTTGGAGTGTGTATTGATTCCATTACTCTCTTGAAGCTATCATTAGTAGCGAAGGGGATATCATGCTACAGGAAATCGTTGCAGATGACACCTTTAACTCTGTGTGCGCGGTCATCAGTCATCTCCAATAAGAAATGTCTGTGTGTCGTGGAACAATTCCAGAAAAACACTTACAAAGATAAACTTAGAAAGCGAAACCTTTAATCCTTTTTTTTATTTTTAATCGGATAAGCTGTTCCAGAGACAGTACAATATTACAATATTATTTTTGTATGGAAAGGTACAAGAATGGCTAGATTTAAACTAATAAGATGTAGTAGGGGCAGTCGTTAGATCATGTCGGAGGCCTTGTAGGAATCTTGGCGACTTGAAACTCCGACATTTGGGCTAGGTGTTAACCTAATTGGGGAAACCCCGTTATGTAATGTTAGAGTGGACATTTTATTTATGTGTATGCACAATATGACATGATTTACGACCTGTCAGGGCCCAGTCAGTCACACGAGCGACACGTTGCCAACAGCAGGGTCGACGCGCGTCGTCGACTGCCGTCGTAGTGTTACTGCAGCAGTTGCCTTATAGCTCGACAGAAAAGAGTAGAAACATATTCTATTCTTTTATGTCAAACTGTACCTCTGCTGTTGGCAACATGCCGCTCGTGTGTCTGGGCCCTTAACAGATCTCCCTTATCAACGTATATTTCAATAATCACTGTCGTTCCAGAATTCTCGGTACATGTACTACGGCGCTGGTCTCCTATCGACCATAGACAGATACCCAGAGAGGAAAGTCAACCGACCCGCCCCGCCTGTTGTCCGAGGCCGTCGAGGACGCCCGCCTTCTGACAGGGGCGCGCGAGGCGTCAATAAACCGAGAAGAGGACGCGTTAAGGATAGAACTGCGAATGATAATACTGATGCCGTAAGTTGATTTGATGTTTAATGGTCATAGATATTTGTATTTGATATTTATACAGGGCTGCTGGTCTGCATCATCTTAAAGAGCCTTTTTTACTTTTACGCATCATTCGGAACTACTTTTATTATGAAGCAAACTCCGACATCGGAAAAAATATCTGCTGTTCCATAAAAATTTTTTAACTAGTTCAAGGATTTTTTTATTAAAGCCGTTGCGTTTAACCCTTAGACGCTCGTTAGATCGGTCCAGCCGTTTGAAATTTATAAGCTGTTTTCTAGCGGCTGAAGGGATATAAGCACCTTCCAGTGGTCTGATCGATTCTAAATTTATTAGTATCTTGGTATTTCATAAATATTGCAACGACTAGCGATGGTAGCCATGACCTGATGCTCCAGCATTAGATGTGCTACTAGTTAAATATATTGCGTTAGAACTCATTGGGTTCGTCACAATGAATAGGTCAAAGATGACCGGGATGTTGGAGCAGGAAGGAGAGGTTTGTTTAAGTTTGTTAATTTAGTTGTTGCTAATGGTATTTATTTTTATAGCCCGATGGTGTCATGGATTGGGACGAACATCTACGCAACATAAAAGAAGAACACGACCCCGAAGACTTAGCAGCCAACATGTCCAACGACAGGGTTCCTGGCGTCAGGTACGTTGATACTGTTACTGTGGGGGAATGTTTCGTTCATACCAACTGTACAGAAAGCAAATGAGAAATGAACATGGGTAATTTTTATCCCTATATTTCTACTGGAACGATTCCAGCACGGGTGAAACCGCGGGCATAGCTAGTCTTTAAATAGGTTTGCTAATACTCACCACGCTTGGCAGGCGGGTTGACGAACGTTTTATGGTTTTCACGCAGACGACGTAGCTGCCCGTCCTCTGGGTCTGATGACCCTTAGCCGGCTCTTACAGTAACCACGGGTAGAGAGGGTGGGTACTATTCTGTAGCCGGTAGCCCCTCGACAATAACCTTATAAACATACTAGCGTAAGTCCCGTGGAATTTTGGGAATTGGGATTTCTTATTCTTTGTCTACAGATAGATAGATAGATTAACTCTTTATTATTACACTACAAACATGAAACCTTAAATTTAAATATACATTATAACAAATAATGTAACAATTGGCGGTCTTATCGCTAAGAGCGATCTCTTCCAGACAACCGTGCAGGGAGAGGAGAGTACAGTAAATCACATTTGGTCGGTAGTGTGAGAGATGAAGTAAAAATTGTATTTGTATGTATATAATTTAATATTATATAAGTAGTTTATAGATATAGTCTACATCATAATAGAAACTTGTCCATTAGCAGGCCTTGGACACTCCGCATAACAGGTACAGGACAATTGCTACAATATGCAATTGCTGTCGACCTGAATTAAACTTAATTGCGTCGGAGCTAGAGTGGCTCTTTATTTAAATGATTTTGACGAGCGTCACTTCTGACACTTTAGTATTCTGTGCAATCAGGTCTTTGATTTTATATATAGAGATAACTTTGAAGTTGTTGTACCAGAGGTCGCAGGAAGCTGTCGACCCTGAGGACGCCGGAAGCCCTGACGGCTCGACGTCGTCGCCACTGGCTGTTACTGGTGAAGAAGGAACTGGGCAAGGTTCAGCGCGCCAGGACGGCCACACACAGAGAAGTCACGTTGCAAAGGAAACGGCTGGCTACCTTGTGCTGTAAACATTGGAGGCAGGTTGCCATGCAGGTATACTATCTAAATAATGATTCCAGTTACCGTGTGTCATCGTTCTACTACCGTACCAGCCGCCATCGCCTGAGAGCTCATTCGCGCATTATCGATACGTGGACGTCGCATGATTTTCCCGTTCTTTTCTGCCGCATACGTGCAAACTGTGGAATGATCTTCCTGCTGCGGTAATAATTCCCAGCCGGCAGAAACCGCTCATAATCAGGCGGCCCGTCTGTATCTTTGCCATCTATGGCATAAAAAAAATTCTTCAAGCCGAAATAACTTTGCATAGTCGTTATTCACACAATTTCAATAAGCTCCGCCGTAAAACTATGAAATTAAGAATTTTATCACAAGATATACAGTTGAGTAGTTGAAAAGAAAATCGTATTTATTAACTTATTTTGAAAGTTTAATGAAAATTATGTATCATCTGATTAAAAAATCACTTTAATAATATATAAGCGACTCAAAATTGATCAAATTCCATTATGAATCACTTGATTACGACCGCGCCACGATTGATCGCCATTTTTGTGACGTAGTAATGTGATAGTTATGTATGGTACTTTATCACATTGTGACGTCACTACAGGTCACGAGCGCGTTCGGGTACTACCGGCGTGTTTTCGGTACTGGATTAAACATGACTTCTTAATCTATACTAATCTATACTAATATTATATAGAGAGAAACTTTGTTTTTTTGTTTTTTTGTTTTTTTGTTTGTAACGAATAGGCTCCGAAACTACTGGACCGATTTTAAAAATTCTTTCACTTATGGATAGCTTAATTCAGTGTGAGTGCCATAGGCTATATGAGATTTTGAAAAAAAATGGGGATCCGTAAGAAAACTGCAATATTGTGAACCAAGGTGTTACATAATATAATTACCATATTCATAAATTTGCGTGCGCTGTGAAATGCATTGATGGTAGAATAATATAATGTACTAGGGGTTTGTAGTACTTATCAATACCTACAAAACAGTATACATAGATTATATCCATCTTTTTTGGTTTAGTCACAATAATCGAAAAAGTGATTATTTTCATGCGGTGTGAAAACTATTGGAGGTAGAGTAAAGTAATGTACTAGGGGTTTGTAGTACTTATCAATACCTACAAAACAGTATACATAGATTATATCCATCTTTTTTGGTTTAGTCACAATAATCGAAAAAGTGATTATTTTTCATGCGGTATGAAAACTATTGGTGGTATAGTAAAGTAATGTACTAGGGGTTTGTAGTACTTATCAATACCTACAAAACAGTATACATAGATTATATCCATCTTTTTTGGTTTAGTCACAATAATCGAAAAAGTGATTATTTTTCATGCGGTGTGAAAACTATTGGTGGTAGAGTAAAGTAATGTACTAGGGGTTTGTAGTACTTATCAATACCTACAAAACAGTATACATAGATTATATCCATCTATTTTGGTTTAGTCACAATAATTGAAGCAGTGATTATTTTTCATGCGGTGTGAAAACTATCGGTGGTAGATTAAAGTAATGTACTAGGGGATTGTATTAATTATATATACCTACAAAACAGTATACATAGATTATATCCATCTTTTTTGGTTTAGTCACAATAATCGAAAAAGTGATTATTTTTCATGCGGTGTGAAAACTATTGGTGGTAAAGTAAAGTAATGTACTAGGGGTTTGTAGCACTTTTCAATACCTACAAAACAGTATACATAGATTATATCCATCTTTTTTGGTTTAGTCACAATAATCGAAAAAGTGATTATTTTTCATGCGGTGTGAAAACTATTGGTGGTAAAGTAAAGTAATGTACTAGGGGTTTGTAGTACTTTTCAATACCTACAAAACAGTATACATAGATTATATCCATCTTTTTTGGTTTAGTCACAATAATCGAAAAAGTGATTATTTTTCATGCGGTGTGAAAACTATTGGTGGTAAAGTAAAGTAATGTACTAGGGGTTTGTAGTACTTTTCAATACCTACAAAACAGTATACATAGATTATATCCATCTTTTTTGGTTTAGTCACAATAATCGAAAAAGTGATTATTTTTCATGCGGTGTGAAAACTATTGGTGGTAGAGTAAAGTAATGTACTAGGGGTTTGTAGTACTTATCAATACCTACAAAACAGTATACATAGATTCTATCCATCTTTTTTGGTTTAGTCACAATAATCGAACAAGTGATTATTTTTCATGCGGTGTGAAAACTATTGGTGGTAGAGTAAAGTAATGTACTAGGGTTTGTAGTACTTATCAATACCTACAAAACAGTATACTACATAGATTATATCCATCTTTTTTGGTTTAGTCACAATAATCGAAGCAGTGATTATTTTTCATGCGGTGTGAAAACTATCGATGGTAGATTAAAGTAATGTACTAGGGGATTGTATTAATTATCAATACCTACAAAACAGTATACATAGATTATATCCATCTTTTCTGGTTTAGTCACAATAATCGAAGCAGTGATTATTTTTCATGTGGTGTGAAAAGTATTGGTGGTAGAATAAAGTAATGTATTAGGGGTTTGTAGTACTCATCAATATCTTCAAAATAGCCCACGATAAATTATAACATGTGTTAAGGTTTGGTCATTGTAACAGAAATAGTCATTAATTTGCGTGCGCTGCGTAAACCATTAGGGTTATATTTATTAAAATACAATGTATCACGAATTTACTCCTGATAAACGTCCACTATACCTACTTCTGCTACCCGTGCGAAGCCGGGGCGGGTCGCTAGTTTGATATAACTTTGTAATTAATGCGAATAAAAAAAGCTTAAAATAGTTTTCTTACGAATCTTAAATATGATCATTCCATTTATGCAAAAAATAAAAAAATCAATACTCAATCACTAAATTTAAATAAAAGTCCTTCAAAGAAGGCAAAATAATAACTGTCGAACGGTATTTCTTAGGTTTGCTGGGCTGTAACTCTGTATGTTCCGTCTTTATTTCCTATTTTTTGTAATCGTTAATCGAATTTAATTAATTTCTCTGGTCACTGCCATGTAGACGTGGACAAGGACGTCCTTTAGAGTAGGGAAAGTAGGAGCAACCCCACACATAACTGATACGTCTGTATCTTTTGTGTCCAGTCCCAAAAGAACATGAAGGAGACAGTGTGGCGTTGTAAGAGATTGAGCCGTGAAATGCAAGCTTACTGGAGACGATACGACCGCGCCGAACGTGAGACTAGGCGGAGGATGGAGAGAGAGGCTGAGGAACAGAGAAAGGTATGTCATTAAATTACTCATTGTTAGCCTAAAGGTAGGTAATGACCGGTGTTACAGTGTAAACATTTTTTTTATTTTTATTTTTTTTATATATGGGACAACTTCCACACACGGTTATCTGGTCCCAAACTAGGCTAGAAGCCTGTACTATGGTAACCAGATGACTGATATACATACTTATATAAGCTTATAACACCCAGACACAGATCAAACAGATATGTTCATGCACACAAATGTTTGACCTGGCCGGGGATCGAACCCGGGCCCTGTGGCACAGAAAGCAGAGTTACTACCATCTGTGCCAACGAGGGTGTCATTTAATGCTTACTGTCAGTTATAACTGACTCTCTCTATAGACACTTTCTGTAGAGAGTGTTACATTACTGCTCGTAACATCGGTATGTATCCGCCTTTAGTCTTATTAGAATATCATTTACACATACAAGTCCCAGAGTAGATTTGGACCATTTAATAGTATAGAGCCATAATAGTGGTCTATAAGCCTATATAGAGAATAGAGACCCAATATTCCCTAAAAAACTTCATGGTAAAAGTATCACGAGGTGACTGACATAATATTATACACACTACATCTACGAGTGTGAACATTTGAATGTAAATTGTTGCCGGCACATTTGTCGTGGACCTTTTTTTGCTCGTCGGTAGCTATGGTATCTTACCTCGTTGGCCTATGTCTATGATTACTTTAATTGATTTTTTTTATCCTTTAAATAGAAAGCTGGGACTTAAGGTGAACGCACATCGCGCCGAATGCGCCAAACGAAACGAATTATAGAATTATATGAAATCCTTTGTACACGTGTCTCTCACACCTGTCCGCGAATCGTCCGAATCGGACAGGTGTGCGACATTTAGGCGAGCGTTGAGGCGTTCGGCTCGGATAGTGGTGCGTCCACCTTTAGAAGCAATTTTTTCGTCAAATACCACTCTAATTCAATGCGATTACGTTACCAAAAAGAATCTTGTCACGAATCCTGAAAATAGTTCGATTTATTCGCAGATGGACGTAGAACTGATGGAAGCGAAACGTCAACGTCGCAAACTGAACTTCCTCATCACACAGACGGAGTTGTACGCACACTTCATGCAACGGAAACTGAACTCCGGCGAGGAAGCCGACGGAGGCGCCGACAGGATCCTCAGCCAACTCGACGAGGATAGGGACCCTCGCCTCGCTAATATCGATAATTATGATAGGTCAGTGGGAATAAGTTGTAGAATACGAATAAGCTTCTTCTACCTAACTTTCTTTCCTTATTTGTATTGCGAGTTGACCGCTTAGTCTGTAAAAATTTAAAAAATTAGTTATAGATTTGTGACTCAAATTATGTGTTGACCTGAAAAAGGAGTGAGTGCGGAGATGACGGATGGTAAACTGAAGGTGGAATAAGACGTGCTTTACCGACATGATGGTGATATGTTTAGTTGTGTAATTATTAGATAATTGCCTCTTTGGTCTAGTGGTCGCTACTGATGAGCATAAGGTGCTGGATTCGATTCCCAGATCGGGAAAAGTTTATTTGATTTTTTAAATCAGCTCTATTATATTATCATTTTACATGAAATTTATCGTTCAACTACATATATATATATTGATTTCTTAGTACATATAATAAATATTATAAGAGTAGAATTAATATCTAAGTCAGATGAGGTCTAATAATTCCTTTGGTTAAACCTTCTCCAACCCTCACGATACAGGCAGCGCCTAGTTAATACTACAGAATATACCTCGCAGCACGGTATCTCGGGCTAAAAATGTACAAAAACTAGATTAAGCTAATAATATCGGTAATCCTAGATTTATGTGTCTACTAATTTTTAATTTATTTTCTTAATTTTAAATTCCATGAAGTGCTTACAGAGGCGTAGTGTTAAGCTAATAAATTTACTTTATCCCCTATTGTTTGTTGTGTTAAAAGATCTTTATTCAAATAACATTTACAATTAGCACATTAAACTAGTGTATATTAAATCCTAGCAGTACATACCATTCTTTAGTTTGTTTCACAAGCATATTACTTATATAAAACTTACATGTTTCACAAGCATATTACTTATATAAAACTTACAAGTACTTGTAGACTGCCTCGGTGGCGTAGTGGGCGCATGCTTGACTGCCAATCGAGAGGTCCCGGGTTCGATCCCCAGGTCAGGCAAAGTGTTAAATATTGGATTTTTCCATTAGGAATTATCTCAATAGCTGCCTGGAGTTTGGAACTGTGCCCGGTAGATGGCAATAGGCTCGCCCCCTATTACATGGGACCAATAACATACTGGCGAAATGTGGGTGTATCTACTATGGGACTGAGTCCTGGGTACACCTCTGCCTACTCCTTCGGGAAAAAGGCGTGAATGTATGTTATGTTTGTTTTTTACAAGTACTTTTGAGTTTATTTTTATCCCCTCTGGTACACAACAATGAAGGACTTTTTGAGTAAGAGCAGTTTTTTATTTTTTGTTTTTATATAATTGCCATGCCTAGAATGAAATGTCATCTAACTACAATCTAGCCTTTCGGAGGCTAATAATTAATTTATATATAACTTAAACTGCTAGATAAACGCTAAAACTAAGAATGTGTCCATTAACACTTATTCTTATTGTCTCCATTACGACGAGGTAGACACTTTGTTCACGTGTTCTTTATACGCGGCACTTACACTACATTTCACTAATTGTTCAAGAGCAAGAGCAGTAAAAAACAACATTGTTACAGTGAAGTAATGAAAGCGCGAGCGTCACGTAACGCTCGCGAGGCGTTTCGTGCGGAACGCGCGCGCACGTTACAGTTCGACGCCGCCGCCGGCATCGAGAGGGACGCCGACACTGGGGACGCTGCGGACGCGGGGGACAACGAGGACAACGAGGACAACGAGGACGTGCCCAATGCTCGCGGGGACTACGAACAACCGTCCATATTCCGCGGGACGCTCAAGGGATACCAACTCAAAGGGATGAATTGGCTCGCCAATTTGTATGATCAGGTATGTGCATAACTGAGGTCATAAGGTATACTTCTCGAGTTTTCATGCGCTAATGGCGACAAGACGAGCAAATCAGATGCCAGATCAGATGGTAAGCATCATGATTGCCCATATCAGACACAGTGCCACCCAGTGTTTTAAAATCAAAATTCTGCGCGGCACTGCACTGCGCCTGTCACCCTCAGATATTAGTTGTTCAGATCGGAACACAGTAATGTTTGCACATTACTGCTTGGCGCATGAATAACTGGCAAAGGTGTTACTTTCCCAGGCGGCCCCCTGCAAAAGAGGCCTGCCACTACAAAAACTGTTCCTCTTTCACGCCAAAATTACTGAACCGATTGGGCTGAAATTCGGTATGTAAGATAGATTAGAATAACACATAGGGTACTTTTTATCCCGATATTCCCACGGGAACGAAGACTACGCGGGTGAAACCGCGGGTATATATATAACATAAAATAAAGTATATTCTCAAATAGACCTTGTCCGGTCTATTTGGTCATTTAGGCGTATTGTCGTGTTTGTTATTAGTATTAGTTTAAGTCGACCACTTATTGTGTAAAAAAGTGAGTTTTGAGCATTTATATTCAAAATAAACTACGAAATACGAAATCGATCGATCGATTGAGATAAGAAGTTGTACAAAATTCGTACAATGTAATAGTTTTATTATAATATGCAAAACATTCTGGTTTAATAAGTACCTGTATATACTTACTTTATATATTAAAAGATTATACTGAAGTAGTTGGGGTGGGTTGTTGAAGGAAAGAGAGCTAGAGGCCGCTCACCGACGCGCTGAACTGATCTGATTAAGAAAGCTACGGAGTCATCTATGGTTCAGTGCTCCCGCAACGCTATAAATCGCCAGAAATGGCGTAATATCGCAAAGGCCATCCGAGGGATCGAAATTGAAGAACACGCATAGCAACCACGACCACTCTGTCAAGAGTGCCCGACATAGAAGAGAGTTGGGGTACTCCTAACTTTTCATTTTTTGTACTTTTTTTTTGTAGTGGTAGGCCTCTTTAGCAGGGGGCCGCCTGGCGAAGTACCACACCTTTGCCAATTATTCATCCGCCAAGCAGTAATGTGCAAACATTACTGTGTTCCGATTTTAACAACTAATATCTCATAGTGACGGGCGCAGTAAAGTGCCGCGTAGAATTTTGAATATTAAAACACTGGGTGCACTGTGTCTGATATGGGCAATCATGATGCTTACCATCAAGCACCTGATTTGCTCGTCTTGTTACTCACTATCATAAAAAAAAATAGTAGATTTCCAATTTAATAATAATATTTACATTTAAATCGAATGATACATAATTTTTATTAAACTTTCAGAATAAATTTAAAAATAAATTTTTTTTCAATACTCAATTGTAAAATTCACAAAATTAATTCTACCTTCCAAACTTTGCCAAGCTGATCCAATTCTTTGTATGGGAAGTTGAAAATTTATTTGCTAACTTCGCAATTTGACTGGTAGATACGTAGATACACTCCCTTAAGTATTACCAGCTTGGGACACTCCGCAATGAAGGTATGAAGCTACAACGAGCTGGGGTGTCTTGACGGGAAAATTTCTATGGGCTAGACAAAGAGAACAGATGATATACGCGATAGAAAGAGAGGCAGCAGTAGATTAATAACACGACAATTAGTTAGGTGCTGTTCGACCTGAATTGCACTTTATTGCGTCGGAGCTAGAGTCGTCGATAACATTAGGGTGTCATAGTGTGTCGCAACAGATTACCCAGGACGGACGTACAATATTTATTACATTATAATACAATTATACTGGATATAAATTTAAAATACGAATTAGACATGTCAGATACATTAATTTAAAATAAGATAATCAAAAGAATTTAAACATAATAATCAGTGATACATAATCTAAAATTTAAAATTGATTGATATTATAATATGATTTACCTACCAGCCACTTATGAAGTTCTGTCTTGAATTGCCTGGTCGGTAATTCCATAATATTGCGAGGTGTTTTGTTGTAGATCCGTATCGTCATCATAAAGCTATTCTTGCGTCCAAGGGCAGTTTTTTACCTTGGCATTATTATCTGTGTGGGAGTGTAAGTGATTCTGTTACTAAAATCTATCTTATCCTTCTTAAGAGTGAAAAATGATCTATGCTCTCTTACGAAACAACCTATTTGATATATGTAGAGACCAGTAAGGGTTAACAAATTAAGTTTTTTGAACGGTGGCGAACACGATACAAATGGTCCTACTCCACATACAGCCCTCACACATTTTTTCTGAACAATGAAAGCTCTTTTTATGTGTATTGAGTTACCACATAGCAACAATCCATATCTCAAAACGGAGGCAACATAGCCAAAATAAGCAGTCAGAGCAATGTTTTGACCTGAGATCCGCCTAGGAGGAGTGTCCCTTCTGTCCCTCGCGTACTTTAGTATTCTGTGGTATTGCTAGAGGTTGTGAGCCGTTGTATCGGTGGGCGCAGGGTATAAGCGGCATCCTGGCGGACGAGATGGGGCTGGGTAAGACGGTGCAGTGCATAGCGTTCCTGTGCCACGTGGCGCAGCGGCTCGGCGTGTGGGGGCCCTTCCTCGTGGTGTCCCCCGCCTCCACGCTGCACAACTGGCAGCAGGAGATGCATCGGTTCGTTCCTGACTTCAAACTGGTCAGTATTTATTACACATTTATTAGCTGCACAAGTACAAGGGTCGTTGATGCTGAGCAGTTACCGCAGTCGATACCCAGTATGTTATATATTTGTAAGTAGCTATAAGTTAGTGTATATTAGTTAGTGTGTAATGGTGCTGCATAAGCCATAGGAGCAGTTCATGTTAACTTATAATTAAAAAAAAAAACCCAGTATGTTGCCGACCCTTCAACACTATTCACTCTGCTTTTGAAGAGCCCCATGTTGTAGTTCAACGGGAAGACCGCAGCAAGGAGATCAGTTCACAGTTTGCACATATGCGGCAGAAATCGCGAGAAAATCGCACAGTGTGCGACGTCCACGTAAGGATTATGTGCGGATGAGCTCTGATACTTACTGTTTTCCTTTACCAATTATGTTTTGCCGCAAATAAAGGCCACATCCAGAGCCAAACACTAACACTTGAGTGAAAAATTATTCCCTTTATCTTTATAGGTACCTATCTTTGTGTATTTTCATTTTGTATGGAAGTCGAACACCCATAAAGAGTGTAGTATCTCGTAGGTCCCATACTGGGGCAGCCCCAGCGAGCGTAAGATCCTCCGCCAGTTCTGGGAGCGCAAGGACCTGCACACGCGCCGCGCCGCCTTCCACGTCGTCGTCACGTCGTATCAGATCGTCGTCTCCGATCTCAAGTATCTGAACAGAGTGTCGTGGCAGTACATGATACTGGACGAGGCGCAAGCGATCAAGTCTTCGGCGAGCATGCGGTGGAAACTATTGCTTGGATTCAGTTGCAGAAATCGACTGTTGTTGTCTGGTCAGTGATACTTACAACTAATTAAAACTAATATATACAACACAATAAAAGAAACCAGAATACCTTTTTAAAAAGCTTACGTGGATCAAAGACATTCATAAGCTCAATACACGTTCAAAGACTCGAAATATGCTAGTCATACCCAAACACTTATAACCCCCGGTTATAAGGGTTGCTTCAAGTTCAGCGCGACAAAGATCTGGAATGACCTTCCACCGCCTCTGAGATTAAAACAAAGTTCTTTCTCATTAAGTAAATACAAGAAACACCTTCTAGATCGTCAAAAGCGGAATTTTGAGGCAACCTTTAAAATCGTTAAGGGCTGAACACACGCACACACATTCATTCTACTCACACATTCCCTCCATGCCCAACTCTTACGAGGCTGGTGTCATGGAGAGGGACTTACACACATATACTCACAAGCACACACATGGAGATAGTGTTGACCATCAATTGCAGTATATTACACCATAGGTATAATTATTATTTTAATATTATGAATTTGTAATCCCGCTTATGTAATTTTTTTTTATGTTACTCGGCTAACATCTGTGTTCGAGCATGGGATATGCTGAAAACCAGCGCTGCACAGGGTCACCCTGTGCAGCACAAAGCTGAGCATATCCCAATTGCTAGTAGTAAGTTAGTAGTAATGTAATTTTGTGAAATGTTTAAATTTGTATTTTTTTTTCTATGCTGGCAATAAATTTATCTTTATCTTTTATCTTTTATCTTTAATCTTAACTGTATTTATCTTAATGCATTATTTTCTAATAGAAACGCCACATGCACATTATAATTTTTGCTCTTAATATATAAAAAAAAGTTTGTTTTACAATGTATTTTTAATTATTATTAATTCCTAGTTACACTTTTTATAGGTACGAGTATGTATTCTGTTCTGTATTTAGTTCTGAATGAAGACTCAAACAAATTATGGAACTATTACAAAGAAAAAAAAAACATGAAACATAAGTCAATTTGGAAGGCTTGCAATCAAATGTTCACGAATTTGGTTTAAATTAGATGAAAAAAATGTCCATTTATTTAGTCCTAGCAGCACAGAATACTAAAGGTACAGATGGGACACTCCTCAAAATCATTTAAATAAATAGCGACTCCACGCAATAGCACTGTGTTGCGGTAGCACAGCGTAGCACAGCGCCTAACTAATTACATTGTTATATTAACATTCAAGCTGCTTCTCTTTCTATCGCGTATCTCTCTATCTGTTCTCTCTGTAGCCAAAGAAATTGTACCGTCAAGACGGACGCCCCGACTACTTGTAGCTTCATCGGAGTGTTCTAGTAGCAGAAAGAAAGTGATACAGAATATGCAGTGGGCAGTAGACATGAGCGTTTCCGTTTTTGAGAGCAAACGGTTACATAACCGATATTGAAAACGATTTTCGGATATCGATATTAGTAGTTTTGTTTTGCAGCCGATTGCGCAGTTGAGAATCGAAACGACTTGACTGCACTGTGCACAATTGACTGAATTGCACTTTATTGCTTCGGAGTTAGAGTCGCTATTTATTTAAATGATTTTGAGGAGTGTCCCTTCTGTCCTTTTAGTAATCTGCGCTTAAACTCTTATCGCAAAGAAGCGTTTTCTTCCTGAAAAGTGTTACTAAAGATTTAAGCGGTTAACACCTTTAATTATTTAAATTTAGGTATTTGACGCAATTCTATGAAAAGATTAGGTACCAAATCTATGTATATTTTCAGGAACCCCAATACAAAACAGCATGGCGGAGCTATGGGCGCTGTTACATTTCATAATGCCCACGTTGTTCGACTCGCACGAGGAATTCAACGAGTGGTTTTCAAAGGACATTGAGAGTCATGCCGAGAATAAAACTACTATTGACGAAAGTATGTGTTATTATTAAAGATATAATTAATTCTCAGATGGTTCGGATATGTGGAGAGGATGGATGAAAGTACATTGACGAAAGAGATTCTTATGTACCTATATAAAAGAATGACAGCCTCTGTGGCGCAAATGGTAGTAACTCTGCTTTCTGTGCCGCAGGGCCCGGGTTCGATCCCCGGCCAGGTCAATCATTTGTGTGCATGAACATGTCTGTTTGATCTGTGTCTGGGTGTTATAAGTTTATATAAGTATGTATATCAGTCGTCTGGTTACCATAGTACAGGCTTCTAGCCTAGTTTGGGATTAGTTGACCGTGTGTGGAAGTTGTCCCATATTATTATTATTATATTATTATTCGTGACCAAATAGATTTTGTCCCTTAAATCCTAAAATAGGCAGGTTCGTTAGTACCTATAATCGACGAGCGTGTATGTAAGAATGTGATGAATGAATAAAAACTCTACTGGTACCACAATATAACAGAAAATAACAAAGAAGTAAAGTTTAAAACTAGCTAACAACTGGCGGCCTTATCGCTCAGAGCGGTCTCTTTCAGGCAATCATTCAGGGAAAGGAAATACATATACTGAAGGGACGGTGGTTTCAAACACATTCTTGAATAAATAAAATACAACAATAATAAAATACATACCATAGTGATAATGATAGTGGAAGAAGCGAAAGTCGTTATGTCAGGGTCTTATCAAAAGGAGAAATAGGCTCGGCCTACCCCAACGGAAACAAGAAGTTGATTAAATCTGTGTATATTGTCAGTTTCTGTGTAAGATTCACTCAGCCTTTAATCAAGTGTGAGCTCCTGGGTTCGATTGCCAGGTCGGGAAAAATTAAATTGGATTTTTTAATTAGGAATTTCTCAATAACACCGCCTGGCGTCTGGACTTGAGCCCATGGCAATAGACTTAATAAACATGAGA
The DNA here is from genome assembly GCA_947063395.1 of Hemistola chrysoprasaria. Lineage (NCBI taxonomy): Eukaryota > Metazoa > Arthropoda > Insecta > Lepidoptera > Geometridae > Hemistola > Hemistola chrysoprasaria. The sequence continues at coordinate 10,106,798 of OX346727.1, read as the reverse complement.
CATTAAAACAACTGGCGAAGTTTTTGTGGGAACTATGGGACTGAGTACTCAACCTAACCTTTCGGGGGAAACAAGGGGTGATGTCATGTTTATTTCAGGGCACCTGTCAAGGTTGCACATGATTCTAAAACCGTTCATGTTGCGTCGAATCAAGAAGGACGTGGAGAATGAACTCTCGGACAAGATCGAGATTATGGTCCATTGTCCGCTCACTATAAGGCAGAAATTGCTTTACATCGGTAAGTTTACTTGGAAAACACTTCTAATCGATGTGGAAAAAACCTTACCCTATACCATTAAAGAAGCAGTTATTTCAATAGTTTTTATTCACTTCGATACGATTTGTATTTACAATGTTATTGTACGTAATTAATTAGCTTAAAACACTATTAGCCTTAGTTCTAAGGCCGCGTGACGTCATCGTATCCTACAGACTAGTGACAGAATGCTGGACTTTTTTGTTGTCTGAAACTGTGCCCGGTAGATGGCAATAGGTTCGCTCCCCTATTACTTGGAACCAATAACATATCTGTATATGTTTGTGTATAATGTGTCTTTGTCCCTTTAGTATGCTGTGATATGAGGACTGAGTCGTCTCTACCTACCCCTTTAGGAAAAGGCGTGATTGTTATGTGTAGTTTGATCAAGCCCTCATCAAGCAGGAAAATGAAATGACTAAGTTTAGAAATGTTAATTTACTTTACATATCTCAACTAGCGCTAAAGAAGAAAATTAAAATCGAGGAGCTCCTTCATTTCACCGTCGGAGCGGAGTCCGGACACAATGTTGACAAGAACTTTACATCCAATCTGATGAACCTGGTCATGCAGTTCAGGAAGGTAAATATATTATAATAATCTATATATATTATCCCATACTGCCTCGGTGGCGTAGTGGGCGCATGCTCGACTGCCAATCAAGAGGTCCCGGGTTCGATCCCCAGGTCAGGCATAGTGTTAAATATTGGATTTTTCCATTAGGAATTATCTCAATAACTGCCTGGAGTCCGGCACTGTGCCCGGTAGATGGCAATAGGCTCACCCCCTATTACATGGGACCAATAACATACTGGCGAAATGTGGGTGTATCTACTTTGGGACTGAGTACTGGGTACACCTCTGCCTACCCCTTCGAGAAAAAGGCGTGAATGTATGTTATGTTATATTATCCCATATATATTATTATAATAATCATTCATATGAAAATGCAAGAAACATTTCACTCACGAGCGGGACTTAAAACTTGATAACGAAACCTTTTCTCATAATATTTTATCAATCAATTTCGATATGAATTTTAATCCATGATAGTGAGTAACAAAACGAGCAAATCAGGTGCCTGATGGTATAAGGCGTCATGATTGCCCATATCAGACACAGTGCCACCCAGTGTTTTAAAGTTCAAAATTCTGCGCGGCACTGCACTGCGCCTGTCACCCTGAGATATGAGTTGCTGAATCTCATCATGCCCAGTAATTTCGCTGGTAACATTGCCCTTCATACCGGAACACAGTAACGTTTGCACATTACTGCTTGGCGGATGAATAACTGGCAAAGGTGTGGTACTTCCCCAGGCGGCCCCCTGTAAGAGAGGCCTACCACTACAAACATAAATCTGTAATAATATTCCACAGGTATGCAACCACCCTGAACTGTTCGAGCGGCGCGACGTAATATCCCCATTCGCAATGCAAGTAGATGACTACAACATACCTAAAATAATCGCTGAAGAATGTAAATTAATTAGATACATTCCTTCCAAAAGGCATCTGTTATACAATAAACTGAACATATTGACCCCGGATCATGTACAAGAGAGCTTGAATCGAGCGGGAGGATACACGGGAAAAGTCGGAGATAATGTTGGAGAATCGGAGGGAAAAGTGGAAGAAAAAGGGGAGATAAGCTGCTTCGCCTTCACACGGTTTATGGATTTATCACCGATGGAGATCTACAGAGTCATGTTGTGCGGTTGGCTGTATGCGTAAGTGAAAACAAATATTTTTAGAGAAATGACGCTAATATCGAGAAATAATAATATCCTACAAAGTGTTGGAAATAATTGTAGCACAGAATAATAAAGTTCTAAAGGGTCAGAAGGGACACTCCTCAAAATCATTCATATAAATATCGACTCTAGATCCGACGCAATTATGTGCAATTCACACGCACAGCGTCTAACTAATTATTGTTATATTAAAATACAAGTTGCCTCTCTTTCTATCGCGTATCTGTCTATATGTTCTCTCTGTCTAACCCATAGAAATTGTACCGTCAAGACGGACGCCCCGGCTACTTGTGAGCGGAGTGTCCCAGGCCTGGTAATACTTAGGAAATGCATCTTGTTATGTAATAAATCATCTGACTGCCTCGGTGGCGTAAAGGGCGTATGCTCGACTGCCAATCAAGAGGTCCCGGGTTTGATCCCCAGGTCAGGCAGTGTTAAATATTGGATTTTTCTATTAGGAATTATCTCAATAACTGCCTGGAGTCTGGAACTGTGCCCGGTAGATGGCAATAGGCTCGCCCCCTAATACATGGGACCAATAACATACTGGCGAAATGTGGGTGTATCGTATCTACTATGGGACTGAGTCCTGGGTACACCTCTGCCTACCCCTTCGGGAAAAAGGCGTGAATGTATGATGATGATGATGAAATTTTCATGTTTTTTCAAGTATATTTTGTTCATTTTAGTATGAAACACATAACACACAGCCTGGATAAATACGATCGCCTCCGCCACAGACAATATTGGTGGTACAACCGAGTGAGAGAGACAAATGAGAGTGAGATAGATGTATGTAAATATGAGAGAGTTAGCATGAAGGATATGATACTGATATGTCCTGATGGTGATGTTCTGAAGCAACGAAAGGAAGATTCGTTGCTTTGGAGGGATCTATTGTTCACTGATGGGCTTTGGAGCGAAGGTATGTTATTTATAAATAGCTAAAATATCCCATCCATTGTAGTGGTAGGCCTCTTTTGCAGGAGGCCGCCTGGGGAAGTACCACACCTTTGCCAGTTATTCATCCGCCAAGCAGTAATGTGCAAACATTACTGTGTTCTGACGGGCAATGTTACCGGCGAAATTACTGGGCATGATGAGTTTCAACAACTAATATCTCAGGGTGACAGGCGCAGTGCAATGCCGCGCAGAATTTAGAATATTAAAACACTGGGTAGCACTGTGTCTGATATGGGCAATCATGATGCTTACAATTAGGCACCTGATTTGCTCGTCTTGTCGCTCACTATCATAAAAAAATAAATCCGCGTGGCGGCATTAAGCTATCGTAATATTGTCATCGGCGAAATTGTTCTACCCCACTTACTATCATAGTCTGGTGTCTGGAATTATGCCCGGTAAATGGTAATAGGCTCGTCCGCTATTACATGAGACTTAAAATCATAACTCTGGCGATGTGAGGATGTACTTACTATGCGACTGGGTCCTTGGCACACCTCTGCCTATTACCCCTTTGGGAAAAAGACGTGATGTTATTAAACAACTTAATGTATAATTTCAACTTTTTGTAAAACCTTTCAGGGGACAGAAGATCGTTGTTTATTAATAGTAATGTATTTCCAGGACCATTCTATACGCACACCGATCACACCCTACACTACATGCAAGAGACAATAGAACACCGAGCTATGAGAATAAGACATCTACATGAAAAGGGACATGTTGAGGTACGTTTACTGCCACAGAATACTAAAGGGACAGAAGGGACACTCCATAAAATCATTAAAATAAATAGCGACTCTAGCTTCGTCGCAATAACGTGCAATTTAGGTCGCACAGCGCTTAACTAATTATTGTAATATTAACATACAAGCTGCCTCTCTTTCTATCGCGTATTTGTTCTCTCTGTCTAGCCCTTAGAAATTGTACCGTCAAGACGGACACCCCAGCTACTTTTCTAGCTACAGCCGAGTGTCACAGGCCTGTTACTACTACCTATATTACCTATATTATAAATGCGAAAGTTTGTGAAGATGGGTGGATGGATAGATGGATGTTTGTCACTCTTTTACCTCAAAACTACTGAACCGATTGGCTTGAAATTCGGTACAGAAACTCCTTTTTACTGATTAATTGCTCGGAGTAAATTTAGTCTACGTTAATTAATTAAGCGTGTACAAGTTTCTTGTGCGTTTTTCTTGTAGAGGTGAAGTTTGAGACTTAACTTGAATAAATTTAAAGGAGTAATTGGATTCTGGGCCACGTCGACCTTACATTAATTATTATGATTTTATTTGATATGCCTAATAATAAGACTCTCAAATGTGCATAAGTAATATATTTTGGTATCGCCATTAATTATTATAAATTAAGCAAATGTCCTACCAAAATTAGTACGTGCGTCGGCATTAAAAAAAATCTTAGCACTTAACCTCACTTACTTAACTTTAACTCACTTTAGTGTAGTGGTAGGCCTCTTTAGCAGGGGGCCGCCTGGGGATGTACCCCACACCTTTGCCAGTTATTCATCCGTCAAGCAGTAATGTGCAAACATTACTATGTTCCAGTCTGAAGGGCAATGTTACCAGTGAAATTACTGGGCATGATGAGATTCAACAACTCATATCTCAGGGTGCCAGGCGCAGTGCAGTGCCGCGCAGAATTTTGAATTTTAAACACTGGTTGGCACTGTGTCTGATATGGGCAATCATGATGCCATCACGCACCTGATTTGCTCGTCTTGTCACTCACTATCATAAAAAAAAAAATTTAACTCACTTAACCTCATTAAACGGCGAATCATGGTAAATATCCCGTCATAAGTGATTCTAATGCTTACCAACCATGATAGTTTTAGATCATAATATAACATTCTCGACCCGGCAATATGAGATAGTCAGTGTAAGGTTTTCTGTGCCCAGCTTCCTTGGATTCCAAGCATTCCTTTGTGTTTAAAAAAAGCGTGAAAAAAGGAAGGGCTCGAGGCAGATTTGATAACATTAATGTTAATTTCAGCCGGAGATGTTGTCGGAAATAAAGTCAGAAGAAGGTGGTGTGGTACCTGTGAGCGGTTCCTCGGAGCGTCCTTCCAGAACGTTCCCCATGCGGCCCACGAACATACCGAGCTTCCTCTACACTGCACAACAGAAGGTAAGCTTACATTACGCCTGTTTTACCCGAAGGGTAATAATCATCCAAGCAAATGCAGTAAGCCTTATGTCAGCGGTTGCGCGTGAAATAGTTTTTGATAGGATTTTGCACCATATGGGCAGTAATGTAGAGTCTGTTTGTAACAGGCAGTGGCGGCGACGCGAGCACCGTTCGCCGTGTCGCGAGCATTCGCTCACGCGGAGGCGGCGCACAGATGTTACGGCAGCACGCTCGCGAACATGCTCGCTCGAGCCAGGCCTAGCTTCGGATGGGCATCGCTACAAGTACCCGGTAAATACATATTATTGTAGTAAAACTAGTACAGAGATGATTTCCTGGATCTTGATTCATTAGAGACAAAGGTGTTTTTTGCTACATACTTTTCCAATATGAACTTAATTATAGCAACACCTATTTTTAACACGTGTCTATGATAGTAAGTAACAAGACGAACAAATCAGGTGTCTGATGATAAGCATCATGATCGCCCATATCAGACACAGTGCCACACAGTGTTTTAAAATTCAAAATTCTGCGCGGTACTGCACTGCGCCTGTCACCCTGAGATATTAGTTGTTGAAACTCGCCATGCCCAGTAATTTCGCTGGTAACAATGCCCTTCATACGGGAACACAGTAATGTTTGCACATTACTGCTTGGCGGATGAATAACTGGCAAAGGTGTGGTATTTCCCCAGGTGGCCCCCTGCAAAAGAGGCCTATCACTACAAAATAGTGTATAATCAAAGTTATGAAAATGTGTATATAATTCCAGATAAGAACCAGTTAGTAAGCGACGCGGGGAAACTAACAGTACTGGACTCGTTACTGAAGAGATTGAAGGAGAAAGGTCATCGAGTGTTGATCTACAGTCAGATGACTAAAATGATTGATCTATTGGAAGTAAGTAACTGTGTTTATTATTTAAAGTCCGCACGCGAGCTCTGTGACATCGGCATTGTACCGATTTTTTTTATATCTTCTATCATTTAAATTAAATTTAAAAGTCTAAAAATAAAATAAAATCAAAATAATTTTATTTATAAGAGTTTATTTATAAGAGACAGCCTCGTTGGCTCGGATGGTAGTAACTCTGCTTTCTGTGCCGCAGGCCCCGTGTTCGATACTGGCCAGGTCAAACATTTGTGTGCATTAACATGTTCGTTTGATCTGTGTCTGGGTGTTATAAGTTTATATAAGTACGTATATCAGTCATCTGGTTACCATAGACGTACAGGCTCTGCCTAGTTTGGGTCCAGATGATCGTGTGTGGAAGTTGTCCCATATATTATATTATTATTGTAGTACTTACAGTGTTAGAAATAATAAATCTGTTAAGTACTCTACCGTTTCCGGTGTACAAATTTAATTGGGATTATTCATTATTACACGTAACATAATAATAATTACATTATACCTGCCCCGGTAGTACAGTGACCAGGGAAAACGAAGTCCCCGGGGGTTAGAACGTGACAGTAGATATGCAATGTTCGGGCGCGAAAGAGATAAAAACGAGAAAAATGAGTTATCCCCGTGCCATGGTAGGCGGGCTGAAAATAATTTAAGAAATGTAGTGGAATCAGATTGAGGGAAAAATCGATCTGAAATAAAAGTAATTCTGAAGCGTTTGAAATAAATACTGATATGTTCAGAAAAATATGCTGATCATTGGGTCAACTTTTGCTTTTCTATAAAATACCCCTTAACAATAGATATTAATTAAAAACAAGAAAATATTTGATTTATATATTTTGGCATGTCAAAGTACTAAGGAATACCTCAATCAACATTCAATATGATCATCTAATGACGGAAATTGAGCAATAAAAACGCTTTTGAATTTTTAACCCAGAAACATGCTTATTAGCTAACATATAACAGTGACTTCCATACTTATATTATGACGATAATATTAATCATCATCGTGTGACTAGAAAGAAAAACTTTACAGCCCCATCGGGCTGTTCTCTATCTCTATTTCGCCGATGGCTAGTACCTTCACGGTAGCTAAATTGGTAGAGTGCCCACCACGCGAATTGTTGCGGGTTGAAATCCCGCTAGTGGGTGAAATTCTTCTTCTCATATTTAAATTGTATTTTAAGTTATATACTGATATTTAACAGGAATATATGTGGCACCGCAAGCACAAATACATGAGATTGGACGGGTCGAGCAAAATATCAGCGCGACGGGACATGGTCGCTGATTTCCAGGTTTGTATATACTAAATTACTTTTGAACTGCCTCGGTGGCGTAATAGGCGCAAGATCCACTGCCGATAATGAGGTCCCGGGTTCGATCTCCAGGTCAGGCAGTGTTATTTGGATTTTTCCATTAAGAATTATCTCTATGACAGTCTGGAGTCTGGAACTGTGCCCGGTAGATAGGCTCGCCCTCTATTACATGGGACCAATAACATACCGGCAAAATGTGGGTCTACTTACTATGGGACTCAGACCTGGGTACACTAAATAATAATAATCTGCTTTAATATCAATCCAACAGAAGGGTCTTTCAGCAAAAAGGTTCTTCCGATAACATAATATAACATAACATACGTTCACGCCTTTTTCCCGAAGGGGTAGGCAGAGATGTACCCAGGACTCAGTCCCATAGTAGATACACCCACATTTCGCCAGTATGTTATTGGTCCCATGTAATAGGGGGCGAGCCTATTGCCATCTACCGGGCACAGTTCCAGACTCCAGGCAGTTATTGAGATATTTCCTGAGGGAGAAACCCAATATTTAACACTGCCTGACCTGGGGATCGAACCCGGGACCTCTTGATTGGCAGTCGAGCATGCGTCCTCTACGCCACGGAGGTTCTTCCGATAGGTACCTATTATTAACATTTTATTCAGGGTGCTGGTAAATAAGTACGTCTACATAGCATAACATCACGCCTTTTTCTCGAAGGGGTTGGTGGCAGAGTCAAAAATATGCATCACATTTTTTTTCGAAAGAGAATAGACTACTGAAAAATCACCTTGGTCAGTGACCTTGTATTAATTATTTTTCTTATTGAATTTTATACTCGTAACAGAACAGTTACTCCAATAACATTGCTCGAGTCAATTCATATGGGTTATGTGGACAACCCATATTGACAGAGTTTCAGGTCGACAAGATTCCTACGCAGCCTCCGACATGACCTAACGACTGCCCCCTTTATATTATCTTATAGGAAACTATAGGGACCAATAGATTAGCGTGCCATCCGAAACAAAGATGACACGGACACAATCTTTTTTTATGATAGTGAGTGACAAGACGAGCCAATCAGGTGCCTGATGGTAAGCATCATGATTGCCCATATCAGACACAGTGCCACCCAGTGTTTTAAAATTCAAAATTCTGCGCGGCACTGCACTGCGGCTGGTAACATTGCCCTTCAGACCGGAACACAGTAATGATTGCACATTGACTGCTTGGCGGATGAATAACTGGCAAAGGTGTGGTACTCCCCCAGGCGGCCCCCTGCAAGAGGCCTACTATTACAAAAAAATTTGTACTACAATAGTGGAAAAGTAATTGTTGCATATTATTTCAGGCTCGCGCTGATATCTTCGTGTTCTTATTGTCAACAAGAGCCGGAGGATTGGGAATTAACTTGACCGCTGCAGATACTGTAAGTTTTCTATGTACCGACACATTCTGAACCTGACCCGTTAGGTAAGAAAAAGCAAAAGATTTTCATTTCAAACGTACATACACTTTATTGAGACCAAGGTAAAAATAGGACAAAGTTACTGTAGCGTATGTAGGTGGTCTACCTACAAACATTTTTAAATATTATAATAATGTAGGGTAGTCGTAAATATTCAATAAGATATATTGCTTAAGCAATGACTGTAACATTCATACGATAACACGCCGAGGTACAGAACAGTTGTCTCTTATTTCCCGACCTCCTACGTTTTTTTTTTTCATATTTAATGAATTGTTTGTTGTTGGCTCTTAATCTGGTCATTATTTGCGCAAAATATATATTTGGTTTAAAAAAACCGTACGGTTATTTTCATATTTACAAAGTAAATTTTTTGTTCTCATATATGAGAAAAACAAAAAAATAACCTTGTAAATAACCGTATGAAAATAACCGTACGGTGTTTTTAAACCAGATAATATATTTATGCGCAAATAATGACCAGATTAAGAGCCGACAACAAACAATTGAGAGGAAAAAATATAGTGTCTATTTCTCCATATTTGGGAAATTTCATTTTGTATGGACGAGAAACCCCCTTAACACAGATCATAAATTCCCAAAGAGTTTCTAATCCGAAATTTATAAACATTTTCCATCGGATGCTTTTCTCACTGGCCTATTCTTAAAACTTTCATCGAGCCCCCTTGTGCAATAATGTAATTTGTATCCTTAGGTGATATTCTACGACTCCGACTGGAACCCAACAGTGGACCAGCAAGCTATGGACCGAGCTCACAGACTGGGGCAAACTAAACAGGTCACTGTTTATAGACTGATATGTAAGGGGACTATTGAAGAGAGGATCATGCAACGTGCTAGAGAGAAGAGCGAGGTAATATTATCAATCAACGATATTAATACATACTATGATTTCGATTTCCGAACACTCACATTACTCGACTAAAGTGCACTTCAATCCGTGCACCTTACTTTAGTGTAGCTACGACATCCATGCAGTTTGAACGCGTACGGAGCTGTCCTAATATTAAGGGAAAACAAATCAAGTATTTATTATTCGTTTGATTTGATTACAAACTATTGTTAACGTATTTGACCTTAATATATAAACGCAACTTTGATGAACCAAGTAACAGAGTTTGAGCAAATATTTTTTAAGAATGTTGTTGTTTATCCTAGAATATATTATGTCAATGTTATCAATACTATTATTTAACTGTAAACGTTCTGCTAAAATCGGAACGCGCGTCGCCATTAAAAATACTTAGTACTTAAACTCGCTTTATTCAAATCAAATTATAAATTAATCGGCGATAATTAGAGGGCTACTATGTATGAGAATAATTTTGCGAATAACATTATCTTCCCGGCAATATAGGATAGCCTGTGTAAGATTTTCTGTGCCCAGCCATCTTGGATTCCAATTCAGTTTCCTTTCTACATAAACCAAAACAACCATAATATATATTTTTTATTTAATTAAGTATTATATTTGTTTAGATTCAAAGAATGGTGATAAGTGGAGGTAATTTCAAACCGGACACGTTGAAACCAAAAGAGGTCGTCTCACTGTTGTTGGACGATGAAGAAATTGAACTCAAATGTAAGTTAATATCATTTTATCATTGAATTTATTGATTGGTATTAAAATAGTTTTACTACATAACATACAATCACGCCTTTTTGCCGAAGGGGTCCTTTAGTAGGCACAACCACATTTCGCCAGTATGTTATTGGTTCCATGTAATAGGGGGCGAGCCTATCTACCGGGCACAGTTCCGGACTCCAGGCAATTATTGAGATAATTCTTAATGGAAAAATTCTATATTTAACACTGCCTGACCTGGGGATCGATTCCGGGACCTCATGATCGGCAGTCGAGCTTGCGACCACTAACTACGCGTACTGTGCCACTGAGGCAGTCGAGGATAATTTTACTATAATTTTTTTTTATTTATATTATGAAGATCATAGTTGTTATTTGTTTTGTGATCATTGCAGACAGACAAAAATCCGAAGAGAAGAAATTGATTGAAGAAAGGGAGCGTAAGAGAAAAATGGGAATTTTACCCCCAGCTGCGGTAAGAAACATTTAATATAAATTAAAAAAAATGTCAAATGAAATTTTTAATTTATTAATTAAAGTGTCCTTTTTTAATTGAAGTGGTCAAACTCTCAGATCATAGAAAAATACGTTGTTTGTATGATCTGAGGTAAAACTCAAAATTGCTTTTGCAAATCGATCTCAAAAAATTTCATCTTGTATTTACGTATGAAATGTTGTGGGTCCACATCTTGTAAATGAACCCCCCAATGAAAAAGAAAGGGTGTTATAAGTTTGACGGGTCTCTATATGTATCTGTGTGGGTCTGTAGCATCGCAGCTCATAAATAGAGGGACCGTATAAAAAGCGATTTTTTTATGTTTGAAAAATGTGATCTAGATGGTTTTTGAAACTTTTTTATATAGCTTTGTATTTGTTGTTTAGGTGTTTTTGTTTGAATCAAAAGTTACTGCAGTTTTACCTCATTTCTGTTGACAGATTGATCTGATATTCTGCTTTTAGTTCCGATGGCTACTATAAAACCCTTAAAGAAAACGTGATAAGTGGTTTCTGTGTCGATATGAATTTTAAAACACTGGGTGTCACTGTGTCTTATATGGGCAATTATGATGCTTACCTTCAGGCACCTGGTTTGCTCGTCTTGTCACTCATTATAATAAAAATAAATGATTAATACAGAGTTCAGTAAGCGAGGGCAAGCGGCCGCGGTCGGACGTGTCGGAGCCGGCCAGCCCGCTGCAGGTCGACGATGATAACGAACTGGTTGTCGACACGCAACATTACGATATACGTGAGTACTGCATACAAGAAGCTCACTGTGTCGTATACAAATAATAATAATAATTTGAATTTATACTCTAACAGAACGGGTTACCCCAATTACACTGCTCGAGTCAATTCATGTGGGTTATGTGGACAACCCATATTGTCAGAGTTTCAGGTCGCCAAGATTCCTACGCAGCCTCCGACATGACCTAACGACTGCCTCCTACATATCTTATAGGAAACAGCCGGGACCTACAGTTTAACGTGACATCCGAAACACGGTAGCGTCCAGGTGAAAAGTCCATATGGTGAGATTCGATCCAGGGACTTCGGATTAAAAGCCGGGCATATTCCCGCTGGACCACGGACGCTACAAATTAGCTTAGACAAACTCTAAGAACATTTACTTTAATAAGTCTTAAAAATAAATTTTTAAACATCAATCAATTATATCAATAACTAGTAATTAATCTACTGTGCGTACGGAAATATGCCTTTACAAGAAGAACTTACAAAAACTTGTTGGGCTTATTTTTTATTATTATTCCGCCCTCTTTACACTAAGTTATAGTTCGCGTCACGGTTTAATAGCGCTCGGATAAAGCGAACTGGTGCTTTGCGCAAGTGTACAGTCGCGCATATTAAGCGACTTTTTAGTAACTACCTAATTGGTCGAGTTAGTAGTATAAAATTATGACAAAAGGTGCAATAAGCGGTTCGGGCATGCGCAAATGACATAAATTGAACTTATGTTTTAAATTTTTAATCAAAAGGATACGTCAAACTATGTGTACTTTATTCCGTGAGAGTAATAGACTCAGAATAATACGTCTTTTCGTGAGATTTAAAATTAAATAGTAAAATTTCGGATCCTTCAACCTCATCTACATTGTCTTCATTATCCGAGCCGTCATCGTTCACACAGCAGTACGCAATATGCGCGCGACTGTACGCACGACACTTGAGACCCGTGAACGGAGTAAGACGGCGTGAGGACGACTGAGCATGCAGCGCCTCTCCCGTCGCACCTCATTCCTGTTACCGAACATATCTAAAAATTTCTGCGCATTCAAGGTCAGCGCTATTAAACCGTGACGCGACGTATAGTAATTATAATAATAATAATATGGGACAACTTCCACACACAGTCACCTGGTCCTCAAACAAGGCTAGAAGCCTGTACTACGGTAACCAGATGACTGATTTACATATTTATATAAGCTTAAGACACCCAGACACAGATCAAACAGACACATGTACAAACTCAAACAGACACATGTACAAACTCAAACAGATTTATTCAAATAGGTCATAATCTGACACTTTTGCACGTCAATGAAGATAAACAGCACTGAGTCTACCGTGCGTTCGGAAAGAAGAACGCACGACAAACTTGTAGGGCTTAATTTTTTCAACAGATAGTTTCACAATATTTGGTTTGGTTGGTTCGTGCACACAAATGTTAGACCTGGCCGGGGATCGAACCCGGGACTTGCGGCACAGAAAGCAGAGTTACTACCATCTAAACCGACGAGGCTGTCAATAGTTTTATTAGGTGTAAGTGCCGGAAAGGAGTCCAGTGAACATTTGTCGGTGTTTGTTGTAGCGTCCCAGCCTACGATGAGGTCGGTGTCGTGGCGGTCCCCGGCGGGGCGCGCGGCGCGCGGGGCCCGGCGCGGGCGGCCGCGGGGCCCCCGGCACGGGCCCGCGCGCCGGCCCCGCCTCGCCGAGGGGGACTCCACTGCGCTCGCTGACGGTACGACTGACAGACAAGCGGACCTGTTAACAATTTGACACAATCCTATGGAAAATTTACCAAATAGATGTTTGGTATTCCCCTGTTTCCTGCGAATATAATAAACTTATTCGATATATTTCTAACCAGATATTTTGAAGATGAAGTGAACTATGTCTCTATCGTTTTATTTTTGTTTATATACTTTTTTTATGTAACTAAACAGGCGTTTGACTGCAATCTCACCTGCTGGTAAGTGATGATGCGGCCTAAGTTGGACTCTTAATTTTTTAGTACGTAGTGAACGTCCAATCAAGCGAGCAAAACTGGGATTATAAAAAGTTAACTATGAAAGAACTGAGAGTTGATAAGAGAAACTAAAACGACAGGGACATGGTTTACTTCCTTATAAAAATATCAGAATATCGATTTCTAGAATGGATGAATAATATTTGGAGGAAACACGGGAATACACAACCTCGATTTGATAAATTTTTCATAGGACTGTGTCGAATTCGTAAAAGGCACATTTCGCCAGTATGTTTTTGGTCCCATGTAATAAGGAGCGAGCCTATTGCCATCTACCGGGCACAGTACTAGACTTCAAGAAGTTACTGGGATGATTCCCAATGCAAAAATCCAATATTTAACATTTTGACTGACCGAAGATCGATCCCGGGACCTCACGACGATTCTCTATAACGATAACCTTACCAATAATGGACATGATAATGAAATTTCATAGAATTGATAGACTGGGCATCGTCATAGTTTATAATGTTAAACGTCTCCCATACAAAATGAAAATACAGAGATATGAAGAAATAGGGAATTATTTTTCACTCTATTGTCTGCGGTTGGCTCTGGATCTGGCCTTTATTTGCGCGAAAACATTTTTGTTAAAGAAAACCGTATCATTTTTTTGCTATTGAAAAAAACATTAACATAACCTAAAAACTACTTTTTTACAATTTTCATAAATACGAAGAAACTGGAAGGTTTTCTTTAACAAAATATTTTTTCGCACAAATAAAGGCCGGATCCGGAGCAAGAACAATTGAGAGGAAAATTATTCTCTATCTATTTCTTAATATCTGCGTATTTCATTTTGTATAGGTGACGTTTAACCTTAAGTTACTACACGTTTTGTAACACATTGTTGACATGTATACGAAAGAGCTATGATGGACAGGTTGTGCGCTGCTAGAGTCGGACTTGCCCCTGGAGTCGGCCCCCCCTCCCCCGGAGGGCGGGCGGGGGCGGCGCGGGCCGGGGCGCCCCCGCCTGCGCCCCCCGCGCCCCCCCGCGCGCCGCCCCCGCCGCCCCCGCGAGCCCCTGCTCGTGCCGCTCGCGCCGCCGCCCTGACCCACAGGTACGTCTCCAACCACGCTCTCTTTACACACCTCTACCAAATATTATTATACAGGACGCATCACGGTTAATTAGCGCCGCAGAATTAGATTTTTTGATCTGTTAGGACTTTGTAAAATAGAACAAACCTGCCAAACCTCTCTGTTGAACTTGCGCAAAGCCCCCTTCCACTTTTGCCGAGCGATATTAAACGGTGACTCGACCTGTACTACTAAATAATGAGGCATTCATTGATTACATGAGGTGATTTTGGTGATTTTTCGCCTCCGTGAAATGTCGTGAGATTAGGCTCGACCCCCCTCCCCCATCTAATCTCACATGAGATTTTTCAAATTGCGTATTTTGAAAAATAAGAATAAATCAACAAACTTACGGCAGTCTACAATCACAGTGAGAAAATCGTTACCGTGGCTTTGCATGACCATGAAAATGTTTATTGCGTAGAATGTAGCCATATTTTGGAGATATATGTCTTACTAACCCAATTTTCTATCAGTTCTGTAGTTTTCTTTGAATAAAAATTACGTGAGATTTGGTGAGATTCTGTTCGACACCTATTACTACATCTTTT